>NC_069420.1:12328950-12351450 GCF_026875155.1 Cherax quadricarinatus
TCCTTGGCACCTTCCCTGGCACCTTGACACCATCCCTGGCACCTTGACACCATCCCTGGCACCTTCCTTGACACCATCCCTGGCACCTTCCCTGGCACCTTCCCTGGCACCTTGACACCATCCCTGGCACCTTCCCTGGCACCTTCCCTGGCACCTTCCTTGGCACCTTCCTTGACACCTTCCCTGGCACCTTCCCTGGCACCTTCCCTGGCACCTTCCTTGACTCTTCTCCCTCATCTGGTTTTCTTAACTAGATAAATAACAAAAAGACAATTAAAAATGTAAATATATGTTAGTGATCTGTTTTTTGTGGAAGACTTTAAGAATTTTTTAACGGGTTTCTTTACAAAGTCAGAATGTTAATTTAACACTGACTTAGTCCCTGGATTTCTTGAACACTCCTTTCCCATCTTTTCCTCCCCCTTTTTCTCCTTTCCTTTCTCGTTTCCACCCTCCCCCTCCCTTTTTTTTACCTCATTCCCTGCCCCTTTCCTTACCTCTTTCCCCTCCCTCCCCTCAGCCATAGAGTCCACAGAATAAAGATACCCAGAAGTTGCACACGTGTCTAATTCATCATAGAGTACCTTAGTCCAGTCATGGGTGTCTGGGATAGCCTCTTGTTAACTCCCAAACAACTTCAGAACTGCTGGGAGGGTAACCTCTGAAGCTGCCGTACCTGGTGAACTTTTAATGGAATACTTGACCACCCTACTGAAGTCTCCAGCTCAGACTGACACTTCATCACTAAGCCCCATCCTGTGTGATGGAATATGACAGAAAAAAATATCTATCTTTTTCTCCCATTATATAACTGTTATTAAGAGTATGACAGCACACTGCTGGTGTTCCCACTGTGTTATCATGTATAAGATGGTAGCAGCACACTGCTGGTGTTCCCACTGTGTTATCATGTTTAAGATGGTAGCAGCACACTGCTGGTGTTCCCACTGTGTTATGTATAAGATGGTAGCAGCACACTGCTGGTGTTCCCACTGTGTTATCATGTATAAGATGGTAGCAGCACACTGCTGATGTTCCCACTGTGTTATCATGTATAAGATGGTAGCAGCACACTGCTGGTGTTCCCACTGTGTTATCATGTATAAGATGGTAGCAGCACACTGCTGGTGTTCCCACTGTGTTATCATGTATAAGATGGTAGCAGCACACTGCTGGTGTTCCCACTGTGTTATCATGTATAAGATGGTAGCAGCACACTGCTGGTGTTCCCACTGTGTTATCATGTATAAGATGGTAGCAGCACACTGCTGGTGTTCCCACTGTGTTATCATGTATAAGATGGTAGCAGCACACTGCTGGTGTTCCCACTGTGTTATCATGTATAAGATGGTAGCAGCACACTGCTGATGTTCCCACTGTGTTATCATGTATAAGATGGTAGCAGCACACTGCTGATGTTCCCACTGTGTTATCATGTATAAGATGGTAGCAGCACACTGTTGGTGTTCCCACTGTATTATCATGTTTAAGATGGTAGCAGCACACTGTTGGTGTTCCCACTGTGCTATGTATAAGAGGGTAGCAGCACACTGCTGGTGTTCCCACTGTGCTATGTATAAGAGGGTAGCAGCACACTGTTGGTGTTCCCACTGTGTTATCATGTATAAGATGGTAGCAGCACACTGCTGGTGTTCCCACTGTGTTATGTATAAGATGGTAGCAGCACACTGCTGGTGTTCCCACTGTGTTATCATGTATAAGATGGTAGCAGCACACTGCTGGTGTTCCCACTGTGTTATCATGTATAAGATGGTAGCAGCACACTGCTGGTGTTCCCACTGTGTTATCATGTATAAGATGGTAGCAGCACACTGCTGGTGTTCCCACTGTGTTATCATGTATAAGATGGTAGCAGCACACTGCTGGTGTTCCCACTGTGTTATGTATAAGATGGTAGCAGCACACTGCTGGTGTTCCCACTGTGTTATCATGTATACGATGGTAGCAGCACACTGCTGGTGTTCACACTGTGTTATGTATAAGATGGTAGCAGCACACTGCTGGTGTTCCCACTGTGTTATCATGTATACGATGGTAGCAGCACACTGCTGGTGTTCACACTGTGTTATGTATAAGATGGTAGCAGCACACTGCTGGTGTTCCCACTGTGTTATCATGTATAAGAGGGTAGCAGCACACTGCTGGTGTTCCCACTGTGTTATCATGTATAAGACGGTAGCAGCACACTGCTGGTGTTCCCACTGTGTTATCATGTATAAGATGGTAGCAGCACACTGCTGGTGTTCCCACTGTGTTATCATGTATAAGAGGGTAGCAGCACACTGGGGGTTCCCATTGTGTTATCATGTATAAGATGGTAGCAGCACACTGCTGGTGTTCCCACTGTGTTATCATGTATAAGATGGTAGCAGCACACTGCTGGTGTTCCCACTGTGTTATCATGTATAAGATGGTAGTAGCACACTGCTGGTGTTCCCACTGTGTTATCATGTATAAGATGGTAGCAGCACACTGCTGGTGTTCCCACTGTGTTATCATGTATAAGATGGTAGCAGCACACTGCTGGTGTTCCCACTGTGTTATCGTGTATAAGATGGTAGTAGCACACTGCTGGTGTTCCCACTGTGTTATCATGTATACGATGGTAGCAGCACACTGCTGGTGTTCCCACTGTGTTATCATGTATAAGAGGGTAGCAGCACACTGCTGGTGTTCCCACTGTGTTATGTATAAGATGGTAGTAGCACACTGTTGGTGTTCCCACTGTGTTATCATGTATAAGATGGTAGCAGCACACTGTTGGTGTTCCCACTGTGTTATCATGTATACGATGGTAGCAGCACACTGCTGGTGTTCCCACTGTGTTATCATGTATAAGATGGTAGCAGCACACTGCTGGTGTTCCCACTGTGTTATCATGTATAAGATGGTAGCAGCACACTGCTGGTGTTCCCACTGTGTTATCATGTATAAGATGGTAGCAGCACACTGCTGGTGTTCCCACTGTGTTATCATGTATAGGAGGGTAGCAGCACACTGCTGGTGTTCCCACTGTGTTATGTATAAGAGGGTAGCAGCACACTGTTGGTGTTCCCACTGTGTTATCATGTATAAGATGGTAGCAGCACACTGCTGGTGTTCCCACTGTGTTATCATGTATAAGATGGTAGCAGCACACTGTTGGTGTTCCCACTGTGTTATCATGTATAAGATGGTAGCAGCACACTGCTGGTGTTCCCACTGTGTTATCATGTATAAGATGGTAGCAGCACACTGCTGGTGTTCCCACTGTGTTATGTATAAGATGGTAGCAGCACACTGCTGGTGTTCCCACTGTGTTATCGTGTATAAGACGGTAGCAGCACACTGCTGGTGTTCCCACTGTGTTATGTATAAGATGGTAGCAGCACACTGCTGGTGTTCCCACTGTGTTATCATGTATAAGATGGTAGCAGCACACTGCTGGTGTTCCCACTGTGTTATGTATAAGACGGTAGCAGCACACTGCTGGTGTTCACACTGTGTTATCATGTATAAGATGGTAGCAGCACACTGCTGGTGTTCCCACTGTGTTATGTATAAGACGGTAGCAGCACACTGCTGGTGTTCACACTGTGTTATCATGTATAAGATGGTAGCAGCACACTGCTGGTGTTCCCACTGTGTTATGTATAAGATGGTAGCAGCACACTGCTGGTGTTCCCACTGTGTTATGTATAAGACGGTAGCAGCACACTGCTGGTGTTCACACTGTGTTATCATGTATAAGACGGTAGCAGCACACTGCTGGTGTTCACACTGTGTTATGTATAAGAGGGTAGCAGCACACTGCTGGTGTTCCCACTGTGTTATGTATAAGAGGGTAGCAGCACACTGCTGGTGTTCCCACTGTGTTATGTATAAGAGGGTAGCAGCACACTGCTGGTGTTCCCACTGTGTTATCATGTATAAGATGGTAGCAGCACACTGCTGGTGTTCACACTGTGTTATCATGTATAAGATGGTAGCACACTGCTGGTGTTCCCACTGTGTTATGTATAAGAGGGTAGCAGTACACTGCTGGTGTTCCCACTGTGTTATGTATAAGAGGGTAGCAGCACACTGCTGGTGTTCCCACTGTGTTATGTATAAGAGGGTAGCAGCACACTGCTGGTGTTCCCACTGTGTTATCATGTATAAGATGGTAGCAGCACACTGCGGGTGTTCCCACTGTGTTATCATGTATAAGATGGTAGCAGCACACTGCTGGTGTTCCCACTGTGTTATCATGTATAAGATGGTAGCAGCACACTGCTGGTGTTCCCACTGTGTTATCATGTATAAGATGGTAGCAGCACACTGCGGGTGTTCCCACTGTGTTATCATGTATAAGATGGTAGCAGCACACTGCGGGTGTTCCCACTGTGTTATCATGTATAAGATGGTAGCAGCACACTGCTGGTGTTCCCACTGTGTTATCATGTATAAGATGGTAGCAGCACACTGCTGGTGTTCCCACTGTGTTATCATGTATAAGAGGGTAGCAGCACACTGCTGGTGTTCCCACTGTGTTATCATGTATAAGATGGTAGCAGCACACTGCTGGTGTTCCCACTGTGTTATCATGTATAAGATGGTAGCAGCACACTGCTGGTGTTCCCACTGTGTTATCATGTATAAGATGGTAGCAGCACACTGCGGTGTTCCCACTGTGTTATCATGTATAAGATGGTAGCAGCACACTGCGGGTGTTCCCACTG
Source organism: Cherax quadricarinatus (assembly GCF_026875155.1). Lineage (NCBI taxonomy): Eukaryota > Metazoa > Arthropoda > Malacostraca > Decapoda > Parastacidae > Cherax > Cherax quadricarinatus. The sequence goes on from NC_069420.1 coordinate 12,333,672, forward strand.
TGTTATCATGTATAAGATGGTAGCAGCACACTGCTGGTGTTCCCACTGTGTTATCATGTATAAGATGGTAGCAGCACACTGCTGGTGTTCCCACTGTGTTATCATGTATAAGATGGTAGCAGCACACTGCTGGTGTTCCCACTGTGTTATCATGTATAAGATGGTAGCAGCACACTGCTGGTGTTCCCACTGTGTTATCATGTATAAGATGGTAGCAGCACACTGCTGGTGTTCCCACTGTGTTATCATGTATAAGATGGTAGCAGCACACTGCTGGTGTTCCCACTGTGTTATCATGTATAAGATGGTAGCAGCACACTGCTGGTGTTCCCACTGTGTTATCATGTATAAGATGGTAGCAGCACACTGCTGGTGTTCCCACTGTGTTATCATGTATAAGATGGTAGCAGCACACTGCTGGTGTTCCCACTGTGTTATCATGTATAAGATGGTAGCAGCACACTGCTGGTGTTCCCACTGTGTTATCATGTATAAGATGGTAGCAGCACACTGCTGGTGTTCCCACTGTGTTATCATGTATAAGATGGTAGCAGCACACTGCTGGTGTTCCCACTGTGTTATCATGTATAAGATGGTAGCAGCACACTGCTGGTGTTCCCACTGTGTTATCATGTATAAGATGGTAGCAGCACACTGCTGGTGTTCCCACTGTGTTATCATGTATAAGATGGTAGCAGCACACTGCTGGTGTTCCCACTGTGTTATCATGTATAAGATGGTAGCAGCACACTGCTGGTGTTCCCACTGTGTTATCATGTATAAGATGGTAGCAGCACACTGCTGGTGTTCCCACTGTGTTATCATGTATAAGAGGGTAGCAGCACACTGCTGGTGTATTCATTTTTGCTAAGTAAAATAAAAAACAAAGTCGCATGTTACTGAATAGGTAACATATCAGGTAAGTGCCTCTGTAAAGGTACCCAATGTTGACAACAGCGTAGAGTTATTTGTAATTGTTGTAGGTAGTGGTGGTGGTTGTTGTAGATTTCCGTGGCAGGAGTGTAAATGGAGGAGGGCGGGAGGGAAGGAAGGAGGGAGGGAAGGAGAACGGAAGAAGGGGGAGGGGAGAGTGGGAGGGTTAGAGTGCGTTGAACCAGGAAGCTGCACCACACTCACGCTAACCACCAATATACCGGCTGTCACCTCCACCATCTGCTGCTGCTGCTCCTGTTGCTTCTGTTTTGATCCTGCTCCTGTTTCTTTTGTTGGTACTGTTCTATTCCTGTTGGTATTGCTGGTACCGTACCATCATCACCATTATTATTATCTTTATCATCATCATTATCATCATTAGCATTATCATGATTAACACCATCATCACCATTATTATGTCTAACATTATCATTAACATCATCACTCACGTGTCTTAACTACATCGTGCAGGTGAACTGCGTATAAGAACGACACAAGAAGTGTAGCCCTGCTCTAGGCCTAGGCTCAAACACTGGAACTATCAGGCCTACTAGCCTCCTTTTTGTGAGGTAGTTTCAGAGCGTATATTAAATTTTGGAGAAAAACCACAGAGTAATTTCACATCTTGAAGATCTTTACAGATTTTGGAATCGTCTCCTCGCGTATTTGATTCGTTTTAAAATTACCGACTTTTTTCTTAAAATGGCTAGCCTGTCGGTTGTAGGTAGTAGTAGTTGTTGTTGTTGTTGTAGTAGTTGTTCCACTGGTCTGCAGCTCTGTTCCTGTGGACAGTTCATGTGGACAGAGTTGTACAGGCATGGGAAACACTGCCAGGCTACGATCATTGAAGCAAGTTCGGTGGAAGTAGCCTGCTACCTGCCGTGGCAGTAGTAGCCTGCTACCTGCCGTGGCAGTAGTAGCCTGCTACCTGCCGTGGCAGTAGTAGCCTGCTACCTGCCGTGGCAGTAGTAGCCTGCTACCTGCCGTGGCAGTAGTAGCCTGCTACCTGCCGTGGCAGTAGTAGCCTGCTACCTGCCGTGGCAGTAGTAGCCTGCTACCTGCCGTGGCAGTAGTAGCCTGCTACCTGCCGTGGCAGTAGTAGCCTGCTACCTGCCGTGGCAGTAGTAGCCTGCTACCTGCCGTGGCAGTAGTAGCCTGCTACCTGCCGTGACAGTAGTAGCCTGCTACCTGCCGTGGCAGTAGTAGCCTGCTACCTGCCGTGGCAGTAGTAGCCTGCTACCTGCCGTGGCAGTAGTAGCCTGCTACCTGCCGTGGCAGTAGTAGCCTGCTACCTGCCGTGGAACTATCCCCTAACAGACGTAGAACGTACACACCTGTTTAAGAGAGTGCGTGAAGTGCGAGGCGCTGCAAGAGAGCGTGGAGTGTGAGGTGCTATAAGAGTGTGCGTGGAGTGTGAGGTGCTACAAGAGAGTGCGTGGTGTGAGGTGCTACAAGAGTGTGCGTGGTGTGAGGTGCTACAAGAGAGTGCTTGGAGTGTGAGGTGTTACAAGAGAGTGCGTGGAGTGTGAGGTGCTACAAGAGAGTGCGTGGAGTGTGAGGTGCTACAAGAAAGTGCGTGGAGTGTGAGGTGCTACAAGGGAGTGCGTGGAGTGTGAGGTGCTACAAGAGAGTGCGTGGAGTGTGAGGTGCTACAAGAGAGTGCATGGAGTGTGAGGTGCTACAAGAGAGTGCGTGGAGTGTGAGGTGCTACAAGAAAGTGCGTGGAGTGTGAGGTGCTACAAGGGAGTGCGTGGAGTGTGAGGTGCTACAAGAGAGTGCGTGGAGTGTGAGGTGCTACAAGAGTGCGTGGAGTGTGAGGTGCTACAAGAGAGTGCGTGGAGTGCAAGATGCTGCAAGAGAATGCGTGGAGTGTGAGGTGCTACAAGGGAGTGCGTGGAGTGTGAGGTGCTACAAGAGAGTGCGTGGAGTGTGAGGTGCTACAAGAGTGCGTGGAGTGTGAGGTGCTACAAGAGAGTACGTGGAGTGTGAGGTGCTGAAAGAGAGTGCGTGGGGTGTGAGGTGCTACAAGAGAGTGCGTGGGGTGTGAGGTGCTACAAGAGAGTGCGTGGAGTGTGAGGTGCTACAAGAGAGCGCGTGGAGTGTGAGGTGCTACAAGAGAGTGGGTGGAGTGTGAGGTGCTACAAGAGAGTGCGTGGAGTGTGAGGTGCTACAAGAGAGTGCGTGGAGTGTGAGGTGCTACAAGAGAGCGCGTGGAGTGTGAGGTGCTACAAGAGAGTGCGTGGAGTGTGAGGTGCTACAAGAGAGTGCGTGGAGTGTGAGGTGCTACAAGAGAGTGCGTGGAGTGTGAGGTGCTACAAGAGTGCGTGGAGTGTGAGGTGCTACAAGAGAGTGCGTGGAGTGTGAGGTGCTACAAGAGAGTGCGTGGAGTGTGAGGTGCTACAAGAGAGGGCGTGGAGTGTGAGGTGCTACAAGAGAGTGCGTGGAGTGTGAGGTGCTACAAGAGAGTGCGTGGAGTGTGAGGTGCTACAAGAGAGTGCGTGGAGTGTGAGGTGCTACAAGAGAGTGCGTGGAGTGTGAGGTGCTACAAGAGAGTGCGTGGAGTGTGAGGTGCTACAAGAGAGTGCGTGGAGTGTGAGGTGCTACAAGAGAGTGCGTGGAGTGTGAGGTGCTACAAGAGAGTGCGTGGAGTGTGAGGTGCTACAAGAGAGTGCGTGGAGTGTGAGGTGCTACAAGAGTGTGTGGAGTGAGGTGCTACAAGAGTGCGTGGAGTGTGAGGTGCTACAAGAGAGTGCGTGGAGTGTGAGGTGCTACAAGAGTGCGTGGAGTGTGAGGTGCTACAAGAGTGCGTGGAGTGTGAGGTGCTACAAGAGTGCGTGGAGTGTGAGGTGCTACAAGAGAGTGCGTGGAGTGTGAGGTGCTACAAGGCAAGGCGTTGCCCCTCTCTCTCTCTCTCTGACCTTGCAAGGTTTAGACTCGTGGTTCACCTGGAATGTCTTTGATTTGAGAGAGAGAGAGAGAATGGGTGGATGGATGGATAGATAGGTCTTAACTGGCGGTGGATTTACCACTTCCATAGGTAGTAGGTTGGTAGACAGCAACCCTCCAGGAAGGCATTCTCTCTCTTTCTCTATCTCTCTCTTCTGCATTATTTCCGGGTGAAAGCTTGACATGAGCCAGTTTTTCATGGGAAATTATGGGTGAAAAAGCAAGACCTGCTCAACTTTCTTTTAAGAAAATACGCAAAGGAGAAAGGGATGTGAAAGAGAGAGAGAGAGGGAGGGAGAGGAAGGCACGAAAGCACGCACACGCACGAATTAAGATGCCTCGTACACACGGCGGAAGTAACAGAAGCTTCTTTTTACGTTAACAACACTAAGGTCTGTTTAACAGGCTGTTGGTGGGGGCGTGTGCGCGCGTGCGTGCATGTGTGCGTTCGTGGTGGTGCGTACGTATACGTACACGTGTGGGGGGATGGGGCGTGTGCTTATGTGCTTTGTGTGTGTGTGTGTGTGTGTGTGTGTGTGTGTGTGTGTGTGTGTGTGTGTGTGTGTTTGCGTGCGTGCGTTCGTATGCGCGCGAGTGCATGTTTGCCAAACCCCACCACCCACAGCTTATGGTTAGAATATACTGTGTATACGCCAGACCACACGCGCATGTACGCCAGGCTACACGTATAAATGCGGTGGTCTATCAAAGGCAAAATTTACAGTTCCGCTGCTGGAACAAATCTCAGGTAACCCACAATACCATGAACAATTCTCAGGTAACCCACAATACCATGAACAATTCTCAGGTAACCCACAATACCATGAACAATTCTCAGGTAACCCACAATGCCATGGCTGGAACAATTCACAGGTAACCCACAGTACCATGGCTGGAACAATTCACAGGTAACTCACAGTACCATGGCTGGAACAATCCACAGGAAACCCACAGTACCATGGCTGGAACAATTCACAGGTAACCCACAGTACCATGGCTGGAACAATTCACAGGTAACCCACAGTACCATGGCTGGAACAATTCACAGGTAACTCACAGTACCATGGCTGGAACAATCCACAGGAAACCCACAGTACCATGGCTGGAACAATTCACAGGTAACCCACAATACCACGGTTGGAACAATTCTCACGTAACCTAACCGTGGGGTGAAAAGGGAACTTCAGACGACGTTTCGGTCTATCTCTACCACTTCCCTCCCCACTGCTCCCTCCCCTCCCATCATTCTCCCCTCCCCCTCCCCGACTTCCATCCCTCATGCACCACCTCCCTCCCACCTCGACTTGCTACCTGTCTCACTGTAAGGTGGGTATTAGGGAGGATTTTGAGTCACGCCCATTCTTATAATAACGCGCTATTATGGTAGTATTGGTGTGGGGTTATTGGGGGGGGGGGTTGGATGGAGAACCCGCATGATGTGTTGCAGGCTGATGGGGTGGCAGGCTGGTGGGGAAGTAGGTTGACTGAGGAGTTCGTTGAAGAAGTTTGTCGTTAAGTTTGTTAACCCATTAAATGTGGTTTCACGTTGAACGGAGTGTCGTGCTGAAGGGTGTGTGGCGTTGAACGAAGTGTGGCGTTGAACGAAGTGTGGCGTTGAACGGAGTGTCGTGCTGAAGGGTGTGTGGCGTTGAACGGGGTCGTAGATATACCGACGGATGGCACTATACGTGGGTGGGGTAGCTGGTGTTTGCAGTGGTGAGATGGCAAGTGGATGGAACAAGCAACAGCAACAAAACAAAAAAGTAGTAGCAATAACAGCAATAACAGCAGCAGCAACAACAATAGCAACAACAGTCTGAAAACAACTTTCACTTGATAGCGCCTTTAGTCTCATTTTGTCTCGAAAAGGCAAAAACTGGCATTAGTTTTGTTCCATTGGAGTCCTTTTAAGTGGTAAGTGAGTCTGAAGAATGTTAGGAAGGGGCTCCACCTACCTCAGCTCCTGAGCCTTCACTTACCCCAACACCTGACTCATCAACCTGTTGACAAGAGTACATAAACATTCATTCTCTCTCTCTCTCTCTCTCTCTCTCTCTCTCTCTCTCTCTCTCTCTCTCTCTCTCTCTCTCTCTCTCTCCCCCAGAAAGTGTTTTTTCTCTTACCGCAGGTGATCTGTATGCCCTACACTGTGTGACGTCTATTCTATGCTGGTGACTTCAACCAGACATCAGGCAGTGATCCATGCATGATGCATCTCCTGCTGGCCCATTAGATGGCTTTCATACACTCAGACATGATGAACTCTTTTGAAGTGACGAATTCGTCCATAACTCGGAACAGTGGCATGAAACTACGAGGCAGAAGATGCAACACTAACGTTTGCAATTATTTTTTTCCCGAACAGATTTATAGCAGAATGGAATACACCTCCGGTGAATGTTGCAAATGCAAAGACGACACAGTCATTCATGAACCAGTTGGACAAGCACATTGCAAGTATAGGCTCCACTTAGGTGCATTGTGCACTAGTGACAGGAGTTGCCAAAGCCTCAAGATCACATGCTTGGTATAAATCAGTGGAGATTGCTGGGTCAGCCCAAATTTTTTTGTATGTTAGAAAATACAAGTTACGGTAACCAACAAGGTATAAGGTGTGGTGAGGGAGGACAGGAGCGAGATGTTGCCTAGTACACTCGCTACCTCATTCAGCCCGCCCTCACTAAACCGACACTAAACCCATGCGGACCCCTATGGACACTCAACAGATGGGGCATTCTGAGTCAGTAGATTGCTAATGTTGGATCAGGGACTGTACCAGGGCAGTCAGTTGAAAACGAGTCAGCTGAATCAATGATTCTTGTAGTGTAAGATGTAGAGGGTTGTAATAGTAGTAAAATTGATAGCAACCAGAAGTAGAACCGCTGGTACACACAGTTCTGTGAGTGACAGTGGAGTATAACAATGGTAGTTTAAGACAGGGCAGTGTAGCTCACGTTTGCCAGCAAGTTCCATCTCTCCTCTAAATTCATTGTGATTTTTCCTACAAGGTATGGTATATATTTTCCATATTTTTATGGTGGCAGTGGCCGGATGGAGTGGAGGGTGGCGACAGAACCTTCTGTTTTTTCCCCCTTTACTCACACACCTAGAGAGTTCTTAGAGAGCCTGGGTGTGGACAGTCAAGTCCTTCGCAATCTGTCTTTCCCAATATACCCCTCTCTCTCTCTCTCTCTCTCTCTCTCTCTCTCTCTCTCTCTCTCTCTCTCATATTTAACTTTGCGTGCGGTGATTGCTGTTTGTGTCATGCTTTGTTTGGGCTACGTGTTCTATTTGCTGTGCTTATTGTATTTGATGTAATTATTCTGATGTGCTGTCTCGTCATGAGATGAATGTGTGAGAACAGGAGAGTGAGTTTTACACACACTGCACGTGGGAGGCAGGCAGACTGGCAGCAGTGTAACGGTGTTGGTAGCATGGTAGTGGTACGTTGGCAGGCACAGTGTATGTTGGTGGTGATTGTAGGCTGTGGTGGTGGTCTGCGTGGCGGCGGCAGCACCACCACCACCACCAGCAGGTCCCACCTGACGAACAGGTTCCTGCTCGGCTTGACTTGTTCCCACCATCACCAGCCACCACCATCACTACCAATATTACCCACCACCATCACTACCATTGCCACCCATAACCAGCGCCAGCAACCACCATCACTACCAATAACATCAGTACCAATACCAGCCACCACTATCACTACCAGTACCAGCCACTACCATCACTACCAGTACCAGCCACTACCATCACTACCAGTACCAGCCACCACCATCACTACCAGTACCAGCCACCACCATCACTACCAGTACCAGCCACCACCATCACTACCAGTACCAGCCACCACCATCACTACCAGTACCAGCCACCACCATCACTACCAGTACCAGCCACTACCATTACTACCAGTACCAGCCACCATCGCTACCAATACCAGCCACCACTATCACTACCACCAGCCACCACCATTACTACCACCAGCCGCCACCACCATCACTACCACCAGCCGCCACCACCATCACTACCACCAGCCGCCACCATCACTACCACCAGCCACCACCATTACAACCACCAGCCACCACCATCATAACCACCAGCCACCACCATCATAACACACACACACACACACACACACATATACACACACACACACACACACACACACACACACACACACACACACACACACACACACTCGCACACGCACACACGCGCGCACACACGCACGCACACGCACGCACACGCACGCACGTACGCGAAACCATAGGTCATTCTATTGTGTGTGTGTGTGTGTGTGTGTGTGTGTGTGTGTGTGAGCGCGTGCAGGGAGGGGTGATCAGTGACACAGTGACATAAACAGATGTACAAGTGTTGAAGAATGGCAGGGAGAGTATTCTACGTGTGGGATAGGTGGTGGTGGCAGTGGTGGTGTTGGCAGTGGTGTTAGTGGTGACAGTGATGGCAGTGGTGTTAGTGGTGGCAGTGGTGGTGGTGGTCAGCACTAAGATCAGGGGTGGCCCTCCATGCATGATAACACAGTGTACGAGGTGGGCAAACCTGGCGGCCACCTTGTTGTCCTCCAACGCTGGTCTCCTGCACTACCATCTTTAATTTTTTCTCTCTCAGCACCTCTTAACCTCTTCCTTCCTCCTCATCGTTACCTCGTAACCTCTCCACTCTTCAGCTTGACGTCTATCCGAGAAGGCGTACGGGAGAATGCAGTGCAGGAATATCAGGGGAGTTTAGTGGCGTGGGGACATAGCTTTCTTCCCTCCCCTCTCCTCCCCTCCCCCTTCCCTTAATTCTCCCAGCGCCTGGGGTGAAATCTGCGCAGCATCCAGTATCTTGGCTACACATGTTGATGCTCGCTTGTTCTTTACGACTTGCATTAAGAAATGGGTTGTGGTGGTGGTGGGTTGTGTTGTGGTAGTGGGTTGTCGTGGTGGTGGGTGGTGGTGGTGGTTGTGTGGTGGTGGGTTGCGTGGTGGTGGGTTGTGGTAGTGGTTGTGTGGTGGTGGGTTGAGACGCCGCGGGTTGAGAGTTGTGGGGGTTGCGAGTCTTTGTTGATTTAGGGCTCTTGATCCGGTGAACTGGAGATGCCCTTCCCCATTTTCGGGTCAGGCAGGATTATCATTTACGTCCAGGAGCGCTTCTTCCCCTGAATGTAGTAATTATAGTATACATGCAAGTTAAGCTGGTTGTTCTCTGTTAGTTCTCTTTCTCCTTCTTTCCTCCTCATTCTCTTTTTCCTCCTCTTCCTCTTCCTTTTCTTCATTTTTCTCCATTTCATCCTTACCCTCTCATCCTCATGTTTTCATTTCCTTCATCCCTTGTCTTCGTCTAAACTACTGCTAACTATTGGCTATGTGTCTCTTCTTTCTATCCCTCCTTCCTTCTCTATAACTTTTATTCTTGTTCCGTCTTCCTCTATTTTTCTTCTCCCTCTTCACTACTATATCTACCCCTCCCTCTACCTGCTATATCTACCCCTCCCTCTACCTCCTTGATCAAATTCACTGCCTCTCCATATGCGGTCGTCGACTGTGTGTGTGTGTGTGTGTACGTGGTTACGTTCACTCTGTTATGTTTAAAGGGATCACCAGCTGGTGTCGCCTCTTAACTCCAGCTTTCAGTGATTCATGATCCTCGGGATCCCATCACAAGTACTCTTGAAAGTTTCTCAAGCGTCCCTTTCCCTAGCTCGTTCCACTTATTCCTCATCCTGCCACTTATACACGTACTTCCTAACGTCCCCGTGAGTCACCTGAGTCTTAAGCTATCATAGTCCCCTGGCTTGCTCTCCTCGCATCTTAAACACCCAGTCCCTGTTTACTCTACTTAAACTTCCCAGGAGAATTTTGTACCTCATGATCATATCCTCTCTCATCTCCCCCTCTTCTTAGCGTAAGATTAAATTCCTTGTCTCGGATAGTCTAACAACCCCGATTATGGCATCAACGTTCTCCACTGTGTTTATGTGCTTGGTCGGATGTGGGTTCTAAGCTGGCATCGCGTACTCACGAGGGGTCAAACGTACCTTGTGGCTAATGTTCTCAATTACCCTTTGTTTAGGTTTCTGAAAGGAGCTCAAAGGTTGTACTAGTTGTGTGTGCAACAGGATGACATGACTGCTTCACCGTATATGCGCAGATATTGCTCTGTGCACGGTCTTCATACCTTTGACAGGTTGTATTCCCTGCCTGGTCTTCTCTCCCCCTGTACAAGAACGGTATACAATACCGACAAGATGAAAATATAGACACATATGCAACATCTGGAAATTCTCCACGACTACGGTGATCTTCGCACCAACTCTAAGGCTGAGGGGCTGATTACCTCATCTTTTGTATATACTTCTACTGTCTTCAGATTATGTCCTAGAATCTATATTGATAAAGTCACTGGATGGCGAAACGCCTACAATAAAGCTACCCAGATGTTGCATGTGTGTGTATATTTTCTTCTCTCCCCCTCTTCACATGTGTGTGCGTATGGGTGGGTAAGTAGGTACTTTAATTATTATCAGCGTCATTAACCCTGACGTAATCATCGTTGATCATTTATGGTGAATGAGTGTTCACTATTCATCATTTATAACTTTTAAATGACTTGATAGAGCTCTACGCAAGAGCGAAACCCTGTTCCAGCATCATTGATGGTAATCAGTACCGATATGCTGATGAATCAGACACATGCGCAACATGCAAGACGTGTGTAATATCTGAATGTTGCACAGGTGTTGTCCCACGATAGGCTTGTTCTTCAGTGTGCCTTTTTCCTTCGATATTACCACACAAGTTAGCAGCAGTGGAGGTTCCCATCAGCAGTCACACGAAGCTGCAGTCACAAGAAACTCGCTCCAGCTGGATAACATAACCGGTCGTCCTCTTGGAGTCTGGTTTTAGCTACACGACTTTTTCTTTCGAGTCCGAATATTCTGCGAGTGTTGTGCCCAGCGCCCAGAGGGAATGAGAGAAGTGGGAGGGTACATATGCAGGGGCATCCAGTGCTAAGGGGCATAGTTGTACCTCGAGAGACTTCTTCTCTCAGCCTGGTGGCTCACCAATGTTGTCTTGAAGACCAGGTTTGTGTTGTATGTCAGTGACCTCTCCTCTCAGCCTGGTGGCTCACCAATGTTGTCTTGAAGACCAGGTTTGTGTTGTATGTCAGTGACCTCTCCTTTCAGTCTGGTGGCTCACCAATGTTGTCTTGAAGACCAGGTTTGTGTTGTATCTTCTCTCAACCTCGTTTGCCTGGTGCCACGAAGTGTTTAGCGACAAGCTGGAAATCTGCTTTTGGTTAAGATGCTGTATACAGACTAACTTTTAGTATATATAGAGTGGCTAACTTTCATTGTAGCGTCTTTAAATTTCTCGAATTTTGTGGAAGTGTAATGGAATATGTGTTAGAATCTCGTGTACCAGATATCTGCATATACCAGTAATATTATTAGTGCATTGTTGACATGTGTAACTCTGTAACCAATATGTAGTGAATCTCTCCCTTCCACCCTTCTCCTTTTCCTCCTCCTCCATCCCCGAAGCCGTGCTCAAAACTCCAGATAAGTGCAGTGTAGTGCTGGAGGCTGGTCATGAGTGCTGAAGAACCGTTACTGTGGGTCTGCCTCATGGGTGCTTGCTGACCGCGGTGGGTCCTGGACCTCATTTGGTGCTTCGCTGTTTTGTGGGGTTGGATTTGTTGTGCGAGGTTACCATAGCTGTTTAACATATTGATGAGGTTGTAAGATAAGTGAATGATAGTGTGTTGTGAAGAGAGGCGTGGGATTGATAATCTAATACAAAATAAGAGGTGCTAAGGTTGAGTTTTGCTGATGCCACTGTGCTTTTGGGAGATTCTGAAGAGAAGTTGCGTAGGTTGGTGGACGAATTTGAGAGGGTATGTAAAACAAGGAAATTACAAGCGAGCGTAGGAAAGAAGGTGATGAGAGTAACAAAGAATTAGATGTGAACAGGCAAAAGGGGGGGGTTGGCCTGTACATTGCAGAGTCACTTGTTTGCACAGAACTGCTTAATGCCTCAAATGACGTAGTGGAAGTTTTAGCAGTAAAGGTCGAGAACCAAAACCTAGTCATTGTGGTAGTCTACAAGCCTCCGGATGCAACATCCCAGCAATTCCAGGAACAGCTGTTAAAAATTGACCACTGTCTGGAAAATCTTCCAGCTCCTGCACCCAACATCTTGCTCCTGGGGGATTTCAACTTAAGGCACCTAAAATGGAGGAATATAGCAAATAATATTGTTGCAGTAATAACACCAGGAGGCAGCTCTGATGAAAACTCACACTCACACGAGCTTTTAAATCTCTGCACAAAATTCAATTTAAACCAGCAAATAATAGAGCCTACTAGACTGGAGAATACACTAGACCTCATCTTCACTAACAATGATGATCTGATAAGAAATGTCACCATATCAAAAACAATATACTCAGATCACAACATAATTGAGGTTCAGACATGTATGCGTGGAGCCTCAGACCGACAAAATGAGACTAGTCACGAGGGAGCATTCACCAAATTCAACTTCAATAACAAAAACATAAAGTGGGACCAAGTAAACCAAGTCCTAACCGATATAAGCTGGGAAGATATACTAAGCAACACAGACCCAAACTTATGCCTAGAACAGATTAACTCGGTGGCACTCGATGTATGCACAAGGCTTATTCCTCTAAGAAAAAGGAGGAGTAGATGTAAAATAGAAAGAGACAGGCGCTCCCTTTACAGGCGACGGAAAAGAATAACAGAGCGGCTAAAAGAGGTCAATATATCAGAAATGCGCAGGGAGACACTGGTCAGAGAAATAGCAAGCATCGAACTTAAGCTAAAAGAATCCTTTAGGAGTCAGGAATCGCGGGAAGAACTAAAAGCCATAAATGAAATCGAAAGAAACCCAAAGTATTTCTTCTCCTATGCCAAATCAAAATCGAGAACAACGTCCAGTATTGGGCCCCTACTTAAACAAGATGGGTCCTACACAGATGACAGCAAGGAAATGAGTGAGCTACTCAAGTCCCAATATGACTCAGTTTTTAGCAAGCCGCTAACCAGACTGAGAGTCGAAGATCAAAATGAATTTTTTATGAGAGAGCCACAAAATTTGATTAACACAAGCCTATCCGATGTTATCCTGACGCCAAATGACTTCGAACAGGCGATAAATGACATGCCCATGCACTCTGCCCCAGGGCCAGACTCATGGAACTCTGTGTTCATCAAGAACTGCAAGAAGCCCCTATCACGAGCCTTTTCCATCCTATGGAGAGGGAGCATGGACACGGGGGTCGTCCCTCAGTTACTAAAAACAACAGACATAGCCCCACTCCACAAAGGGGGCAGTAAAGCAACAGCAAAGAACTACAGACCAATAGCACTAACATCCCATATCATAAAAATCTTTGAAAGGGTCCTAAGAAGCAAGATCACCACCCATCTAGAAACCCATCAGTTACACAACCCAGGGCAACATGGTTTAGAACAGGTCGCTCCTGTCTGTCTCAACTACTGGATCACTACGACAAGGTCCTAAATGCACTAGAAGACAAAAAGAATGCAGATGTAATATATACAGACTTTGCAAAAGCCTTCGACAAGTGTGACCATGGCGTAATAGCGCACAAAATGCGCGCTAAAGGAATAACAGGAAAGTTGGTCGATGGATCTATAATTCCTCACTAACAGAACACAGAGAGTAGTCGTCAACAGAGTAAAGTCCGAGGCACTACGGTGAAAAGCTCTGTTCCACAAGGCACAGTACTAGCTCCCATCTTGTTCCTCATCCTCATATCCGACATAGACAAGGATGTCAGCACAGCACCGTGTCTTCCTTTGCAGATGACACCCGAATCTGCATGACAGTGTCTTCCATTGCAGACACGCAAGGCTCCCAGGCGGACATCAACCAAATCTTTCAGTGGGCTGCAGAAAACAATATGAAGTTCAACGATGAGAAAATTTCAATTACTCAGATATGGTAAACATGAGGAAATTAAATCTTCATCAGAGTACAAAACAAATTCTGGCCACAAAATAGAGCGAAACACCAACGTCAAAGACCTGGAGTGATTATGTCGGAGGATCTCACCTTCAAGGACCATAACATTGTATCAATCGCATCTGCTAGAAAAATGACAGGATGGATAATGAGAACCTTCAAAACTAGGGAGGCCAAGCCCATGATGACACTCTTCAGGTCACTTGTTCTATCTAGGCTGGAATATTGCTGCACTCTAACAGCACCTTTCAAGGCAGGTGAAATTGCCGACCTAGAAAATGTACAGAGAACTTTCACGGCGCGCATAACGGAGATAAAACACCTCAATTACTGGGAGCGCTTGAGGTTTCTAAACCTGTATTCCCTGGAACGCAGGAGGGAGAGATACATGATTATATACACCTGGAAAATCCTAGAGGGACTAGTACCGAACTTGCACACGAAAATCACTCACTACGAAAGCAAAAGACTTGGCAGACGATGCACCATCCCCCCAATGAAAAGCAGGGGTGTCACTAGCACGTTAAGAGACCATACAATAAGTGTCAGGGGACCGAGACTGTTCAACTGCCTCCCAGCACACATAAGGGGGATTACCAACAGACCCCTGGCAGTCTTCAAGCTGGCACTGGACAAGCACCTAAAGGCAGTTCCTGATCAGCCGGGCTGTGGCTCGTACGTTGGTTTGCGTGCAGCCAGCAGCAACAGCCTGGTTGATCAGGCGCTGATCCACCAGGAGGCCTGGTCACAGACCGGGCCGCGGGGGCGTTGACCCCCGAAACTCTCTCCAGGTAAACTCCAGGTAACTGATTGGCTATCGGATTGGAAGGAGGGAGCATGAAGGAAATGAATGAGTTCAGATATTTAGGAGTAAATTTGTCTGCGGATGGGTCTGTGAAAGACGAGGTGAACCATAGAACTGATGAGAGGGGAAAAAAAGTGGATGATACAGTGAGGCATCTGTGGAGACAAAGAACCTTGTTAGGTAAGACACATATGCAACAGTTAGGTATCTTTATTTCGAAACGTTTCGCCTACACAGTAGGCTTCTTCAGTCGAGTACAGAAAAGTTGATAGAAGCAGAAGATACTGGAAGACGATGTAATCAGTCCATCACCCTTAAAGTTTTGAGGTGGTCAGTCCCTCAGTCTGGAGAAGAGCATTGTTCCGTTGTCTGAAACAATATCAACGGAACAATGCTCTTCTCCAGACTGAGGGACTGACCACCTCAAAACTTTAAGGGTGATGGACTGATTACATCGTCTTCCAGTATCTTCTGCTTCTATCAACTTTTCTGTACTCGACTGAAGAAGCCTACTGTGTAGGCGAAACGTTTCGAAATAAAGATACCTAACTGTTGCATATGTGTCTTACCTAACAATCTGTCGGTATTTTATACCATTTTAATGTTCACAAAGAACCTTATCCACGGAGGCAAAAAGGGTAATGTTTGAGAGTCTAGTGGTTCCAACACTTTATATGGGTGTGAAGTATGGGTTTTAAATGTTGCAGCTAGGAGGAGGCTAGAGGCAGTGGGGATGTCGTGTCTGAGGAAGATGTTTGGTGTGAATATTATGTACAGCATTCGTAATGTGGAGATAGAAGGAGGTGCGGGATTACTAAATGTATTATCCGGATGGCTGAGGAGGGGTTGTAGAGGATGTTTGAATATTTAGAGAGGATGGAGCAAAATAGGATGGCTTGAAGTGTGTATAAGTCTGTAGTGGTGTGAAGGAGGAGAAGGGGCCGTCCTAGGAAAGGTTGGAGGGAGGGTATAAATGAGCTTTTGTATGCTAGTGGCTTGGACGTCCAATAGGTTTGTGTGAGTATATTAGACAAGAGTTAGTGGAGACAAGTTGTATTTATTACTTGACGTGCTGTTGGAGTGTAAACAAGGTAACATTTATGAAGGGATACAGGGAAATCGGTTAGTTAGACTTGAGTCCTGGAGGTGGGAAGTACAGTGCCTGCACTCTGAAGGAGGGGTGGGGATATTTACAGTTTTAAACTGTAGTATCTGCGCGCCTCTGGCGCGGCAACTTTTCACTCTCCATGAGTTTAGAGTTGGCAAAGTTCCTAGAAAGCGAAACGTTGCTCCAATAAAATGTTCCATTACTAGTTGTACATGTATCCTTTTACCTCGAGAATCACCAACGTAGAATAAACTGTGGCAATCAAAGTTTACACCAAATAGAAGAAACACACGCGGGAAAAACAACTGAAGCTGCTTTAATTAAGACAAAACCTAATTTCGCGAGGAAAACTGATGACTGAGGTGATGGCAAACTTTACCACGAAGAAACACTTCCCACCTCCAGACTTAATATCTCACAGAGGTGAACCCGCCCCCCCCCCACACACACACATACATACATACAAAAATATCATGGAGCAGGGAGAGAGAGGACCTAGTAGCAACCAGTGAAGAAGCGGGGCCAGGAGCTATGAATCGACCCCTGCAACCACAAATAGGTGAGTACACACGTATATACATACACAGGTACAACCATGAGAACAAAAGTATCTCTGTACTACGCCCCTGCTGCACCATGCTTGGCAGGCTGGATCAGAACACAACCTACCCAGCATGGACTGTTATGCTGAAGGTAATTCCTTGGTTAGCCTGAAGAACAGGTTAGATAGACAAGTGGTAGTGATAGGTTGGATTTGAGAAGGCCCTGTGAAATACCTGTCGTTCAGCTAATCTACCCATTAGAGCTATATATAGGTAAAACTTGCGAGTTTACCTTAAATAGCAACGCTCTTGCCGAATAAGGCAAGCGAAAATTTGTGTATGCAATAATTTCGCAAAAAATTACTCTGAACCTAACGGAAAAAATATATTGCATTCTGTTTGTTTATTATTAAATTATTGTAAACTTATATAAAATATATTTATTTGGATTAGGCTAAATTAAATTGAGCTTGTTATAATAAGGTTAGGTAAGTTTTCTAAGGTTCTTTTGGTACAAAATTATAAATTTTTACATTACCATAAATGAAAAAATATATATCTTTAAACGTATAAGAGAAAAAATTTAGAAAACTAAATTTAAAAGAGTTCTTGTTAATTGACCAATTTTACCTATTCGGCACGACATATGTAACAGAAATCATCCTTATGAGAATAAACTGAGGGCCCTGAATCTGCACTCTGTAGAAAAGCATAGAATTAGGGGGGAAATGATTGAGGTGTATAAATGGGGAACAGAAGTGAATAAAGGGGATGTAAATAGCGTGCTAAAAATATCTAGCCTAGACAGAACTCACAGCAGTGGTTTTAAGTTGGAAAGATTCAGAATCAGAAAGCACTGGTTTGGTAATGGAGTTGTGGATGAGTGGAACAAACTCCCGAGTACCGTCATAGAAGCTAAGACGTTGTGTGGTTTTAAAAATAGGTTGAATAAATACACGAGTGGGTGTGGATGGGTTTGACTAGCTTTTGCTAATAGGTCTGATGCTGTGACCCTTCCTCAAGTGGATGTGACCTGACCTGACTAGGTGGGTCATTAGTTTGCGACGGAAGGTGACTCGGACTTGCATCGCATGGGCCAGTAGGCCTGCGGCAGTGTTCCTTCTTATATATATATATAACTCCAGCTCTGCTGTAATGAAATCTCTGAACCTGCCGTAACTGATGAACCTATGGAGGAATTTTCAGCGATTCTCGTCACCACGTTACTGAGGTTCCCAGCCCAGGCTGACACTGCAACACTGTGCGAAACTCTCCCTGTGTGATGGTGTATGATGGGGAAACGTAGTGTTTCTTCCCACAGTGCTTGTGTGTGTGTGTGTGTGTGTGTATACACATGCGCGCGCGCACACAAACACACACAACACATACACAGAGAACAGGCTAAGTGTCTAAAAATAACAAAAAA
>NC_069420.1:12353950-12361450 GCF_026875155.1 Cherax quadricarinatus
TTCCATGCTTCTGTAGGGGGTTTCATGCTCCTGTAGGGGGTTCCATGCTCCTGTATAGCGTTCCATGCTCCTGTATAGGGTTCCATGCTCCTGTAGGGGGTTCCATGCACCTGAAGGAGGTTCCATGCTCATGTAGGGGGGTCCATGCACCTGTAGGGGGTTTCATGCACCTGTAGGGGGTTTCATGCACCTGTAGGGGGTTTCATGCACCTGTAGGGGGTTCCATGCACCTGTAGGGGGTTCCATGCACCTGTAGGGGGTTCCATGCAGCTGAAGACCCTCATGACCTCTTTTTAAGGTATTCCGACCAGTAGATGAGTGAAACCTCTGTATTCGAATGGAGAAACCCTCCTAGCAGGCGAAATGTGTTGACAGTAAAGGCAGTGAACTGTTGTCACGTGTCTTAGTCCGTAATACAACGGTAGGGTATACCGGCAGTATGTAAATAATTCGCACAATGCTGTTTATTGAGACGACATTTCGCTCTCCAGCGACTTTTATCGGTTGATAGAGCCCCTGGCGACAGAAACGTCTTCCCCAAATTAAAATGACATTTGTCTCTGAACAGCTAAACCAGATCTTGATTCGACATCTTGTTAAATAAAGGGGCCAAAACAGGCCTATAGACATGGCCCCTGACGTAACACGCACATTGTATCTCTTCTTTACGTTAGTCTTACTTGAAACCTCACTTGGCTTATAACCACGTGTCTTATTCATAACCACGTGTCTTACTCATGACCACGTGTCTTACTCATGACCACGTGTCTTACTCATGACCACGTGTCTTACTCATGACCACGTGTCTGGTGAGGTCAAAGATAGGTAATGTGTTTCCTTCTTGTCTTTCAGGTCACAGATTCGTGCTGCCGGAGTCCATCCTAATTCGTCTTGAACCTGGCATCTGGTGAGTAGGTTCAGTCTTTGAGGTTTCTGAGACTCCACTTTCTTCAGTCTTTGAGGTTCCTAAGACTCCACTTTCTTCAGTCTTTGAGGTTCCTGAGACTTCACTTTCTTCAGTCTTTAAGGTTCCTAAGACTCCACTTTCTTCAGTCTTTAAGGTTCCTAAGACTCCACTTTCTTCAGTCTTTAAGGTTCCTAAGACTCCACTTTCTTCAGTCTTAAGGTTCCTAAGACTCCACTTTCTTCAGTCTTTGAGGTTCCTAAGACTTCCACTTTCTTCAGTCTTTGAGGTTTTCTAAGGACTCCACTTTCTTCAGTCTTTAAGGTTCCTAAGACTCCACTTTCTTCAGTCTTTAAGGTTCCTAAGACTCCACTTTCTTCAGTCTTTAAGGTTCCTAAGACTCCACTTTCTTCAGTCTTTAAGGTTTCCTAAGACTCCACTTTCTTCAGTCTTTAAGGTTCCTAAGACTCCACTTTCTTCAGTCTTTAAGGTTCCTAAGACTCCACTTTCTTCAGTCTTTAAGGTTCCTAAGACTCCACTTTCTTCAGTCTTTAAGGTTCCTAACACTCCACTTTCTTCAGTCTTTAAGGTTCCTAAGACTCCACTTTCTTCAGTCTTTAAGGTTCCTGAGACTCCACTTTCTTCAGTCTTTAAGGTTCCCGAGACTCCACTTTCTTCAGTCTTTAAGGTTCCTGAGACTCCACTTTCTTCAGTCTTTAAGGTTCCTGAGACTCCACTTTCTTCAGTCTTTAAGGTTCCTGAGACTCCACTTTCTTCAGTCTTTAAGGTTCCTGAGACTCCACTTTCTTCAGTCTTTAAGGTTCCTGAGACTCCACTTTCTTCAGTCTTTAAGGTTCCTGAGACTCCACTTTCTTCAGTCTTTGAGGTTTCTAACATGTTCTCTTTCTTAAGTTGAAGGGAGAGGATGAGGGGTAGTTGAGGGAAGAGAAGGATGAGGGGATGGTGAGGGAGGAGAGGAGGATGAGGGGAAGTTGAGGACCGACCATAGGATCTCGTTACTATATTTTTGTTTACGAGAGAGAGAGAGAGAGAGAGAGAGAGAGAGAGAGAGAGAGAGAGAGAGAGAGAGAGAGAGAGAGAGAGAGAGAGAGAGAGAGAGAGAGAGAGAGAGAGAGAGAGAGAGAGAGAGAGGAGGGAACATAGATTTTTTTTATTTTGCTTTCATCGTCAGCAACATCAGTCACCTTCATCGTCAGCAACATCAATCACCTTCATCGTCAGCAACATCAGTCACCTTCATCGTCAGCAACATCAGTCACTTCATCGTCAGCAACATCAGTGTCACCTTCATCGTCAGCAACATCAGTCACCTTCATCGTCAGCAACATCAATCACCTTCATCGTCAGCAACATCAGTCACCTTCATCGTCAGCAACATCAGTCACCTTCATCGTCAGCAACATCAGTGTCACCTTCATCGTCAGCAACATCAGTCACCTTCATCGTCAGCAACATCAGTCACCTTCATCGTCAGCAACATCAGTCACCTTCATCGTCAGCAACATCAGTCACCTTCATCGTCAGCAACATCAGTCACCTTCATCGTCAGCAACATCAGTCACCTTCATCGTCAGCAACAACAGTCACCTTCATCGTCAGCAACATCAGTCACCTTCATCGTCAGCAACATCAGCCACCTTCATCGTCAGCAACATCAGTCACCTTCATCGTCAGCAACATCAGTCACCTTCATCGTCAGCAACAGTCACCTTCATCGTCAGCAACATCAGTCACCTTCATCGTCAGCAACATCAGTCACCTTCATCGTCAGCAACAACAGCATCAATCACCTTCATCAATTATCTTCATTCATCATACCTTTCAATCCAGGTCTTATGACGTATATTACGGTCTAATATTCATTTGCCGTATGGGGAGGCGCGAAGCAAGGTTGTATTATAAGAGAGTGGGGGTGAGGGGTGGTATGAGGTTGGGGGCAAGGGTGATAGGAGGGTGGGGGTGAGGGGTGGTTGTTAAGGTGGGTGGGGGTGAGGGGTGGTTGTTAGGAGGGTGGGGGCGAGGGGTGGTTGTTAAGGAGGGTGGGGGTGAGGGGTGGTTGTTAAGGAGGGTGGGGGTGAGGGGTGGTTGTTAAGGTGGGTGGGGGTGAGGGGTGGTTGTTAAGGAGGGTGGGGGCGAGGGGTGGTTGTTAAGGTGGGTGGGGGTGAGGGGTGGTTGTTAAGGAGGGTGGGGGTGAGGGGTGGTTGTTAAGGAGGGTGTGATGGTGGTTTCAGTGTAGTTATCCTTGTGATGTACACGAGGCCTGGTCATGGACCGCGCCGCTAAGGGGGGGGCGTTGACCCCCGAAATGCCCTCGAAGTTATGGCTATCTATGCTGAGTAACGCGCTCCCCAACCCAAGCCAGGATCACTGCCTGAGACGCGTTGAAGTACATATGTACACTGTACACCTCATTCCCCTCCACATGCATCCTCCTCTCCCGCTATACCTTCCCCTCCTATACGAATCCTGCCCCCTCCCTCCAGAGGGAGGGGATTTCAGGTTGTTAGTTATTCCCTAATTACGATAGTTTGCCAGTAGTTATAATTGCGATAATTTGCCAGTAGTAATTACAATAGTCTGCCATTAGTTATAGTCATGTTTGAGAGATTATTAGGGAATTAACTTGCTTACCACAACGACTCTTTGTGGAGAGAAGAAAAACTTGATGTGGCAGACTGTGGCACTAATATCACCCAGTGAGGGTTGCTCCCTTCTATTGTAACCACCACAGTACAGCGGTGGTTACGCTGGCCTGCTCCCCCCCTCTCTCGTTCCTCTTCCCCTGTTGAATTGGTTATGTAATCAAGACAGGTGGGTGTGTGTGGCGGGTTGGTTGAGTGGGTGTGGCGGGTAGATGGGTGGGGGAAGTGTGTGTGGTAGTCTTGCTGTGGGGTGGATGGGAGTGGTCTTGCCGTGGGGTGGGTGGGAGTGGTCTTGCCGTGGGGTGGGAGTGGTCTTGCCGTGGGTGGGTGGGATTGGTCTTGCCGTGGGGTGGGTGGGAGTGGTCTTGCCGTGGGGTGGGTGGGAGTGGTCTTGCCGTGAGGTGGGTGGGAGTGGTCTTGCCGTGGGATGGATGGGAGTGGTCTTGCCGTGCGATGGATGGGAGTGGTCTTGCCATGGGGTGGGCGGGAGTGGTCTTGCCGTGGGTTGGATGGGAGTGGTCTTGCCGTGGGTTGGATAGGAGTGGTCTTCCCGTGGGATGGATGGGAGTGGTCTTGCCGTGGGTTGGATGGGAGTGGTCTTGCCGTGGGGTGGGCGGGAGTGGTCTTGCCGCGGGGTGGGCGGGAGTGGTCTTGCCGTGGGATGGGTGGGAGTGGTCTTGCCGTGGGATGGGTGGGAATGGTCTTGCCGTGGGGTGGGTGGGAGTGGTCTTGCCGTGGGGTGGATGGGAGTGGTCTTGCCGTGGGGTGGGTGGGAGTGGTCTTGCCGTGGGGTGGATGGGAGTGGTCTTGCCGTGGGGTGGATGGGAGTGGTCTTGCCGTGGGGTGGATGGGAGTGGTCTTGCCGTGGGTTGGGTGGGAGTGGTCTTGCCGTGGGGTGGGTGGGAGTGGTCTTGCCGTGGGGTGGGTGGGAGTGGTCTCGCCGTGGGGTGGGTGGGAGTGGTCTTGCCGTGGGTTGGATGGGAGTGGTCTTGCCGTGGGTTGGATGGGAGTGGTCTTGCCGTGGGTTGGAGGGAGTGGTCTTGCCGTGGGTTGGATGGGAGTGGTCTTGCCGTGGGTTGGATGGGAGTGGTCTTCCCGTGGGGTGGATGGGAGTGGTCTTGCCGTGGGTTGGATGGGAGTGGTCTTGCCGTGGGGGTGCGGGAGTGGTCTTGCCGCGGGGTGGGCGGGAGTGGTCTTGCCGCGGGATGGGCGGGAGTGGTCTTGCCATGGGATGGGCGGGAGTGGTCTTGCCGTGGGGTGGGTGGGAGTGGTCTTGCCGTGGGGTGGATGGGAGTGGTCTTGCCGTGGGGTGGGTGGGAGTGGTCTTGCCGTGGGGTGGATGGGAGTGGTCTTGCCGTGGGGTGGATGGGAGTGGTCTTGCCGTGGGGTGGGTGGGAGTGGTCTTGCCGTGGGGTGGGTGGGAGTGGTCTTGCCGTGGGGTGGGTGGGAGTGGTCTTGCCGTGGGTTGGGTGGGAGTGGTCTTGCCGTGGGGTGGATGGGAGTGGTCTTGCCGTGGGTTGGGTGGGAGTGGTCTTGCCGTGGGTTGGGTGGGAGTGGTCTTGCCGTGGGTTGGGTGGGAGTGGTCTTGCCGTGGGGTGGGTGGGAGTGGTCTTGCCGTGGGGTGGGTGGGAGTGGTCTTGCCGTGGGGTGGATGGGAGTGGTCTTGCCGTGGGTTGGGTGGGAGTGGTCTTGCCGTGGGGTGGATGGGAGTGGTCTTGCCGTGGGGTGGATGGGAGTGGTCTTGCCGTGGGTTGGGTGGGAGTGGTCTTGCCGTGGGGTGGGTGGGAGTGGTCTTGCCGTGGGGTGGGTGGGAGTGGTCTTGCCGTGGGTTGGGTGGGAGTGGTCTTGCCGTGGGTTGGGTGGGAGTGGTCTTGCCGTGGGGGTGGGTGGAGTGGTCTTGCCGTGGGTTGGGTGGGAGTGGTCTTGCCGTGGGTTGGGTGGGAGTGGTCTTGCCGTGGGGTGGGTGGGAGTGGTCCTGCCGTGGGGTGGGTGGGAGTGGTCTTGCTGTGGGTTGAGAGGGCAGGGTGAAAGTTGTCACTCTGCCTTGACACCTGACAGCACTTACCAGCTGAGGGAAGGTTGCACCCAGCACATCATAACACATCCCAGCACATCATAACACATCCCAGCGCATCATAACACATCCCAGCACATCATAACACATCCCAGCACATCATAACACAACCCAGCACATCATAACACATTCCAGCACATCATAACACATCCCAGCACATCATAACACATTCCAGCACATAACACATTCCAGCACATCATAACACATTCCAGCACATCATAACACAATCCAGCACATCATAACACATCCCAGCACATCATAACACATCCAGCACATCATAACACATTCCAGCACATCATAACACATCCCAGCACATCATAACACATCCCAGCACATCATAACACATCCCAGCACATCATAACACATTCCAGCACATCATAACACATCCCAGCACATCATAACACATCCCAGCACATCATAACACATCCCAGCACATCATAACACATTCCAGCACATCATAACACATCCCAGCACATCATAACACATTCCAGCACATCATAACACATCCCAGCACATCATAACACATCCCAGCACATCATAACACATCCCAGCACATCATAACACATCCCAGCACATCATAACACATTCCAGCACATCATAACACATCCCAGCACATCATAACACATTCCAGCACATCATAACACAATCCAGCACATCATAACACATTCCAGCACATCATAACACAATCCAGCACATCATAACACATCCCAGCACATCATAACACATTCCAGCACATCATAACACAATCCAGCACATCATAACACATTCCAGCACATCATAACACAACCCAGCACATCATAACACATCCCAGCGCATCATAACACATCCCAGCACATCATAACACATCCCAGCACATCATAACACATTCCAGCACATCATAACACATCCCAGCACATCATAACACATTCCAGCACATCATAACACAATCCAGCACATCATAACACATCCCAGCACATCATAACACAACCCAGCACATCATAACACATCCCAGCGCATCATAACACAACCCAGCACATCATAACACATCCAAGCACATAACCCAGCACATAACACATCCCAGCAAATAACACATCCCAGCACATCATAACACATCTCATCACAGAAGGCTTCTCCAGTCAAGTGCAGCAGGTGTACTAGTGAATTGAAGGCTATGCAATGAGTCCATCACTCTTGGAGAATTAGTATTTGAGGTGGTCAGTCCCTCAGCCTTCAGTTCACTACTACACTTGCTGTATTTGACTGAAGGGCCGGATACCTAACTGTTGCACAAGTCTTAGTCATTAACATCCCAGCACATCCCAGTGCGATGCAGCATATCCCAGCACATCTCAACGGGGAGGTACTGCCCTAAGGACGTAGGGGAGGGATGACTTTGATCTGCCTTGCAGGGAGAGCAGTAGCCTGAGGACGACAGAAAGGGAGGAAACAGGTATGGAGAGAGAGGGAATAGAGAAGGGTAAGGAGGGTAAAGAAGAGGTAAGAAGGGAGAAACATGTAGGGAATAGCAAGAAGAGTTGAGATAGAAGGAGAGAGAGAGAGAGAGAGAGAGAGAGGAGAGAGAGGGAGAGAGAGAGAGAGAGAGAGAGAGAGAGAGAGAGAGAGAGATGAATGTTGAAGGTATAATGGAGGCATAGAGGAAGGGAGGGAGGGAGAGTGGGAGGGAGATTAGACATGGGTCAGTGTCCTACACAATGGTTTGGGCGCTGGTAAAATTCTCCAGTTTTACTCTCGTCTCTTTCAGAGATTTCGGTGAAAACTGCCTCCTAAACGACGTATGTAGACGGAGAGAGAGAGAGAGAGAGAGAGAGAGAGAGAGAGAGAGAGAGAGAGAAATTATTATTATTCTGATTAGTGTTCCT
>NC_069420.1:12366450-12539716 GCF_026875155.1 Cherax quadricarinatus
ACGTGTGTCACTGGGCGAGACGTGCCACTCAAGTGTTACGTCTCTCGCTGACATACAACCATCAGTCAGCTGACTGATGAAAAAAAATCGGTGAGGTGCGCACCAGTCGTGTTGTATCTTGTATCCAGGGTCGCACTTGCCGCAAAATATTTACACTGAGTATTTTATTCTGCTTCGAGATGGGCTGGGCATGGGGAGTGTTGGGGGGATGTCGTTGAACGACTCAGTAATGACCAGAACAGGACGACTCCTTCCTTCACCTCCTTATAGCAGGACGACTCCCTCCTTCACCTCCTTATAGCAAAACAACTCCCTCCTTCACCTCAGCAGGACGATTCCCTCCTTTACTTCCTCATAGCAGGACGACTCCCTCCTTCAGATCCTCATAGCAGGACGGCTCCCTCCTTCACCTTCTCAGAGCAGGACGAATCCTTCCTTCGCCTTCTCATAGCAGAACGACTCCCTCCTTCACCTTCTCATAGCAGGACGACTCCCTCCTTCACCTCATAGCGGGACGACTCCCTCCTTCTCATAGCAGGACGACTCCCTCCTTCACCTCAGTAGGGCAACTCCCTCCTTCAACTCCTCATAGAAGGACGACTCCCTCCTTCAGATCCTCATAGCAGGACGACTCCCTCCTTCACCTCCTCAGAGCAGGACGACTCCCTCCTTCACCTCCTCAGAGCAGGACGACTCCCTCCTTCTCCTCAAAGCAGGACGACTCCCTCCTTCACCTCCTCAGAGCAGGACGAATCCTTCCTTCGCCTTCTCATAGCAGAACGACTCCCTCCTTCACCTCCTCATAGCAGGACGACTCCCTCCTTCACCTCATAGCGGGACGACTCCCTCCTTCTCATAGCAGGACGACTCCCTCCTTCACCTCTTCATAGCAGGACGACTCCCTCCTTCACCTCATAGCGGGACGACTCCCTCCTTCTCATAGCAGGACGACTCCCTCCTTCACCTCAGTAGGGCGACTCCCTCCTTCAACTCCTCATAGCAAGACGACTCCCTCCTTCACCTTTTCATAGCAGGACGACTCCCTCCTTCATCTCATGGCAGGACGACTCCCTCCTTCATCTCATAGCAGGACGACTCCCTCCTTCTCCTCATAGCAGGACGACTCCCTCCTGAAACGTGGTATGATTAAACTGAAACGTTGTATGATTTAAAGAGTCGGGATATGACTGTTGAGTGTAATATTCAGGGATTTAAGTTGTTCAATGTGGATAGATGTAATGGGAAGGGGGGAGGAGTTGCATTATATGTTCGATAAAATATTAATTGTTGCATAAAAACAGGTATAAAAATAGATGGAGCAGTAACAGAATCTGTTTGGGTAGAGTTTGTAGAGGGTCAAGAAAAACTAATTCTAGGTGTAATATACCGACCTCCAGGCTTGGATCACGATAGAGGGAGACTTCTTTGGGACGAAATTGTTAGGGCTTCTAGACACAATAACATAGTCATAGTAGGGGACTTTAACTTTAGTCAAATTGACTGGAATTCTTTGACAGGTAATCTAGAGTCCAGTGACTTTATGGAAAAAGTTCAGGACTGTTTTCTGAAGCAGAGCGTGATAGAGCCTACCAGGGGTGATAATTTGCTAGACCTAGTCTTGTCAAATAAGGAAACACTCGTGAATAATCTGGAGATCACTGAAGAGCTTGGCGCAAGCGATCACAAATCCATCACTTTTAGCATTAACTGGGAATGCAAGAATAATGATAATATAGTAAAAATCCCTGATTTCCGTTCTGCCGATTATAATGGACTTAGGAAACATCTGTTTAATCTTGATTGGGGTTATCTAGCTAATGATTTTATTGGCGATGATCATACAAATGATTATGAAGGGATCTGCTTTTATGATTGTTTTCTTAATAATATACATCATGCCCAGAGTATATACATTCCCAAGAGAGAAATTAGGTCTAATAATAACGATCCCAAATGGGTTAACAGGAGGTTAAAGCATCTATTAGGGGAGAAAAGGGGAATTTATAGGCGCATAAGAAGAGGAGAGGTTGACCTTACTGACCAGTATGTTCAACTTAAAAGAGAAGTAAAAAAGGGGATTAGAAAGGCTAAACATGACTATGAAATTAGAGTTGCTAGTGAATCAAAGACTAATCCAAAGGGGTTCTTTCAAGTGTATAGGACGAAGGTGAAGGAAAAAGTAGGACCTCTGAAAACTGGGAATGGACAGCTGACGGATAACGAACTGGAAATGTGTTCCTTATTTAATGACTATTTTTTGTCAGTTTTTACACAGGAAGATGTAAATGAGATTCCAGTAATTAACAATTATTTAGTTCCTGATGAATTTAAATTAACTAATATTACTGTCACGAGGGACATGGTTATTAAACAGATAGACAAACTGAAGCAAAATAAGTCCCCGGGACCCGATGAGCTGTTTTCCAGGGTACTTAAGGAATGCAAGATGGAGTGTGTAGATGAATGGTTCAGAGAATCGACATGTTGATAAATTAGACACATGTGCAACTCTTGGGAATCTTTATTGAGGAAACGTTTCGCCACACAGTGGCTTCATCAGTCCATACGTAGGAGAAACTTGAAGAACAGGAGGAGAATGAGGTAATCAGTCCCTCAAAATTGAGTCGATGTGTTCAGTCCATCAATCTTGAATAGAATACGGCATATCAGCGGAGAAGCAGCTTATAAACCGTATGGCAGGAGAGGTGCAGCAGTCATAGGTCGTGTCACATTTGTTCAATGTGGAAGTAGGTCGTGCCCAAGAATTAGGCAAGCGAAGAATTCCTAAGTATTAAGATCCCAAGAAGTTGCAGTGTCTGACAGGTTTGTAGATGAATGGTTCAGAGAACCGACATGTTGATAAATTAGGCACATGTGCAACTCTTGGGAATCTTTATTGAGGAAACGTTTCGCCACATAGTGGCTTCATCAGTCCATACGTAGGAGAAACTTCTCCGCTGATATGCCGTATTCTATTCAAGATTGATGGACTGAACACATCGACTCAAGGTTGAGGGACTGATTACCTCATTCTCCTCCTGTTCTTCAAGTTTCTCCTACGTATGGACTGATGAAGCCACTGTGTGGCGAAACATTTCCTCAATAAAGATACCCAAGAGTTGCACATGTGTCTAATTTATCAACATGTCGGTTCTCTGAACCATTCATCTACAAATCTGTCAGACACTGCAACTTCTTGGGATCTTAATACTTAGGAATTCTTCGCTTGCCTAATTCTTGGGCACGACCTACTTCCACATTGAACAAATGTGACACGACCTATGACTGCTGCACCTCTCCTGCCATACGGTTTATAAGCTGCTTCTCCGCTGATATGCCGTATTCTATTCAAGATTGATGGACTGAACACACCGACTCAAGGTTGAGGGACTGATTACCTCATTCTCTTCCTGTTCTTCAAGTTTCTCCTACGTATGGACTGATGAAGCCACTGTGTGGCGAAACGTTTCCTCAATAAAGATTCCCAAGAGTTGCACATGTGTCTAATTTATCAAGATGGAGTGTGTTTAATGCGTCCATCCTTACCGGTGTTGTGCCAGAGTTGTGGAAGATGGCTAATGTGGTTCCTATATTCAAATCAGGGAATAAGTCCGTTCCTTCAAATTACCATCCAATAAGCCTGACATCTATAGTGGGCAAGTTATTAGAATCAATTATAGCTGACATTATTAGAAGTCACCTTGAAGAGCATAGCTTGATAAATGAATCTCAGCATGGATTCACGAGAGGTCGTTCCTGCCTGACAAACCTGCTGACGTTCTTCAATAGAACATTTGAGGCAGTTGACAGTGACAAGGAATATGACATTGTTTATTTGGATTTTAGTAAAGCCTTCGATAAAGTACCTCACAGGAGACTCTTGAAAAAAGTGGCAACTCATGGTATAGGAGGTAAAGTTCTAGCATGGATAGAGGCATGGCTTACCAATAGAAAGCAGAGAGTTACCATTAATGGAGTGAAATCTGAATGGGGATTAGTCACTAGTGGCGTTCCACAAGGATCAGTTTTAGGCCCTCTCTTGTTCATAATTTACATTAATGACCTTGATGAAGGGATTACGAGTGACATGAGTAAGTTTGCTGATGATACAAAGATAGGCCGTATAATTCACTCTGAGGAGGATAGCAATGAACTCCAGGAGGATTTGGACAAATTAATGTCCTGGTCTGAAAAATGGTAGATGAAGTTCAATGTGGATAAGTGTAAGGTACTAGCCATTGGTAATGAAAATAACCCTCAAAGCTATAATCTAGGTGAAGTAGAGCTTGATCATGCAGAATGTGAAAAGGACTTGGGAGTCATGGTGAGCAGAAATCTAAAGCCAAGACAGCAGTGCCTTAGTGTGCGCAACAAGGCCAACAGATTACTTGGATTTATCTCAAGAAGTATAAGTAACAGAAGTCCAAAAGTTATTTTACAGTTGTATACATCACTGGTGAGGCCTCATTTAGATTATGCTGCTCAGTTTTGGTCCCCTTACTACAGGATGGATATAGACTCATTAGAGAACATACAGAGAAGAATGACTAAAATGATTTACTGTGTAAGGAACCTCCCGTATGAAGATAGACTTAAAGCCTTAAATCTCCACTCTCTGGAGAGGCGTAGAATGAGGGGAGATATCATTGAAGTGTATAAGTGGATGACGGGCATAAACAAGGGAGATATTAATAAAGTACTGAGGGTGTCGAACCAGGTAAGAACCAGAAATAATGGATTTAAGTTGGATAAATTTAGATTTAGAAAGGACATAGGTAAGTACTGGTTTTCTAACAGTTGTAGATGCGTGGAACAGTCTTCCCAGTGGGGTGATAGAGGCTAGGACCTTGGGTAGCTTTAAGAAGAGACTTGACAAATATATGAGTGGGAGGGGCTGGGTTTGAATGGTGTCATTGGGTACAGGAGTTATTTATTGAGTAGCTTTAGGTAGATGTCGTTTTGATAAGGACCTGCCTCGCATGGGCCAGTAGGCCTTCTGCAGTGTTCCTACATTCTTATGTTCTTATGTTTACCACCTCAGCAGAACGACTCCTTCACCTCCTCATAGCAGAACGACTCCCTCCTTCACCTCCTCATAGCAGAACGACTCCCTCCTTCACCTCCTCATAGCAGGACGACTCCCTCCTTCACCTCCTCAGAGCAGGACGACTCCCTCCTTCTCCTCAAAGCAGGACGACTCCCTCCTTCACCTCCTCAGAGCAGGACGACTCCCTCCTTCACCTCCTCAAAGCAGGACGACTCCCTCCTTCACCTCCTCAAAGCAGGACGACTCCCTCCTTCTCCTCATAGCAGGACGACTCCCTCCTTCTCCTCAGAGCAGGACGACTCCCTCCTTCGCCTCCTCAGAGCAGGACGACTCCCTCCTTCACCTCCTCATAGCAGGACGACTCCCTCCTTCACCTCCTCATAGCAGGACGACTCTCTCCTTCACCTCATAGCGGGACGACTCCCTCCTTCAGAGCAGAACGACTTCCTCTTTCAGAGCAGAACGACTCCGCCTTTCACCTCCTTCAGAGCAGAACGTCTCCCTCCTCCACCTCCTTCAGAGCAGAATGACTCCCTTCTTCACCTCCTTCATAGCAGAATGACTCCCTCCTCCACCTCCTTCATAGCAGAATGACTCCCTCCTTCACCTCCTTCATAGCAGAATGACTCCTCCTTCACCTCCTTCATAGCAGAATGACATCCCTTCTTCACCTCCTTCATAGCAGAATGACTCCCTCCTCCACCTCCTTCATAGCAGAATGACTCCCTTCTTCACCTCCTTCATAGCAGAATGACTCCCTCCTTCACCTTCTTCAGAGCAGAATGACTCCCTTCTTCACCTTCTTCAGAGCAGAATGACTCCCTTCTTCACCTTCTTCAGAGCAGAATGACTCCCTTCTTCACCTTCTTCAGAGCAGAATGACTCCCTTCTTCACCTTCTTCAGAGCAGAATGACTCCCTTCTTCACCTTCTTCAGAGCAGAATGACTCCCTCCTTCACCTTCTTCAGAGCAGAATGACTCCCTCCTTCACCTCCTTCATAGCAGAATGACTCCCTTCTTCACCTCCTTCATAGCAGAATGACTCCCTTCTTCACCTCCTTCATAGCAGAATGACTCCCTCCTTCACCTCCTTCATAGCAGAATGACTCCCTCCTTCACCTCCATAGCAGAATGATTCCCTCCTTCACCTTCTTCAGGGCAGAATGACTCCCTTCTTCACCTTCTTCAGAGCAGAATGACTACCTCCTTCACCTCCTTCATAGCAGAATGACTCCCTTCTTCACCTCCTTCATAGCAGAATGACTCCCTCCTTCACCTTCTTCAGAGCAGAATGACTCCCTTCTTCACCTTCTTCAGAGCAGAATGACTCCCTCCTTCACCTCCTTCATAGCAGAATGACTCCCTTCTTCACCTTCTTCAGAGCAGAATGACTCCCTTCTTCACATTCTTCAGAGCAGAATGACTCCTCCTCTCACCTCCTTCATAGCAGAATGACTCCCTCCTTCACCTCCTTCAGAGCAGAATGACTCCCTTCTTCACCTCCTTCAGAACAGAATGACTCGCTCCTTCACCTCCTTCAGAGCAGAATGACTCGCTCCTTCACCTCCTTCAGAGCAGAATGACTCGCTCCTTCACCTCCTTCAGAGCAGAATGACTCGCTCCTTCACCTCCTTCAGAGCAGAATGACTCGCTCCTTCACCTCCTTCAGAGCAGAATGACTACCTCCTTCACCTTCTTCAGAGCAGAATGACTCCCTCCTTCACCTTCTTCAGAGCAGAATGACTCCCTCCTTCACCTTCTTCAGAGCAGAATGACTCCCTTCTTCACCTTCTTCAGAGCAGAATGACTCAATTCTTCACCTTCTTCAGAGCAGAATGACTCCCTCCTTCACCTCCTTCATAGCAGAATGACTCCCTCCTTCACCTCCTTCATAGCAGAATGACTCCCTTCTTCACCTTCTTCAGAGCAGAATGACTCCCTTCTTCACCTCCTTCATAGCAGAATGACTCCCTTCTTCACCTTCTTCAGAGCAGAATGACTCCCTTCTTCACCTCCTTCATAGCAGAATGACTCCCTCCTTCACATTCTTCAGAGCAGAATGACTCCCTTCTTCAGAGCAGAATGACTCCCTTCTTCACCTCCTTCATAGCAGAATGACTCCCTCCTTCACCTTCTTCAGAGCAGAATGACTCCCTTCTTCACCTTCTTCAGAGCAGAATGACTCCTCCTTCACCTCCTTCATAGCAGAATGACTCCCTTCTTCACCTTCTTCAGAGCAGAATGACTCCCTTCTTCACCTTCTTCAGAGCAGAATGACTACCTCCTTCATAGCAGAATGACTCCCTCCTTCACCTCCTTCAGAGCAGAATGACTCCCTTCTTCACCTCCTTCAGAACAAAATGACTCGCTCCTTCACCTCCTTCAGAGCAGAATGACTCGCTCCTTCACCTCCTTCAGAGCAGAATGACTCGCTCCTTCATCCTCCTTCAGAGCAGAATGACTCGCTCCTTCACCTCCTTCAGAGCAGAATGACTCGCTCCTTCACCTCCTTCAGAGCAGAATGACTCCCTCCTTCACCTCCTTCAGAGCAGAATGACTCGCTCCTTCACCTCCTTCAGAGCAGAATGACTCCCTCCTTCACCTCCTTCAGAGCAGAACGACTCGCTCCTTCACCTCCTTCAGAGCAGAATGACTCCCTCTTTCACCTCCTTCATAGCAGAATGACTCCCTCCTTCACCTCCTTCATAGCAGAATGACTCCCTTCTTCACCTTCTTCAGAGCAGAATGACTCCCTTCTTCACCTCCTTCATAGCAGAATGACTCCCTTCTTCACCTTCTTCAGAGCAGAATGACTCCCTTCTTCACCTCCTTCATAGCAGAATGACTCCCTCCTTCACCTTCTTCAGAGCAGAATGACTCCCTCCTTCACCTTCTTCAGAGCAGAATGACTCCCTTCTTCACCTCCTTCATAGCAGAATGACTCCCTCCTTCACCTCCTTCATAGCAGAATGACTCCCTTCTTCACCTCCTTCATAGCAGAATGACTCCTTCTTCACCTTTTTCAGAGCAGAATGACTCCCTCCTTCACCTCCTTCATAGCAGAATGACTCCCTTCTTCACCTCCTTCAGAGCAGAATGACTCCCTTCTTCACCTCCTTCAGAGCAGAATGACTCGCTCCTTCACCTCCTTCAGAGCAGAATGACTCCCTCTCTTCACCTCCTTCAGAGCAGAATGACCCTCCTTCACCTCCTCATAGCAGAATGACTCCCTTCTTCACCTCGTTCATAGCAGAATGACTCCCTTCTTCACCTCCTTCAGAGCAGAATGACTCCCTCCTTCACCTCCTTCAGAACAGAATGACTCGCTCCTTCACCTCCTTCAGAGCAGAATGACTCGGTCCTTCACCTCCTTCAGAGCAGAATGACTCCCTCCTTCACCTCCTTCAGAGCAGAATGACTCCCTCCTTCACCTCCTTCATAGCAGAATGACTCCCTCCTTCACCTCCTTCATAGAATGACTCCCTTCTTCACCTTCTTCAGAGCAGAATGACTCCCTTCTTCACCTCCTTCATAGCAGAATGACTCCCTTCTTCACCTTCTTCAGAGCAGAATGACTCCCTTCTTCACCTCCTTCATAGCAGAATGACTCCCTCCTTCACCTTCTTCAGAGCAGAATGACTCCCTTCTTCACCTCCTTCATAGCAGAATGACTCCCTCCTTCACCTCCTTCATAGCAGAATGACTCCCTTCTTCACCTCCTTCATAGCAGAATGACTCCCTTCTTCACCTTCTTCAGAGCAGAATGACTCCCTCCTTCACCTCCTTCATAGCAGAATGACTCTCCCTCCTTCACCTCCTTCATAGCAGAATGACTCCCTTCTTCACCTCCTTCAGAGCAGAATGACTCCCTTCTTCACCTCCTTCAGAGCAGAATGACTCGCTCCTTCACCTCCTTCAGAGCAGAATGACTCCCTTCTTCACCTCCTTCAGAGCAGAATGACTCCCTCCTTCACCTCCTTCATAGCAGAATGACTCCCTCCTTCACCTCCTTCATAGCAGAATGACTCCCTTCTTCACCTCGTTCATAGCAGAATGACTCCCTTCTTCACCTCCTTCAGAACAGAATGACTCGCTCCTTCACCTCCTTCAGAGCAGAATGACTCGCTCCTTCACCTC
The DNA here is from genome assembly GCF_026875155.1 of Cherax quadricarinatus. Taxonomy (NCBI): domain Eukaryota; kingdom Metazoa; phylum Arthropoda; class Malacostraca; order Decapoda; family Parastacidae; genus Cherax; species Cherax quadricarinatus. Next base: position 12,375,635 of record NC_069420.1, read on the forward strand.
CTTCAGAGCAGAATGACTCGCTCCTTCACCTCCTTCAGAGCAGAATGACTCGCTCCTTCACCTCCTTCAGAGCAGAATGACTCGCTCCTTCACCTCCTTCAGAGCAGAATGACTCCCTCCTTCACCTCCTTCAGAGCAGAATGACTCCCTCCTTCACCTCCTTCAGAGCAGAATGACTCGCTCCCTCACCTCCTTCAGAGCAGAATGACTCGCTCCTTCACCTCCTTCAGAGCAGAATGACTCGCTCCTTCACCTCCTTCAGAGCAGAATGACTCGCTCCTTCACCTCTTCAGAGCAGAATGACTCCCTCCTTCACCTCCTTCAGAGCAGAATGACTCCCTCCTTCACCTCCTTCAGAGCAGAATGACTCGCTCCTTCACCTCCTTCAGAGCAGAATGACTCGCTCCTTCACCTCCTTCAGAGCAGAATGACTCGCTCCTTCACCTCCTTCAGAGCAGAATGACTCCCTCCTTCACCTCCTTCAGAGCAGAATGACTCCCTCCTTCACCTCCTTCAGAGCAGAATGACTCGCTCCTTCACCTCCTTCAGAGCAGAATGACTCGCTCCTTCACCTCCTTCAGAGCAGAATGACTCGCTCATTCACCTCCTTCAGAGCAGAATGACTCCCTCCTTCACCTCCTTCAGAGCAGAATGACTCCCTCCTTCACCTCCTTCAGAGCAGAATGACTCCCTCCTTCACCTCCTTCAGAGCAGAATGACTCGCTCCTTCACCTCCTTCAGAGCAGAATGACTCCCTCCTTCACCTCCTTCAGATCAGAATGACTCCCTCCTTCACCTCCTTCAGAGCAGAATGACTCGCTCCTTCACCTCCTTCAGAGCAGAATGACTCCCTCCTTCACCTCCCTCAGGCAACAAGTAGCATCGGGGACTCAGAAGGACATAAAGGGAAATTCCCTTATCCATCCTTTCCTCCTTTCTCTATAGTCCCATGACTTTATCTCTCTCTCTCTCTCTCTCTCTCTCTCTCTCTCTCTCTCTCTCTCTCTCTCTCTCTCTCTCTCTCTCTCTCTCTCTCTCTCTCTCTCTCTCTCTCTCTCTCTCTCTCTCTCTCTCTCTCTCTCTCTCTCTCTCTCTTAGGTCTTCTCGCCTTGTAACACTTTTTCTCTTTCCTACCACTATTTATTCCATCCTCCCCTAGTCTACCTCCTGGTGAGCGTAGGGTGTCGTGTTTGAATAATGATGGGCGTGGCTGGCGGTGGGCGTGGCTGGCGATGGGCGTGACTAGTGGTGGGCGTGGCTGGTGGGCGTGACTCTTTACAGGAGAGTGAATGGAAGTGTAAGGGTGGAGGACGAGTTAGGAAGGGCAAAGGGAGACTGTAAGGATGATAGTTGAGTTGCGCGAGAGAGAGAGAGAGGGAGAGAGAGAGAGAGAGAGAGAGAGAGAGAGAGAGAGAGAGAGGAAAGAGGTGAAGAGGGTGCGGTCATCTATTTCTTTCGTCAAACTTTTACCAGAGTGGCGAGTCTTACCTAGCTCAGTCTCTCCTGAAGAACTGAGACACTAAGCAACATATGGGAATCTTTATTGAAGAAAAATTTCGCTACACAGTGGCTTCATCAGTCCTATAAAAAGCAGGAAGGTATAAGGAGAGGAGGAGTTTGAGGTAATCAGTCCCTCAGCCTGGAGTCGATGTGTTCAGTCTATCAATCTTGTAGAAAGTACACCACAGGGCCGTAGCAGTGGCTTATCTACTGCAGTCGGGTGAAGTGAAGCAGGAGGAGGTGGGGTCGTAGTGGAACCGCCCACTTGTCTAAGTACGTCTTCATCCAAAGGTTTTGAAGAATTCTTTGTATTAAGATCCCATGATGATGCGGTGTCTGACAGATGTGATGAATGGTTTTGAAAACCGGCAAGTTGAAGTGTCTCAGTTCTTCAACGTGTCGGTTTTCAAAACCATTCATCACATCAGTCTCTCCTCACTTATCGTTTTCTCTCACTGCTATTCCTTACATGCTTCCCGTTTTCTTCCAAGTTTACTGTTTGACGTTGAGCGTTTCGTAAGAGTTCTGATCATTAATTAATTAATTTATTTATTTGTCTTTGCAAATAGTACATTGAGATTATGTATTTACAATAATGAGTAGCAAAGCAAAGAGAGCCTAATAGACAGCTGTTCATTTCCATTATTTTAGATTTAAAGCCCTTGGGTGGGATATAAAAAACTTGGGTAGGGTTTAAAACAAGAGGGTGGGACTTAAAGCACCAGGGTAGGATTTAAAACACAAGGGTGAGATATAAAACAACAGGGTGGGATTTAAAACACCAGGGTGGGATTTAAAACACCAGGGTGAGATATAAAACAGGGTGGGATTTGAAACACTTGGGTAGGGTTTAAAACAACAAGGTAAGACTTAAAACACCTGGGTGGTATTTATAACACCTAGGTGGGATTTTAAACACCAAAATGAGACTTAAAACACCTGGGTGGTTCTGTCGCTGTAAGGATATATATTAATGTAAAGCGTTAAACCCGTATGGGGCCATTCGCTCCAAGGAGTCATGGAAGCTTGATCCTCCGTCCGCTCATGGCGACCAGAGTCTGACCAAACAGACTGTTGGTGGTGCAAGATGCTGGTAGTTGGACTCCAGGTGTTTCAGGGAGCTTTTTCGCCAGGACTGTGATGTGGGTGTGCACCGCGTGTGCGTCTGGTATGTGCACCCTGCGTGTGCGTCTGGTATGTGCACCCTGCGTGTGCGTCACATTGTTACTCTGCCCACGACTGCTGGGTTGTTGACTGGGTTAGTGGGTTGGCTGATAGGCTTGTTAGGTTTAAGGCCAGTCAACCACACGAGGGGTCAATAAGGTTGCTTGACAAATTAGACACATGTGCAACTCTTGGGTATCTTTATTGAGGAAACGTTTCGCCACGCAGTGGCTTCATCAGTCCATACGTAGGAGAAACTTGAAGATCAGGAGGAGAATGAGGTAATCAATCCCTCAACCTTGAGTCGATGTGTTCAGTCCATCAATCTTGAATAGAATACGGCATATCAGCGGAGAAGCAGCTTATAAACCGTATGGCAGGAGAGGTGCAGCAGTCATAGGTGGTGTCACATTTGTTCAATGTGGAAGTAGGTCGTGCCCAAGAATTAGGCAAGCGAAGAATTCCTAAGTATTAACTAGTTAAGATCCCAAGAAGTTGCAGTGTCTGACATACGGTTTATAAGCTGCTTCTCCGCTGATATGCCGTATTCTATTCAAGATTGATGGACTGAACACATCGACTCAAGGTTGAGGGACTGATTACCTCATTCTCCTCCTGATCTTCAAGTTTCTCCTACGTATGGACTGATGAAGCCACTGTGTGGCGAAACGTTTCCTCAATAAAGATACCCAAGAGTTGCACATGTGTCTAATTTATCAACATGTCGGTTCTCTGAACCATTCATCTACAAAGGTTGCTTGACATCTGTGCATCACTAGTCAAGAATGATTTAATTCTTAAAGTAGGGATTTAAATCAATTCTCAGCGTGGGTGGAGGAGGGAGGTTGTGAGTGGGAGAAGGTGTGGGGTTTGTGGAGCACTAACCCCGTAAGTCCTCTACGGGGCGCATGCGCAGATGACCACGTGTACTGGAGCCTGGGTGACCATGTGCAGAGGAGAGCAGGTGACTACAGGTATAGTAGCGTGGGCGACTGCGTGTCCCGGGACGTAGATATGTGAGACATTGCGGACGTGGGTGATGGTAAGATCCTGTGGGTGTGGGTCCATCTAGGTGCTGGTGAGAGGTCAAGAGAAGATGGGGGTCAGACATGGGCTGGACCAAGCATGGGTGTGGTCCCTCCTTCCCAGAACACCGGGTCATCTCAATTCACTACCCTAAGTAACAATGGTTCCTACCCTAAAATAAGGGTATCATTCCCACTCTTAAATGCCTTAAACCTTAATTAAACCTTATTAAAAGGTAATTCCAAACAGGGAAGAACTTCAGGTCTAGAAGATAATGATTTCTACACACACACACACACACACACACACACACACACACACACACACACACACACACACACACACACACACACACACATCACTGAGAGAGAACTGTAGTCTCTTGTGGTTACCGCTTATAAAACACACACACAAACGAAATGAGAGAGTTGAGAATTGGCAGTAGTAGGGGAAATGAAAGATTGGAGGTCCGACTAGAATGGAACATGGAGCGAATAGAGGTAGATATTAGGGACTGGATGCATCATCTCAAAGGATCTATGAAAGGTGAGGCTGCTCACAATAGATGAACGAGAAGAAAATAGGAATGCTGAGGAGCTGGTAGAAAGGGAGAAGTTTGTCGGTGCACAAATAACCTGCACATAAGAGAATAGACCTTATGGCGACGTTTTGGTCCGACTTGGACCATTAACTAGTCACACAGAGTCGCGAGAAGAAGAGAAGTTTGTCGGTGGATGACAAAAAGAAATGTATCATAGTGGCGTAAATAGTTCTGTATGGGTGTGTGGCATAGTCCCCACAGAGTGTAATGTTTCTAACACTGTTATGGGAGTGAGTCAGGGTTCTATCAGATTATAATGTGGTTTCAGCACTTTGGTAGGGACGTGTTATGGACTTTAAATGTTGCAGCGAGGAGGCGGCTGGTGGCAGTGGAGAAATCATGTCCAGGATCAACTTGTGGTGTTAATGAAGAGAATTAGGATTGAATAAGTTGGAAGACGGTATGGTGATATAAATTTAATAATTCAGAAAGCAGAGGGAAGGGTTGGTCATTTAGAAAGGATAGTGAGACAGGTCGACCAAGAGGGTGTATAAACCAGAGCCGGATGGAAGTTTGTGTAGGAATTATCTCAGGAATGGCTTGAAGGAGGTTGTGAAGACGGTTTTGAGAGGTAGGGTGCTTGATCATCTGTCAAGTATATGTGACTGTAAAGACACATTATGCATAAGATGATCTTATTGGAACAAAGTTGATGCAATAAAAGGTTTCTCTAGAACGTGTGTCTTCACTATCGTGTGTCAGATAAGATTGAAGACATTTTGAGACGAACTTTTGGAGTGCAAAGTTAGTTATATCTGAGAGTCAGCTACAGTCAAATTTGAGTCTTGGCAGTTGCAAGCAGTGGACCTGTACATTGAAGAATGGGTGTGCATGTTGTGGTTCAGTGGATCGTTGAATCGTGGTGTCTGTCCACTTCTGGTCAGAAAGATGTGTTGAGCAACTGTTTGTTTGCAGTCGTGTCATTACCATTCCGTGAGTCATGATGACGGCTTTGAGGGGACTTGAGCTAGATTTCGTCACGGCCACGCTGGAGGGAGAATCATCTGTAAAAACTGGCATTTGTGGTCGCAGTGGTGGCCCATGATAACCTCCCTATGGTGTATAAATATACCCAGTTGGATGAATCTTATTGTAGCCAGCTGGCCCAGTGGTTTACGCACTGGCCTGGTGTTTTACACTCACTTGCCATGGATTCTAACCCCACTTGTACACCGTAGTTTGTTTTAATAAAATGTTTTCCAACCAGAGTGCGAGAGACGGTGAATGTGATTTCTTATTTTGGGGGGAGGGGGGTCACCCTGTCTTGGGTGGGGAAACAGCCGATGTATTAGACGGGTATTTTAATATATTTCCTTGTTTTGGTTTGCAGTTCGCGGACGGAAGAGGTGGACAGCGCCTGCGTGGTGCGTGCGCGAGGCTTGCCCTGGCAGAGCTCGGACCAGGACATCGCTAAGTTCTTCAGAGGCCTCAATATTGCAAAGTAAGTACCCTCACACACACACACACACACACACACACACACATCTCTGGCCTACCAAACAACACCCGCTACTCTTCCACTACCAGTGATATTAGTGCAAATTTGAACGCTTCCTGGATACTCTCTTGAGTCACGGGAAGGCCTTGTAATCAACAGAAATAGAAAATGAGGGTACGTTTCTCAACACACCTGACCTGGATCTAAGAGAGAGAGTGACAGAGAGAAAGAAGGACAAAGAGACAGAGACAGACCCAGCCAGTCAAAGACAGAAAGAAGAAATTGACAAGCGACGTTTTTATTGAACACAAGTGTCGTCATGTTCACGTTGAGGTTCACTGTTTTGTTGTGTATTATTTTACACCAGTCTGACGTGTGTGAGAGCCAAGGTGAGTCAGATGGTAAGAAACAACTCGCTGCTTCACCAAGTCACCGCTGAACTTTTCTCAACTCCCAGAACTCTCACAGGCTGCTGGACCATCACCTCAGTTCTGAGTTACAGATGAACTTACATAAATTCTTATTGTTTCTCACATGCGAATTTTCTAACAGTGATTGGCACTCAGAATTACTAAAAAAAATCTCCTAACTATAATTCTGCTCATTACTTACCTAGAATTTTGAGAGGGAACTTGGGTGACGTTTCGGTCGGTCCGGTTGTCAAACTCCAGCTTGACAATGAACCAGGATGGACCGAAACGTCTTTATTTTCTACTCAGAGGACTGGATATTTTGAGAATTGTTTCAGCCATGGTATTATAACTTGTATTCTAAATGAGGCATGTTGATTATGGGGACAGATCATTGTTTAATATTAAACAATTAACTTAGTTAAGTACACTGTTAGGAAATGCAGTTAACGATAGTGTATTAAGTGTAAGGTACCCTTAACGGGTGGGCTGTCTGATGGTTGAAGGAAGCGATTAGATGGTGCAGTAGTTAGGGTGTTAGTTGGGGGTGGGTGGTTCGACCGTGATTGTGGGTTAGTTTATTTAGGTACAGGTACACATAAGTGCAATTATGGTGCATAAGTAACTTGTAAATTACCCTCCAGGATAACCCCATTGGGGTTAATTCCATTGGGGGGGGCCTTGTAGGTGCAAGCCTTTTTGGTGAGATGAGTGGGCGAGGGGCTTGTGAGACGGGCTATTATTTCTGTCATGGTTTGGTGAACTGATGGAGTGGTTAGTGAGAGGGAGAGAGGGGGGAGGAGGGAGGTAAAGACGGATATAATTGGTATTGGTGGGAAAGGAAGGTGTGAAGGTAAGTTGATAATAGAAGAGTGGATGTCGGTCACTTATCCCACGATGTCTCTCCTGACATCGCTAGTCGTATCATCACTAGTCCCACGATCTCTCTCCTGGCATCACTTATCCCACGATGTCTCTCCTGACATATCTAGTCCTGGCATCACTAGTCCTAAATAAACTCACTTATTTGCTTGCTTACATACAGTACTGACAAGTACATAAACAAGAGAAACGTGCAAGACCTCGATATCTTTATTCTGAAGATGTTTTGCCAACCCTTTGTTTTATCAGTTCCATACAGAGGTTGTTAGAGACAGTAGGATATTAAACAATTAGTTCCTCAGACTCGAAGGTGATAGCCACCTTGATATTCATGACTCTGAAGCAAGACTAAGGGGGTTAGCACCTTCAAGGCTGAGGGACTGATTACCTCATCTACTGTCTCCAGTTACTAACCTCTGTATCGAACTAATGTAGCTACTGGTTAACGAAACGTATCTCTACGGTGCCCCGTGGCCTGGTGGGTAAAGCTCTCGCTTCACACGGCGAGTGTCCGGGTTCGATTTCCGGCGAGGGATAGAAACATTGGGCGTGTTTCTTTACACCGGTTGTCTATGTTCCCCATCTGTAAAATGAGTACCTGGGTGTTAGTCGACTGGTGTGGGTCGCATCCTGGGACAAAACTGACCTAATTTGCCAGAAGTGCTCAGCATAACAAGCGGCTTGCTATATAGTAGTATGTCATTGATGTCATCTAGGTCTGTATACCTTGTACATGTACTTGTAGAAATAAAGATTATTATTATTATTATTATTATTATTATTATTATTATTATTATTATTATTATTATTAATTATTTATTTTATTAAAATACCCAGTTATTACACGTCTAATTTATACACACGTTTATATTTAGAGTTGGATACAAGAAATACACTTTTTTAAATTATGGTCTTGAGGGTACAGTGATGTTATAGGCACATAAAAAAAAACTTTTGTGGAACCCCAAAGGTTAATAAACCACACACTCCTGGGTTATCCTGGGTTACTAACCCTCTTAAGTCTACGCGAAATGCTCAGGCATGTTAGTGGCTTTCTTTGTACTTGACAATATTTTATAAATGTAAATCGCACATTGTATATTATGCAAAGAAATAAAATGTAATTGAATGGAATTTAAATCTGAATAAATTTGGTCATATTTCTTGAATAAATTTAGTTTAGGGTACTCTGCGTGCTCTTAGAATGCCAGTGTCAAAGAAAACTGACTGGAGAAAACGGGAGACGATGTTCTCAGCGATTACAGAAGTAATTTCAGGATCCCACGATAACTCGGATTCGCACCGTTTTTTGAAACCTCAGAGGCTGACTTAACGGAAGTAAAACCTCAGGAAGAGCCCTGAAGGTAAACCCTAGGAAGACACCTGAAGGTAAACCCTAAGGAAGACACCTGAAGGTAAACCCTAAGGAAGAGACCTGAAGGTAAACCCTAAGGAAGACACCTGAAGGTAAACCCTAAGGAAGACACCTGAAGGTAAACCCTAAGGAAGAGACCTGAAGGTAAACCCTAAGGAAGACACCTGAAGGTAAACCCTAAGGAAGAGACCTGAAGGTAAACCCTAAGGAAGAGACCTGAAGGTAAACCCTAAGGAAGACACCTGAAGGTAAACCCTAAGGAAGAGACCTGAAGGTAAACCCTAAGGAAGAGACCTGAAGGTAAACCCTAAGGAAGACACCTGAAGGTAAACCCTAAGGAAGACACCTGAAGGTAAACCCTAAGGAAGAGACCTAAGCATTTCCCAGACTGGGGTAAGGGAGAATTGGTTTGAAGCAGCTGACAGCCTAAGAAACCAGGCTCAATCTGGGGCGGAGGTGAGACCTATGGGAAATGAATGGTAATAAGGCTTGATCCAAGGAATGGGAGGTGACAGTAGGTCTAGTTCAGCATCAAGGAACGTCCCTTGAAGGGGAGATAGTAGAATGAGCATGTGTTGTAGTTCCTTATACCTGTGTTCGCACTAGTGTACTGTGAGATAGTGTTGTGGAATAAATAATAGCCAGTCCTGGTGACTTGCCTGTGACGGGCCTCGAGGGTTGTCTTGCATTCTAGCCCGAGGCTAGACTTTTTCCTTCATTACCTGATAAACCAGACTGTTGGTGAAGGTAGCCAACAGGCTTGTACAGCCACTGCAACCTAGCTGATTTAGTACATCCTGCAAGATTTGGTCCAGTATTCTGGAGTTTATCGTCAAGTCTGGTGGTGGTTCGTGAGAATATACAACCTCTAAACATGGACACTTTGCTCCGCGCTGCCAGACTTACGGCCTTTTTATAGTTTCGTTATTAACGAGTAATAATGAGTAAAGTAAGATAAGATTTTGTCGGGATTTTTAACCCTGGAGAGTTAACCACCCAGGATAACCTAAGAAAGTCAGTGCGTCATCGAGGGCTCTCTCTTATTTCCATTGGGATGCGACCCACAGGAGTTCACTAAGACCCAGGTACCTGCTTGTTTGCTAGGTGAACAGGGACAACAGGTGTAAGGAGACACCTACTGTTTCCACCCTAGTAGGGGATCGAACCACGGCCACTCAGCGTGTTAAGCAGGAGCGCTGGCTACCAGGCCACGGAACACCGTGGCCTGGTTGATCAGGTGTGCATTGAATGCACTAAGTGACTTCTTAGTAAGTGTAAAGGAACCAAGACACTCTTCAGCATCATCGCTTCATATATTAGGTCACTAATAGACCCCTGGCTGTCTTCAAGAGGAAACATGATAAGTTTAAGTTAGTTCCTGGTCAGCCCGGCTGTGGTGCCTACAATGGACTGCGTGCGACTATCACAAATAGTCAGGTTGATCAGGTCATCAACCCTACTGAGGGAGGAAAGTGCACGGTCTAGAACCGCTGAACACGTTGCTTGAAGACTTCTAACTGGTAGGAACTGTGCAGCAGGTCTGTTCTTCTGTTTTCAAGACAGTGAGCGTCTGACCATCTGTTTGTAATTTGCTTAATTAATATTTCTCCTGGGTGCTACATAGAGCCCCCCCCCCGAGTGCTTCATAGAGCCCCCCCCCGAGTGTTTCATAGATTCGTACCATGTTTCTGAGGTAGTACTGTGTCATCTGTAAACACAACTGTGGAGGTTTCAATAACTAATTGATAACTAATAGATAGTCTTTTTAGTATGATAATAAGATGTTATCTTCATTATAGATAATAAGAAAATATTATAAACTTTATATTATAATAATAAGGTAAAAGGACCCCAATGGAAATAAGTCACTCTGTCTGACTTTTTTTTGGGTTATCCTAGGTTCTCTACACATATGCTGCTATGTATGATAATTCTATGTTACTGTATTGTGTATACCTGAATAAACTTACTTACCCAGGTATTTACCTGGAGTTTACCTGGAGAGAGTTTCGGGGGTCAACGCCCCCGCGGCCCGGTCTGTGACCAGGCCTCCTGGTGGATCAGCGCCTGATCAACCAGGCTGTTGCTGCTGGCTGCACGCAAACCAACGTACGAGCCACAGCCCGGCTGATCAGGAACTGACTTTAGGTGCTTGTCCAGTGCCAGCTTGAAGACTGCCAGGGGTCTGTTGGTAATCCCCCTTATGTGTGCTGGGAGGCAGTTGAACAGTCTCGGGCCCCTGACACTTATTGTATGGTCTCTTAACGTGCTAGTGACACCCCTGCTTTTCATTGGGGGGATGGTGCATCGTCTGCCAAGTCTTTTGCTTTCGTAGTGAGTGATTTTCGTGTGCAAGTTCGGTACTAGTCCCTCTAGGATTTTCCAGGTGTATATAATCATGTATCTCTCCCTCCTGCGTTCCAGGGAATACAGGTTTAGAAACCTCAAGCGCTCCCAGTAATTGAGGTGTTTTATCTCCGTTATGCGCGCCGTGAAAGTTCTCTGTACATTTTCTAGGTCGGCAATTTCACCTACCTTGAAAGGTGCTGTTAGAGTGCAGCAATATTCCAGCCTAGATAGAACAAGTGACCTGAAGAGTGTCATCATGGGCTTGGCCTCCCTAGTTTTGAAGGTTCTCATTATCCATCCTGTCATTTTTCTAGCAGATGCGATTGATACAATGTTATGGTCCTTGAAGGTGAGATCCTCCGACATAATCACTCCCAGGTCTTTGACGTTGGTGTTTCGCTCTATTTTGTGGCCAGAATTTGTTTTGTACTCTGATGAAGATTTAATTTCCTCATGTTTACCATATCTGAGTAATTGAAATTTCTCATCGTTGAACTTCATATTGTTTTCTGCAGCCCACTGAAAGATTTGGTTGATGTCCGCCTGGAGCCTTGCAGTGTCTGCAATGGAAGACACTGTCATGCAGATTCGGGTGTCATCTGCAAAGGAAGACACGGTGCTGTGGCTGACATCCTTGTCTATGTCGGATATGAGGATGAGGAACAAGATGGGAGCTAGTACTGTAGTCTCTTGCCGGTTGTCTTCCTATAGATTATACATGTTGGTGATGACTGCATTTTTGTCATCCTTGTGTTGGTGATGACTGCATTCTTGCCATCTTTGTGTTGGTGATGACTGCATTCTTGTCATCCTTGTGTTGGTGATGACTGCATTCCTGTCATCCTTGTGTTGGTGATGACTGCATTCTTGTCATCCTTGTGTTGGTGATGACTGCATTCCTGTCATCCTTGTGTTGGTGATGACTGCATTCTTGTCATCCTTGTGTTGGTGATGACTGCATTCCTGTCATCCTTGTGTTGGTGACTGCATTCTTGTCATCCTTGTGTTGGTGATGACTACATTCTTGTCATCCTTGTGTTGGTGATGACTGCATTCTTGTCATCCTTGTGTTGGTGATGACTACATTCTTGTCATCACTCTTGTGTTGGTGATAACCTCATTCTTCCCTTCTCTCATGAAAACTAAAAGAATGTAATTCATTATTTCCTGTGTGGCCAACAGTAACAGCTTGGCTGACCAGGCCCTAATCCACCGTGAGGCCTGGTCATCGACCGGGCAGCGGGGGCGCTGACCCCCCTGGAATACCCTCCAGGTATACTCCAGGGTACCTGGTTCTTCTTCAGATTGACTTCACGTTTACAGGTGTGTGCGTGCTATCCTTTTCGATATTCTGTAGTCATATATTGAGAACAAAAACCAGACATGTTTCCCAGTCATATTCCCTCACACGGGATGGTTATTCCCGGTCAGATTCTATCATTCATCGTGGTTTTTATTCTTTTGTGTGTGGGTGGGGGAGCACACTCCATTGGAGATACCTTTCTTTTGTTGTTTACCTGGAGAGAGTTCCGGGGGTCAACGCCCCCGCGGCCCGGTCTGAGACCAGGCCTCCTGTGATAACATACAATGTTTTTTCTCTCTTATTCCAGCCCTCAGGATCGTTCTCCCATCATACTTCATCAAATACTGCGTCACACAGGACGGTTTTCCTGCCGTATTCCATCATGCTCACACACTGAGGTCTGGGGGTCGATCCCCGGTCCGGGTGGAAGCATTAGGAAGTGTTTCATGAAGACACCTGCTGACCATGTTCACCTAGCAGTTCTACGGTTTAGAAAAACCACGCTAATCATAACGACTTGATAATGGTACAGTGAGAACCGAAAAGTTGCATTAAGTTTCGTGTCCAGTGTGTGGGTATCTTGTGATTAAATGTTGTTCAGTTGTTGATTGTCATGGCCAGTGCGCCATATTGAAGAATTCTGGTGGTCCTCAGCCACAACTGTATATATACATACCAAAAGGTGTATGCATGCGTGTATATATGTGGAGTTCAATGTCTTTTTTGGGGGGAGGGAAGGGAATTAGTGCCTTTCACAGGTTACATGCATTCTTAATGACCGTCGTACAGTTGGCAGGCTTTTTAAACGCAACACACCAACCCTCCCTAGTCAGAGAGAAATCACGAAAGCAAATCAGTGGTCAGACTCCTGGAGAAGATAGTGCGAGGAGGACCAGGTAAGGCGCAGTTTCCTGTTTTAGTGATTCCTACACCATTGTTGTTAACCTGTTGCAAGGGTACACAGTGGCAGGTATGTATCAGTCAAGCTGGGAGGACAGGGTGCTCAGGACGAGGCATAAACACAGCTGATTAGCGAGTGGGTGTGTACGTGTGTGTGGTTGTTGGTGGGTGTGAGCTGCCATCTGGCGTCTAGTGGGTGAACCAGCCGTCACCACAACTGCTGCCAGAGCTTACAATCTCACCTCTTCCATAGCCCTCTACCTCCATCTCTCACCGCTTCTCCCATGATTCCAACACTTCCCCGCGCACTGGAGGAATCCAATCCCGAGAGATCGCAGAACCCGAGAGATAGATAAGAGTGTTGTCGAGTTGGAAGCTGATTGCGCAAGTCTCACATGCTGACGCCTGGGATCCCGCAAGGTGTTGCTGGCACCCACCTCACCTCTCTCTCTCTCACACACACACACACCTTGCTGTGATTACTGGCTTTACCTGGAGTTTGTTTAAGCTTGCCACGCTCCCCCGTTGCTTGTTGTGAAGGCAGTTGACAAGCAGTGTTGCTCATGGAGTGATATTTTGAGTGAGCAAACAGGGTGTGTGTGTGTGTGTGTGTGTATTGCGCGCGTGGTGCGTCTTACTGTACCTGGAGGCAAGGAGCCGGTCAGACCAGCAGCTGGACCTGCACAGGTAATTCTTCACTCATGGTAATGTGCCAGTGAGGGGTGTGTGTGTGTGTGTGTGTGTGTGTGTGTGTGTGTGTGTGTGTGTGTGTGTGTGTGTGTGTGTGTGTGTGTGTGTGTGTGTGTTGGTGGTGGTGTGTGGGGGATGTTTGTGGGTGATGGAGGATATGTGGGGGTGGTAATGGTGTTAGGATGAGGTAAACATATGGATGGTGGTGGTAGTATTTAAGGGTGCTACGATGATGGTAGTGGTAGTAGAAAATGTTATGGTAGTGGAGAATGTTGTGGTTATGGTGGCGGTGGTGGTAGTTGTAATGGTGGCGGTGAGGTGGCGTTGGTGTAGCTGTGATGTTGGTAGCTGTGGTGTAGCTGTGATGGTAGCATAATGGTGGTGGTGGTAGTGGAGGAGGGGTGGTGGTAGCAATGGTAAGGGTGTTATACTTGGTTATAGTACTCAGTACATAGATCATATCAGACTTGCTGTTTGGCTGGATCAGTGCTGTATAGCGTTATCTGTCTTGCCCAGTAACCTGGACAGCCGCTCAACCGGGAAAATACAGTTAAGACAGCGTGTATACTTTTTTCCTCTAAGAGGACTGAGGATCAAGCCTTCACCGTTCCATACGCTGAATGACACGTCCGAGTTTAGTGCTCCGCATGGATTAAGAAACCAGTCATTAACTAGACTCAAGAAATCGTAATGACACGATCGCTAACGCGACGGGCTGGAGTTTTGAGACTCTATGACCGCGGGTTCAATCCCGGCCGGGGGTATGGTCAGTCATTAACTAAACTGGGGACCCCACGGGAACTGCCGTGTCCTTGGCTCGGGGTGACTATCCGCGAGGTGCGCGCACGCACCCAAGCCCAAATTACTGGAAGTGATTGTAGTTATTGTATATTACAGCGGTGATTGTAATTTCTCTAAGGCGGTGGTTGTGGTTATTCTTAGGTAATCCTGAGAATAGTGGAGAACCACAGTGGATCTACTGGAGCATTGTTTCGCAGGTTATACTAAAAGGTATTTAATATCGGTATGATAAAAATGGTATATACCGTATTTCGCGGCTTATTAGAAGCATTTTTTCCATAAAATGTCTCCAAAAACCACCCTTCGTCCTATAAACTGAAGGTCAGTGACGGGAGCTGTAAGTTTGGGGTGTGGGGGACGGGCTGTAGCTCTTCCAGTTACGTCCGATGCCGAGCCATTGAAACTAAAAAAAGTCTTATAAGCCGCGAAGTACGGTAATACCAACAAGTTGATGAGCGAGATGCGTGTCCCACAGCTGAGTATCTTTATTGTAGATGAATGGTTCAGAGAACCGACACGTTGATAAATTAGAAACATGTGCAACTCTTTGATATCTTCATTGAGGAAACGTTTCGCCACACAGTGGCTTCATCAGTCCATACAAAGGAGAAACGTGAAGAGCAGGAGGAGAATGAGGTAATCAGTCCCTCAACCTTCAGTCGATGTGGTCAATCCATCAATCTTGAGTAGAATACAGCATATATGCGGAGAAGTGGCTTATATACCGTAGGCAGGAGAGGTGCAGCAGTCATAGGTGGTGTCACATTTGTCCAATGTGGAAGTAGGTCGTGCCCAAGGATTAGGTAAGAGAAGAATTGAACATTAAAATGGTATAAAATACCGACAGGTTGTTAGGTAAGACACATATGCAACAGTCAGGTATCTTTATTTCGAAACGTTTCGCCTACACAGTAGGCTTCAGTCGAGTACAGAAAAGTTGATAGAAGCAGAAGATACTTGAAGACGATGTAATCAGTCCATCACCCTTAAAGTTTTGAGGTGGTCAGTCCCTCAGTCTGGAGAAGAGCATTGTTCCATAGTATGAAACAATATGGAGATGAAGTGACAGGATGGAGCTTTATATAGCGCCAAGAGGTGAGACGTAGGTCACTGAGGGACTGACCACCTCAAAACTTTAAGGGTGATGGACTGATTACATCGTCTTCAAGTATCTTCTGCTTCTATCAACTTTTCTGTACTTGACTGAAGAAGCCTACTGTGTAGGCGAAACGTTTCACAATAAAGATACCTAACTGTTGCATATGTGTCTTACCTAACAACCTGTCGGTATTTTATACCATTTTAGTTGGTATTGTTTACCATTCATTCACAAGAAGACGACTGAGAAGCACTGCAGCAGGCCTACTGGCCCATTCTAAGCAGATCTCCCTCGAAGGAAGCGAGTACATGAGAATGGAGGAACTCAGCAACAGGCCTACTGGGCCATACAAGGCAAGTCCCTGGCACACAAGGCATAAAGGCAACGTTTCGCTCTCCAGGAGGTTTATCAAGCCGTTACAAACAATAGTGACAGAAGCCATATATGGGGATAACGCAAAGTGAAAAAACATAAGAACTGCAGTAGGCCTACTGACTTATTTGAATGTGTAGAAAGCCGAGAAGTTGGCCTATGTAGAAGGTAGTAGTTGATAAATTACATACATGTGCAACACTTGGGTATCTTTACTGAGGAAACGTTTCGTCACACAGTGGCTTCATCAGTCTATATAAAGAATGGTGAAGATCGGGAGTTTGAGGTAATCAGTCCCTCAGCCTGGAATCGATGTAATCGCCAGCAGCAGCACCACCACCACTAGCAGTACCACCACCACTAGCAGTACCACCACCACCACCACTAGCAGTACCACCACCACCACCAGCAGTACCACCACCACCACCAGCAGTACCACCACCACCACCAGCAGTACCACCACCACCACTAGCAGTACCACCACCACTAGCAGTACCACCACCACCGCCACCAGCAGTACCACCAGCAATACCACCACCACCACCACCACCAGCAGTACCACCACCACCACCACCAGCAGTACCACCACCACCACCACCAGCAGTACCACCACCACCACCAGCAGTACCACCACCACCACCACCACCTAGCATATTGTCGGTAATTCTACCTTTGAAGAATTGAGACACTTATGCAACATATGGGAATCTTTATTGAAGAACGTTTCGCCACACAGTGGCTTCATCAGTCCAGTACAAAGCAGGAAGGTATAAGGAGATGAGGAGTATAAGGTAATCAGTTCCTCAGCCTGGAGTCGATGTGTTCAGTTCATCACTTATAGATTGTACAGTATAGGGCCAGAGAAGTGGCTTATATACTGTAGTCAGGTGAGTCGAAGACTGGACTGATGAAGTCACTGTGTGGCGAAACGTTTCTTCAATAAAGATTCCCATAAATAACAAAAAAAGGTTGAAGATTGAGACACTTATGCAGCATATGGGAATCTTTATTCAGGAAACGTTTCGCCACACAGTGGCTTCATCAGTCCAATACAAAGAGGAAGGCGTAAGGAGAGGAGGAGAATGAGGTAATCAGTCCCTCAACCTGGAGTCGATGTGTTCAGTCCATCAATCTTGTAGAATGTACAGCATAGGGCCGTAGACGTGGCTTATATACTGTAGTGAGGTGACGTGAAGCAGATGGAGGCGGGGTCATAGTGGTACCATCCACTAGTCGAAGTAGGTCTTCGTCCAAAGGTTGAACAAGTGTTGAAGAATTCTTTGTAACAAGACCCCATGATGCTGCCGTGTCTGACAGTTGTGATGAATGGTTTGAAAACCCGACAAGTTGAAGATTGAGACACTTATGCAGCATATGGGAATCTTTATTCAGGAAACGTCAGACACGGCAGCATCATGGGGTCTTGTTACAAAGAATTCTTCAACACTTGTTCAACCTTTGGACGAAGACCTACTTCGACTAGTGGATGGTACCACTATGACCCCGCCTCCATCTGCTTCACGTCACCTCACTACAGTATATAAGCCACGTCTACGGCCCTATGCTGTACATTCTACAAGATTGATGGACTGAACACATCGACTCCAGGTTGAGGGACTGATTACCTCATTCTCCTCCTCTCCTTACGCCTTCCTCTTTGTATTGGACTGATGAAGCCACTGTGTGGCGAAACGTTTCCTGAATAAAGATTCCCATATGCTGCATAAGTGTCTCAATCTTCAACTTGTCGGTTTTTCAAACCATTCATCACAACAAAAAAAGGCACAATACCGTGACTGGAACGATACACCCGTCCTGCTCTCCTTTTCGTTAGTGTGACTTTGTAAATGGTCCAAGTCGGACCGAAACGTCGTCGTAAGCTCCTCTCTTCTATGTGCGGGTTATTTGTGTAAGATTCCTATATGTTGCATAAATGTCTGTTCTTCAAGCTGTCGGTTTTCAAAACCATTTATCACAATTCTACCTTTAATGCCCTTCACTGTCTGATTGCACGGTCTTGCACCACGCTTGGTGCAATGGTTGAGGAAAAGGTTAGTGTGTGTGTGTTAAGGTTGAGGATCATTGAGGGCGAGACATGAAGAGCAAGCAACCTCTTAGAGAGTGGAGAGAATTTCTGAGTGAAGGTCGTGGCAGGAAGGCAGAGATGACTGTCGCTCACTTCTTAGCGTAAAGAGAAGACTAAGGTTGAAAGTGGTATAAAATATAGACAAGGTGAAGATTAAGACACGTGTGCGACAGTTGGATATCTTTATTGATGAAATGTATCGTCTACACATTAGACTTTATCAGAAGGGAGAAGCAGAAATGACTGATTACATCATCTCTATTTCACTTCTACTTCTCTCTCTGTATTTGACTGAAGAAGCCTATTGTGTAGGCGAAACGTTTCATCAATAAAGATACCCGACTACTGCACATATCTTAATCTTCAGAAGACTGAAGTGTTGGGTTATACAACCAGGGAACGGGTGGGGTTTGAACCCGTGGCGAGCGAGTCGTTCCGTGGTTTGTTTACAGTCATGTTATTACGATTTCGTGAGTCATAAAAATGATTGATAAATACATTGTGTGTGTGTGTGTGTGTGTGTGTTGTGTATGTGTGTGTGTGTGTGTGTGTGTGTGTGTATGAATTTGTATGTGTGTGTGTGTGTATGAATTTGTATGTGTGTGTGTGTGTGTGTGAGAGAGAGATGAGTTTGTGTGTGTGTGTGTGTGTGTGAGAGAGAGATGAGTTTGTGTGTGTGTGTGTGTGTGTGTGAGAGAGAGATGAGTTTGTGTGTGTGTGTGTGTGTGTGTGTGTGTGTGTGTGTGTGTGTGTGTGTGTGTGTGTGTGTAAGAGAGAGACTCAGCAATCAACATTTGCACCAATAACTCACTACAGTTGTGACCGGGTGTGGAAGTGTGAATTGCTCATTACTCTAAAATTTGTTCATGATTGCAGCCATGTATAAACGTAAGTAACCATTCTTACAGTATTCATTACCTTTGTAACTTGTGAGTTCATTACCTTTGTAACTTGAGTTCATTACCTTGTTCAGCCATCAAAACTTTGGAGCCCGGTCCCTGGACCCATTGTGTACCTCTGTAATCTGTAAATACCTTTGTAACTTGTCATGATTGTGACTAGACCTACCTGGAGTTCATTACCTTTGTAAATTGTGAATTCATTACCTCTGTAACTTGCTCAGCTATCAAAACTTTGAGGCCCAGTCCCTGGACCCATTATGTACCTCTGTAATCTTTTGACTACCGCCCACAGGATGGGTATGGGGTGCATAATAAACATATTAAACTAACTAAACTAAATACATTGTTGGGATATTGTAACTTTAGATGGCGGAGAGTGCAGTACAATGCTTCCAGGTGAGAGTTAAAGGTTGAGGAACTGCTTGGGAGGGGGAGGAGGAGGGGTGAGTTGGGAGGGAGGGAACACGTTCTGAAGAGTCATTTGGTGCGCTTATCCTGGGAGGAAAAATTTTTTAATGGAAGTCAACAAAACGGCTGCGGAAGGGTTGGTATTGCTCGTTGTTGTTGTTGTTTCTTCTTCCATTCGTTGTTTCTGTCTTTTAAGTTCTTCCCATTCATGACATTTCTCGTGTCCGTCATATTACCATGCAAACCTTTTAGGAAACTCTTAGTAACTCTGGAAGACAAATATGTGAGTAGGAAGGTTTGGTTATGAGGAGGACGTGTCCAGTATGGGCCAGTGAGCCTGCTGCAGTGCTCCTCCATTCTTATGTTCTCAAGTAATATCGTGGGCAAAATGCTCACGTGAGCGACTCCGGTCCTACTAAAAGTATTAGTTGGGTTGGGTTAATCCTAAGTTAATTTTAAGCCAGCCCGTAATGCTATGCATAGTATAAGTGGCTTTGGCATGCTGCTCTTATCTGTATTTTTTGTACCTCTGTATGTGTGCTCAAATTGTTAATAAATAAATAAATATGTCTACTCACTGTGGTGAAAAATTAGACACTTGCAACATCTGGGTGTCTGTTGTAGACGTTCCGCCATCCAGTGGCTTTATTAATGCAAATTCAAGGACATAATTGGAAGGTAGAAGAACTTGCTGTGCTCCAGAATCTTCACAACTACGGTGCTCTTCACACCAACTCCAAGGCTGAGGGACTGACTACCTCAAACTTGCTTCACCAGGCGCAGGGACTGACCATCTTACATATACATTTCAACGACCTGTGTATCTCGACAGGCGAAACTTTATCAGTAAAGCGGTCAAAGTATTGCACACGTCTTACACCACAACGGTTCTTCATCTTGCAATACAAGGTGGTATGGGAATACCAACGAGCCGATATTAAATACCAAAGCAGTAACCGATAACGTTATCCGGGTAATGTTTTCAGTCGCCGCTTTTGCGACTACATGCACTACGTCTGTCACCTTAGTGTTCAACCTGATGGTCACCTGTTGCTGTTTTCTCTTACCAACAAAAAAGCGATTTTTATCTTTTTCATACTGTACCACCAGCACACACACACACACACACACACACTCTCTCTCTCTCTCTCTCTCTCTCTCTCTCTCTCTCTCTCTCTCTCTCTCTCTCTCTCTCTCTCTCTCTCTCTCTCCCCAGTGTGTGAGCGTTAGAATGAACGAAATGTAGAAGGTTGTTTCCTTAATATAATGTTATTTACATAACGCTTGTGTAATCGACACTCCAGTAACACAAACTAAACCACAGGGAGCATAAAGAAACCACAGGGAGTTGATAGGATTACTATAGACCTGCTACTCCACGTTGACAACCTGCCTTATTTTCATGCTGAGTTTGACTGTGCTATCATTTTCACTCAGCGTTGTTATCCTTCGTTACCTTGGTTATGTTTCCTAAGATGTACTGGGCGAGTGGATCATTCAGCGCACAGACTGGAGGAAGATCGATATTTCATCTGTTAACTGCGGGACAGACAGTCATCTCTGGCGGCCAGCGATGTTTACATGGTGTAGATTCTGTAGCGGGCGGGTGGGGTTCGGGTGCCATTACGACTGCCTCAGCCTGGAATATTAGTCACGAGTTAGGAATAGCACCTTTGTTGTGGGCATTTGCCTAACGAACTTACGAAATCGTAATGGCACGATTGCAAACGAACCACAGTACGGGAGGAGATTGAACTCATGGCTAGTGAGTTGTAAAACTCCAGACTGGCGCGTTAGCCACTGGGCCAGCTGACTGTAATGAATATAAATATATACCTAGCTGGATGAATCTTATTGTAGCCAGCTGGCCCAGTGGCTAAGGTAACGGTCTGGAGTTTTAAAGACTCACTAGCCGCGAGTTCACTCCCCACCCGTACTGTGGTTAATTTACCTAACTATTCTAGGCAATAATGCCCATAATGGTTAGGTAAATGAACGTGCATGCAGCTTGACATTTAAGACAACGCTTCGCTTACTAGGGGCCTAGTTAAGCCATTACATATATTGCACGGACACAAGGAGTATATATAGGGGATAAGGGGTGCGAGAGTTAGTAGTTGTAGTAGAAGTGTCTCAGTTGATGGTGTCGTGTGTTTAAAGTATAATTCTAGGTAAAAATCTCTGATACGGTAACTGTGTGTTTGTGTGTAACAGTCTTGTAGACACACGCCAGGGTCGGCCCCGTACAGTAAGAAACTTAATTATCTGTAGCCCAACGTTCCCTACACAGTGTTACTTTACACATCACAAATTTTTGGAGGTCCATTTCCCTACCTTCTTCATTAGCAGTGTGCGAGAAACACGACCTCCAGATCTTTAACTCTCCACAAAGCGACACCGGTTCCCACAAATTCATCGTCTTTCCTAACTGCCAAGTTGCATAGTGTATATATACAACACTCGCTCTTGGTACTGTCAATAACCACGGCGGCTGCCCTTTTCACCCTCCAAGACCTCGCCAAAATCATTAGAACAATAGTATATATTGTTGACAAGCAGATGAGCATGACACATGTGTAATAATTAGCTCTGTCACAAATGTATTCGTCTGAAGAAGCCTGCAGAGCAAGAGAAAAAATTATACAATAAAGATAGCGAAGTTTTGCACACGAGTCTTACTCATCCACCTCGCCAAAATTAAAATCTGGTATCCAGAAATGGTCCACACAGGGGTTTACACTGTACCCTGCGGGAGATGCGAAAGAGTATACATTGGAGAAACGTGCCACATCCTGAAAACACTTCTGAGCGAACACATTAATACCAGCAGATGTCACAACCTGACCAACCTCTGCGTGCAACATGGACACGCCACTAACAACCTTACGAGATAGAAAGATGTGTGTCTGGTTACCTCAGAACCAGGCACAGAGGCACAAGCGCATCGAGGCAGCCCTTGTGTGTGTCCAACGCCGTAACACAGAATACAGGGAGCTTTGTTTTCAGAATTCTGACACGAATCCTATTCTACATACACGAATCCTACTTTAAACACACGACACCTCCATCACTTGAGACTACTACTACTGCTCCCTCCTCCCCTACACGCACTCATTATGTTTATATATGAATTGGCATGATAAATATCCTGTTGAGCGAAACGTTGCTCTAACACAAGTCTCAAGTTGGACACGTGTCCATTTACCTGATATTTGTATTGTTAATGTTTTAATGAAGTTTTCATTTGTTTACAGCCTTAGAGGTTTGTGAAACACTTGTGTGATGGTTAAGAGTGGAGGAGAAAGAACGAGGGAGTGGGTGGTTCTTGTAGTGGAGGGAAGTGTGGTAATGGGGTGGTTCTTGGTGTGGTGGAGTGTGGTAGATGGGGTGGTGCTTGTAGTGGAAGGAAGTGTGGTAGACGAGGGGTGGGTGGTGGTTCTTGTGGGAGGATGTACTGGGTTTCTGCATGAGAGAGAACAAACAGTGTCAGTCCATTGTCACCACATTGTTGCAGATAATGTGCTGGCTAAGTTGGCAGCTGACCTGGCCCCCGGCGTCTCAGGAACCTCTCTCCCTTGCCTTCGGATTCCCTCCCTTGCTCTGATTATCTTGCCTTTCTCTTTATCACTCTTTACCCACTCCATTTTCCTTTCCACCCATCCACGGTTTCCCTTCCCTCTTTCTGTGAGACGTTCGGGATGTGAAAGACTTGTATGAGGTTTACATAAATCATTGTTGTCGAGGCGAGATGTGAATAAAACACGCGGGGAACGAGTCACCAGTCCAGAGAGAGCGCAGCAGCAGCGTCAGCTCCGGGGCAGTGTGTTTCAGTGGGTGGTAGTGGCATCATGCCACGTCCGTGCGTGTCACACTCCAGTTCCTCTAGCCAGAGTTCCTCAAGCGAGCAGTCCTCCACCACTACCACTGTTGCTGCTGCCAGCACTTGTCCTCCTCCTGGCTTCCCAAAGTGCCTTCCCGCAAGGGGTGGTGACTCCTGCAGGGATGTCGACGACCGGAGGAGCTCTCCAGAGGCGTTCCTCCAGGCTGTAAATGATGACCAGTCGACTTCGAGGCTCTGTGAGGACTGCGCTGACAGTGCCACGTGTGGACATCCTCAGCATGCCAGCACTGACAGTGCCACATGTGGATGCCCTCAGTGTGCCAGCACTGACAGTGTCACGTGTGGATACCCTCAGCGTGCCATCACTGACAGTGCCACGTGTGGACACCCTCAGCATGCCATCACTGACAGTGCCACGTGTGGACACCCTCAGCATGCCATCACTGACAGTGCCACGTGTGGACACCCTCAGAATACCAGTAATGAGGGCGTCCCGGGCGTCTTGTATAAAGGTTCACTGGATAGCGACCGTGAAGACTCCAAGGATGATGGCTGCCAGAGTGCCAGATGTGAAGTTCTTCAGGATGTCACAGAAGAGGCGTGTGTGATGGGAGGGCAGCATCAGTCAGAGGCGTCAGAGCAGAAACAGCCAGACACGTCACGAAGGCCCGACAGCAGCTCGACGGGAGATCTTCCTGACGGTGTACTGGACGTTCCTCAGCAGACTCCGAGCAAAACTAAGCTCTCCTCTGCCCCCGTCTATCGTCGCCGCCCACACACTGCGCCCCACGCTGCCCACCACGCCCATACTGTAGCCACCAAGTGGCTCTCCAGGCAGAGCTCGCGATCTGGGCGAGGTTCACTTCTGCCCTCACACACCCAACAAGCCTCAAGGTGTGATTAAGCTACCGTAAATTTTGTATCGGTTCTCCTTAAAGCTCAGTCCTTGATGCTGTGTGGTCAGGAAAGGTCCCATGGTCTTCCCCAGTGCCTTACGTCGCCTGAGGAAGTCTGTCGACAACCATTCACTGCCACCCGTAGTTGCAACACTCAGATACGTACACGAGAAAGGCCTACATCACATACCTCTGGAGATGACCCCATGCTGCTGTTATTATTTTTAATAGTAGAGTAGTAGTAGTAATAGTATGTATATATAGTGTTGATTACTGAGCTGTATAATCTGATAACAATTTGCCAGTGTATAATCTGGATGTGATAGAACACGCAAGGAAGGTCGTAGCCTCTTCTCGCGTGTTTTCTTTTGCCTTA
The DNA here is from genome assembly GCF_026875155.1 of Cherax quadricarinatus. Classification (NCBI taxonomy): domain Eukaryota; kingdom Metazoa; phylum Arthropoda; class Malacostraca; order Decapoda; family Parastacidae; genus Cherax; species Cherax quadricarinatus. The sequence continues at coordinate 12,400,054 of NC_069420.1, forward strand.
TGGTTCCTCCTTTCGTCGGGAGGCTGGCTCTGTGTCCCCTCCTCTCGTCGGGAGGGAGGTTCAGTAGCTAGGTAGTACATGGGAGACAGTCTAGCAGAGGACTTAGACTCGCCGTGTGAGCTTCCATCTGCTTAGACCTGTCTAGTTCTACCTAGATTAAGGACGATCGTTGAGCGAGTTAAGGATCGCAAAACCTGGAGGGGTTCCTAGCAGGAAGTTCATTGTAGGTGTCGTGTTGCAGGGCAACTTACTCGAATACTTCTTAATGCACCGCTGCTGAATTCATATCACACTTACCCCTCCCCATTCTCTTTCCCTCTGTCTCTCTCTCCTTCCGCTCTCACCTCTCATCCCTCGCCTTTTTGAAAACCTGTTAACCAAAGTGTTTCAGTTTCAGGTATGAAGAGTGGGTACCAGGAGTGCAATCGAAGTTTTAGCCTAGTGTAGTGAGGAGAGTGGCATTGTGCGCTGGTGGACGTTCATGCACGCGTGTGTGCGCGCGCCTGCTCTGGTGTTTGCAGTGATCACCTGCGGCACTGTTGGGGCGTGAGCGTACATGTTTTGTAAACACACAGGAGAGTGGTCTTTGTAACCTGGTCATGTCCCTCGTTGTTAAGTGTTAGGGGAAGGATGAGGGAAGACGTGGACCCGCACTCTTAGTCAATCCAGTTAGTCCTTTCTGACTTCTTTCCTCGTCCACCTTTCTACGTTGGACTCCACGTGTACCCGATTTGTGGATGTGTGTGTGTGGTTCTGGTGTTTGGGTATGTGGATGAGGCAGTGTCTGCAAATCTATCACTTGTGAATCTTATTTCCACACTGTCTTCCCGTGGACTTTGTTAAATATTCTTAGATATACTGCAAGGTATGTGTATCAGGAATACTGATATGTAATTTCAAGGCTTTCAATTTATCCGATTTTCTTGAATAACTGGTAATGTGTTTGTCTTTCCGTCCTCTGTCACCAAGGTGATATTGCAGATCTCTAATAGTGACTTACTAAGGACTTTTGCCCATCCCTTCACTATTCATGGCGAGGTCTTTTGGTACCGTTGCTTCTTTCTAAATCTGACTCCTTCAGGTGCGTTATTTCCTCAGCTTCCTTCGCCTTGAGGCTGAGCTCCGTCTTCCATAGCTGAGGAGTGTCATGGCTAGCTCCAAGTTGCCTCACAAACATCATCACTTGGCGATCTCTTGTTTTGAATATATCGTGATTACAATACATATTATATAACTTATTAGTCAGGATAGCAGTAAATTCATAATATTAATGTATTGTAAAGATAGCAGAGGGCACTGAATAAGCAAATGATTGCAGTGCTTTATAATTCACACAACTCGACTCGGCCTGTGTGATTGGTGTGATTCCCTTCCCCCCTCCCGTTGTGTCCCAGTATAGGAAGCAATATGCCCTCAGCTTCCCCAATATACTCACCTAGTTGTGGTTGCAGGGGTCGATTCAGGGCTCCTGCCCCCGCCTCTTCACTGGCCGCTACTAGGTCACTTCCTGCTCCATGAGCTTTATCATACCTCTTCTTAAAGCTATGTATGGATCCCGCCTCCACTACATCACTTCCCAGACTATTCCACTTCCTGACAACTCTGTGACTGAAGAAATACTTTCTAACATCCCTGTGTGTGGAGGGGGAGGGGAGTGTTGAAACCAATACTGAACTCTTCCAGTTCAGCACGACACATTTCGTAACCTGATGAACCAATCCCATTCTGTGCGAGTAGCAAGTAAATGTAGCTAGCTTTTGTCTCCACACTGTAACTCGTGAAGTCTAGGGTACCAGCACTGTTGTGGTACACAGTTTTGCTACAGGAAAAAAATAAATACAGATTAAGTCTGTGGTAGTCTCGGCTCCTGGTTATTCATACCTTTCGCAACAAGAAACATTGGATCGTGCGTGTCCTGTTTTTTTTTCTGGGTTATTATTGCTGAGTCTACACGCATCGTGTGTTCACTTGATTGATTCCTGCTTTCATCGGGATAAAGTAATGTTTGAAGTGCTTTACCTATCTGGGACTTAAGGTGTTGTGATTACGGATGTGTGCTCAGCGGTTGCTGCAGGTGTTGTGATCACGGGTGTGTACTCAGCGGTTGCTGCAGGTGTTGTGATCACGGGTATGTACTCAGCGGTTGCTGCAGGTGTTGTGATCACGGGTATGTACTCAGCGGTTGCTGCAGGTGTTGTGATCACGGGTATGTACTCAGCGGTTGCTGCAGGTGTTGTGATCACGGGTGTGTACTCAGCGGTTGCTGCAGGTGTTGTGATCACGGGTATGTACTCAGCGGTTGCTGCAGGTGTTGTGATCACGGGTATGTACTCAGCGGTTGCTGCAGGTGTTGTGATCACGGGTGTGTACTCAGCGGTTGCTGCAGGTGTTGTGATCACGGGTATGTACTCAGCGGTTGCTGCAGGTGTTGTGATCACGGGTATGTACTCAGCGGTTGCTGCAGGTGTTGTGATCACGGGTATGTACTCAGCGGTTGCTGCAGGTGTTGTGATCACGGGTGTGTACTCAGCGGTTGCTGCAGGTGTTGTGATCACGGGTATGTACTCAGCGGTTGCTGCAGGTGCACGGTGGTCTGAATTTTGTGACGCATCTGTATAGCTAACCGTTGTTACAGGTGTTGTGAGTACACTGTGTGTGTGAGCAGTCAGTGTTACAGGGACGTGTTTAATGTGAGAGAGCGGGAGGGCTTGTGAGACGTGAGCACAGATGTGCGCGCTCACCCATGTCGTAACGTAAGTTTCAAAGCGCACAAGACGCATGCATGATTTGTTGAAAGTCGATGCCTTTCCACGACACTGGACACGGCAGTCGTATGATTGTAGCGGCGATGCACCCTCCCACCTCTTACCTTGTGTGCGCACGCTCGCCTAGTTACATCTGTAGGAGGGTTTGTCTCCAGCTTTTGGGCCCCGTTCCATGTTCTTTCATTTGACATGGCTTACTCCCAGCCAGCTATTTCGAGCCTGGTCATGGCTGGTTTTCAGTGTATTGCGTTAACTTCAAATATGTTTGTGTTCATTTTATCTTGATTGAAGTTATTGTTCCTCTGGTTCATTTGAACTAATTTCAATGTGTGTGCCATCACTCTCTTGCCTCCAATGTGTGTCAGTGTGTATTTTCTCTTTGGGTATCTTTTAAGTCGTTATTACAACCCAGGATTCCAAATGGCCTGTTACCCCGGGTGTAATGGGAGCAAAATAAACACAGCAGAAAAAGTTTAGACTTATATTATCCTTCACCAATTTAGAACAGCAATATGTACACTATGTACAGTGATAAGTATAGTGCACTCCACGGTAAGCAAGGCAGAAATAGTCGTGAATGTGTCTCTTCTGTTTCTCTTCGCTTCTTCATGGCTGCCAGTTCTTGCTCTCATAGATGTTCTTTATATCCACTTTAATCTTCAATTATGAAGCAGCCATCTATTCATTCTCTGAAGTCATTTGTTTTGCATACTTGATAACATGAGGGCTCCATACTGGCGCAGGATACTCGAGTTCTGTCTTAGGTATGGCTTATACAGCGATCTACATGTCTGTCCTGGTCGCTTAATAATTACACTAACCAACAATTGTTTCACTTCACGTTTAAAAACCTGTGTTTCTGGCTAATTTTTGGTCCCTTGAATTCAAATCTGCATTTAATTTTAGTCCAGCAGGTTCTGTGAAATAGCCCCCCACTGTGTGTGTGGGGGGGATTCCCCCCTTTAAATTCCTTCTAATATACCGGACACGTGTCCCTTGTGTTTACTCCCTGTATGTACGTACCTTGTGTGTCCTGACCTGACCTTTACCTCTGAAATTTAAGTTATATCCATCTCTTTTACATCAACAACAACCCCCCCCCCTCCTTGAACTGTATCTAATTTTACTTTCTCTTATACACCCCCGTAAGTATATTTTGTATATCTGTATTTTTAGATGTATTGAAATCCCAGCTTTTCTCTCCCTGATTTTCTCGTGTGTGAGTGAACATCTGTCAGAGATAGGACGACAAATGTATATTTGCATTTGCAGATACAGAAACATTTGTGTTTTTAAAGAAATCTAAGTTGTAAATTTGTATTTAATTTGTCATTGATATTTCTATTTGTTTTAATTCCTTCAAATACAGTTCAAACAGAGTACCATAATTACTTTATTTTCAGTTGTATCCAGTTTATATAAGTACCTAATATCTAAATCGTAAGCACTGTCTTGATGGGTGAACTTGTACCGAACCTGTCATGAACCTGGCGCTCTATTGTTAGTGTGTGAATGATGCAAATATATTGTTAGTCTTCCATGGTGGTAGGATATCTTCAGGTTTTCCACTCAGACATTCTGGAGATGATCCTAGTCATTACACAGTAGAATGTCGCCACTACGTCAGTAGCTGTACTCGCCTAGTTGAGGTTGCTGTGTGTGTGTGTGTGTGTGTGTGTGTGTGTGTGTGTGTGTGTGTGTGTGTGTGTGTGTGTGTGTGTGTGTGTGTGTGTGTGTGTGTGTGTACGTACTCACCTAGTTGTGGTTTCAGGGGCCGAGTCACAGCTCCTGGCCCCGCCTCTTCACTGGCCGCTACTGGGTCACTCTTCCCGCTCCATGAACTTTGTGTGTGTGTTAATACTGCCAGTATTGTACAGTATTAAAAACATAACCAGCTGGTGCTAGAAGCATTTATTTGAAAAAAGTGACATGAACTGTTCAAATTTTCCTTATTATTCCACTGGAAATTTCGCTAGTGGTGGCTTAAGGAAAATTCTGCAGTGCTGTTTTTTTCAGCATAATACAAAAAATTTGTGGTAAAAAATACCTTGAGTGCCACTGTTTCATTAATCTAGCAACTTTATTGCCAAGTCAATGCTTTCCTCCTTCCTATGTATAAATTCATTTGTGTATAATATATCGTCTTTTAAGTTAATCTGCCAGAGTGTATAACTCACCGTGTCAATTCCCTTCCTCAGAGGCGGCGTGGCACTGTGTCTAAGCCCACAGGGACGCAGGAACGGGGAGGCACTGATCCGCTTCATCTCCCCAGAGCACAGAGACATGGCGCTCAAGAGACACAAGCACCATATCGGCAACCGCTACATCGAGGTGTACAAGGCTACGGGAGAAGACTTCATCAATGTCGCCGGCGGTGAGTAGGTCAACACCCGCAGCCAGCCTAGCACCAGGTGCTAGGACAACACCCCGGCATCCCCAGGGAGGCTTGAGCAGTGTTTAGATCTGATAGGACTAGTCTTTCAGGAAGTGTTGATACTATAGATCCGCTAGGAGGTAATGGTGGCTATAATGTGGAAGAATATTAGATGTTTGACTTATTACACAGTCGTCGAATTTACGTAATTATAAGTTGATAGATACAGGTACACATAACAGTTATATACAATTTAGGAGATTACAATTCTAATACATAATATGTACATGTATTTGTGGAAACAAATATTATAATAAATTAGGATAACCCTCCAAAAAATGGTCAGTCATTGACTTAGTTCATCCTGGATGATGGAAATATATTTGACTAGTCGCACAATCTTTGGATGATTACAGTTGTCCTGCATAATAATATATTTGCAAATTGTCATGGATAACTCAAGAAGAAAGTCTGACTTATTCCACTGGGGGTCCCGGGCTTGTTATCTATCTAGGCTGTAATGGCCTATGACGGTAGATTCACTCCCAGGATGAGTGATTGTTCAAGCAACTTATTACCTCGGGGGCAAAATCTAAATAAAAAGAAAAGTGGACAAGACGAAAAAGCTTTATCACTCGAAGTCAACTTCCGGTTACGTACTTCAACGCTGAAAATTTATTCAGTTTTAAGGTTACGTCAGAAGTTGCGTTCCTGTGATTTGTTTACAGGCTATTTGTTTAAAAGCCATAACATCGCTTTTATGAAGTAAGGTCTTAGAAAGTGAGTTCGTACTAAATAATCTAATAAGATCTCATATATAGAGGAAACCCACTTAATCTTAGCCTACTACGTTTTCTCATTAACAGGTTTTTGGTCCATTTTCTATAACTAAAATTTAATATCCCCACGCATATGCTGGGAAAGTTTTATTTATCAACAAACAATAACTATATACATTAATTTTGCTTATCGGCTTTCGCTAAATAAACGTTTCGTTAATAAATGTGTACAATAACAAACTGGCGATTCATTCTGACGTATCTTTGTAGTTGTGTTGAGAATGCTGAAGCAGCTGTGTGTTACCTTCCACAACCTACACGAACATTCCCTGCTATGTTAGTCGTATACAATACCAACAAGTTGATAATTAAGACTTGTGCGATATACTTTATGGCCGGAAAGGCTATAAAGAGGCTGAAATCGAATACAGCGATTTGTTCGTCAGTTCCCTACCCATTTCTTAGGGGTCTAGTTGAGGCATCTCGAATGGTGACATGTTCCCCTGCCTTCCTGTATTGTGACTCTACCTTTGACTGGTGTGATACTTTAAATTTATCAACGGAGAAATTACTCATAGTAAGAGTTGGGCGATGGCCTCTGTATCTCCAGATGAATATATGAAACAAGATCACTTGACTCGTCTGCCTGTAATATCTTGTATAACACTTTCTGAGAAGTATGTCAGTGATATCACCTTTTTCGAACCATTTGTAAACCATACCTTATAGAAATAATGTTATTTATCTGTATAATTTGTGTTTGAAATGATTAGTCAGAAGACTGATAGTTAATGCACGGTATACCTGGTGGGTATTCCGGGGGTCGGCGCCCCCGCGGCTTGGTCCCTGACCAACGGTGGCTCTGGTTAACGCATGGTGACTCAAGTTAATTTCCACTCATTGTTGTTATTAATTCGTGATCTGTCTGGCGGTGCAGATCATTGAGGCTGCTGTCATATTCATGGAATTTATCCTAAACTTGTCTAGGCTAGAGTTCTCAGATAATGGTTATGAATGCCGAGGTTTTCCATGTAATAAATACACACGCAGCAGTGATAAACTTGATTTAGACAATTTTTCACCTGGACAACAGACTTTTTCAAATCGACAGAAATACTTGGGGATAAATAATTGTATAGGCGAAAGGAAGTATATACCTGGAGTCGCTTCCAGGGGGTCAGCACCCCCGCGGTCCAGTCCCAGACCAGGCCTCCTGGTTGTTGACCTCATTGATCAAGATGTTAGTGCCCACCAACTGCAGTCCAGCGTATACATCACAACCCGGTTGATCAAGAACTGTTTAGAGGAACCTGTCAAGTTTCCTCTTGAAGACAGCTAGAAGGGACGGTGTGTTAAAGGACCACGAAGAATAATAATGGTTGAGATGTAAGTGTACTCGTCGCTCCCTCATTTTCATTGAAGGTATCCTGCACTATCTGCCAAGTCTTGTGTTCATAAGTAATAATTTCGGTATGGAAGTTTGGTACCAGTTCCTCCAGTATATTCAAGGTGTAGCTTATGATGTACGTTTCTCGCCTGCGTTCTAAGGAGTACAGTTCTAGGGACTTGGCGCATTCCCAGTAATTTAGGTACTTGACTGAGTTTATACGAGCTGTGAAGGTTCTCTGTTCATTTTCAAGCCCAGCAATTTCGCTTGCCTTGAAAGGGGGCCGTTAGTACACAGCAATATTCCAGCCTGGAAAAGGCAAGGTCAAGTGCGAGGTCAAATGCGGTGATAGTAGGTCAGTGTGATGATTGGTCTCGGTGATAGGCTTTATTTAACAACTGTGTTGCCAAAAGCCTAACAGTTTGTAGCAGTTGATTGAGTATATACATTTTGAAAGTGTTGAGTCTGTCTGATTATAACTGAAAATACAGGAAAGATGTTCAGTCTCTTAGCCTCGATCTACAATAAACAATAAAATATATAGGTACACATTTGTTGAGAAAATTTGTACATATTTGGTGCATCAGAGGCCAGTAGTCCCCCGCAGTCTACTGTGGGTGTTGACGGAGGCTGACGCTGCATTCTTCTGGGTTCTGCCACGCAGTGTGCTCTGTGGGGAAGTCTTGTCTTGTTACCTCTGTTTTCTTCACTATGGCTCTGTACTTGATTGGTATATTTATGGAAAAGCTCCAAACCCCGTAAGGATCGTATACCGCCTGTGGAAAATATTAACGTACATGCAAGCCTTCGATCGAACTGTTGGTGGAAGGTAGAATTGTGATTGTGGTGGCAGTGGTATCTCGTGGTCTTCGAAGAGACTTATCTAATGAACTATGTATGCGAGATAAGGGACGTAGCGGTTACAGTGAGCGGTGTTACCATCAGCAAGTCACCCTGCTGGTGTAAGACAGGTGAAGAAGGGGTGTGCACTACACCAATTTGTTTAACGCTTGGTAATTAAGCAAAGATATATGTATGTGTGTGAAAGAGAGACTGTGTTAAGCTGAACAGCATGCCGGAATGATTGTAAGGGCAGCTAGGATAATCTTGTGCCTCTCCCCGTGCCCTCTGATAAGGGCAGCGATAATGGCAATGATAGGACAGAAGGTAACGCCGGGACTGTGCACCCTACCCCCTCCCCATATGTCCCGGGCACTGCTGTTAGTGTGTGCGTGTCTCTGTGTGGTAGGAGGGCTGTTGTTGTGCCCCCGACCTGAACTTCCTGACCTAGTTGTCGTGTGAGCGCCTCGCTGCCTACGTTCCAGAAGCGATGTTCTGAATGCCCAGTGACACTGAGGACGGTGGTAGGTGGCACCTACCAAAGGAACATGTGGTGGAGGCTGCAGTCGTGTCTCCACACTATGTAACACGGCTCCTACCTAGCCGCCCTCGGTAGGCCGTCATCAGAACCTGCAAAACTCCACATTGAACCTGTTCTCGTGGCGATTTGTAACTCTATGTGACTTCGGCGCGGGGCGGATTGTGTCCGGGAAAACTGATTTGCACAATCAGGAGAGGAATTTTGAGTGAGGTTGGCTGTAGTTTAGTGCCAGTAGCAGCAGCTGGGCATGTCTGTGGAGAAGAGTCAGAGAGGTCGAGGGGTGAGCCAGCACCCTCCGCCCATCCCACCAGAGACCATGTCCATGAACATTCATCTCAACATGCAACACGCAGCCATGCAGCACACCATGCGTGTGATGAATGTTCTCCGTGAGTATTCGTCCACCTGAGGGCCACCAGGGCCACTACATTTTACATTTGGGAGGCAGAGGGTCACTTCACTGGGGACCACCCTGGGGACGGACACACACACACACACACACACACACACAACACACACACACACACACACACACACACACACACACACACACACACACACACACACACACACACACACACACACACACACACACACACACACACACACACACACACACACACACACACACACACACACACACACCCACACACCCACCCACCCACCCACCAAACCCTGGGGCCACACCTCGCTCACCTGCCATTGGTAACATAGGTAACAACTACTCTTTCAGAGGCCAAAAAAACGGAAAGCTGTGATTTTTAAGTATATATCAGCTTTATTTTTTAAGAATCATGATCCATACAGGTCTAACACTCCCTTGTGAATAATAATACTTTGCAATTTTTAATGTGTAATTATCTGAGTTCTGATTATCTAAGTTACAATAATTATCATACACAGTAATGGCAGCCATTTTGAAAACTTTGGATTTTCAAACGGCTTCAGGAAGAAATCCAAATATTTTTCCTTGAAGCCTTTTTATCCACTTCTCCGAGGCTATGGGTCCCACAATTTACACCAGAGGTGGACCCCATTATATATATATATATATATATATATATATATATATATATATATATATATATATATATATATATATATATATATATATATATATAAAACTGGTCAATTAGCAAGAACTCGTTTAAAATTAAGTCTTTTCTAAAATTTTCTTTTATACGTTTAAAGATTTTTTTTCATATGTTACTGTAATAATTAAAAAAAAATATACTAGAAAACTTACTTAACCTTATTATAACAAACTCGATTTATTTTATCCTAATCCATCTAAATATATTTTAGATAAGTTTGCAGTAATTTAATAAACAAACACAATGAAATATATGTTTTTTTTCGTTAGGTTCAGAATGATTTATGCGAAATTATTGCATACACATATTTTCGCTTGTCTTATTCGGCAAGAAGAGCTTTGCTATTTAAGCCAAAATAGCAAGTTTTACCTATTCGGCACGACACACACAGTCTGGTTCATGTAGGACCATAAATTTATTTTTTTTCTACGTCTCCCTCCCTCCTCTTGTGCCTCCTCTTCTGCCTCCTCCCTCTTCTGCCTCCTCTTCTGCCTCCTGCCTCCTCTTCTGCCTCCTCCCTCCTCTTCTGCCTCTTCCCTCCTCTTCTGCCTCTTTCCTCTTCTGCCTCCTCTTCTGCTCTCCCTCTCTTCTGCCTCTTTCCCTCCTCTTCTGCCTCTTCCCTCCTCTTCTGCTCCTCCTCCTCTGCTCCTCCCTCCTCTTCTGCCTCCTCCCTCCTCTTCTGCCTCCTCCCTCCTCTTCTGCCTCCTTCCTCCTCTTCTGCCTCCTCCCTCCTCTTCTGCCTCCTCCCTCTTCTGCTCCTTCCTCCTCTTCTGCCCTCCCTCCTCTTCGCCTCCTTCCTCCTCTTCTGCCTCCTTCCTCCTCTTCTGCCTCCTTCCTCCTCTTCTGCTCCTCCTCTCAATGCTCCTTCTTCTCGCCTCCTCCTCCTCTTCTGCCTCCTCCCTCCTCTTAATGCTCCTTCCCCCCTCTTCTGCCTCCTTCCTCCTCTAATGCTCCTCCCTCCTCTTCTGCCTCCTCCCTCCCCTTCTGCACTCCTTCCTCCTCTCTGCCTCCTTCCTCCTCTTTTGCCTCCTCCCTCCTCTTCTGCCTCCTCCTCTAATGCATCTTCCTTTCTTCTGCTCCTCCCTCATCTTCTGCCTCCTCCCTCCTCTTCTGCCTCCTTCCTCCTCTTCTGCCTCCTCCCTCCTCTTCTCTTCTCCTCTTCAGCTCCTTCCTTCTTTCTGCCTCCTCCCTCCTCTTCTGCCTCCTTCCTCCTCTTCTGCCTCCTTCCTCCTCTTCTGCCTCCTTCCCTCCTCTTCTGCCTCCTCCCTCCTCTTCTGCCTCCTCCCTCCTCTTTCTGCCTCCTTCCCTCCTCTTCTGCCTCCTCCTCCTCTTCTGCTGCCTCCCTTCCTTTCCTCCTTCTGCCTCCTCCTCTCTTCTGCTCCTCCCTCCTCTTCTGCCCCCTCTCCTCTTCTGCCTCCTCCCTCCTTTGCCTCTCTCCTCTTCTGCCTCCTTCCTCCTCTTCTGCCTCCTTCCTCCTCTTCTGCCTCCTCCCTCCTCTTCTGCCTCCTTCTCCTCTCTCTCCCCCTCTTCCTCCTCCTCTTCTGCCTCCTTCCTCCTCTTCTGCCTCCTCCCTCTTTTCTGCCTCCTCCTTCCTCTTCTGCCTCCTTCCTCCTCTTCTGCCTCCTCCCTCCTCTTCTGCCTCCTCCCTCCTCTTCTGCCTCCTCCCTCCTCTTCTGCCTCCTTCCTCCTCTTCTGCTCCTTCCTCCTCTTTGCCTCCTTCCTCCTCTTCTGCCTCCTTCTCTCTTCTGCCTCCTCCTCCTCTTCTGGCCTCCTTCCTCCTCTTCTGCTCCTTTCCTCTTCTGCTCCTTCCTCCTTTTGCTCCTTTCCCCCTCTTCTGCCTCCTCCTCCTCTTTGCCTCCTCCCTCCTCTTCCTGCCTCCTCCCTCTCTTCTGCCCCTCCTCCCTCTTCTGCCTCCTTCCCTCATTCTGCTCTCCTCCTTCTGTTCTGCTGCTTCCTTCTCTCGTCCTCCCTCCTCTTCTGCCTCCTCCCTCTTCTGCCTCCTCCTCATCTTCTGCCTCCTCCCTCCTCTATCTGCCTCCTCCCTCCTCTTCTGCCTCCTCCCTCCTTCTTCTGCCTCCTTCTCCTCTTCTGCCTCCTTCCCTCTTTGCTCCTTCCTCCTCTTCTGCTCTCCTTCCTCCTCTTCTGCCTCCTTCCTCCTCTTCTGCTCCTCCCTCCTCTTCTGCCTCCTCCCTCCTCTTCTGCCTCCTCCCTCCTCTTCTGCCTCCTTCCTCCTCTTCTGCCTCCTCCCTCCTCTTCTGCCTCCTCCCTCCTCTTCTGCCTCCTCCCTCCTCTTCTGCCTCCTCCTCTCTTCTGCCTCCTTCTCCTCTTCTGCCTCCTCCCTCCTCTTCCTGCCTCCTCCCTCCTCTTCTGCCTCCTCCTCCTCTTCTGCCTCCTCCCTCCTCTTCTGCCTCCTCCTCCTCTTCTGCCTCCTTCCTCCTCTTCTGCCTCCTTCCTCCTCTTCTGCCTCCTCCCTCCTCTTCTGCCTCCTCCCTCCTCTTCTGCCTCCTCCCTTCTCTTCTGCCTCCTCCCTTCTCTTCTGCCTCCTCCCTCCTCTTCTGCCTCCTCCCTCCTCTTCTGCCTCCTCCCTCCTCTTCCTCCCCTTCCTCCTTCACCCCCTCTCCCTCCCCTTTCCCCAAGGTTGATTCCTTTTATGGATTCTAGGGGAAGGATTCCTTTCCAGGAATACGGGAAGGGAAAGACCCTTTACGCTGGTGGAGGGCTCTTGATCCAAGTAATTCAAACTAAACCTCCCCCCTCCCTCGGATCAAACCTGATTACCTCCCAGGCGCTGCTCGACCCTCGGTGATTTAAGCGCTACCCGATTACTATAATAGTAATAATAATTCTAGGTTGAAGAAATAGGTATTTTAGTGGGGGGGGGAGAAGTAGAGAGGGGATACAGTGTTGTAGTTCTGGGGAGAATATAGATGTGTCATTGAGATGTAGAATGCAGCAATTGTTGGAGATAAGGTTGTGTGTGGGAGGGGTGAATGTTGAAGGTAAGGTCGTGTATGGGGGGTGAATGTTGAAGGTAAGGTGTGTTATGGGGGGGTGAATGTTGAAGGTAAGGTGTGATGGGGGGGTGAATGTTGAAGGTAAGGTGTGTATGGGAGGGTGAATGTTGAAGGTAAGGTGTGTATGGGGGGTGAATGTTGAAGGTAAGGTGTGTATGGGAGGGGTGAATGTTGAGGTAAGGTGTGTTATGGGGGTGTGAATGTTGAAGGTAAGGTGTGTATGGGGGGTGAATGTTGAAGGTAAGGTGTGTTATGGGAGGGGTGAATGTTGAAGGTAAGGTGTGTATGGGAGGGTGAATGTTTGAAGGTTAAGGTGTGTATGGGAGGGGTGAATGTTGAAGGTAGGTGTGTATGGGAGGGTGTATTGTTGAAGGTAGGTTTTGTATGGGGGGTGTGATGTTGAAGGTAATGTTTTATGGGGGGGTGAATGTTGAAGGTAAGTGTGTTGGGGGGTGAATGTTGAAGGTAAGGTTGTTTGGGGGGTTTGAATGTTCAGGTAAGTTGTGTATGGGGGTGAATGTTGAAGGTAAGTGTGTTGCGGGGTGAATGTTGAAGGTAAGGTGTGTAGGAGGGTGAATGTTGAAGGGTTTAGGTTGTATGGGGGGAAATTTGAGGTAAGGTGTGTATGGGAGGGGTAATGTGAAGGTAAGGTTTATGGGGAGGGTGAATGTTGAAGGTTAAGGTGTGATGCGGGGTGAATGTAAAGTAAGTGTGTTATGGGGGGGTGACTGTGAAGTTAAGGTGTGTATGGGGGGGTGAATGTGAAGGTAAGGTGTGTATGGGGGGTGAATGTTGAGGTAAGGTGTGTATGGGGGGGTGATGTTGAGGTAAGGTGTGTATGGGGGGTGAATGTTGAGGTAGGTGTGTATGGGAGGGTGAATGTTGAAGGTAAGGTGTGTATGGGGGGGTGAATGTTGAAGGTAAGGTTGTTGTGGGGGGGGTGAATGTTGAAGTAAGGTGTGTATGGGGGGTGAATGTTGAAGGTAAGGTGTGTATGGGAGGGGTGAATGTTGAAGGTAAGGTGTGTATGGGGGGGTGAATGTTGAAGGTAAGGTGTGTATGGGGGGGTGAATGTTGAAGGTAAGGTGTGTATGGGGGGGTGAATGTTGAAGGTAAGGTGTGTATGGGGGGGTGAATGTTGAAGGTAAGGTGTGTATGGGGGGGTGAATGTTGAAGGTAAGGTGTGTATGGGGGGGTGAATGTTGAAGGTAAGGTGTGTATGGGGGGGTGAATGTTGAGGTAAGGTGTGTATGGGAGGGGTGAATGTTGAAGGTAAGGTGTGTATGGGGGTGAATGTTGAAGAAAGGGTGTGTATGGGGGGGTGAATGTTGAAGGTAAGGTGTGTATGGGGGTGAATATTGAAGGTAAGGTGTGTATGGGGGTGAATGTTGAAGGTAAGGTGTGTGTGGAGCAGTAATAGTGAAGAAGTTAGTGTCGGGGGGGGGGTAAGGAGGGGTAACTTAGTGTGATGGGTGGTCGTGGCGACTAATGGTTCACACTGACGGTATCTCGTTATCAAGCAGAACTAGACTCCCTGATAATGTGTGTTGATAACGCAATATACACGGGAGACACTAAGAGCCTCGTCTCTTATTTGATAAGAGTTCAACACAAGTTTGTAACCTTAAGACTCTCAAGTCGTTGAATAAGGATTTAAAGCCAGGTTTGAACTTTGTCTCGTGAACCATTCTTGGTGTTCATCGTGAGCTAGGGACACTTTTAGGGAGGTAGGGACATTCTTAGGGAGGTAGGGACACTCTTAGTGAGGTAGGGACACTCTTAGTGAGGTAGGGACACTCTTAGTGAGGTAGGAACACTCTTAGTGAGGTAGGAACACACGTGGACCTCACGTGTCATTGCAGCTTTCGCTGCCTCTCTCTGCCATTAAAAATGAAACCTAAACGTTCTCGCATCGTTTTGACGTAATTTGAGGTTAATTTACGTTCCCTAACTTCGAATAGTAAGAGATTTTTTTTTTCCGAAGGCGAGAGGGCATCAACGTAGCGAAGTGCAAGGAGTGCGAGTGCAAGAGCCCACGTCTTTTTCTGGGAGAGTTGAGTTGGTCATTGTGATGAAGTGGTGGCTGTTTACCGCGGTGTGCGATAACCGAGTCTTGTGTATCATTTCGCCAGCCAGTGGCTTCTTCAGTCCAGGCTTGAGGGACTGTCTACCTCAGACTCCTCCTCATCTTCCTCGTATCTCTGCATTGGACCGAAGATGCCACTGGCTAACGAGAAGTTACCAGAATAAAGTTACCTAAATGTTGCACAAGTGTCTCGTTTATCAAATTTCCTGTGTGGTAAACCGTTTATTCACAGCTTAACGTGTGCCTGATACGTTGAGCTTGTCGGGGAGCGAAACGTTTGGCTGCACCGAGGACCGTTGTGTTGGGAACTTTTCTTTAAAAGAACATTGAGCTGAATCATTGGACATTGTAGTTAGGCTGTAGACGCTAAAAAAAAAAAAAACGAAAACCTAAACTATCGTTGAACTGGATGAGGGAAAAGTTGCTGTTGACCTGGAAAACGTTTAGGTGAGAGCGCTTGTTTCCACATTGTAGCTATCATGAAGGCGTACAAGATTGGCTAAAATCATAACTTTAAAAGAGGTGGACCGGTAAGCCAGTGGAAGGCCTCGGTCAGATGGCCGAAAGCTCCACCGGCGGGTTATAATGACTAAGACCCCGTGTCAAGAGACGCTTGTCCTGTTTCCTGACGAATGTTACCTAACCTAGCAATGAAGGTGATGTTTTTATCTAGCCATGGCAAGGAGAGTTATATTTCAGTTATTTTTTTTTCTATGGTGAGATGAGCGCGCAGACGCGTTCCAACTTGGTATTGAAATCACGAATCACTCGATTAGTGTACTTTCGTCTCTCAAGTCGTGCAATCTTTTAATTTCAGAATTATGATCATGATTTATTCTGAGGATTATAATGTTTTTCCCTTAATTAATTTATATATATATATATATATATATATATATATATATATATATATATATATATATATATAATATATATATATATACGTACATATACACACAGTACTGGTTGTGTCTTAAGACTACAAGGATTAAGATCCCTGATGTTTTCCATTTGATCGAAAGAAAAAATGTACAAGTTGGAAATAAAACTGGACCACGTTTCGGTCTGGCCTGGCCTGGCCCATTTGCCAGGTCCCATGTCCAGGAGGGACCGAAGCGTCTAAGAGTTTCGTTTTCCAGTTTGTGGGCACATTGGGACGGGTTGAATTTTAGTTAGCTTATATAGGGAAAAGTGTGTGTCAGGTACACATAGGTGTATACTAAGACACATGTGTAGTGCTAGAATATTTATTGAAAGAGAAGCTTCGCTCTAGGGAGCTTTTTCAATCCGTTGTTTACCGTATTCTCCGGCATATAAGACGCACGAGAATATAGGACATGTATAAGATGATATTTCCAAGCAGTCGTAAAGTAACGTAACGTAAACAACTGCTAAAGCATAACCCTAAAGCCTACCTTTAATCCTGACCTTGAGCATATTAGGCGCAGAGTGATTTTCAAAGACTTTTTTTAGGGGGGGGGGGAAGAAGTTGCGCCTTATATGCCGGAAATACGGTAAGTTTCAAGAAAGCTTCTCGGGCGAAATGTTACCTCGATAAATCTCCTGGTACTAAATGTGTCTTTAGTTAATTTTCCTCCCCTGGGGTGCCGGGAACGAGATCATTGTCTGATCTCAAATCTTTACAATCATATGTACGTACATTCCTAGAAAGGTTCAGCTCTCCTAGAGTGAGCTCTTCTTACACTAGATTTGTTTTCTTTCCTAGGCAGCAACAATGAGGCCCAGACCTTCCTGTCCAGAGGAGGTCAGGTCATCATCAGGATGAGAGGGCTTCCCTACGACTGTACTCCCAAGCAAGTGGTGAGTGCGCCAGCCCCCACCCCACCTCCCTCACACTGCCTTGCCACTATCTCCACATGCAGGGGATGGCCGGTTGACATCCCAGACTCAGAGAGAGAGAGAGAGAGGAGAGAGAGAGAGAGAGAGACTGGACTGAGAAACAGAGAGAGACTTAAGTGGTTGGTTGATTGAGATTACCTATATTTAGATACACGAACTTCTTGTGTGCCATCTACCACACTGGAATATTTTCCATTGCATGCCTCTTGTTGTTTCCGTTAATGGTGCCCCAAAAGTTCTTTTTTTGTCTTTACTTTTATAGACGTCAAGGAAGTTATTCTTATATTTCATCCTCTTGCAACGAGGACCTTTCTAGTGCCTTTATTCTTGCAACAAGAACCTCTCCAGTGCCTTTATTCTTGCAAAGAGGACTTTCCAGTGCCTTCTTGCAACGAGGACAGTTCCAGTTCCTTTATTCTTGCAACGAGGACCTCTCCAGTGCCTTTATTCTTGCAACGAGGACCTCTCCAGTGCCTTTATTCTTGCAACGAGAACTTTCCAGTGCCTTCAGTCTTGCACTCGTTAACAAACATTTTAACACCTCAGTGTATACTAATGGAGATTTTGATAAAAGTTGAAGATGTCTGTGGTAATCAGTGTTATTCTGGAATGATTTCTGAACGTCATGTAACGTGTCATGGCTAACATTGTTACCTTTATGACGTTTAATGATTTGAGTGAATTTTTTTTCATGGCTAATATTTCACTCTGAATGAGACATTATCTGATAAAAATTAACATAAATGGGGATTTATGGAAATTAGTGTTCACGATCACCATCATACTTTTCATTATTTTCCCTTCTTATTCTTTCTTCCTCTTTGTTTATCCTTCATTCTCTTATTATTCATCCTTTTTCCTTATCCCCCCTCCTCCTTTGTCTCCTTTTCTCCCTTCTCTCCTTTTCTCCCTTCTCTCCTTTTCTCCCTTCTCTCTTCTCCCTTGTTCCCTTCATTCTCAATTTCACACTGTCTTCATTACTTTTCATTTCTCTGGTGGACACGGTGGCCGAAATTATGGAGAATATTAGAGCCAAAGCGTCCGTAGCTCAGTGGCTTCTGCAACCGAAAGGGCTCAGGTTAGATTTCCAGGCGAGAAGGAAGTCTCCATTCACCTGAATAGAGAGAAAAACACAGGCTACAAAAGGAGCTTTTACCGAGATAACGCTTCACTCGGTATCGAGCTTCGTCATACAGATGTTACAGTTAACACGCCTGTGTAACCTCTGTATGGCTTGATTAAGATCCACACAGAGCGAAACGTTGTCATAGTGAAAGCTTGTTCTGTGGTCTATGAGTTATTATTTATACCTGCTGCCCCCTAACCAACCACCGGTAAATATGAACGTTGGTGATAGTCGGCTGTTCTGAGTCTCATCCTGTGGAAGTGTATTCAAGAACGCAACTTAAATAAGCCACATGTCTTTCTTGGGTTATGAGTCCCATTGGGTTAGAGACCCCAAGTTCTTCCCTGTGACTGCCTGCCACCACTCCACACTTATAGCACAGCTTATAAAGTAAATAGTTAAGCTACATAACACGGCTACTAACTGGTGAAGATCTTGCGCAGTGCCGATAAGTTGATGAATAAAAAAAGAGGTGCAATATTTGAGTATAGTAACGTGTTGCACGTGTCTTAGTCATCAACTGGTGAAGAGCATTCTTCTGGTGAATACTCTAGTGGTGTGTGGCACTCGTGTTATTCTCTACGGTGATTTTTTTTTTTCAGGAGGCAAGTATAGGTCATCGCCAGAGTCTTTGAGTCACTCTTCTGCCTCAGATTGCCTCTTTTGCTCCCAATTTCACCATGATTACTTTTTTTTCGGCCTGAGATTTGATCCCTGGACCTCGGT
Organism: Cherax quadricarinatus; assembly: GCF_026875155.1. Taxonomy (NCBI): domain Eukaryota; kingdom Metazoa; phylum Arthropoda; class Malacostraca; order Decapoda; family Parastacidae; genus Cherax; species Cherax quadricarinatus. Next base: position 12,418,646 of record NC_069420.1, read on the forward strand.
GATGAGTGGACTCTCTCTAGTCACTAAGCTAAGGTAGACTAGCAAATATTAGTGTGTGAAACACTGGAGGATTTCTCCGCACAGTGTTTGACCCTACAAGCTCCCAGACGAGATTGGAGTGTTCCTCCATTCTTATGCTTTTATAATTTCTCTAGCCTGTTAGTCTTGTTTCCTGCAGTCCTTCCTCTTCATCGTGGTGTGTGTGTGTGTGTGTGTGTGTGTGTGTGTGTGTGTGTGTGTGTGTGTGTGTGTGTGTGTGTGTAAGAGATTGGGAGTCAATGTGCAGCCCCCCGTCCCACCCCAGCACTGTCTTAATCACCAGTCACAAACACTTAAGATGGTGTCCTCCCGTGATAGCTCAGAAGCGCTACCAACCCTTTCGCTGTGGCTGTGTCGGCTTCACTACTGTCATCGTCACTGCTGTCGTCATCACTGCTGTCGCCGTCACTGCTGTCGTCGTCACTATCACTGTTATTAATTTGTGACTCAATGTATCATCATCCTGTAGTGGAAGAATGCATGCGTCCCCATCAACCACTCTCCTAATACCACCTTCGTCTCACCCACCACCATCCTTGTCTTCTCCGTTACCTCTATCATCACACCTCAAACTCTCCGTTAACCATCACTTTCATACTCTATTGTAACACCCACTACTACCACCGCCATCTTCCATACTACTACATAGACACAAACTCCCATAACCTTCCCGTTCTCACTACTAATCGTCACCTTTACCAACAAACCCCAACATCCCATTACCTCCTCATCCAAATCTTGTCAAAACTTATATTCCTCTTCCCCCCCATCCTGCCGCAGGTGGAGTTCTTCGAGTCTGGTGAGAACGGGTGTCAGATTCTGGACAGTGAGGATGGTGTGCTCTTCGTTAGGAAACCTGATGGGCGGGCCACCGGGGACGCCTTCGTGCTCTTCAGCTCGGAGGAAGACAGCACCCGGGCGCTGGGCAAGCACAGGGAGATCATCGGCTCAAGATACATCGAACTCTTCCGCTCGACCACAGCGGAGGTGCAACAGGTGAGGGAGCAGGTGTGGATGACCGAGGTTGTTTCTTATGTGGGGGATCGGGGGGGAAGGGGGTTACCGTGTCAGTGACATGTCAATGAATAACAAAAAAAGGAATAATACCTTGACTGGAACGGTACACAAATAACCCGCGCATAGAAGAGAGGAGCTTACGACGACGTTTCGGTTCGACTTGGACCATTTACAAAGTCACACAAGTGCAACATCTGGATATCTTTATTGTAGACGTTTCGCCATCCAGTGGCTTTATCAATACAGAGTCTAGGACATAATAGGAAGACAGTAGGGACTGATTACCTCATCTTTTGTATATAGTTCTACTGTCTTCCTATTATGTCCTAGAATCTGTATTGATAAAGCCACTGGATGGCGAAACGTCTACAATAAAGATATCCAGATGTTGCACATGTGTCTTAACTTTCATATTGTCGGTATTTTATACCTTTCTTGCACAAAGTCACACAATGTGACTTGGTAAATGGTCCAAGTCGGACCGAAACGTCGTCGTAAGCTCCTCTCTTCTATGTGCGGGTTATTTGTGTAACATGTCAATGGTATGTAAATAAGAGTCCGTTACCTAGTGTCACAGCTTAGGAATGTGACAGTTGAATTTGAGTCGCTAATACTAGCTGGTGGTTTCACATAATTCGATCTTCATCAGGAATCTAATTACACCAAACAATGTTGGATCCATTCACTGAGCATTTTTAATATCCTCTGCACAAAATGGAGGATCGACTACATCACCAGTATGATGAGACGAGGTATCTTCAACCACGTTCGACTTGCCAAGCAAGTGTGGGATGCAAGGATTGAATTCCTGTATTGTCAGACTCGCTCTCTAATCGTTCAGTAGATTGTTCTGGAACAAATGAATTAGTGTTGCTTGATCTGTCTAGACATGAATTGGATGCTGGTAGATATCATGGAAATGTTTTAAAGCCCAAACATTGGCTAACACTATTTGCTCAATTACAACCTTGGTTAAGACTTTACTAGCAAATTCAAATGGGTGTTAAACTTGCCATCAGTCCTTTATGCTAGGACGGGGCCTATGCTAGTAACACTAGTGTCTGTTGTTAGAAAGGTTTTTCAAAATCAGGAAACATTAATACAGGAGCAGAAGTTAACTTGTCTTCTAATGTCTGAAATGTTCTTTCTTGACAGAAGGTCCAAATGAAATTATCATCTTTCTTAATTCGGTTGATGGAGCAGAAATGGAAGAAAAATTTGCAGTGAAGGTTCTGTAGAAACCTGTTGAACCCATAAATCAGCAATTTTTGGTATTGGAAAATTTTGTACAGCTGTTACTTCAGAAATTTGATATCTGACCTGAGGCATTGACCTTCTTAGAGCTTTATTTTTAAGTTAGCTTCTTCAGGCTGACCAAGTGCCAAATCTTGAGATGTGTTTCCATGTCTTTTGACATGATTGTTATCTAAGTACACCATAAGGGCATTGCCCACGAAGCTTCTAAAAGTATTTGTCATTAACTTTGAAAATGGGGTAGATGAGCGTAATCCAAATGCCATTTTGAGGAAATGATAATGACCTGTAGGGGTGGAGAAGGCTGTTAACACTTGGCTGTCCTCATGGAGAAGGACTTGCCAAAGCCCTAGGATGGAGAAAACTTTATTAACACCTATAATGTGTAACAAGTCACCGGGAACAGGTAGTGAGGAAAAGATCTGAAATTGCTTTAGCATTCAGCTTCCAGAAATCAATCACCTGATGCAAAATATCTTGGGTACTAAAATCATAGGCGCATTTCAGGGTAAATTGCTGAGTGATGACACTATTATCAAGCAGCTGGTTGAATGAGACTTCTGCTATTGCTACCTGAGAATGTAGTAAATACGTTAGCAGGTATGTAAATAGGTCTAGTACCAGGCTCTAAGTGGAATGTGGTGTAATATTCAATTTGTTAAATACATCATCTTGCCTGACAATACTAGCTTTATATATGTTCAGTACTTGTAAAAGATCTGTGACTACACCTGGGAAGTCAGTTGGGACTTTTTTCCTCCCACTGGTGGGAAAGATTCTTCCTGGTAGTGCAAGAACATGAAGATACACAAGATCTAGAAACCAGGACCTTAAAAAATAAAGGGTTGACAGGAGTACATTTACATTTTATATTTTTGAGACAGTATGGGATGGAGCGTGTGTGTGTGTGTGTGTGTGTGTGTGTGTGTGTGTGTGGAGGGGGGGAGATGAATTTAAAACGTCTGTGATATTGCCTTGCAGTCCTCTAAAAGTTAGGGAATTCTGACCTTCGTAGGGAAATTCATGAAATCTCCTCAAACATCTTCGACAAATGATTAGTCATTTATAACACATTATTGGAGAAGAGCTAAACCCGTATCGAACATATCATACCTGGGGAATTGGGGGGTTATCAGGTTTGAAAAAAAAAAAGAATCGACACTGTAGTTCGTTTCTTCAGCTGACAGCTCTTGAAAGGTATTTATAATAGTTGTGGAAGTAAAGAGAGAGTTTCATAATGGTGGTGGTAATCTCTGCTGTCTCACGTATTGTCGTTGTCCTCAAGAGCTGATAACCTCCACGAGTGGTTAGTAGACAAGACCAGGATAAGAAACTCCCGTCCTCTCCCAAGGCTGAGTCTTGTACAAGTAGCGTGTATCACAGCCACTCTGGCACCTTCACCAATCTTTCGTTAGCTAATCCCATCAGTGCACGCACACTGGTGGATCTTTTACTCTGATTAACTGAGTTACATAATCTTTATCTTCTCTAGTTACGACGCCCAAGGTTATTAGGCTGTTACTTTAGTCTCTCTCATTGCCCAGTTGCTTTACCTTCAAGACTTGTTGACGAACTCTGATCCTTCTCCAGTTTCTGTAAATACTTTATCAAATCTTTGCTCTCTCTTAAAATAACAAATTTCCATGACTTAAAACAGAAAATGAGAGTTCTTCAGTGACTGTTTTAACAAATTCCATAACTGTTTTAACAGAGAAAGAGTTCTTGCATGACTGTTTTAATATTGCAACACAATATTCCTCAAAGACTTGTTAAGTTATACCATGAAGTAAGGAAAGATCCTGAACTTCACCTTACGAAACAAAAATGTGATAGTAATTGTGGACAAGGAAGATTATAGTGGAAAAAATGAACATGTTATTAGAAGACGGAGGAACTTAAACTTATACTTGACTGCATCGTTACTTTAAATAAATAATAACAGGTTGTTTATGTAAGGTGTTACGACTGACTCTCAGGTACCCCACACTTTTGAGAGAAAACTTCAGATGAAGCCTCACTTCGTCCTGGCTCGTTATCAGGTCACTGGACTTAGTGACGTTGTGTAGAAATGTCCTCTTCAAATGGGCGTAATTTGTTTAAGGCTTCCAGCTTCGGTATTGTGAATTTTATTCATTATGAGAATATATATTTACATGTGTTGACCTTCGATGTCAAAAAAAAAATGGACTAACTTTGTACTGTACTTATTTCCATGCTTATCTGGGCGCAGCGCTGACCGTAAGTACCTGAGTTATGTATGTTGATCTCTGGTATATATAACACCTGAGCACCACAGCCGATTTGTAATCTCAGGATCACTAATTCGTGGGTTCTCGATCCCAAACACTCCACTGAATCTTTTTCGGTGTTTTGGATGCATGTGTGGGACGTTCACCCTACACTTGAATGTTTCTAGACACGTGAGGGGGAATTATAACCCCTACAGTTTAACATGTATCTTGATACATGTGTGGGAGATACATCTCACCAGTTGAGATCATATCTGGGTACGTATACCTGGATGCAGGAACCAAGCCACATGGGGATGTAAATCTATACCTCCAGATCTTTCTCACTCGCGTGCGCCGTCAGGAGCTATGCAGAGTCGCATGACAGCAACACATAGGAGGGGGAAATTTACTGAGGCAAGGCAGAAAGCATCAGAGAATTCCCCCTCCTGTCTGTTCCTGTCTTGGAACATTGCATAGCTCCTGACGACGCACGAGTGTGCCAAAGATCCAGCGTTAAAGACTTCCATCCCTATGTGGCTTGTTGTGCACACATGAATGTGTCACCTTGCATGTTTCATTCTTCATTTATCATATTTTCTTGTATGCTCCAGTATTTAGTGATTTTTATGGTTAAATATTCGCAGTCTGATTTCATTAAATACGATTTTTTTTTGTCCTGATTACTTTTGTTCAGAAATAATTTGTAGTAAATAATTTACGCCAACTCTGACATTTTAGTGTATTGTACCTAAAATTTTAAAATGTAAAAAAAAAAAAAAATGGTGCCCAGATACCTAAAGTCAGTGCCGGATCAGCCGGGCTGTGGCTCGTACGTCGGACTGCGTGCGGCCAGCAGTAACAGCCTAGTTGATCAGGCCCTGATCCATCGGGAGGCCTGGTCATGGACCGGGCCGCGGGGGCGTTGATCCCCGGAATAACCTCCAGGTAACCTCCGAAATGTCGAAATTTACAGTAAAGCAAAAATAAAGACAGATGTTTCGTATGAGATGTTCACATTTTGTTGTTCTAAAATTTTAGGCAGATATATTGGACGTGCATACGAGTGGGCGAGTTGGACCTGCCCAACTTGGATCAGTAGGCCCTCAGCAGTGCTCCTCCTTTCTTACGTTCTCACGAAGCCTGAGTTTAGGTGACACATTAAACTTGTCTTGGGCGATACTGCCGTCAACGACACAGACTAAACGAGCCTTCAAGATTGTCTTTAGTTACTGAGCGAGTCACCGTGTGACTGAGCGAGTCACCGTGTGACTGAGCGAGTCACCGTGTGACTGAGCGAGTCACCGTGTGACTGAGCGAGTCACCGTGTGACTGAGCGAGTTCACCGTGTGACTGAGCGAGTCACCGTGTGACTGAGCGAGTCACCGTGTGACTGAGCGAAGTCACCGTTGACTGAGCGAGTCTACCGTGTGACTGAGCGAGTCACCGTGTGACTGAGCGAGTCACCGTGTGACTGAGCGAGTCACCGTGTGACTGAGCGAGTCACCGTGTGACTGAGCGAGTCACCGTGTGACCTGAGCGAGTCACCGTGTGACTGAGCGAGTCACCGTGTGACTGAGCGAAGTCACCGTGTGACTGAGCGAGTCAACCGTGTGTGACTGAGCGAGTCACCGTGTGACTGAGCGAGTCACCGTGTGACTGAGCGAGTCACCGTGTGACTGAGCGAGTCACCGTGTGACTGAGCGAGTCACCGTTTTGACTGAGCGAGTCACCGTGTGACTGAGCGAAGTCACCGTGTGACTGAGGGAGTCACCGTGTGACTGAGCGAGTCACCGTGTGACTGAGCGAGTCACCGTGTGACTGAGCGAGTCACCGTGTGACTGAGCGAGTCACCGTGTGACTGAGCGAGTCACCGTGTGACTGAGCGAGTCACCGTGTGACTGAGCGAGTCACCGTGTGACTGAGCGAGTCACCGTGTGACTGAGCGAGTCACCGTGTGACCGAGAGAGTCAGCTAACTTTTACCTGATAAATCAATTAAGGAGAACACACAGGTGTGGGGGAAGACTGACTTGTTATGCAGGTGTGGGGAAAGACTGGCTTGTTATGCAGGTGTGGGGAAAGACTGGCTTGTTATGCAGGTGTGGGGGAAGACTGACTTGTTGTGCAGGTGTGGGGAAAGACTGGCTTGTTATGCAGGTGTGGGGAAAGACTGACTTGTTGTGCAGGTGTGGGGAAAGACTGGCTTGTTATGCAGGTGTGGGGGAAGACTGGCTTGTTGTGCAGGTGTGGGGAAAGACTGACTTGTTATGCAGGTGTGGGGAAAGACTGGCTTGTTATGCAGGTGTGGGGAAAGACTGGCTTGTTATGCAGGTGTGGGGGAAGACTGGCTTGTTGTGCAGGTGTGGGGGAAGACTGACTTGTTATGCAGGTGTGGGGGAAGACTGACTTGTTATGCAGGTGTGGGGAAAGACTGGCTTGTTATGCAGGTGTGGGGGAAGACTGACTTGTTTATGCAGTGTGGGGAAAGATGGCTTGTTATGCAGGTGTGGGGGAAGACTGGCTTGTTGTGCAGGTGTGGGGAAAGACTGGCTTGTTGTTTCAGGTGTGGGGAAAGACTGGCTTGTTATGCAGGTGTGGGGGAAGACTGACTTGTTATGCAGGTGTGGGGAAAGGGACTGGGCTTGTTGTGCAGGTGGGGGAAAAGAGGGTTGTTTGTGAGGTGTGGGGAAAGACTGGTTTGTGCAGGCGTGGGGGAAGACTGGCTTGTTTATGCAGGTGTGGGGAAAGACGGGCTTGTTTGCAGGTGTGGGGGAAAGATGGCTTTTTTGGCAGGTTTGGGGGAAAGACTGGCTTGTTATGCAGGTGGGGGGGAAAAAGACTGGCTGTTATGCAGGTGTGGGGGAAGGACTGGCTTGTTATGCAGGTGGGGGGGAAAGATTGGTCTTGTTATGAGGTGTGGGGGAAGACTGCTTGTTGTGCAGGTGTGGGGGAAGAATGACTTGTTATGCAGGTGTGGGGGAAGACTGACTTGTTATGCAGGTGTGGGGAAAAAATGGCTTGTTATGCAGGTGTGGGGAAAGACTGGCTTGTTATGCAGGTGTGGGGAAGACTGGTTGTTATCAGTGTGTGGGGGAAGACGATTGTTATGGGTGTGGGGAAAGACTGGTTGTTATGCAGGTGTGGGAAAGACTGGCTTGTTATGAGGTGGGGGGAAAAGGGACTGGCTTGTTATGCAGGTGTGGGGAAAAGACTGGCTTGTTATGCAGGTGTGGGGAAAGACTGGTTGTTATGCAGGTGTGGGGAAAGACTGGCTTGTTATGAAAGGTGTGGGAAAGACTGGCTGTTATGCAGGTGTGGGGAAAGACTGGCTTGTTATGCAGGTGTGGGGGAAAGACTGGCTTGTTATGCAGGTGTGGGGAAAGACGGGCTTGTTATGCGGTGTGGGGAAGACTGGCTTGTTATGCGGGTTTGTGGGGGAAGACTGGCTTGTTATGCAGGTGGGGGGGAAAAGGGACTGACTTGTTATGCAGGTGTGGGGAAAAGCTGGCTTGTTATGCAGGTGTGGGGAAAGCCCGGGCTTTTTTATGCAGGTGTGGGGGAAGACGGTTGTTATGCAGGGTGGGGAAAGACTGGCTGTTATGCAGGTGTGGGGAAAACTGGCTTGTTTGCGGGTGTGGGGGAAGACTGACTTGTTGTGCGGGTGTGGGGGGAAGACGGACTTGTTATGCAGGTGTGGGGAAAAGACTGGTTGTTTAGAGGTGTGGGGAAAAAAAAGGTTGTTATGCAGGTGTGGGGAAAAATGGTTGTTTTTGAAGGTTTTGTGGGAAGACTGGCTTGTTAAACAGGTGAGGGAAAGACTGGCTTGTTATGCAGGTGTGGGGAAGACTGGCTTGTTATGCAGGTGTGGGGAAAGACTGGCTTGTTATGCAGGTGTGTGGGAAGACTGGCTTGTTATACAGGTGAGGGGAAAGACTGGCTTGTTATGCAGGTGTAGGGGAAGACTGGCTTGTTATGCAGGTGTGGGGAAAGCTGGCTTTTTATACAGGTGGGGGGAAAGACTGGCTTGTTATGCAGGTGTAGAGGAAGACTGGCTTGTTATGCAGGTGTAGGGGAAGACTGGCTTGTTATGCAGGTGTGGGGAAAGACTGGCTTGTTATGCAGGTGTGGGGGATGACTGGTTGTTATACGGTGAGGGGAAAGACGGCTTGTTATGCAGGTGTAGGGGAAGACGGGCCCTTGTTATGCAGGTGTAGGGGAGAACTGGCTGTTATGCAGGTGTGGGGGAAAGACTGGTTGTTATGCAGGTGTGGGGAAAAACTGGGCTTGTTATGCAGGGTGTAGGGGAAAAAACTGGCTTGTTATGCAGGTGTAGGGGGAAGATTGGCTTGTTTATGCAGGTGTGGGGAAAGACTGGTTGTTATGCAGGTGTGGGGAAAAACTGGTTGTTATGCGGGTGTGGGGAAAGACTGGCTTGTTATGCAGGTGTGGGGAAAGACTGGCTTGTTATGCAGGTGTGGGGAAAGACTGGCTTGTTATGCAGGTGTGGGGAAAGATTGGCTTGTTATGCAGGTGTGGGGAAAGACTGGCTTGTTATGCAGGTGTGGGGAAAGACTGGCTTGTTATGCAGGTGTGGGGGAAGATGGCTTGTTAGCAGGTGTGGGGAAGATGACTTGTTATGCAGGTGTGGGGAAAGATGGTTGTTATGCAGGTGTGGGGAAAGACTGGCTTGTTATGCAGGTGGGGGGGAAAAGACTGGTTGTTATGGGTGTGGGAAAGACTGGTTTGTTGTGCAGGTGTGGGGGAAAGACTGATTGTTGTGCAGGTGTGGGGGAAGATGATTGTTATGCGGTGTGGGGGGAAGACTGGCTTGTTATGCAGGTGTGGGGAAAAACTGGCTTGTTATGCAGGGTGGGGGAAAAACTGGCTTGTTATGCAGGTGTGTGGGAAGACTGGCTTGTTATACAGGTGAGGGGAAAGACTGGCTTGTTATGCAGGTGTGTGGGAAGACTGGCTTGTTATGCAGGTGTAGGGGAAGACTGGCTTGTATGCAGGTTTTGTGGGAAGACTGGCTTGTTATCAGGTGTGGGGGAAAGACTGGCTTGTTATGCAGGTGTGGGGGAAGACTGGCTTGTTATGCAGGTGTAGGGGAAGACTGGCTTGTTATGCAGGTGTGTGGGAAGACTGGCTTGTTATACAGGTGAGGGGAAAGACTGGCTTGTTATGCAGGTGTAGGGGAAGACTGGCTTGTTATGCAGGTGTAGGGGAAGACTGGCTTGTTATGCAGGTGTGGGGAAAGATGGCTTGTTATGAAGGTTGGGGATGACTGGCTTGTTATCAGGGTAGGGAAGATGGCTTGTTATGCAGGTGGGGGAAAATGGCTTGTTATGAAGTGTAGGGAAGACTGCTTGTTATGCAGGTGTGGGGAAAGACGGCTTGTTATGCAGGTGTGGGGAAAAACGTTTAAATGAGGTGTAGGGAAAAGACTGGCTTGTTATGCAGGTGTAGGGGAAGACTGGCTTGTTATGCAGGTGTGGGGAAAGACTGGCTTGTTATGCAGGTGTGGGGAAAAACTGGCTTGTTATGCAGGTGTGGGGAAAAACTGGCTTGTTATGCAGGTGTAGGGGAAGACTGGCTTGTTATGCAGGTTTGGGGGATGACTGGCTTGTTATGCAGCTGTGGGGGATGACTGGCTTGTTATGCAGGTGTGGTGGAAGGCTGGCTTGTTATGCAGGTGTGGGGGAGGACTGGCTTGTTATGCAGGTGTGGGGGAGGACTGGCTTGTTATGCAGGTGTGGGGGAGGTTACCTGGAGGTTATTCCGGGGATCAACGCCCCCGCGGCCCGGTCCATGACCAGGCCTCCCGATGGATCAGGGCCTGATCAACTAGGCTGTTACTGCTGGCCGCACGCAGTCCAACGTACGAGCCACAGCCCGGCTGATCCGGCACTGACTTTAGGTATCTGTCCAGCTCTCTCTTGAAGGCAGCCAGGGGTTTATTGGTAATTCCCCTAATGCTTGATGGGAGGCTGTTGAACAGTTTTGGGCCCCGGACACTTATGGTGTTTTCCCTTAGTGTACCAAGGACTGGCTTGCTATGCAGGTGTGGTGGAAGACTGGCTTGTTATGCAGGTGTGGGGGAGGACTGGCTTGTTATGCAGGTGTGGTGGAAGACTGGCTTATGCAGGTGTGGGGGAGGACTGGCTTGTTATGCAGGTGTGGGGGAGGACTGGCTTGTTATGCAGGTGTGGGGGAGGACTGGCTTGTTATGCAGGTGTGGGGAACTGGCTTGTTATGCAGGTGTGGTGGAAGACTGGCTTGTTATGCAGGTGTGGCTTGTTATGCAGGTTGTGGGGGAGGACTGGCTTGTTATGCAGGTGTGGTGGAAGACTGGCTTGTTATGCAGGTGTGGGGGAGGACTGGCTTGTTATGCAGGTGTGGGGAGGACTGGCTTGTTATGCAGGTGTGGGGAGGACTGGCTTGTTATGCAGGTGTGGCTTGTTATGCAGGTGTGGGGAAGGACTGGCTTGTTATGCAGGTGTAGGGGAAGACTGGCTTGTTATGCAGGTGTGGTGGAAGACTGGCTTGTTATGCAGGTGTGGGGGAGGACTGGCTTGTTATGCAGGTGTGGGGGAGGACTGGCTTGTTATGCAGGTGTGGGGGAAGACTGGCTTGTTATGCAGGTGTGGGGGAGGACTGGCTTGTTATGCAGGTGTGGGGGAGGACTGGCTTGTTATGCAGGTGTGGGGGAGGACTGGCTTGTTATGCAGGTGTGGGGAACTGGCTTGTTATGCAGGTGTGGTGGAAGACTGGCTTGTTATGCAGGTGTGGCTTGTTATGCAGGTGTGGGGGAGGACTGGCTTGTTATGCAGGTGTGGGGAGGACTGGCTTGTTATGCAGGTGTGGGGGAGGACTGGCTTGTTATGCAGGTGTGGCTTGTTATGCAGGTGTGGGGGAGGACTGGCTTGTTATGCAGGTGTGGCTTGTTATGCAGGTGTGGGGAAGAACTGGCTTGTTATGCAGGTGTGGGGGAGGACTGGCTTGTTATGCAGGTGTGGGGAGGACTGGCTTGTTATGCAGGTGTGGGGAGGACTGGCTTGTTATGCAGGTGTGGCTTGTTATGCAGGTGTGGGGGAGGACTGGCTTGTTATGCAGGTGTGGGGAAGAACTGGCTTGTTATGCAGGTGTGGTGGAAGACTGGCTTGTTATGCAGGTGTGGGGGAGGACTGGCTTGTTATGCAGGTGTGGCTTATGCAGGTGTGGGGAAGAACTGGCTTGTTATGCAGGTGTGGGGGAGGACTGGCTTGTTATGCAGGTGTGGCTTGTTATGCAGGTGTGGGGGAGGACTGGCTTGTTATGCAGGTGTGGCTTGTTATGCAGGTGTAGGGAAGAACTGGCTTGTTATCGTCACTTCAGATTTTTTTTTAAATTTATGATACTTATTCCAAGTGTTTGTGTTCACGCTCTCAAATATGATTGATTCAATGTTTGCCTGCGGCCAGCAGTAACATCCTGGTTGATCAGGCTCTGATGCACCGCGAGGCCTGGTCGTGGATAGGGCCTTGGGGACGTTGACCCCCAGAAACCCCCAAGGTAAGTGGGTGATATTTGTTAGTGTCGGAGTGAGAGGGGATGAAGGGAGAATGGAATGGTGTGGGGAAGAAGGCAGAATTGTGGGGAGGAAGTCGTAGGGGTAAGGGAGACTTGTGGCAGAATTGTGGGGAGGAAGTCGTAGGGGTAAGGGAGACTTGTGGCAGAATTGTGGGGAGGAAGTCGTAGGGGTAAGGGAGACTTGTGGCAGAGTTGTGGGGAGGAAGTCGTAGGGGTAAGGGAGACTTGTGGCAGAATTGTGGGGAGGAAGTCGTAGGGGTAAGGGAGGGCTTGTGGCAGAGTTGTGGGGAGGAAGTCGTAGGGGTAAGGGAGACTTGTGGCAGAGTTGTGGGGAGGAAGTCGTAGGGGTAAGGGAGACTTGTGGCAGCGAGGAGTCCTCACCCACCTGTTAAATTATGTTATGAAACTCTTGATTAAGAGGTCGTCAACCCGTCTACCGATCTACTACACTATCACTCCAGACACATTTTATGTACACTATCATTACTTAGCGATAGTGTACTATATATTAGTATATTCATAGTTTTGTGTACACACATATTATTCAAGTTCCTTGTACGTTACACTTCTGTAATGTTTATCCTTACTGAAAACGAGACCAATTTTGACTCGAGATGGAAATAAGTCAGTTTGACTATTTTTTTTTTGGTTATCCCAGGTTCTCTACACACATGTTGCTATGTATGATAGTGTAACTGTATTTGTGTATACTTGAATAAACTTTAAATTGGGTTGAGTAAATATTCTGTTATTGGGATGGATTGTGAAGGACCTGCCTAGTATAGGCCAACAGGCCTACTGCAGTGTTCCTCCTATCTTATGTTCTTAATCACTGGCCAGTTCTGCAACATGCCCAGCTAGGCAGCCGGACCACAGGAAAATGTGGGTATTGAGCACACACTCCTGTTAATTTCCAGCCAGGGTAACACGAGGGCTGGGTTAATCTTACATGTCTGATACTGGTACGTGAGTGTCACTGCGTGTCCACGAACCACGTACGCAGCCTGAAATAAAAAAAAATGGTAAAAATGATGACGGGAGGTTGAGGGTCTCTTTACCTGTCTGTTCTGCAATAGCAGCAGCAACTGCAATAGCAGCAGCAGTAGCAGTTGTTACAGTCTTCACTTCTGTACTTGTTGTTGTCACTTGTGCTGACGGTGCTTGCCAGGGTGGGTGGGAGAATGGGGAGTAGGGGGAAGGGAGGAAGGCCAGTGTAAGGAAGAGGAGGGGGTGCAAGGGAAGAGGAGGGGGGAAGAAGCCCCAGACACGTATACGTAACATTAACACTAAAACACACACACACAATGTGTGTATACTCACCAATTTGTGGTTACAGGGGTCGAGTCACAGCTCCAGAGAGAGAGAGAGAGAGAGAGAGAGAATGAGAATGAGAGAGAGAATGAGAGAGAGAATGAGAATGAATGGTATCCGCGTTCACCTGACGTTGGGTGAACATGAGCAACAGCTTCGCCTACACAGTAGGCTTCTTCGGTCGAATGCAGACTATCAAAACTCTTCTCCAGGCTGAGGGACTGACCACCTCAAAACTAGTCATTGAGGATGATGGACTGATTACATCGTCTTTACATCTCTATTGCTTCTGCTGTCTTTATATTCGACTGAAGAAGCCTACTATGTAGGCGAAACCTAGTTCTGCCTTCCAGTTATGTCCTTGAATTTGTATTGATAAAACCACTGGATGACGAAGCGTCTACAAAGATACCCAGATGTTGCATAATGCTCGTGTCTAATTCTTCTAGTTTATTAGGTGCCGCCGAAGCGGCTGGTTTATTGCTTATCCTCTGTCAGTACTGTGGACGGTACTGGCTAGTTTGTTGTGACCCCTTTACCCCGTACTTTGGAAATGTTTTGGTCTATCTTGGAGGATTGCCAATTCAGTAATACTCGAAAAGGTCATGACGACCTTTTCATTCTTATCCCTAAGTGTGGGCTACGAATGAAAAGGTCGCCATGTTGGAAACTTCATTTTTGTCCCTTCGTTCCATATTCATCCCGTGCACTGCACTGGTAAATTGTGTACTCCGTATCCGTCCCGTGCACAGCAGCCAGAGTTTATATTGATACATAAAAAGCCTAGGAACTAGGCTCGAAAAGGGCCACTCGGAATTCTTACAAATTTCAATAGGTAATTGTGTGATGGTCGCGTCAGAAAGATAGTTGGTCAGAAGTAGATAGTCTTCGTTTAAAGACCAAGATTAGATAAGTCTTCGTGAGGGAACCGTGAGAGATGACACGGGTGCCCTGATTACCCTTGGTGGGGGACCTACCCTTGGTGGAGGACTTACTCTTGATGGGGGACCTACTCTTGGTGGGGGACCTACTCTTGGTGGGGGACCTACTCTTGGTGGGGGACCTACTCTTGGTGGGGGACCTACTCTTGGAGGACCTACTCTTGGTGGGGGACCTACTCTTGGTGGGGGACCTACTCTTGGTGGGGGACCTACTCTTGGTGGGGGACCTACCCTTGGTGGGGGACCTACTCTTGGTGGGGGACCTACCCTTGGTGGGGGACCTACTCTTGGTGGGGGACCTACTCTTGGTGGGGGACCTACTCTTGGTGGGGGACCTACTCTTGGTGGGGGACCTACCCTTGGTGGGGGACCTACTCTTGGGGGATCTACTCTTGGCAGAAAAATCAGTATTTACCATTTTAAATGCCAGTAGTTATTAATAGGCCGCTCTCTTGTTACACTGACGAGACACGTTCAGTACTTGAGATGGCGGTAGAGACGCTTTGCCAGTGGTTTTAGCCCAAACTTTTGTTAACTTCTAACCGCTGCTTCGATTGCTAGTTAGGCAATGACGTCACAAACACCCCCTCATCCCCTACCTAACGGATTATTATAATTATTATTATTATTATTATTATGGATTAGGTGAGGTTGGTTAGGAAACAGGACAAGTGTTTCCTGACGCGGGTCTTAGTCATATGATGACCCGCCGTTGGAACTTTTGGTCACCTGACAGAAGCCTTCCTCTGGCTTACCCCGCTACTCCTTTAAAAATTATGCCTAAAATTACAACCCATAGTGTTATTGATAAGCAATAAACCCGTAGGGGGTCATACAGACGCATGGAGAATGGGAGGCAATCAGGTTCGAGTCGAGGAAGAGGGATTACTCAAATTCCCTGGATCAAGAGCACCTCACCTGTACGGGAGATAACACGCGTTAAGTAACCTGCCTTTAAGGATATAGATAAAGCGTGTAAATAAAGGCAGTAAAGTAAAAAAAAATAAAAAGTGGAGCTTTATTGTGTGGAAAGATTAATATTTTTTCCCTCAGAATACATTCAACGTCAAGAAACATTGTAATGTATATAGTAATAAAGTTGGTAGAATTACCGACAATATGTAAAGTAAAAGGACACAAGTGCAACTAATGTGACATTTATTGTGGCAACGTTTCGCTCTCCAAGAGCTTTATCAAGCTCCTGGAGAGCGAAACGTTGCCACAATAAATGTCACATTAGTTGCACTTGTGTCCTTTTACTTTACAATGTATATAGTGATGTTGAATGATGATGTTACTGTCGAGACATTGATGTTATACATTATATACTGGACACGTTTATATGCTGAGGTAACTTAGGTCGTCTGAAGGGTTCATAAGTGAACGCTGAGGTAACTTAGGTCGTCTGAAGGGTTCATAAGTGAACGCTGAGGTAACTTAGGTCGTCTGAAGGGTTCACAAGTGAACGCTGAGGTAACTTAGGTCGTCTGAAGGGTTCACAAGTGAACGTTGAGGTAACTTAGGTCGTCTGAAGAGTACACAATTGAACGCTGGGGTAACTTAGGTCGTCTGAAGGGTTCACAAGTGAACGTTGAGGTAACTTAGATCGTCTGAAGGGTTCATAAGTGAACGCTGAGGTAACTTAGGTCGTCTGAAGGGTTCATAAGTGAACGCTGAGGTAACTTAGGTCGTCTGAAGGGTTCACAAGTGCACGCTGGGGTAACTTAGGTCGTCTGAAGGGTTCATAAGTGAACGCTGAGGTAACTTAGGTCGTCTGAAGGGTTCATAAGTGAGCGCTGAGGTAACTTAGGTCGTCTGAAGAGTACACAAGTGAACGCTGGGGTAACTTGGGTCGTCTGAAAGGTTCACAAGTGAACGCTGGGGTAACTTGGGTCGTCTGAAGGGTTCACAAGTGAACGCTGAGGTAACTTAGGTCGTCTGAAGAGTACACAAGTAAACGCTGGAGTAACTTGGGTCGTCTGAAGGGTTCACAAGTGAACGCTGAGGTAACTTAGGTCGTCTGAAGGGTTCATAAGTGAACGCTGAGGTAACTTAGGTCGTCTGAAGGGTTCATAAGTGAACGCTGAGGTAACTTAGGTCGTCTGAAGGGTTCATAAGTGAACGCTGAGGTAACTTAGGTCGTCTGAAGAGTACACAAGTGAACGCTGGGGTAACTTGGGTCGTCTGAAGGGTGCACAAGTGAACGCTGAGGTAACTTAGGTCGTCTGAAGAGTACACAAGTGAACGCTGAAGTAACTTGGGTCGTCTGAAGGGTTCACAAGTGAACGCTGAGGTAACTTGGGTCGTCTGAAGGGTGCACAAGTGAACGCTGAGGTAACTTAGGTCGTCTGAAGAGTACACAAGTGAACGCTGAGGTAACTTGGGTCGTCTGAAGGGTTCACAAGTGAACGCTGAGGTAACTTAGGTCGTCCGAAGGGTGCACAAGTGCACGCTGGGATAACTTAGGTCGTCTGAAGGGTTCACAAGTGAACGCTGAGGTAACTTAGGTCGTCTGAAGGGTGCACAAGTGCACGCTGGGGTAACTTAGGTCGTCTGAAGGATTCATAAGTGAACGCTGAGGTAACTTAGGTCGTCTGAAGGGTGCACAAGTGAACGCTGAGGTAACTTAGGTCTGAATGGTACACAAGTGCACGCTATGGTGTCCTCTGAAAGGTATACATTGGTTTTAAAATAATCCAACTCCCATAGTCGTCACAGATCTCCAGCAGTAGTTACACTGCCTTTCAAGTCTGCAAATAACAGCAGGTTACCGGCATCCCTCGGTACGCTGTTGCATGTGTTGCCAACGTCATGATAAGCCCTGTGCGCATGCGTTATGGTCAGTTCTGGGAACATGTGTTATGGTCAGCCCTGTGCGCATGGATTGTCAACATGGCAGTCAACAATGACAGGTAGACAGGGGCAAGAACCGACGAGCGTCTTTATTTCCAGCAATATGATAGCCAACACCACTCACTCGAACTCTCTCATTTAGCGAGTTCTCTCCTGATGGTCCCGTGGATCATCGTGCCCGCGTCCAGGTCACAAACCAGGCTTCCTCAAGTACAGAAACTATTACAGGAATAAGAACTGTTGCGAGGAAAGAGTGTAAGTTTATTGTGAATGTAAAAAAAAAAGAAATAAGACTCGCTGTGCCATCTTGCGTGAAAGAATGAGTAAATACACCAGCAATGTTGCCAGTGTTTAACATGCTTCCGTTTAACATGCTTCCGTTTAACATGCTTCCGTTTAACATGCTTCCGTTTAACATGCTTCCGTTTAACATGCTTCCGTTTAACATGCTTCCGTTTAACATGCTTCCGTTTAACATGCTTCCGTTTAACATGCTTCCGTTTAACATGCTTCCGTTTAACATGCTTCCGTTTAACATGCTTCCGTTTAACATTTGGATTGTAGCGAGGTTGAAACAGTGTGAATATACACTGAGAAATACACAGCCCTCGATGTATATGCCTTGTCAAGGCCTCGATTAGGTATGTGCAGAATTAATGGCGAAATTATCAATTACAGTAACAATATTGTCATGCATGGTACGAAACTTAGATCCTTGAGATAGTATTTCACTGCCATTAAAGTCCAAAGAATTCCATAGTCCTAAGAATAGACGACACTAACTGTAAGAGGCTGCCTGGCACCAGTGGTTTGGACACGAGGCATAACCTCTCACATGGAACATTGTCATAACATAGCATATTCATAGAGGGATTAGTCATATTTTAGTTTAGCCACAGACATCAATGATGGGAAACATTTGACGCTAGCCAATTATATATTGGTAATAGAGTATCACTCATAGTTCAGTGATTTTACATTGCATCCCCTGCTCATCATGTGGATGGTAGTTTCTCAATGCTCGTTGTGTGGTGGGTAGTCACCCCATATCCATCTGTGAGTGGTGGCCAGATCATTACCATAAATGGATCCAGGGATTAGCCCCAGTTAGCTAAGCAAGGTGCAGTAGTAATAATGATCTGTTTATAAAACTAATAGATTCAGCCACAAAACTCTTGGATGGAAAATTAATACAGTAATAATACTGTATAGAGTAAGCCTGGGGACTGGTTATAGAGTGGAGTAAGTCTGGGGACTGGTTATAGAGTGGAGTAAGTCTGGGGACTGGTTATAGAGTGGAGTAAGTCTGGGGACTGGTTATAGAGTGGAGTAAGTCTGGGGACTGGTTATAGAGTGGATTAAGTCTGGGGACTGGTTATAGAGTGGAGTAAGTCTGGGGACTGGTTATAGAGTGGAGTAAGTCTGGGGACTGGGCCTTGCCACTATAGCCTGAACTAGTTATATCAGCAGATTAATTCTTAACATAGTAACACATACGTGGTCTGACACCTTTACGTTTAAAACGAAATCCCTCTAAAATCATCCATATTCGCATCTATGTCCTGATTATTTTAAGTCTCTGACCACCGCTCGAGGTCTGCAACCCTTAATTCCTTGGACCACAACATATCCTGGCCACGAACTCTGGTTCCCACCTCCTGGACACTAAGATACGGTACTGCAGCTACGTACTCCAGCTGGAGTCTAGAGTACGTTATATATATATATTTTACATCCGCATCCATACACTTGAAGGCTAGTTTATAACTATACATTACTGCAGTAGATTCTCTCATTATTCTGGTGACAGGTGCACGCCTATGCTCTCCCAAGATTCCTTTCTCATATACGATCATTGAATTATATATACTTAGGCAAATTTTTAATGTGACATTTATTTATATTGTGTAAAAAATAGCACAGCAACATAATTTGCTGTAATTTATGCAATGTAAAATAATCTAACATGTCGAAGAATTTACATAATTATTTCACTTTTTTCGTCTTGTGGGATGAATTATCAGGTGATTCGTTATATGATTTGAGATTTTTATCGATTACAAATTGTTTATATTATAAGTGTGCATTTTTCAGAGATTACACACACACACACACACACACACACACACACACACACACACACACACACACACACACACACACACACACACACACACACACACACACACAAAACAATGGGTCACAGTTGGAAGTTGAAGACACACATGAATCACAAGGATGTTAGGAAGTATTTCTTCAGCCACAGAGTAGTCAGGAAGTAGAATAGTTTGGGAAGTGATGTAGTGGAGGCAGGATCCATACATAGCATTAAGGAGAGGAATGATGAAGCTTATGGAGCAGGGAGAGTGACCTAGTAGCGATCAGTGAAGAGGCGGGGCCAGGAGCTGTGACTCAATCCCTGTAACCACAACTAGGCGAGTACACACACACACACACACACACACACACACACACACACACACACACACACACACACACACACACACACACACACACACACACACACACACACAGTCTCGACCCCTGCAACCACAATTAGATGAGTGTACACAGTCATAATCATACTGTCAGTGAGTAGGGGCGATTTTATTATTTCCTCTAAGAATGGGTGTCTGATACGGAAGAGGCTTTTGGTTTATCTGTTTAGTCTGAGACAACACCTGGTTGACGATGTCCTTAGACTGCACCGCTGTTTTACAATCTTTTTCATTTAATACACCGCCCCGGTGTGCTGCTGCCCTTTTCTATTTAATAAGTTGCAGTCTATAAACAAAAACTAGCACATATCAGAGAGAATGGCCGTACTGCTAGTACCAAGGGAGGAGGAGATGCAGAAGGAAGAGAGAAGGGGGGTAAGGAGGAACGAGAAGGAAGGAAAGGCGGAGGAAAAGGAAAGAGGGGGGGGGGGTTATAAATGGTGAGGGAGCCGGTGCTGAGACAGCAGTGACGCTGGTGATGTGTCCTGCTCAACGAAACTCTTGCTGCTTAAGTTGTTGCTGAGGCAATAGACGGCACCTACATGAGATGAAATATTTGTGGCTACATCAGCAGAGCTATGCTCCGTGTCTCCCGTACTGTGATAGATTATCATATGTGAATTTTAAGCGGTTGTAGCACATACTACTTACTCTTCTATCCCACTGCAAAATGTCTGGCACTTTCCAGTAAAAATAATGTTTATAGTATCCTTACACCATCACATTTTTTTGTTCTACAGTTTTGGCCTCTTGTACATCCTGTTGATGCTAAAAAAAAGTATTGTAATGTTGCCAATAACACAAGAATAGAAAGATCTAGGGGTAAGTATCACACCAAGCATATCACTAGAAGCTCATATTAACAATATAACTTAAACGGCATATTCAGACCTAGCTAAACTAAGAATTGCTTTTGAGAATTTTAACCAAAGTTCATGTAGAACAGGGATGGCCAACCTATATAATGCATGTGCCAGAAGTGGTGGATTGCACCTTAGTGATGATAAAATAGCAAGCCTACTCGTACAAAAAATATTAACCAGTAACGAAAAAATAACATTCAAAGCAATTTGTAGCTAGAAATGAGTTTTACTGAGAATAAATCTAAAAGTTAGCAATCAGTTTTAGTGATTTTCATTTTGTGCACGTATTTTAGCGAATGTCGTCATCTTTCACATTAGTTTGTTTTCACTTAAAAAATATTCAACGAGTAAGACTAGCAATAAATTACAGCGAACACCCATACCATGTTTGAGTTGCTGTATATTCACTACACATGGTGTTCTCTTCTTATCAGGGACATTACACATAGAGGGAATTTTGTACAGGAGTAATTCCATAAATGTACAAGTTTGATACTTGTTTGATCTCGAGGTGCCGGGCACCAGCAGTGACTAGTGTTGCACGTGTTTACCAGTCAGTTTACAGTTAACAGTCGTGCAGTAGTGTCTCACTCATTGTTAACAATTGAAACTTACCCTTGTTTTTACAATCAATTACCCATCATGGTGCAGAAAGTAATGGTAAGCGTCAGTTTAATGAACAGTGGGGGAAAATAATTCTTATTGTGGGTCGGGAAAACCGTCGTACATTGTTTGTGTTAACACACACAATACAAGACATGATCTTAATAAACGCTATAAAAACATCAGGCTGCAATAGAAACACTGAAGTTAGTGCGTTTGTCTGAGTTACGGAGAGAGTATGTTAATAAGAAAAATAATGAAATAAAAAGAAGATAATATATATTTTTTTAAAGTTGTGAAAGTTTGGCATAATGAAATTGCCTCTGCGTTGGCTAAAAAAAAAAACGGAAGCCTCTTTCTGATGGAGACGTAATTAAGCTTTGTTTCCAGATATTTGTAAATGTCTTGGCGATAAAAATGTTGAAAGAAAAGTAGACGAAATCGCTGTGTCAAAGCAAACAGTTACAATATGCACTGAAGAACTTTCCCATGATGTATCTGAGCAACTGAAAGACCTTGCCTAAGCATGTATTTTCTTTAGCTTGGGACGAATCTGCTGACATGTGTAATGTAGCCCAGTTAAGCATTTTTATAAGAGGAATTGATGATAATTTTAACATCTTCGAAGAACTTATCGGTGTTGTCACTTATGGAAAAACAAAGAGAATCAGACATACTTGACAAAGTGCTCATGCTTAGAAAATCTGTAACTAGAGTCTAGTGAACTCATGAGTGTGTGTACTGACAGCACCATCAATAATAGGGCCCTGAATCTGCACTCTCTCGAAAGGCGTAGAATTAGGGGGGATATGGTCGAGGTATATAAATGGAAAACAGGAATAAATAAAGGGGATGTAAATAGCGTGCTGAAAATTTCCAACCAAGACAGGACTCGCAGCAATGGTTTCAAGTTGGAAAAATTCAGATTCAGAAAGGATATAGGAAAGCACTGGTTTGGTAATAGAGTTGTGGATGAGTGGAACAAACTCCCGAGTACAGTTATTCAGGCTAAAACGTTGTGTAGTTTTAAAAATAGGCTAGATAAATACATGAGTAGGTGTGGGTGGGTGTGAGTTGGACCTGACTAGCTTGTGCTGCTGGATCTGGTGCAGTGCTCCATCCTTGAGTGAAGATGACCAGACTGGGTGGGTCTTTGGGCTAATCCGGCTGGGGGGGTCATTGGTCTAATCCGGGGAGGACATGGACCTGCTCCGCATGGGTCAGTAGGCCTGTTGCAGTGTTCCTTCTTTCTTATGTTCTTAAAACATCTGGGACTGCAATTTTGCTGAAGTCTGTTTAGGTCGTCCTCTACTGAAATATGCATTATACACCGAGCCACTGTGGAAAAGCTTTAAATTTGCAGCATGTTATGCTACTGTTTGTGAAATGTGTGAATTAGAGCAAAAGGATTAAACAGAAGAGAATTCAGAGAGTATTATGAATTCTTAGATTTAGTATATGGTGATCCTTCACTGTGAGGAGTGCTGGCTTTCTACAACACAGGTTCTCGCTAGATTTAGGAAACTCAAAATTAGCGTATATCTGGAGTTCCGGGGGTCAACGCCCCCGCGGCCCGGTCTGTGACCAGGCCTCATGGTGGACCAGGGCCTGATCAACCAGGCTGTTACTGCTAGCTACCTGAGGAAAGAGCCCTTTTACTTGATAACAAATAGCTACATTTGATTTAGCATTTTTAGTTTGTTACAAGAACAGTAGTTTCCTAGCTTAGTAAATGATGTCAATACCTCTCAGAAAATGAGTATTTGAGCCGGTTTCCACATTTAAAAGAACAAAGTGAATATTCTGAAGATAATGGCAATTTTACAGAGTACATATATTGAAAAAAAAATTAAGAGTATTGCAAGCTATTTGAAGGTAGTTTTAGTGATTTTACTAAAAAAGAAGATTGCATACTCGCATTTATAAATCCATTTTCACTTGATAAAAAAAATCTGAATATATAAATGGAGCTTTACTGATTTGAAAAAATCATTATTGAAAATGAAATTTGATGAGGTTCTCTCAGTCCCAAATGCCTCTGACAATTTTTTCTTTTTTTTTGTGATCATTAACCCTGTGAACATTTTCCAGAACTTAAAATTTGCCCAGAGTTATATCTGTCAACTTACAGATGCGAACAAGCATCTGTACATTGCATTTCATCCATGAAATTGATTAATATCAAACTGAGGTCTCAGTTGGCTGATTCAAATTTGAAGAATTCTCAGCTGCTCTCAGTAACTAATTTAACTCCAAATATTACAAGCTTGGAGAAATCAGAGCAGACTCAAAAGTCTCATTAAAGTAATTATTAATTATTATTATTATTAATGTTTATCTTGCCTTTATATTAAATAATTTTATGTAAAAATGCTAAATATATTAATATTTTTAAAGAAATGAATGGGGATAAGTGTCGTATGCCACATCTGAACTAGAATGTGAAAATGGTGCATGGAATGCAGAAGATTGGCTACACCTAGGTTAGATTGCTTCTATCAATACAGATTAACCAATTATTATATACCACAACACTAATAAATGAAATGTAAAATAACGATAAAGAGTTCTCTGGCAAGAATATCAAATAGACCTGTCATGTGTACTGAAATAATCTTTATAATATTTATGGCATAAGGCTTGTTGAACAATCACCCATTTGATTGTTTTAATAACAGACAATTTAACTGTTACTAAGAGGGTAGGCTGGCACAACACAGACTTTTCAACAATATTAGTGAAGTGAGGAGAGAGAGCGAGCCAAGGGACATCGATGCTCAAGATAAAAGTGAGCCATAATTATTTGCCCTTTATTGTGTCTAGCTGCTGGTTTCTTGGTGTTTGGTCAATTATTTTTGCTGTTGTTCTCTCTAACTTCTGTCGGGTATGTCGCAGCAGTTTGTGAAATCATGGTCTACTTCTGTTATATACTTGTTTGTTATTTATTAAATTTTTATTGTACATATTTTGTACTTATCCATTTATTATATTCCATGTATTATGTACTAATTTGTAAGCATCCATTGTTGTAAATACTTCTTTGGTAAGGTACTGATGTCAGTGTTATTTTACAGGTGCTAAATCGTTCCATGGATCCTCGGACTTACGAGCAACAGCAGCCTCTTATTGCGCAACTTCCTCAAGTGCCACTCTTACCTCAACAAATTATTACTTCTGGAACCCGGAAAGATTGTATACGCCTTAGAGGGCTACCGTTCGAGGCCCAAGTGGAGCATATCCTTGAATTCTTAGGAGAACTTGCGAAGAGCATTGTTTATCAAGGAGTCCATATGGTATACAATGCACATGTAAGTTAACCATGAGCTGTACAGTGTACTAGCTTGCCATTAGTAATTGATTTTAAAGGAAATTGTTTTTTCATATTTTAAAGAAACCAATATCTATACATATACAATTTTGATCAAAATTTGCAAGTTTAGCTTTGAAATGAAGCATGAATTACTGTTGTTATTTTTGACAGGGTCAGCCAAGTGGGGAAGCATTCATTCAGATGGATAGTGAACACTCTGCATTTCTTGCTGCCCAGCAGAGGCATCATCGTTACATGATCTTTGGAAAAAAGCAGCGTTATATAGAAGTTTTTCAATGTTCAGGGGAAGATATGAATATGGTGCTGACTGGCGGTCTCCCAGCCCAGCGACCCGTCGTGTCCCCGGGTATGTTTCTGTGGGACAGTACCGGCACTACCCTACCAGGGGGGCTACATCATCCTCCAGGGTTACCACATCCTGGTGCTCCTCGTCCTCCAATGCCCCCCTTCCCTGGACTAGCTCATCCCTTTCCCCCACCTCCCCATGGTCACATACTCTCAGGCATTCCTCCAAGTCCCCTCAAACAACCAGATACTCCACTACTACTGCCCCCACCCATGGGTCCCCCACCACCCAGGCCAGCCCTTGCCCTCCCACCTCCAATGGAATTGCCCCATACCTCTCAAGCTCCCCCTACCCTTCTCACTCAGATGAAGCCTACTATGTCTGCAATGCCTCCAGCCTTGCTAGGACACTATGGAGACATGCCAGTTGTATCACAAATAGGCACGGCAACCAATCCTATTTTTTTCTTTACCACTCCAAGGACCTCGCTTGCTGGTGGGCTTCACCCGCAGGTGACTTTTGTGCCTGTGTCATCTGCTCAAGGTAGAGATAATCAAGGTGGACAC
Organism: Cherax quadricarinatus; assembly: GCF_026875155.1. Lineage (NCBI taxonomy): Eukaryota > Metazoa > Arthropoda > Malacostraca > Decapoda > Parastacidae > Cherax > Cherax quadricarinatus. The sequence continues at coordinate 12,444,007 of NC_069420.1, forward strand.
AATGTCCAGAAACCCCCAGTAGGACCTCCCCTTCTCCCAATGCCTTATGCTGCAGCGACTGCCATTGCAGGAGCTAGACTACCAGCCACACAAAAGCGTAGCTTTGAACAGGCATTCCCTGGGGACACAAGTACTGCTGGCATGGGGGCCTTAAAGCGGGCCCCTCTTGTAAACCCATCCCTCTTACATACCATATATCCTCCACCCCCAATGTTTCCTACCATGTAATACTCAGTTTCATTGCTGCATAACACACACTTGTACATAGTGGTTGACAAGAGGGATACAGAGCACACTGTAATGGGTCAAAGCAGGTGGTATTTGTGATATATTGGTAGGTTTTGGCAACTGTCAATCTGTAGTATCAGTAGTTGTCATGCCACTTACCAAGGTGTTCACTGCATCCTGCCCATTCCCATAACTTGTGATGATTGTGTGTGCGTGATTGAACGCATGGGTGTGTGTGTGGTGCAGCAGCCTCTTTGTGTGTGCAATCATCTGCTGTTATTCTGGTGTGCTGCACCTGGTTTGTTGGAGATATTACCACTGCTGGCCAACACTGTGCGACTGTTGTGTGTATCTCCTGTGGGAGGTGGACAATCCTTGTTTTTTTAGCCTTTGTTGGATGGATGTTAGACCATAGGTCAAATGTGTTGACCTTGAGTAAGGCATCTAATTATGTATCATAAGTTTTAAATAAATTTTTTTAATAAAATTAGCTCTAGTATAATTGAAGAACTTTCAGTGATGATGATGTGATTTTGAGACGTGCTCAATTAGAAGTCATACTCAAATTTCCGAAGTAGTTGTCCATATCTAAGATCTATCCAGCGTTCAGTATGTGGATGTGTAAGTATAAGAGTGTGAAGGTTTTGAGTTGGCTGTTGTGTACACGGCTGCATATATTCCATCCAGGTAGGCACCTCATCTATGCTGGTCTATTTCTTGCTCATCTAGACAGAGCACCAATGTAGAGGTAGTTATTTTAGTTTTAAGTTAAACATTTAATATACTAGACTGCATATAGATTAGGACATCAGCAGCCGTGTACACCAAAGCGGACGGTTGGCTGGCAGTGTGGTGGTGGTGGTGGTGTGGTGGTAGATAAATCCACCACAGTGGGAATATGTGCAGTGAGCCCTACTGTGGGTTCTGGTAGGACTTTTGGTGCTGACGACAAGACTTCACAAGTAGTCAATTGAATTTATTTGTTAATGACCTGAACCTGGAAATATTTTTTCTATGCTTACAGTTATCCTAAATCACTTTAAAATGCATAATACTGGAAAGCAAAAAAAAAAAAAATAGTATAAAAATTTGATGTAATGTGGTATCTCGGGCATGTGGAGTCTTGCAGTCATGTGCCCTCTGGCTGGGTTGTTGAGGGGCCAGATGCGAGGGGCAATATGGTCCTCTAACACTTCTGTAATACATTCCACTAAGTGTGATATCTGCACTATTGTTATTTTGTGTGTACATTCAGTAGTTTTTCTCTATTGTTATAGCTTCATATTTAGTTCAGTTATTGAACATTTTCAAGGCTTATATGACTTTTTTTTTTATTTCATTTGAATCTGGTATGTACCAGAATAAGTACATTTAAGATGTGATATCTGACTAAAAGTCAGCCCAGAAAATGTTCCAGATGATAATTTGACTTACCTGGACTTTGGTGTGTACGCCAATATTACTCTGCTAAGACCAATAAAGTCTGTTAAGATATTCCCAGTGGTTTTCTGGTTCCGGTATATGGGTCACCTCTCATCTTCTATGTCAAACAAAGCCACTCTCTCATAAGAGGCTCGTGGGCCTGGCAGATTAAGGTAACAAGGTAGGCAAGAGCTTTACATCTTTTGTGGTTGCAGGCTGCATTCTGGTGTTGTAGTGGTGTTATGTAGCTGTGTAGTAATGGTGATGGGTAGTGCAGGTGGTGGGATAATGGTGGTGGGATATGGTGTATGGTGGTGGCTTTGGTGATGGTGCTTGTGGTAGATGTAATTATGGGTATTTGTGCATGTCTATAAATGTGGTTGAATGGTGGTTCATGTGGTTTGGTGGCGGTACGGGTTGCATGTGGTATTACGGTGATGGTTGTAGTAGTTTGAAACTGCAGTATTATAAAGGCAAGCAGTGTGTACCATTTATCATTAAGCACAATTTGGAATAATCTCCAACAACTTACGTAAATATGATGAGAAAGATATTTGTTATCACTGCCAGCCTTTAAATAGATGGTGTCAGTCTGTCTTTCCCATTTTGATTATACGTATGAGTATGTTTATTGTATGTTTGAAAATGGCTAAAATTAAATTTAGTTTCAAGTCAAGCTGAAAGATTTCCATATCAATCATTACTCATTTATTTAATCATTCTCAGTTCATATCTGATACATGTGTATGTATATGTTTGTGTGTATTATATAATTTATATATATAAAATTTATATATAAATATAAATGTATATATATATATATATATATATATATATATATATATATATATATATATATATATATATATATATTATATATATATTATATATATATATATTATATATATATATATATATATATATATATTATATATATATATATATATATATTATATATATATATATAATATATATATATATATATATATATATATATATATATATATATATATATATATATATTATATATATATATATATATATATATATATATGCACAGTGTATATATTTGTATTTTTTCCATTTTTACCTCATGCAAATTTTTTATTTTCCTTGGTGACTATAAACTCTCTTAAATGTGAAATTAAAGTCTGAGAAAGTGACATTTACTGCTTTGTGTTTTACTTAAGTGTGTAAGACAGAGGAGAGTGCATGTGATGACCATAGTACTATCCTGCAGTCTGACACTGTTAGTCTTGACATTTCCAGTGTAACTAATGCATGTCATGCAAGTGGTTTTGTCAATATTTAATCTCTGTTATTTGAAATTTTATGTTGATGAAATCCACTTTAGCATGCATGTGGCATTTATGTTACATATGACTAAAACCAATGGTGTCAGATATGCAGTTACTTAGTGACATGGTGATGAGTGTCAATATTTTCCAGGACCCTCCTTGATCCCCTACCCCCCTACAGGAGGCACTGTGATTGCACCTCCCTTTGGTGCATTTCCACTGGGGCCTGCTCCTCCAGTGTTGAATGCTGTTGGTGCTGTAACTCCCCGTCTGCCAACGTATCCAGGAGTGGCATATCCAACTATGTTCTACTGGCCATATCCTTCACCACCCGTATCTCCGAGTTCTCCATATTATGGTTCTCCCCCACACCTTGCTACACCTGCTACACCCCCACATCACACCATAGTGAGTATTTCTGTCTGTCTGTCACCTGTAATCAGTACATCTAAACAAAAAGTTCTCATAAGTAATAGTGATTTCTTTCACTAGTGGATTTTTTGTGAAAAAATAATGATCTTTGGTGCATCCATTTCTTGGTTACAGGTATTCCATGCTCAAATTTGTATTTGATGCAGCATTCTCATATCCCACATGAGAATTAAATTCAATGTCTTGATCTCGTATATCCAATCTGATTTTAAGCTACCCAAGGTTATATTCAACACTCCTACCCTGATTCTTCACTTTACTGCACTTCCTATTTATAGATAAGACATATTTAGTGACTTGAAAAAGCTGAAACGTTGTCAAAAAAAGGATCACATTATATTGCATCTGGGTTTTTCTGTTGTCTGTATCTTCAAGATAGTAAATAGAAACTCATCTGTCTTCAAGATAGGAAGTAGTAGATCACCTTCAAGATAGGAAGTAGAGCATCTCCTGTCTTAAAGGTATAAAGTAGAAGTGCCATAGAAAACTACCATCTGGCCATCTCAACTTTGCATATTATCAATATCTCTTGAGAGAATTTTTTTAGGGAAACAACCATTGGCCTTCTTTGAATGCAAATTCTAATCAAAATATGGTTGTATAGAGTGAAAAACTCTTGCCTAACACACAGGCTTTTCTTGAAATAGTTGCCAACTATGTTGACCAGTTTCTTTAGTTGATGTGCTGTACATGGACCTTTCAGAGATGTACAAGGTGCCACACAATAGATGGCTCTGGTAAATCCTAGATCATAAAATTACTGATAAAGTTCTGGAATGCATAAAACAGTGCCTTGACAACAAGAAACACTAATTATAAATGGAATAGAATTAAATGATTTATTATGAGTGGAGTGCCACAAGTATCCATACTAGTCAGGGCCATTTAATATACAGCTGTACTATATACCTTCACTGTAAAGTGGTGAAAGAGAAACACTTCTCAAACACTATATAAAAAAGGTTAGGTTCCAGGCAACTGCAGTACGGTGAAACTCCCTGTAAAGTGAAACATAGCCTTTTTTTCACTTTCATATACATAGTCTGATAGATAACATGTTTACACTATCATATTAAGTGAGCAATAGAGCTAGACCTAAAAATGCATATACAGCACGCACATTGTTTCTTTCTTTCTTTCAACACACCAGCCGTATCCCACCGAGGCGAGGTGGCCCAAAAGGAAAAATGAAAGTTTCTCCTTTTACGTTTAGTAATATATACAGGAGAAAGGGTTACTAGCCTCTTGCTCCCGGCATTTTAGTCGCCTCTTATGACACGCATGGCTTACAGAGGAAGAATTCTGTTCCACTTCCCCATGGAGATAAGAGGAAATAAACAAGAACTAGAAAGAAAATAGAAGAAAACCCAGAGGGGTATATATGTATATATATGCTTGTACATGCTTGTCTACCAGCCTACTACCTAGAATACATTGTTTTCCTTAAAATATTTTTGTCCTTAGCTTATAATGAGGGGTGAATAGATTTATTGTGGGAAGTCTGAATAAATGAAGAATGGGTATACGTATTTGAAAACCATTTAATTAGTGAAGCGCTGTAAAGTGGGGTCTGTCTGCATTGGAATTTATGATGACTTGCATAAATTTTACGAGTGGTCAGTATATAGGAAAATGCCATTTATTACAGGTCAGCTGTAGATAAACAGTTTAGTTAACCTAAGATCATTTAATGACAGTCTATACAATAAGGAATAAACTCACATTTTACCACCTTGGTGAAGAATGTTGCAGTAATGCTTGTTAATTGCTGAGGTGTTTCTGCATATTCCCAGACTACTACAGTTCAATTTTCAACTTTATAACCTTTTCCGGCAAAAATGGGAGAACTTTGCTTAGTTATAAGCTCCTTATTCATCCCAGGATGACTAGCAATTGAAGCCAGCATTTAAATAACAATCACCTACATGTATAGTATAAGCAAAATTTCCAAAGGAAGTATGAGACAATATCTTTTGCTGTTCAATTGTTAATACTGGGATGAAGAATGTCTTCGATGTTTGAAATTAAAGATTAAACATTGAGCAGTGTAATTAACAATTAAACACTGAGCACTGTATTAAAAATCCATTTATTTTTTTGAGTCTTATGCATATTACATTTGGCTAAATAGCAGACATGTTAAACAAGGAAATGTAGTAAGAAAAAGTACAGTACCATCAGCAGGAATCAAGGAGTACCTTGACTCCCTTCAGTGGTACAGTACTATAGTCTGGCTATATTCCCTGCAGCACCAGCTGTTAGTAGGCTACAGTTTTTGCTTTACCTCTGCCTTTCCTTTAAACAAAAAGAAATTTACTCCGTATTCTTAATTTTTTCCATTGTTTTTATTTTCTACCTTTTTCCTCTTCTCTCTATTGGCAATTATCCTTCACTATTCACAGGAGGTCCAAGAAATGCATTAATACTGAAACCCCAAATAAGGTTGTGCACCAAGGCAAAAGACGGCGTGGACTAGCAAAACAGAATGTTGCAAATAACGAGAGACATTTATACTCTAATATGTGGTCGTGAACCTTTAGGTCCGTTCTTCTACACTCATACATCTGAATTTTTGTGAATGTTTGGTCTTGATTAATGTGAATAATGAATCCCCTGAAATGGTCGCATTATTCAATGTCACACCATTTGAATTATATGTAATTTTTGAGGACGGTTTGAGGAGTTTGAGGAAAAGACTAGCATTAATTAATTTTGCACTAAATTGAAATTTGCACTTTTCAAACTCTCACTAACTGAGACCTGGAATATATACATCTTACGATCAATTTCCTACTTTATGGCATTTCATATGAATGAGGAACAAAAAATACTGAAAAATGTTATATAAGAGAAATATACGTTGGTTAAATGAGGGATAGTAGAATGTGTATTACATTGGGTGAATAGGGCAATTAGCGTGAAATTTGGCAAAATCCTAGGAGTACATTGTTTGTGGGAATAATTAGCGACTGACTGTTACTTCTGCATGTTAGTTCATTAGTAGTATTGGCATTGTGTTTAATATTTGAAGGTTATTAGTCAGACTTAAAGTGGGGGGAAATGCAGTATAAGTATAATAAATGCTCCCATAAACTGGAGTTTGAAACACACAAAGTTGTACAGTGGACCCCACATAACGATATTATTTCAATCCAGAAGTCTGTTTGGGTGCCGTTATAGACTGAATTTGTTCCCATAAGAGATATTGTGAAGTAGATTAGTCCGTTTCAGACCCCCAAAAATACACCTACAAAAGCATTTACAAAAATACACTTACATAATTGGTCGCGTTGGGAGCTGATCGTTATGCGGGGGTCCACTGTATTTGTAATCTGTATGACACTATACTAGGTAGTAGGTGGGTAGACAGCAACCGCCAGGGGAGGTATTACCATCCTGCCAAGTGAGTGTAAAACGAAAGCCTGTAATTGTTGTACATGATGGTAGGATTGCTGGTGTCCATTTTCCTGTCTCATGAACATGCAAGATTTCAGGTACGTCTTGCTAATTCTACTTACACTTAGGTCACACTACACATACATGTGCAAGCACATATATACACACCCCTCTGGGTTTTCTTCTATTTTCTTTCTAGTTCTTATTCTTGTTTATTTCCTCTTATCTCCATGGGGAAGTGGAACAGAATTCTTCCTCTGTAAGCCATGCGTGTTGTAAGAGGCGACTAAAATACCGGGATCAAGGGGCTAGTAACCTCTTCTCCTGTATATATTACTAAATGTAAAAGGAGAAACTTTCGTTTTTCCTTTTGGGCCACCCTGCCTCGGTGGGATACGGCCGGTGTGTTGAAAGAAAGAAAGATGACACTATATATCAGATTCACAAATGCAAAACTAGGTTCCATTGCTAGCAAAGCACCTCAAAGGCTATATGATCAACATCTATGTCACAGTAAATTACCAACTTGTAGCTTGATTAAATTTCTGTATATGGTGCTAGATGTTCTATTCATTAACAGGCTGACCAGTTAAACTGCTGTGCATTATAACAGTGAAACTTTAAATTAATCTTTGCCAGATTCATAAAATCTACATTGCAGTTGGATCTCTTTGGACAAATATGTACAATTTTGATTTCAGGTGATGAGGTTGTCACCCTACGCAGCAGGAAACAGTAGTAGTATGTACAGATTTTGTAATGCTAAAAGTCACTCTTAGTGACACATGACCAATATGCTGTTATTTTATGCAAGCCAGTCTCCTTAGTATTCTGCTCCTTGCACTTGATACTCTGGCCCATGTATGTGTATACAATGTTGTATATCAAATATGTTGTTCCTCAGTAATCACTTTGCGTGTTTGAAAAAATTCTTTTCAACTGTATTTGCCTTGACTTCTTGCTCATACCATATGGTGCTTTGCTCAGGATGGCTCATGCATAACTTGCAGACAGCTTGGTCACTGTTCATCTCCCATCCATGTACTTCTCACTTGCTCAGAACAAACAGCCTCAGTTGTCCATACATTATACTTTGTGCTCACTGATATTCCTCACAACTCTCACCTAAATACTGCATACTTTATCCTCCTCCACTATTGCATCTATTTTTTATATACAGTAAAATCTCAACAGTTTTTGACCCCTTCAGTTGTTCCTAATAATTCATTCATATCTGAAAATTACTAAAACCTAAGCTAATAAAATAGTCTTACATAAATACAGTGTATATACTCGGTTACACCACTGGTGCAGTATTCTTATGAGGGCCCGTAAGCTAGAAGAGAATAAAAAGGGTTTCAGGGAAAATCTTCAGTTTTCTCCTTGAAGCTGTTTGAGTATTTTCTTATACCACCCAGTTTGTATTTATTTATTAGTATACATACATATATATACTGTACATACATGCACATTGACCAGTATAAAAAGTATTTATATAGGCATATATGCATACAAAGTATAGTTTTATCCAACTTTGGGACTTTTCCGACACCTAATTTTCTACCAGGTATCCCTGGAGTTCATGATTTAGTCACCAAAGGAGCTTAAACTGCAGTGATGTTTAGTCTCTTGTTTATTACTACATTCCCCTTGCTGTTGATCTGTATGCATGAAAATGACTTTAATTACTTTCCCTTGCTGTCATTATTGATAATACATTGGAAAATTATGTTAGCAAATAACCCAAAGACTATGATGCGTGCAACTCTTAATGCTGAGAAGATAATTGGAATTGTAGGTAGCCTCCCCTACCTTAGAACAAATCTTATTACCTCCTATTCCCCAGGTTCTACATGTCAAATAAGTTTAGTGCTTCACCATGAATATACTAGTCAGTCAGTCAGATTTATTTCAGTATGATACAATGTTTGTACAGAGATTGGTGACATTTAGCTGTGTATGCAGAAAGCCCATGGTTATGCAGAGAATTTCGTGCAAGCTTAAATTACAATATAATATATAATTCTTTGAAAACACAGATATGCAGTGAAAGCCTAAACTTGGCCAGATACTTCAGTAAATGTTTGTGGACCATTATCGAGTTAGAAAATGAAAGACAGAAACTGTTTGAAGTGAAAAGAGGTTAAGAGATAGCATAGGTCAGGCCAAGTTAACAAGTGCATTGAAGATGAGAGCCTTTTTAATTACTGGAAAAGGCAAGAATCTATAGAAACACAGCCAGGGATAAGATTCATATTAGCAATAGACTTTTAGCCTTCTCTGCAATTTTCAAATTGCATTTTTGCATTTCCCATTAAGTAGTCATTTCTGCCCATCCTGTAATGTTTATTTCCCTCCCTAATGTTCAACATTTTTTCTGTGCTTTCTTGTTTGCTTTTCCTCCATACATTACTCTCTCATGTCTTCCTCTTTTTTGGTATGTAATGTCTTCTGGTTATGACTGTTAATTCCAATTTTGATGGGTTCTCTCCTTATTGTTGTTGAGGGTACTACAGGCCTACCATATGAATATGAAACAGTTTAATGGCTTACAACAGAGGGACCCAGATTCAATCCTGGGTTTATATTCATTTCCTTAAGATACACATTACTAGTTTCCAGGGAAGAATTGACCATCTCAAGAATATTGTTCTAGCTAGGTGTTTATTAGAGTTGGTGATGTTGCTGCATCTCGGCTCAATGTATTTCACATATATTATGTTAGTGGATATGCCAGCTGGAAATATATTAATACTTAGCACTCCATAAATGTAAGGATTGGCAATAGAATTTGTCTCCACATTAATGTGGATTAGGGAAGAACATCATGTACGTGTTGATCATTGATCCACCCCTGTGTCCCACTTCAAGCCGCTCTCTCACAAGTTGTCATGGAAAGATAAAGTGGTGTGGCCTTGCTGATGAAGGTATTTCCATCTTAAATATGGAGTGCTTGTATTTATTTAGGAACACTGGTTTGGTGTTTGTTTTAATCCTCCATGGATATTCTGGGCATGTATGAATGTGTTCATAGCCTGTGATTCATAAGTGTTATAAACAGTATTGTATATGTAAGATGCCTCAGATTAGAGGAGCAATACAAAGTTACCTAACTACCTAAAATAATACAGTATTTATGATTTGACTCTCCCCGTCTTTGTCAACTCCTTTCCCTAAACACCACCACTCCCTCTGTCTCTCTACCTCGGATGTGTAGCACCGAATGAACCTTATTGATCAAGCACTTTCTATGAATAGAATAATAATACTTTGTTTATTAGAGCTTCTTTAGATTTATTTACTATTGTATACCATAGTTAATTGAAATACGTATTGCTCGTCTTAGTCCTTCCTAAAAGATAAAGATAAAAGTTTATTTCTTTGTAAAGGTTACAATGTGTAATTACAGTTTTGGATGCTAAGTACAAATAAAGCCACTATCATGCTGGGGCATTTCAGGCAGACTAATCCTAATACATAGTAACTACTTAAAATTAGACATGATAGTAGTGGTTAACTGTATTACAATTTTATTTAATCTTAATACTGATGTGAGGTAGTCAAGGTGGAGGTTTATAAGAATAATACTCTTGAAGTTGCACATAATAAAAACAATATTACAAATAATGGTTCAGGCAGTAATATTTCATGGATTGGCAGAAGTTTAAAATTCTAGAGGTAACATAATATAACTAATAGCAGTAGTTTTGGTTGATTTGGTTAGTATTGAGAGACAAGATGGTTTTTTTTTAGCAAAGTCCTAAATTTATAAGTAGTCAAGGGATCCTTTAATGGTTCTGGTAGCAAGTTCCAGATTTTCGGGCCCTCTATGTGCATGGCGTTTTTGCATAGTGTGAGACTGACACGAGGGATGTTGAAGAGTGCCTTATGCCTTGTATCGTGACTGTACATTCTGTTGTAACTGTCAAGGAGTAGTTTAAGTGGAGGGTTTATAGTGGAATTTAATGTTCTGTATATGTAGTAGGCACAATATGAGTGTATGTCTCATATATTTAGCAAGTTCAGGCTTTTGAAAAGTGGTGGGGTGTGCTGTCTAGCACAGGAGCTGGTAATCATCCAGACAGCAGCTTTTTGTGGTTTATAAAGGTTTAGGGTGGTTGGCTGTGGTTGATCCCCAGGCACAGATACCATAGGTAAGGTAAGGATATATTAAAGAGTGGTATTAAGGTTCATAATATTTATAGTGTGACTCAGCTTCACTAACAAGACAGGAACAAGGGTACACTAATTTTTCCCTCTTCCTAATTTGGGTATAAAACAGTCCTTAAAGCATACTGTACCTTTGTTAAACTCTTCCAGTAGAGATCAACAATTGTGATGAATGGTTTGAAAAACCAATAAGTTGAAGATCGAGACACTTGTGCAACATATGGGAATCTTTATTCAGGAAACGTTTCGCCACACAGTGGCTTCATCAGTCCAATACAAAGTAGAAAGGCGTAAGGAGAGGAGGAGTTTGAGGTAATCAGTCCCTCAGCCTGGAGTCGATGTGTTCAGTCCATCAATCTTGTAGAATGTACAGCATAGGGCCGTAGACGTGGCTTATATACTGTAGTGAGGCGAGGTGAAGCAGGAGGAGGTAGGGTCATAGTGGTACCATCCACTAGTCGAAGTAGGTCTTCATCCAAAGGTTGGATCTTGTTACAAAGAATTCTTCAACACTTGTCGAAACTTTGGACGAAGACCTACTTCGACTAGTGGATGGTACCACTATGACCCTACCTCCTCCTGCTTCACCTCACCTCACTACAGTACATAAGCCATGTCTACGGCCCTATGCTGTACATTCTACAAGATTGATGGACTGAACACATCGACTCCAGGCTGAGGGACTGATTACCTCAAACTCCTCCTCTCCTTACGCCTTTCTACTTTGTATTGGACTGATGAAGCCACTGTGTGGCGAAACGTTTCCTGAATAAAGATTCCCATACGTTGCATAAGTGTCTCAATCTTCAGAGATTAACAAGTTCAGTTACCATATATGGCATTGCTGATAGTAAGGTGGTGATGGTGTTTTACTTCTCAGGAAACCTGGAAGTTACTTCCGAGATGGGCTTTGTTCAAGTGATGACCTATTAAGTGGTTAAGCATCTGAATACCTACAGGGGTTAGGTTTCCACCCATTTTTCAAAACGCATAATTACCACACAGTAGTGACCTAAGAGGCAGGCTCAACATCTTAACTGACAAAAAATGTCTCAAAACAATATAGCACTTATATACAGTTTTGACAAATAATAAATAGTCAAAAATAGAAAAAAAGTTTTTTTTACTACTATTACTTGTACAAGTAATGTTTTAAGGCATTTCTTGCCAAATTTCAAATTGGGGTTCACCCTTACTGTTGACTCTCTCATATTTAGTTAAAAATGTATAAAAGTAATAATATGCCTGTTATTAATGTTATCACTACGAACAGTGAAAACGTATTCTAGAAACTAGAAATCTGTGCTTTTTGGAAAGGAAAGCTAAGTTTATGTAAATGTACACAAAAACTACTACTACAATACAGTATTAGTAAGATTATTAAAGTACAGCACATGGATGACCCATATTTAGTAATAGTTTGCTTTATTTGTCAATACGTACTGTAGTTGCACTAGGACTTTGATAATATATAATCTTTTAATATTCTTCACTCAAGTTAAAGGATTTTTGAAGTTTTACTGTATATGGCCTCGAAGAGCATCTGCCTTATTCAGTGAGCCATTCTCTTCAAAACGTATGTGCTGTCTCGGTATGCCTTGTTGTAGAACTTGTCATTACCTTTACAACTCCTCTCATGTGGAGCTTGTATTCTTGTAATTTTAAAGATGTTTCAGTACTTATTCCTGACCAGGAGGAATGCTGCTTTTCTATTTTTCAATTACTCTGCCAGTCTGCCCATATTTTTGGGCAGTCTCTTCCTTCAGTACATTATTATTATTATAATTAAAAAGAAGCGCTAAACCTACTAGGATCATACAGTGCTGCAATTCCTTCAACACAACCCTTGTTTACTTTTCTGCCTTCCTGTCTTTATTAATTTAAACTACTGTATCCAGATTTTTTGCCTTCTAGTCACCCTTTTTTTTCTTTAACCCCCACAATCTTTTCTGCCCACCTGCATGCATGTCATCAGTGTTTTTCACGTATTCATGCTTTTAACTTGTCTGTTATCTGTTGCTTAACTAACAGAATTTTGGGGCATATTCGCTGGACCCATTACGTGCCTCTCCACTCTTTTAATGCCCACCCACATTGTTGGGTATGGGGTACATAATGAAGCTATAAAGCTAACTTGCTCATACATAATAGCACAGTCACTTTGTGCTTATAGCAGTTTGAATTATTGACTTTCTTCTTATCTGTATCGGTGTATTGTAATTAATGATTGAAAATATTACCCTTTTCTGCCAGCATTGTTTCATTTACTTTTTTAATTCCCCCTTGTTTTTTCTTCTGCTTATCCTCAAATCATCTAGGTTGCATGGCGTATTATCACATATATTTTAGATTACTGCTAAAAAATTAACTTTTATAGGATTTTACCTTATTAATGCTAATATGGTAGTCAGATATCTTTTATTTTTACTTTTTATTTCTATATTTCATATCTCGGTTTTGTATTTCATAACAAAATTGTAATAAATGTTTAGAGACAGGCTTTGTACCCAGCATTACACACAATGCCTAAACTTTTGTTTAGGCATTGTGTGTTTAATGCTCTGGCTGCCAATTATTTATCTAGTTAAATTTGAAAGTCATTGTACAATAGAATAGATTTAGGATATTAAAAAAAAAAAAAAAAAAAAAAAAAAAAGAGAAATAGCAATATGTACTTTTCCTTAACACCTCATACTCAAAAAAATGTTGAGCATTTATAATTGAGCCTTTATGGGATAACTCCTCCTTAATCTTTATTTTGAAGAGATGAATGGCTTTGCAGGGTAAAAGAAAGGAAGTTGGATAGTGTGCAACTCTTAACTGAAAAAGTCTTCCTTAGTAAACATCAATATTTTATTGAGGCTTAATAAGACTGCTGGAAGCACTGTCAGATTCTTGTTATAATAGGGAGCCATTTTTTGTTGGTACATCAAAACAGTCTTGCCTTTATGCATTTACTAGTGTTTGTTTCAACTGCTTCAATTTAGTTCAACATTAACATAACCTAATTAGAGTACTTAAAAATTTGCTCAAGCATATATAAAAAAGCAATGTTAGCATTAGGAGGACAGGTAGATTTCTGGCTGTAGATACTAGAGATGTAAAGATACACAGTAGTGACATTCCCTTGTTAGTAAAGTTTAAATAATGTAAGGGTCATTACAGGTAAGAATGTTTTTCTTGGTTATTTATAAAACTATTAGAAAAGACTGGAATATATTGCAGTCTGAAAGAATGCAGCCACCCACATACTCTCATGCCAAGGGCTTCCATCAAATTTTATATAGAATTTGGCCACAAAGACTGGATTGCCCACTCAGATGAAAACTTTACACACTGACAGTATGTTGCATAACTTTTCCTGTGAAAGACACACATGCAGAAAATATAATCAGACAAAACAAAATAGACCAAGAATGGAATTTTAACAAATAGAATTTTATTGTGGCAATGTTTTTCTCTCCAGAAGCTTTGACTATAATAGAATTTCTGAAATATAACTGACATTAAGGGCAACAACGAGTAATGAGTGTTACTGTAAGCGGTTAAAAGAATAAAAATGTGATATGCAAACTTATGCATCATTGTTATTAATGCTTTGCACTTGCATTTACAAAACTGGCTTAGAAAATACAGTAGTATAAAGATTTTTTTATAAATACTGCCATTATGCTTTTTTGTTAGGTTCAAGATGTATCAGTTGCAGAAGGCCATTGATGTATAAAATTACATTTGCATTGTGTGCAGTTTTGTGTAAAGCATACATAAGGAGGGGGACAGAATTTTGTCTTAGAGGCATAAGACAAATTTCTGAATGATAAAGAATAAAAAAAAATCTAAAATAATTCACGAGTATAACTAGCATGGCACAGTAATGCTGTACAGCTGATATTATTGTGCCTTGATAATATTGTATTATACAAATTAAAGTGGTATGTTTTTGCACCTACCATTTTGAAGTACAAAATAATGGACATAAAATATTCTGCTGACAATACTGAAGAAAAGACATGGGTACATAACATGTCACAATAAAAGGTTGTTATTAACCTGTCTTTTCTTTGGAAAATAGGTGCTTCAGAAATGACACACTGCATTTCATGTTTAAAAATTTGAGGAATTTTATAGGCACTTAAAAAATTTAGGCAAGCTTAATTAAAGATATTCTGTTGCAGTTTTAAGAAACTGTATTAAATATTTGTATTTTTAACACTAATAAAAATGTGCATATCCTTGGCTAACTAATGCAGCAATTATGAAGCAAAATAATAAAAAAAAGCTAGTTACATTATTTTACAGTTTGAATTGATCATATGTGTATATTATCAATGAAGTTGTTACATCAGAAATTAGCATGCTCCAAAAATGTGACTGATTTTATTTTTTATGACAGATAGCACCAGAGTGTTTGCCCATTCAAGCAAGTGGTGACACATCGCGGCACAACGGCGAGGCAGTGGCCACTATGTGAAACGCTGGAATGTCATTCATTGAAGTTGCCCTTTGAACATTTTGCTTGAACCTCAGCATCTCTGAAATGATTCAAGATTATCATGTGTTCAGTGTGACCAAAACTATTTTAAAGGAAAAGTTACATTTGCTGTTCTTCCTGTGTGAGGAAGACTTACTGGTAATGTATCAGTTCTATAATTTACTGTATATCATTCAAGAATATAAAACAGTTTGATCCAATGACCAAAAGCATCATTAAACATTAAAAAAATAATGAATTTTATCAATTTTATTACAACTGAGGTCTTAATATAAAAGTACCGTAATGAGGTTCACCAAGACTGTTTAAGAGTGAATGACTCTACATAGAGGAGTTAAAACATGTATTAATGTATATATTTAAAAGAAATTTAATACCAAATAGAAGAGCAATTGAAAATGTGTGATGTATCGGAATACCAACCACCCCTTATGGTCCTTAATCCTCGCAGGAAATTATAATGCACAAGAATAAATAGGCCTCCATACATACTGCCAGTTATCAGAAAATCCTCTTCAGTGTTATAATTTTGCCTAATGATTTATTAATTTAGAAAGTTTATAATTGATATGAACTTTTGAAACAAATTTTTTTTTGCTTTTTCTCTAGGTTGTGTAATTCATTTTCCTTAGATTAAGGAGCTTGTTGCAAAAGCCTGATGGCTGCAACTCATGTGACAACAAGTATCACAAAGTCTTCCAGTACATTTTTTAAGTCAATTTTATGTAAACTCACCTACACAGGTGCTCATGATATGAGTTGACAGTAAATAATGTAGCATAAATGCAAATGCTATTATCCTTATAGATTTTAAGTTTTCTACCTTAATTTTTACTTCTTTGTTACTCAATGTGCATTCCAAGTGCCTTATTGAAGTTGTAGGTTATATTGAGCATTGCTTACTACAAACCGCCGTCAATATTACAGTGTAATGTTGTAGCCTCTCGCCACTGTCAATACTACAGTGTGATGCTGTAGCCCCTCAATTTTAAGATATCCTGCAACGAACCAAACTTCACTATGGTTATATTTCAATCAGTAAGAGCAAAGATATGTACAAAATGTGTGTAATCTGCTGTGTTGAGGTACAGGTAACCGTCATGGATAGCAGATGTGACTGTTTCAAGTTATCTTGGTGGTACCAAGTCCCGAGTTGACAGGTTAAATAATATAGTGAAGGTGTATTGGGAAGAAGCAGTGTTCCTGTCACAAGGGTGGGGGGAGGATTTGCCACTGATTTTGTTACTGTAAGGTTTATAACATCTTGAGCAATGAATAATTAATCAAAAAATTATCAATTTTGATATGCCTTTACTCATTATCATATGAAAAGCTTGTGAGAATTTTTTCCTCTAATTTTGTCAAGTTTGTATCTTTTGCATAGAATGTAAAGCAGGCAGACAGTCCAATTTACAACCGACTATTTCAAGTCATATAAAGTAAGTTGCAATGAAAATGGAATAGGTTATAGCTTTGCAGTTACTGATCTCTCCCGTTTTTCCAGTGGTAATGCTCGCCCACCCTTGTTGCCCAACCTGATACACTGATAACCCCACAAATCATACTGGCAGACTGTATATAGTGTTACCTGTTGGGTGCTTTCATTTTAAAGTTACCATTTTTTGTCAAGTGGCAAATACAAACGTAGTGGAAGTTCCATAGGACTATCCTTTGGCTTGCTGGGCAGAGATAAAAACTAAGTCTTGAATTCCCATTTTTCAGAAAGTATGGTAATAACTGCTCTTGCCACAATATCCACCAAGAAAGTTTTTCCGTTTCATAATTAGTGTGTTTCAACATTTTTCCTTTTATCTCTGTATTATGCAGCAGCTATCAATAGTAAAAACCAACCATTTACCCTTGTCGTAAATCAGGGTCTAATGGCTGCTAATATAGTTTATTTTCATGTACTACAGTACACTTCTAACATTTGTTATAATTTTTAGTTGTTATTTATTATTATTTTACATTTCTATTGATTATTCTGTAATTCTTCATAAGGTAGAAGTGTCTACATGTAGACAGGGTGCTCCACACAACACAGTGAAGTCCTGTTAGTAACTGTAATGTGAGTTGTTAAGTTAGTCCTTCATAACATTATGGGGACTTTAACTTGTTAAATGTTTTTTCAAATTTTGTAGTTTATTATTACAGTATAGCTATTAAGTGGCCCATACTTTCAAAGTACAGGGCTGCATTTTGCGTGCTGCAGTTTATCAGTTTCTTGTTCTTCGTACCCTAGTCGTGACAGCGTGAGTAGTGAGCCGCTATGGTGCTCAAGCCACTCTCAACCTAATGCTCAGGCAGCCACGTGCACCACATTTCTAAATACTGTATAGTATTTAACCTCTTCAAAATAGCCTATATTCTAATGCCTTCATTTATATCTGAAAGGAGGTATTAATGCCATAGCCTCAAATCTATTAGTTGCTGCATTTTATTATCGTATTCACTAAAAGTTTATTTAGATATTCATACTGGTTACATTCAAACTTGGAGACTTGCTTATGTACAAATATATCTACTTTATATTGCTGCTGCTCATTCAAAGTGTCTTGAAAAGAAACTTTATATTATATTCATTAAAGCACTCAACCCATACAGGTCATATACTGTAGTGCCTTTAGAATAGGAAGGGTGGGGGATTACACCTTGATCTGAGGAAAGGGAGGGTAACTGCAATTCCTTGGATCAAGCCTCCTCCACTAGTAGTATCAAGGTTTCCACTTAATTGGTCTTAAGAATCATTACTGTACTGAGAATGAGCAGCAGTTGTGGTACTAATACGAAATGTTTTATTAGAATTTATAAAATGAGACAGCAGTATCTTTCTGCATTTAATTTCAGGATATTATTATTAAAGATTCACCTTAGTAAATTCCTCTGGTTTGCTAGCCATAATAATGAGCAATGATTAACATTCACCAGCCATGAGCATAGGATCTAGAATTTGGGGCGAGACATTGTATTCAATATCTAGCAAGTATTGCTTCAGGTTTGACATTAGCAGGTGTGATGTTCAGTAACAAATGTTTGAGAAGGCATCTTCTTTCATCGCTTGTATATGAAGGGAGACCAAAATGTCAGTGAAAAAGAGATTAAATCTTAACATGGTGCAATTGTATCTAGTTGTTCATCTTTGAACTATCAGATTTTTCCTAGTTTTTTTCCACATCGCATTATAGTACTTATTAATGTGTATTATTTGCAGAGGTACATATACGTATAATTCATGTTTTCTTTGTACTAGTATACCATGTGATTTTCATTCAGATACAGGTACCTATAACTTTTTTTATCTATTCTTATGGATAGATCTGATTAGCATTCAGTTTCATGTTTTATATTTAATTTTTAGATTTTACTGTG
Source organism: Cherax quadricarinatus (assembly GCF_026875155.1). Classification (NCBI taxonomy): domain Eukaryota; kingdom Metazoa; phylum Arthropoda; class Malacostraca; order Decapoda; family Parastacidae; genus Cherax; species Cherax quadricarinatus. The sequence continues at coordinate 12,462,814 of NC_069420.1, forward strand.
GTGTACGTGGCTGAAAACTATTAAGTACGCATATTACCAGTTATGAGTTTGTTAAAAAATAGTTTGTGAGAAATTGAGAAATTAAATTATTTCTTATGTTTAATAAGTCATCAGTATCCAAAGATAAAGTGTGTGTAACAAGTGAATAAGAATTTTATATGTATAATGATCGCTGGTATAATCATTGCATTATCTCGTGACCATCATCTGTGATATTTTAAAGTGTGAAGAGCCATCTTATGGAATGCCAGGGAGACAGGTGCTCTGTAGTTGATTATTAATTTGTGGCTAAAGTTCACCATGATTTTGGGAGAATTACTGGTTTGTCTTGGGCATCTTTCAGGGTGTAAAGGGATATCCTGGCTCGTCCTCGACAGAAGGCAGGTGGAAGCTAATAAATTCTTGATGTAAAATATATTTAACATTGAGAGCATGGTTGTATACGCTATTCAGTGCAGTACTGCAGTGTGCAAAATGTCATTGCTGTATTGTGCTGGAATATGTTATTGAATCATAACTTGCTATTTTTATGGTGCTCATGTAACAGGCATTACTATATAAAATCAGTCACAATAAATCTTGAGATCTCTCTGGAAGAGGCATTACAAAATGTTTGTGCCACTTTGAAAATCTGTCGTTGGGGAGCCATGCAAGGGGTCTTTCTTTCTGTAGATAATTTTCCATCGGGCTCATTGGACGGTACTTCTGGTTATTGGTAAATCAATCATTGATTGCTCTGTATCTCACCTTGGGTCCCACTCTGTCACTCCAGTCTGTAATACTTTTTTTTTTGTTTTTGGAAGGTGGTTAAGGCAGTTATGGCTTTGGTTCTTTGCGGCTTTGGGTACACCAAACTAGGGTATGTGTTATTTTCCCAGTTTTTTTTTTTTTTTTTTTTTTTTTTTTTTTTTTTTTTTTTTTTATTTTGCTGTTGCTTCTCCCTTTGTTGGTAGTTTGTAAATTAAAAGAAATTTGAAGTGGCCATCAGTTACCTTGAGTGGCAATACAGATATTTATGGTATCAGTAAAAGTTTGTGAAAAAGTTACTTCAGTTTTCTTTTAAGTAGTGCTAATAATTTCAGCATTCCAATATAATCCTTTACCTGATTTCCATGGCTTTTTACACTAGCGATAACTTAGTTTTTAAGGTCATTTCATTTTTTTTATACTCCATACTTCATGTGCACATTCCATTAGTGTGATAGGAAATTTGTCTCCAGTTCCATTTTCTGCCCGTGTGTATATATGATGGAGATATCTTAGTTATGTCTGCTCAAAAAGTTGGTTGAGATATTCTGTCCTGTCTTTCAGAGCTTTATAAATAATGTTGATGTAATGAAAAATATTAAAAGGTTGCAAGATACTAGCATAGGCACAGATTGTCTCAACTGACTCACTCAAGATTTTTTTTTTTTCTGTTTCTATGAATATTTAGCTTTTAATGTAGATTTTATAAAGACTACATTTTATTTAATTAAGCTGTGTTGTATGAAGTGGTTGGTATAAGAACAGCCTAGTTGATCTTTCTCCCTGTATAGTCCATGTTGCATTTTTAAAGGCCAGCCCCACACACCCTAGGCTGGATAATGCCAAATAGTTGTCATTCATTGTGGCACTAGAAATACCCTATTATTTAAGCGTTGGCCTTTAATGTATGACCAATTATCATATTCAGTGATATTAATAAAATAGGCAATAACTGTCATTCAGTGATGCCCACCACTACTGGTGGTGTGTAGAGCTAGCAGTGACCACCAGTAGTGATGGTATTTCATGCTAACAGTGCCCACCTAGAAATCACAAATAGTATGAAGTAGCTGCTGCTAAAGATTTCTGAATATGTGGAGCAGAATTTATTATAATCATAACTAAGCACTAAACCCACAAGGGTCATACAGTGTTGTAGCAGAATTTATAAGACTTCCTCACTAGGCCATTCTTTTTTTTTTTTTGATGGGATTTTTATATCCAAGTGCAATACACAGATTATTTATCCTGTATTTCTAGTGAGTAATTTGTTGCAATATGAGAGTATGTATACTGCAGTGCACTTAATGGTGCTCAGAATGTTTAATTTTTTGTAGCATTTAGTTTAACATGAACTATATATATATATATATTATTGTGACCTAGTATTAATTAAGGATATTTCTCAGACTCGCCTAGAGTGAAACAGACATTTTATTTAAAACATTTATTCATAGGTCTTGACATGATGGCATACACTGTATAGTTAGGAGCATTATCAAAATGCATCCTTAACCACTCTCAGTAGGCCTCGATGAGTCCACACTAAATACAAATGTGAGGTGAGATTTCTGATATTCATTATAGAGCTAGATATAATTTTCTGAACTGCAAATATACAGTATGCAAAAATCAGCATAAATAATTCAGTAAACTCCATAATAGTATCTATGTGCAAATAGAGATTAGTGACCATAGCAGCTTTGCATGTATTTATGTAAAATTAATAAAGTAATCCATGCAATAATGGATTTTTATTAGCCTAAAAAGTACGTTAAGAATAATATTCTTCATTATTATTATTATTATAATAATTTTCCCAAGGGAAGGGGCTAAACCCGGAGGATTATACAGCGCCTGGGGGGGATGTGGAAGGCATTCAGGCTTAATTCGGGGAACTGGAGCACAGATCCAATTCCCTAAATCAAGAGCCCCTCACCAACATCAAGGAACCTTCCTTGAGGGGATAATATTCTTCAGGGAAGAGGAAGTCTTGATAGTGGTGAACTCTTGAGCAAAGGAATTGGAATCTAACTGAATTACCAACTTGCATAATCCCTGTACAGGCTTGTTTTTAAAGGGGGTTCTTGATCTGAGGAATGGATCTTTTCTTCCCTGCTCTTAATCTTGTTTGCAAAATCCTGCCAGAAGAAAAAAAAAAGATCACTATTGTCTATATTCCAAAGTAGATTCCATTGGTGGTGCAGTGGTGGCTGGGTCACTCCTGATGGAAACTGGACCTTAGGAAAGTTAGGTGACCCTCTGATGAAACACTGGATGGCCATCAAGCAGGCCTCTGATGATCAAAGTATTACTGGAGGTTGACTGCAGACAATGACTGGCAACCAATAATAATATATCTTTATTTCTACAAGTATACATGTACAAGGTATACAGGCCTAGCTGACATTTATTTATTTAGAAATTTAGCATACATACAGAGGTACAAAAAAATACAGGTAAGAGCAGCATGCCAAAGCCACTTATATGCATAGCATTACGGGCTGGCTTACAATTAACTTAAGATTAACTAAGCAATGATGAAATCAGTGATAAGACATTATTGTAAACAGATAACTATAAAATACAAATGAGTATTACAAAGACAGGTCATATGGTTGCATGCATTGCTGTTCATTCAGTAGAATGGAGTATTCTGTTAGGTAGTGTATTTAAAAAAAATAACAAAGTTAGGTTTAACATTTGTGTGATATAATTGTGAGTAACATTTAGGATAAAACAATTTATATGGTTCAGTTATTCAGTATTTTTTTGGGTTTTGAGTGAGTAAGTGAACTTTGAGAAGAGACTTGAATTTATAAACAGGTAGTGTTTCTTTTATATTTACAGGTAATGAATTCCAGATTTTAGGGCCTTTTATGTGCATTGAGTTTTTGCATAGCGTGAGATGGACACGAGGAACATCAAAGAGTGATCTGTGCCTTGTGTTATGGTCATGTGTTCTGTTGAGGTTGGCAAGGAGATGTTTGAGGGGAGGGTTAATATCAGAGTTAAGTGTTCTATGTATGTAATAAGTGCAATAATAAGTATGGATGTTTTGTATGGTGAGTAGGTTGAGTGTTTTGAATATTGGTGGAGTGTGCTGCCTGTATTGAGAATTTATCATTCTAACTGCAGCCTTTTGTTGGGTAATTAGTGGTCTGAGATGGTTAGTTGTTGTTGAGCCCCATGCACAAATTCCATAGGTAAGATAGGGGTAAATAAGAGTGATAGAGGGCCAGGAGGGCTGACTGTGGAACACAGTACCGTATCTTCGATAGTATGCCTACAGTCTTGGAAATTTTCTTAGAAATTTGTTGTATATGTGTATGAAATTTGAGTCTATTATCGAGGTGGATTCCTAAGAATTTTCCCTCTGTTAGCTTTGCGATAGGTGATCCGTTTATCGTTATGTTAAGAGGTACATCTGTAGCTCTGCTACCAAACTGAATGAAGTAGGTTTTGTCAATGTTTAGTGTAAGTTTGTTAGTCCTCATCCAGGTAGATATTTTCTGTAATTCGGTTTTACAGTATTGGCTAGCTGACTGGGCTCGGGTGAGAGAAGACGTATGTAGTGTCATCTGCAAAAAGTGTGGGTTTGAGTAATTGCGAAGCATTTGGTAGGTCATTTATGTATAGGAGAAAGAGAAGAGGGCCAAGGACACTTCCCTGTGGGACACCAACTGTAATTGGTTGTTCGGAAGAGCTTGCCCCATTTGCGTACACATATTGGCTTCTGTTGCCGAGGTAAGACTTGAGGTAGTTGAGGGAGTGCCCTCTAATACCATAGTGTGACAATTTTACGTGGAGCAAGTCATGGTCAACTGTATCAAAAGCTTTACGTAAGTCAATGAAGATCCCCAGAGGGACTTCTTTTTTCTCTATTGCAGTGTATATATGTTCTAGCATGTGTATAATAGCATCATTAGTATTTTTATTAGGCCTGAATCCAAATTGGCAGGGGTTGAGAATGTTATGTTAGATGAGGTAGGAGTAGATTCGTTTATGAATTAATTTTTCGAAGATTTTTGAGAGAGGGTGTAAATTGGATATTGGCCTATAGTTATTCAACTCTGTCTGGTCACCTCCTTTATGGATCGGGGTGACCCTTGCTATTTTGAGAACTGTAGGGAAGGTGGAGGATTCAATGGATTTGTTAAAGAGTGTTGCAATGATTGGTGATAGCACTTGTGATGCTTTTTTGTATATAAAGGGTGGTAAGGTATTTAAATCTCCTGCCTTGTTTTTCAGTGCATTGATAATAAGGGAGACTTCGTATGGGTTAGTCGGAGCTAGGAACAGTGTGTTCGGGTAGTTGCCAGTGAGGTAGTCATTTGGTGGGGTATCTGAGCTTGGGATATTATTGGCAAGGTTTTGACCTATAGTGGAGAAGAAATCATTGAGTCTGTTTGCTGTTTCTGTTGGTGGGAGTTGGGGTTCATCTGATTTTGCTAATTTTATTTCGCTATGTCGTGATATCTTTTTTGTTCCCAGAATTTCTGATAGGGTCTTCCAGGTCTTTTTTATATCACCTCGTAAGTTGGATAATCTGTTCTCATAATACAATTTTTTTGCCCTTCTTATCAGGCTGGTTAGGATTGACGAGTAACGTTTTGTTTGGTCTCTGGTTATGTGACCCATTCTGTACTGTTTTTCATATCGGTGTTTTGTATTTATGGATTTGAGAATGCTGGGTGTTAGCCAGGGACTGTTCAGTCTCTTAGCTGTCATGTTTAGTTTTTTTTAGGGCAGTGCTTGTTATGAAGGTATTGGGTCTTTTCTAGAAAATTATTAAAACATTCGTCAATATCTGTATAGATTTCTAGCTCAGTGTGCCAGTCAATGTTTGTTACTGCTGTTGTGAAGTTATTAATGGCTGCCTCATTGTGAAGTCTGAAGGTGACTTTAGTAGTGTCTTGGGGTATTTTACCAAGAGTTATGAGGAAAGTAGGGTAGTGGTCTGTGGTATTATCTGTAATTATGCCTGATTTTAAAGGGGATATGGTGTTGGTCCAGATGTGGTCAAGTAGGGAAACACTAGTCTCTGTAACTCTTGTAGGTTTTGTTACTGTTGGTAGCAACATGCAGTTACTCATTGTGTTTGTGAATTCAGTAACGTGTGGGTCCTGGTCTTGCAGGAGATTTATACTGAAGTCACCTGAGAGTAGTAAGTGATCTTTGTTCATGCGTGCATCAGTTATCATACTTCCTAGGTTTTGACTAAATTGGTTAATGTTTGATTGTGGAATTCTGTAGATGTTTATCACTGAGAGGTTTTTGTAGGTATTTGGATTTGAATTTAGCTATTATATATTCCCCATGTTCATCCCTTGTGCAAGTATTAGTGATACATTCTAGTTGGTCTGAGTAGTATATAGCTGTGCCACCCCCTTGTTGGTCTGGCCTACAGTTGTGTATGGCATCAATGACTTACTACTATATAGAAAGCTGCTTGTTATGCAGAGCATTTTGGGCAAATTAGGTCAGTTTTGTACCAGGATGCGATCCATTTTTACTGACGGGGAACATGGACACACGCCCAATGTTTCTACCTTTGCCGGGAATCTAACCCAGACCCTCGCCGAGAGAAGCGAGCTTTAGCCACCTGGACACGGGGCACCAAACGTGCAAGACTCCTGCCATTTGTGAATTCATTTACCAATGCCATTAACTGGAAGAGTGCATAATTCCTGTTTTTGTTTATTTACATAGTATTGCTCAGTCAATTTTGGAGGTACCATCTGGTGTTGGGCACCAGGTAGAGGTTTACACGAACAGCTCTACTAGTTACAGCTTTCTTTGATTATAATAATATACTAGTCACACCAGAGAGGTCAGGTTTCTTTCTGCTTATTCTCCGAGCTGCCCCCGTTTTCCTAACTTATAACACAGGTTCAATTCTTGCACTGAAATTGACCCTCCTCAGAACCCGAAATCACTCTTTAACAATCGCCTATTCCTTACCTGGTATTAGTATTCTAACTGCCCCTCTGGTGCATATGACCTTCACTCGTGACACGACAATGATTCACATATTGTCTACATGCTTAAGGCCAGAATGGCTTGAAGTCAACTGCCAAGAGAATGACAAGCAACATTAATACAAACTGGAAACCTCTTCCACTAGCGGAAATCTTCCAAATAATATGGTAATTTTTTTTTTTTGTAATGCACTGAAATCTCATTGCATACCTGAATGACCACATACTATACTAGCAAAAGCCGTATGACCCTTGTTGGTTTGGCGCTTATTTATAATGTATTAGCGCTATTATCATGGAGTGCTAAACCCATAGGGATTATACAGCGCCTGCGGAAAGTTACTGGAGCACAGATCCAACTCCCTAGATCAAGAGCACACCACAGCATCAAGGACTCCCTTGAAGAACGGACTTGCACAAGAACTTGTCCTTTCTGTCGGCCAAACTGTGCGACGCGCATCGTCAAAGATGTGAACCTTGTGTATTACCAGTGATGTGATAATCAAGTTTATTTTCTATAAGGATTACAATGCGGGGTTTACAGATTTCGAATATTGTGTGGTTTACATGTTAAAATACTAATTACAGAGGGGGACGCTAGGACACCTAGCATGGCTAGGCATTTCGGGCAGATTAATTCTAAACTTTAAATTATTACAAACACTCCACACTCGATTCATCCTGAGGAAGTATCATCCCTCACGGTTGTACGGAAAGATTCTACAGGCTGCTTTAGACGTTCAAAACTATGTCCATAATGTGAAAGTTAAGACATGTGCAACATCTGGATATCTTTATTGTAAACGTTTCGCCATCCAGTGGCTTTATCAATATAGATTCTAGGACATAATTAGAAGACAGTAGAACTATATACAAAAGATGAGGTAATCAGTCCCTCAACCTTGGAGTTGGTGTTCACAGCATCGTGGTGGTGGAGAATCTGGAGCAAAGGCAAGAAGACTGGTGTTTATATAGGCGTCAGTGGATGAGGACGTGCAGCAGACGAGGGCATAGTCACTGGTAAGCGGGATTCCCCAGTGGAAGTAGGTCCTACCCAAAGGGATGAGTTGTAGCAGCCGTGAAGGTCTTGTAGATGTCCTCTGAACCAAGATTCCATGATGTTGCAATGTCTGACAAGTTGTGCAAGAAAAGTATAAAATACCGACAATATGAAAGTTAAGACATGTGCAACATTTGGATATCTTCTTGCCTTTGCTCCAGATTCTCCACCACCACGATGCTGTGAACACCAACACCAAGGTTGAGGGACTGATTACCTCATCTTTTGCATATAGTTCTACTGTCTTCTAATTATGTCCTAGAATCTGCATTGATAAAGCCACTGGATGGTGAAACGTCTACAATAAAGATATTCAGATGTTGTACATGTGTCTTAAATTTCATAGTCGGTATTTTATACCTTTCTTGCACAATATGTCCATAATGCTCGCCTGTGAGAGAGCTAATAACAACGAGGAGATATGTTGGTCAACCAGCAAATTATTGCAGGTCCGAGACAATGTCCAGTCTATGGATATTCTGTCTGACCTTGCATAGCATTACTGCAACAAAGCACATCCCTTGAATTAAGTTCATTCAGGTCAGAGGCTCGCTAGGGTTGGTGTCACCTTGGGTGTCACCCCCATGAAATCCAAGGGTGGAGGGCTTGGGGGGGGGGAGGTTGGTAAACTCCAGTTACGTCACTACTGCATGACCAGTAACTAATGTTTAACAATGAGAACGTTTAAGGGCCATAAACTGAACAGGAGAATACTTCTCAACTTTATTAATGATAAAATAATCGTAGTAATACTGAGGAAACAAACTCAAAGTGGTATTTGAGTACAGCCAACACATCCTACATTTATTCATCTTCAATAATGCCCCCCCCCCCCAAAAAAAAAAAATGAAAAATAAAAAGTATTACAATATCTGAGAAACACTAGTTGCGATCTGACCTTGAGTACAGGTAACATCTCGGTGAATCTGATCTTACATTTCCTTGCCTTCAATCCTGCAAAATCATCTATCACATCATCAAAATCAATGATTTTCCCTATATAGAAACGAAGGATTCTTTTCTTGTGTTGCTGGGCATTGTGTTTTGGGCATTAGCGTCACCTTTAGAGGCTCTATGGTGTCACCCCCTAAATGGTGTCACCCGGGGCGCCCCTTCCTTACGACGCCACTGATTCAGGTATAGGTACATATAAATACATAAATTGTCATACATATCAGTATGTGTAGATTACCTAGGATAACCCAAGAAAGTCAAAGTGACAATTTCCACTTTCAGAAAAGCAAAATCCAGTGGTTGATAAAGACGGCTGGTCGTATCACCAGACTGTTACCAAACTCTGCCTACAGGGGCTGTATGACCCTGGTGGGTTTAGCCCTTAGTTTTGTTTATAATAGCCTACAGGGAAGAATACTTCACATCTTTTAGTCCAGAGTCGTCAGATAAAGGTACTGTACCTTCCTATACTCCTGTCACTTTTACCCCACAACCCACAAAGTTCTCTTCAGCTGTAATCTATAATAAATGGTTATATTCATAACCATAATTTTTAAAGGGGTGGACCGGTAAGCCAGCGGAAGGCCTCTGTCAGGTGATCAAAAGCTCCAGCTGTGGAGTCATCATATGACTAGACCCCGAGTCTAGAAATACTTGTCCTGTTTCCTGACAAACGTGATACCTATCTTCAGCTGTGTCTTAAACACTTACACTTCAACCCCAAAGACCCTTATATAGAACCCTACATCTTGAGACAAAGTCATTACACTACCATTCCTTCACAAATTCCATAGTCTGACCAAATAACTAAGATTTTAATCACTGTTAAATCTACTAAAGACACACAAAACTGACAAGATGAATATAACACACGTGCAAGACTGAAGAACTGATCACTTCAAATAATCTCTTCATAGGATCCACCAGGAGGCCTGGTCACAGACCGGGCCGCGGGGGCGTTGACCCCCGGAACTCTCTCCAGGTAAACACCTCCTTATTAGATTAGATTACATTTTGCCACCGAAGTGGCTAGTTTATTGTGCATCTCAATCCATCCTGTGGACGGTACCGCAAGAGCATATGGATACTCAAATGGCCTATGAACTAGGCCCCAAAGGGTTAACAGGAATACATATGGATTTATATCTACATATCTATAGTTCACTTATCTGTTACAAGCAAATTTAGGAAATTTGCTTAGTATATCTGGTATCTTATTTTCATTAACAAGATATCTTGACATGTCACAGGTTATTATATTGTCTATCTCCTTATTCCTCAATAAGTGGACAATTAAGCCATGTTACGTTGGTTGTCCCTTATTTCCTTGATAGTAAGGTTCTCACTACATGTTCTAGTGTGGGGTAGCTTTTACTTAATGGCCTTATTTGTCTAGGGGTAATACATTATGGCTGATCATCCTGAGTGTGTCTGATATCCTTCCACCAGCCCTCTTCACAGGTTATGTAAACTACTACTATAAAAATATAACTGTATTCTCAATAGATATGTACAGAATATACAATTACAGCCTCACATTTTCAAAACAATGATCTACACACTCCATAGCTGTTCTCCCACATGGTGTATCTTATTAACTTTTGTCCTTCTCTCTCTTGACTAACTCTGGCTAACCAGTGTTTTGACACACTTTAGTCACCCTGGGTAGGGAGGCCAAGCCCATGATGACACTCTTCAGGTCACTTGTTCTATCTAGGCTGGAATATTGCTGCACACTAACAGCACCTTTCAAGGCAGGTGAAATTGCTGACCTAGAAAATGTACAGAGAACCTTCACGGCGCGCATAACGGAGATAAAACACCTCAATTACTGGGAGCGCTTGAGGTTCCTAAACCTGTATTCCCTGGAACGCAGGAGGGAGAGATACATGATTATATACACCTGGAAAATCCTAGAGGGACTAGTACCGAACTTGCACACGAAAATCACTCACTACGAAAATAAAAGACTTGGCAGACGATGCAACATCCCCCCAATGAAAAGCAGGGGTGTCACTAGCACGTTAAGACACCATACAATAAGTGCCAGGGGCCCGAGACTGTTCAAGTGCCTCCCAGCATACATAAGGGGGATTACCAACAGACCCCTGGCAGTCTTCAAGCTGGCACTGGACAAGCACCTAAAGTCGGTTCCTGACCAGCCGGGCTGTGGCTCGTACGTTGGTTTGCGTGCAGCCAGCAGCAACAGCCTGGTTGATCAGGCTCTGATCCACCAGGCCTGGTCACAGACCGGGCCGCGGGGGCGTTGACCCCCGGAACTCTCTCCAGGTAAATTCCAGTGTTCAAGACAGTGATCATATGCCTGATCACATAATTTACATTTAGTTTGATCATCATCTGTGTGTCTCCCAAACTGCCAGAAGTACTTGTAACCAAGCCTAAGCCTGGCCACTACAACATCAGTCAGTCTGTTCACATTGCAAGTTGCTCCATAAACATACTTATCTACGTTCATGTTATCATAGTGGGTTATAGATCTACTCAGGCTTCTAACTGCATTCCTATAACAATCATTTTCATTATTTACTTCTCTCCTAATATTATTCCTAATGCTAGACACAGTTATACCAAAGTTATATTCTACATTCTCCTTCTGGGTACTCTTCTTGGCTATTATTATTATTATAATCAAAAAGAAGCGCTAAGCCACAAGGGCTATACAGCTCTTCTTGGCTAACATATCAACTTTATCATGAAGGAGTAATCCAATGTGTGATGGGATCCATAGCATTGTACATTAATTCCTTCGTCTCTGATTTTTGAGTATCTATACCTAGCTTCTCCAATGAGCATGTTGTTGGAGTCATTATATGAGTCAAGAGCCTTCAGTGATGACATAGAATCAGTAATGATGATAGAGTCAAGCTCAATGTCTTAAGTTAGCTTTAGCGCCATTAGGATTGCAAACAGTTCAGTATGCAGTGTAGACGCCCAGTTGCTAATTCTTATGCCTAGTTCAACAAGTTTATTATCGTTCTTAACTAGGGAGGTGGCAACAAGAGCAGATGCAGCCCTGCCAGAAGACTCCTGTTTAGATCCATCAGTGTATATTACTTGTGATAACTTATTACTACCAGCTAGGCGAGAAATTTCTTCTTGAGCAGTTGCTTTAACAAGTGATTTAAGGAAGGGATTACTAGCAATGAGCTTCTTGGGAGGGACTTGTAGGTATGTGATATTAATTGAACACATCTTCCATGGAGGGGTGAAATGCTCTTGTTGCCTACAGTGATACAGTTCATGCAGGTTATAAAACTTAATGCAATTGCACGTTTTCACAGTCCATTTAGATCTGTGTGTATTTACCTCTAGACACTTAGTAAGGTTCATTGTGACAGTGTCTGGTTCGTTTCTTAACATTCTAATACCGAGTACAGTGTTAATATCAACAATCCTATCACTGATACTAGAAATAGCAAGCTCCTTCCTCATATTAAGAGCCTTTGTAGATTGGGGACAACCAAGAATAATTCAGAGAGCTTCATTTTGCATTAACTCCAAGGGTCCCCTCCCCTCAAGGAAGGCTCCTTGATGTTGGTGAGGGGCTCTTGATTTAGGGAATTGGATCTGTGCTCCAGTTCCCCGAATTAAGCCTGAATGCCTTCCACATCCCCCCTCCCAGGCGCTGTATAATCCTCCGGGTTTAGCGCTTCCCCTTGATTATAATAATAATCCAAGGGTCCCCACTCTCTTCGCCCATCGTACATAATTACATTCCCTTCCATAATGCCAAAATTACTTCTCATAAAAGCATCTGGATATGAGCCTCGATAAGCTCTTCTTTCAATAGAAGAATTTCAACAGGACCTTCGAACTCAAATGTAACATCTCTTAATTTACCTGAATTTTAAGTTTAACCTTTTCTCTTCAAGTTTTGACAGTTCCAGTTTCTTTCCCATTCCATGCCTGAAGGCTTGCATATCTACAAACCCGTGCTCACTTTGTAACACTGTTAGATTAATAAACCTCATTTTTTTCGATAATCTCCCCCTATCCTTTCCTTCTCCACGAATTCAATCCCCACCCTTTTCACTCTTGCTCCTCTACAATCACTCCTCCATTGCTAACCCACCTCCGCAGGACCAAAACTTATTCCACCACTATCCACACTACTACAACAACCGCCATCCCACCACGACCACCACTCCACTACAACCACAACACCCACTCGAGGGTCAAGTGGTAGTGCCTTCGTCTCACTTCTGAAGAACCTGGGTTCTATCCCAACGCAAGTGGAAACAGGGCACGTTTCCTTATACCTTTTGCCCCTATTTACCTAGCAAGAAGTAGGCATCTGGGAGTTAGCCGACCGTCGTAGGTCACATTCTGGGAATGAGAACCAAAGGACCTCAGTGGAAATAACCCGTAGGTTTTACTGATGTCGTGGGTTGCTAACTCTTCACGCCTCGCCTCTGGCAGTACTGTAGACTCAATTCTTGTGCTTCTACTTTACATTGTTCAAGACTATAGAGCTAAGCATTTATCCAGGCCGAGGGACCAACATCCTCAAAATCATTTCTTTTAAGGCCTGAGTGATCACATCATCCTCAACTCTTCAGTGTTTCTGCTGTCTCTATATTTGGTCATCATTTCAGAAATAAAGATACCCAACTGTTGCACATGCGTCTTGCTTATCCACTTGTCGGCACTGTATACAATGTTATAACGATAGTAACCCTACATGTAAATCTCAAGAAAATCTTCCCTTAGGGCAGTGGTTCCCAAACTTTTTCAGCTTGTTACCCAATTTAACATGCCACATAAAGCATGTTACCCCTTTCACAAAATGTTGTTATTATTGATATATATGGCTAAACGTGAACGTATACAGCCTCGCATACTCTGCTAATCCTAGCAAAACCATTGAAAACGTAAAAACCACACATATATTATATATAAAATTAATAATAGCTACAAATTCACAGTAACAGTGGGTAAATACTAACTATATACTGCACAGGGCAGTACACATACATACCAGCTTATGTCTACCTCGGCTGATGCTCACAGATAAACTGACAATGTGAAATAGAGGCAGCCTCAGGAAGTGAGTGACGCATACTGGACAGGTCGATCTGGGCTACTGAGTGACTTTTGTCCTGAAGCATACTTGTCAAAATACTTTTGGGTTTCCACACACTTAGCTATATATTTCTTCTTTTCTAATACTGTATATTAGTTTTTGATGTTTATTGTTATTTGGTTTAATTTTATTACTTACTTAGTATATAAAGTTGTAAAGTAAACCTATTATAAGACAAAGTTAACAATAATCCTCATACCGGGTACCACATTGTTTTCTTGATTTTCAGAATTCATAACTTTTTTTCTGTCACCCCTCCATTACCCCCCAAAAATGGTTAAATTACCCCCAGGGGGTAATTTACCCCCAGTTTGGGAACCACTGCCTTAGGGGAATATTCCTTGACGCTGGTGAGGGGCTCTACGTCTAGGGAATTGGATCTGTGCTTCAGTTACCTAAACTGAGCCTGAATACTTTCCATCCCCCCCCCCATAGCTGTATAATCCCTAAGGGTTTAGCGCTCCCCCATGATTATAATAATAATGAAAATCCCCCACTACCATTACTGCCACACAACAAAAAACTTATCCTTCATTACAACTCTCATAGCAGTGTAAACAATTCAGTAATCTCCTTCGTACTCTTTTAAACTTTGAGCACTCGTCTGATTTGCTGTGTTTGAGTTACAGCGTAAAACACTTGCTCAAATACACTAACAAATGGATATCGCTCCGAGCACAGAAATGCTATATACAGTGCCTGGATTTTCCGATTTTTCAAACCATTAAATTCCCGCCAGTGAAGAGGGGCGGCTCGATGCCGCAGACTCCCAAATAACTGAAGCTACTATCCTTTTTCCTGAATCAAATCTGGTTTACCTGGAGTTTACCTGGAGAGAGTTTCGGGGGTCAACGCCCCCGCGGCCCGGTCTGTGACCAGGCCTCCTGGTGGATCAGCGCCTGATCAACCAGGCTGTTGCTGCTGGCTGCACGCAAACCAACGTACGAGCCACAGCCCGGCTGATCAGGAACTGCCTTTAGGTGCTTGTCCAGTGCCAGCTTGAAGACTGCCAGGGGTCTGTTGGTAATCCCCCTTATGTGTGCTGGGAGGCAGTTGAACAGTCTCGGTCCCCTGACACTTATTGTATGGTCTCTTAACGTGCTAGTGACACCCCTGCTTTTCATTGGGGGGATGGTGCATCGTCTGCCAAGTCTTTTGCTTTCGTAGTGAGTGATTTTCGTGTGCAAGTTCGGTACTAGTCCCTCTAGGATTTTCCAGGTGTATATAATCATGTATCTCTCCCTCCTGCGTTCCAGGGAATACAGGTTTAGAAACCTCAAGCGCTCCCAGTAATTGAGGTGTTTTATCTCCGTTATGCGCGCCGTGAAAGTTCTCTGTACATTTTCTAGGTCGGCAATTTCACCTGCCTTGAAAGGTGCTGTTAGAGTGCAGCAATATTCCAGCCTAGATAGAACAAGTGACCTGAAGAGTGTCATCATGGCTTGGCCTCCCTAGTTTTGAAGGTTCTCATTATCCATCCTGTCATTTTTCTAGCAGATGCGATTGATACAATGTTATGGTCCTTGAAGGTGAGATCCTCCGACATAATCACTCCCAGGTCTTTGACGTTGGTGTTTCGCTCTATTTTGTGGCCAGAATTTGTTTTGTACTCTGATGAAGATTTAATTTCCTCATGTTTACCATATCTGAGTAATTGAAATTTCTCATCGTTGAACTTCATATTGTTTTCTGCAGCCCACTGAAAGATTTGGTTGATGTCCGCCTGGTAACCTTGGTAACCTTGCCTGGTTGATCAGACCCTAATCCACCACGAGGCCTGGTCTCAGACCGGGTCGCGGGGGCGTTGACCCCCCAAACTCTCTCCAGGTAAACTCCAGGCGCTGTACAACTTCATATGGTACCCCCCCCCTGCTCTTTAATATCACAGGGCACTTTGTACCGACCTCTTGAATACTTCCAGCACAAATGGAGTTTCTAACACGTATTGTTCTAGGCTGCAACCCACACAATAGTTGGGCAAAATACAGGCACTTCCTTTACTTCTACGTGGGTAGCGGGAGTGTAAGGAAGATTTGCCGATAAGGTTCCCAGGCCTGAGGTTCGAACCAGTTACCTTTGAACTGTGATTTGTATGGTCTCACTAACGAAAATAACCTGATGATCGATGCCATAGCTGAAGAACCCACGTTTAACGCCATACGAGTTCAGTATGCAGTAGTTACCACACACCCATTCTGTAGGAGGTAGGGTATTCGCCACCTGCCCATCCTGCTGGTGGTAGTCACCATATACCCATCCTATGTGAAATAGTCAAAAAGTTCGAGAATGGGCCTGGGACTCAGCCTCCAGTGGTCAGGAAATTAGTGGCAGTGAAGTACAGTATTTACAAAATTATAAATGGTTTACAGAGGTATTCAACATGACAGAATCCATGGTGTGATGCTTGATGATATCCTCATCCTATCAAGTTTCCCAGATCAGACCTTGAGTAAACGCATGGAAATCCATCCAGCCAATCCTGTGGCTCGAGTCCAAATGCCTTCCATTTCCCTAGGTGCTGATGACCACAATAAGTTTAGCACTACCCTCCCCCATGAAAATATTTCACCCATTCGCCGTGACCTCCGCCCCCAACTAAACTTACTCTCGTAAAATATGTTGAGAAAATACTCGAGTCTCATGTGCCTCCCGTCACAAAATAACTGATAGTCCCATTAACTCCCATAACCAGAGACCCTCATATATTTAACCATTTTTGACAGTGAGAAATGAGCCTCAAAGCGCTAAGGTATAACTTACACGGTAAAATAAACCATACGTCGTGGATGACACACTATTGACTCAGACATTAGAAGACATGTGTCAGCATTTCTGAGTGCCGTAGGGAAACATCTGCCTTAAAGGCAGATGTTTCCCACAGTTACTCCAGCACATAAACATCTCTTTCAAAAGTATTTGTTTCGATGCTGTAATAACTGTGGGGAGTTTCAGTTTAATATTTGTATTATGCACCCCACACCCATCCTGTGGGCGACTGTCAAAAGATTAGAGGTGCATAATGGGTCCAGGGACTGTACCTCAACATTACAGAGGTACATAATGGGTCCAGGGACTGTACCTCAACATTACAGAGGTACATAATGGGTCCAGGGACTGTACCTCAACATTACAGAGGTACATAATGGGTCCAGGGACTGTACCTCAACATAACAGAGGTACATAATGGGTCCAGGGACTGTACCTCAACATTACATTATAATCAAAAAGAAGCGCTAAGCCACAAGGGCTATACAGCTCAACATTACAGAGGTACATAATGGGTCCAGGGACTGTACCCAACATTACAGAGGTACATAATGGGTCCCAGGGACTGCACCTCAACATAACAGAGGTACATAATGGGTCCAGGGACTGTACCTCAACATTACAGAGGTACATAATGGGTCCAGGGACTGTACCTCAACATAAAAGAGGTACATAATGGGTCCAGGGACTGTACCTCAACATAACAGAGGTACATAATGGGTCCAGGGACTGTACCTCAACATTACAGAGGTACATAATGGGTCCAGGGACTGTACCTCAACATAACAGAGGTACATAATGGGTCCAGGGACTGTACCTCAACATTACAGAGGTACATAATGGGTCCAGGGACTGCACCTCAACATTACAGAGGTACATAATGGGTCCAGGGACTGTACCTCAACATTACAGAGGTACATAATGGGTCCAGGGACTGTACCTCAACATAAAAGAGGTACATAATGGGTCCAGGGACTGTACCTCAACATAACAGAGGTACATAATGGGTCCAGCGACTGTACCTCAACATAACAGAGGTACATAATGGGTCCAAGGACTGTACCTCAACATAACAGAGGTACATAATGGGTCCAGGGACTGTACCTCAACATAACAGAGGTACATAATGGGTCCAGGGACTGTACCTGAACATTACAGAGGTACATAATGGGTCCAGGGACTGTACCTCAACATAACAGAGGTACATAATGGGTCCAGGGACTGTACCTCAACATAACAGAGGTACATAATGGGTCCAGGGACTGTACCTCAACATAAAAGAGGTACATAATGGGTCCAGGGACTGTACCTCAACATAAAAGAGGTACATAATGGGTCCAGAGACTGTACCTCAACATAAAAGAGGTACATAATGGGTCCAGGGACTGTACCTCAACATTACAGAGGTACATAATGGGTCCAGGGACTGTACCTCAACATTACAGAGGTACATAATGGGTCCAGGGACTGTACCTCAACATAACAGAGGTACATAATGGGTCCAGGGACTGTACCTCAACATAAGAGGTACATAATGGGTCCAGGGACTGTACCTCAACATTACAGAGGTACATAATGGGTCCAGGGACTGTACCTCAACATTACAGAGGTACATAATGGGTCCAGGGACTGTACCTCAACATTACAGAGGTACATAATGGGTCCAGGGACTGGGCCCCAAAGTTTTGATAGCTGAACAAGTTACAAAGGTAATAAACAACCTATACAATCATGAACAAATTACAAAGTAATGAGCCATTTACCCGTCCACACCCGGTGAAAAGTGTAATGAGTTATTAGTGCAAATATTAATTGCGTCACACACACACACACACACACACACACACACACACACACACACACACACACACACACACACACACACACACACACACACACACATTTTTAAAAAAGAAGCTTCGATGCTGGAATAACTGAGAAATATCTGCCTTTAAGGTTAGATAAGAATTGTCAAGAAACAGGATAAATTTCCTGACACGGTTCTTATAGTCATATGATGACCCGCCGCTGGAGCTTTTGGTCACTGACCGAGGCCTTCCTCTGGCTTACCGGTCCACCCGTTTAAAAATAATGGTTACGGTTATAACCATTAGGAATGCCGCCTTCAAGGGGGATGTTTCGACTCTCAAAGGCTCCTGATCCAAGGAACTCAAGCTACTCTCCCCACTTGGCTCACCTTAGCAGTGATGCCTCGTCTTGGTGACTTCTTTCCTGTAAATAAAAGTTATGTGGTCAGGAAAGCCTACGATACGACAATTTTCAGACATTATTATAATCAAGGAGGAAGCGCTAAATCCGGAGGAGCGCCTGGGGGGGGATGTGGAAGGTATTTAGGCTTAATTCGGGGAACTGGAGCACAGATCCAATTCCCTAGATCAAGAGCCCCTCAGCAGCGTCAGGAACCCCCAATGAGGGTCAACTTGAAGATTGAGACACTTATGCAGCATATGGGAATCCTTATTCAGGAAACGTTTCGCCACACAGTGGCTTCATCAGTCCAATACAAAGAGGAAGGCGTAAGGAGAGGAGGAGTATGAGGTAATCATACTCCTCCTCTCCTTACGCCTTCCTCTTTGTATTGGACTGATGAAGCCACTGTGTGGCGAAACGTTTCCTGAATAAGGATTCCCATATGCTGCATAAGTGTCTCAATCTTCAACTTGTCGGTTTTTCAAACCATTCATAACGAGGGTCAACTTGTAGTGTTTGCGCGTCCAGTACGAGCCTAAAAAATATCCAGTCTCTGTTAATTGATATCGCTCGTAAAGACAACGATTGATATAGTTTTCACAATCATTTTCACTAAATATTTTTTGTAAGACTTTCCTGAATTGATATTTAAGCTTAATTCCCCCCTATGATGTGTCCCTAATGACGTATTTTAAGCTCGCGCCCCCTGGAAGTAGCACATTATGCCAAATTTTGGAGTAAAAGTGATCCCTGTTTTAATGCCTCTCATTCCCCAACACTGTTAACGACCCCTCGTGTTTACAATGCTAAATAGAGCTTAATTCGACAACGGGTTGGCACTCCTGTATGCCATTAATAACTTCACAACAGCATTAGCAAACATTGATTGGCACACTGAGCTAGAAATCAATACAGATATTGACGAATGTATTAATAATTTTCTAAAAAAGACTCAATACCTCTATAACAAGCACTGCCCTAAAAAAACTAAGCAGATGACAGCTAAGAGACTGAACAGTCCCTGGCTAACACCCAGCATTCTCAAATCCATAAATACAAAACACCAATATGAAAAACAGTACAGAATGGGTCACATAACCAGAGACCAAACAAAACGTTACTCGTCAATCCTAACCAGCCTGATAAGAAGGGCAAAAAAATTGTATTATGAGAACAGATTATCCAACTTACGAGGTGATATAAAAAAGACCTGGAAAACCCTATCAGAAATCTGGGAACAAAAAGATATCACGAAATAGCGAAATAAAATTAGCAAATCAGATGAACCCCAACTCCCACCAACAGAAACAGCAAACAGACTCAATGATTTCTTCTCCACTATAGGACAAAACCTTGCCAATAAAATCCCAAGCTCAGATACCCCCACCAAATGACTACCTCACCGGCAACTACCCGAACACACTGTTCCTAGCTCCGACTAACCATACGAAGTCTCCCTTATTATCAACGCACTAAAAAACAAGGGAGGAGATTTAAATACCTTACCACCCTTTATATACAAAAAAGTGTCACAAGTGCTATCACCAATCATTGCAACACTCTTTAACAAATCCATTGAATCCTCCACCTTCCCCCAGTACTCAAAATAGCAAGGGTCACCCCGATCCACAAAGGGGAGACCAAACAGAGTTGAATAACTATAGGCCAATATCCAACTTACACCCTCTCTCAAAAATCTTCGAAAAATTAATTCAAAAACGAATCTACTCCTACCTTATCTCCCAAAACATACTCAACCCCTGCCAATTTGGATTCAGGCCTAATAAAAATACTAATGATGCTATTATACACATGCTAGAACATATATACACTGCAATAGAGAAAAAAGAAGTCCCACTGGGGATCTTCATTGACTTACGTAAAGCTTTGATACAGTTGACCATGACTTGCTCCACGTAAAATTATCACACTATGGTATAAGAGGGCACTCCCTCAACTACCTCAAGTCATACCTCAGCAACAGAAGCCAATATGTGTACGCAAATGGGGCAAACTCTTCTGCACAACCAATTACAGTTGGTGTCCCACAGGGAAGTGTCCTTGGCCCTCTTCTCTTTCTCCTATACATAAATGACCTACCAAATGCTTCTCAATTACTCAAACCCACACTATTTGCTGATGACACAACATACGTCTTCTCCCACCCGAGCCCAGTCACGCTAGCCAATACTGTAAATACCGAATTACAGATAATATCTACCTGGATGAGTACTAACAAACTTACACTAAACATTGACAAAACCTACTTCATTCAGTTTGGTAACAGAGCTACAGATGTCCCTCTTAACATAATGATAAACGGATCACCTATCACAAAGCTAACAGAGGGAAAATTCTTAGGAATCCACCTTGATAATAGACTCAAATTTCATACACATATACAACAAATTTCTAAGAAAAATTTCCAAGACTGTAGGCATACTATCGAAGATACGGTACTATGCTCCACAGTCAGCCCTCCTGGCCCTATATCACTCTCTTATTTACCCCTATCTCACCTATGGAATTTGTGCATGGGGCTCAACAACAAGTAACCATCTCAGACCACTAATTACCCAACAAAAGGCTGCAGTTAGAATGATAACAAATTCTCACTACAGGCAGCACACTCCACCAATATTCAATACACTCAACCTACTCACCATACAAAACATCCATACTTATTACTGCACCTATTACATACATAGAACACTCAACTCTGATATTAACCCTCCCCTCCAAACATCTCCTTGCCAACCTCAACAGAAACACATGACCATAAACACAGGCACAGATCACTCTTTGATATTCCTCGTGTCCATCTCACGCTATGCAAAAAACTCAATGCACATAAAAGGCCCTAAAATCTGGAATTCATTACCTGTTAATATAAAAGAAACACTACCTGTTTATAAATTCAAGTCTCTTCTCAAAGATCACTTACTCACCCAAAACCAAATAAATACTGAATAACTGAACCTTATAAATTGTATATCTTAAATTTTTCTCACAATTACATCACATAAATGTTAAACCTAAAACCCAATCTAACTTAATTATTTTTAAATTCACTACCTAACAGAATACTCCATTCTACTGAATTTAACAACAATGCATGCAACCATATGACCTGTCTTTGTAATACTCACTTGTGCTTTATAGTAATCAGTTTACATTAATGTTTTTCACTGATTTCATCATTGCTTAGTTAATCTTAAGTTAATTTTAAGCCAGCCCGTAATGCTATGCATAGTATAAGTGGCTTTGGCATGCTGCTCTTATCTGTATTTTTTTTTTTTTTGTACCTCTGTAAGTGTGCTCAAATTATAAATAAATAAATAAATAAATAAATAAATAAATCATGATGTGGCACCACTGGAGCGTTGTCATGGCAACAAGGACGCTCAGGTGCACCACCTGGCATCTTTCGTTAGGAAAATCACCTGGCATTTTCAGTCAGGTGCACCGCCTGCCACCTTTAGTCAGGTGCACCACGTGGCGTCCAGCTGACGATGGTCAAAACACGTTGAAGAACACGTTTCTATCGGTACAGCGTTTTGCTGCGTAGAGCTTTATCAAGTGTGGCTCTGCATAGAGCTTTATCAAGTGTGGCTCTGCGTAGAGCTTTATCAAGTGTGGCTCTGCGTAGAGCTTTATCAAGTGTGGCTCTGCGTAGAGCTTTATCAAGTGTGGCTCTGCGTAGAGCTTTATCAGTTGTGGCTCTGCGTAGAGCTTTATCAAGTGTGGCTCTGCGTAGAGCTTTATCAAGTGTGGCTCTGCGTAGAGCTTTATCAAGTGTGGCTCTGCGTAGAGCTTTATCAAGTGTGGCTCTGCGTAGAGCTTTATCAAGTGTGGCTCTGCGTAGAGCTTTATCAAGTGTGGCTCTGCGTAGAGCTTCACCATAAGTGGCTCTGCGTAGAGCTTCACCATAAGTGGCTCTGCGTAGAGCTTCACCATAAGTGGCTCTGCATAGAGCTTCACCATAAGTGGGCTCTGCATAGAGCTTCACCATAAGTGGCTCTGCATAGAGCTTCACCATAAGTGGCTCTGCATAGAGCTTCACCATAAGTGGCTCTGCATAGAGCTTCACCATAAGTGGCTCTGCATAGAGCTTCACCATAAGTGGCTCTGCATAGAGCTTCACCATAAGTGGCTCTGCATAGAGCTTCACCATAAGTGGCTCTGCATAGAGCTTCACCATAAGTGGCTCTGCATAGAGCTTCACCATAAGTGGCTCTGCATAGAGCTTCACCATAAGTGGCTCTGCATAGAGCTTCACCATAAGTGGCTCTGCATAGAGCTTCACCATAAGTGGCTCTGCATAGAGCTTCACCATAAGTGGCTCTGCATAGAGCTTCACCATAAGTGGCTCTGCATAGAGCTTCACCATAAGTGGCTCTGCATAGAGCTTCACCATAAGTGGCTCTGCATAGAGCTTCACCATAAGTGGCTCTGCATAGAGCTTCACCATAAGTGGCTCTGCATAGAGCTTCACCATAAGTGGCTCTGCATAGAGCTTCACCATAAGTGGCTCTGCATAGAGCTTCACCATAAGTGGCTCTGCATAGAGCTTCACCATAAGTGGCTCTGCATAGAGCTTCACCATAAGTGGCTCTGCATAGAGCTTCACCATAAGTGGCTCTGCATAGAGCTTCACCATAAGTGGCTCTGCATAGAGCTTCACCATAAGTGGCTCTGCATAGAGCTTCACCATAAGTGGCTCTGCGTAGAGCTTCACCATAAGTGGCTCTGCGTAGAGCTTCACCATAAGTGGCTCTGCGTAGAGCTTCACCCATAAGTGGCTCTGCGTAGAGCTTCACCATAAGTGGCTCTGCGTAGAGCTTCACCATAAGTGGCTCTGCGTAGAGCTTCACCATAAGTGGCTCTGCGTAGAGCTTCCACCATAAGTGGCTCTGCGTAGAGCTTCACCATAAGTGGCTCTGCGTAGAGCTTCACCATAAGTGGCTCTGCGTAGAGCTTCACCATAAGTGGCTCTGCGTAGAGCTTCACCATAAGTGGCTCTGCGTAGAGCTTCACCATAAGTGGCTCTGCGTAGAGCTTCACCTAAGTGGCTCTGCGTAGAGCTTCATCATAAGTGGCTCTGCGTAGAGCTTCATAAGTGGCTCTGCGTAGAGCTTCATCAAGTCCTGACCAGATAAAGCTCGACACGACCCAAATTTGTCCCCTACGTAAGTCCTGTTCCGTAACTCTTACGTTTTCCATTATCACCCGATAAGAGTGGAAATCCTATTGATAAAATATAAAAAAAAAAAAACTTGAGTACACTTCACATACGTGAATTACCGCGAGTGAAAGAAGGATCTGACGAGTGAAAAATAAAATAAGACTTTCTCGAACGTGTTGGTGTGTATAACGTATGTTATTCACCCCAATAATCTTGCATTTAAGACTTATTATTGCTGACCAAACGAGTGAATGTCAAGTCTGACCAAACGAGTGAATGTCAAGTCTGACCAAACGAGTGAATGTCAAGTCTGACCAAACGAGTGAATGTCAAGCCTGACCAAACGAGTGAATGTCAAGCCTGACCAAACGAGTGAATGTCAAGCCTGACCAAACGAGTGAATGTCAAGCCTGACCAAACGAGTGAATGTCAAGCCTGACCAAACGAGTGAATGTCAAGCCTGACCAAACGAGTGAATGTCAAGCCTGACCAAACGAGTGAATGTCAAGCCTGACCAAACGAGTGAATGTCAAGCCTGACCAAACGAGTGAATGTCAAGTCTGACCAAACGAGTGAATGTTAAGTCTGACCAAACGAGTGAATGTCAATTCTGACAAGACTTAAAAATTGTGAATAAAGGAGTGAGTCCCGTACAGGGTGTCCAGCCAATCCTTGTACAGCGCTAAAAAAAAGCACTCGTAGTTATACTATACACATTTTGATCTAGTTTCTCATTTCTAGTTACTTTTATGGAAAATATCCGCGATTACCCCTATATATATTTTTTTGACAATGAACCTAATTCCCCTAGGCTCCTACAACAATCACTCCCACGCCTCCAAGCAGTAGCGTTCCTAGGACACATCTCATTTCTCCTAGGCTTGCTGTTATTATGCTTCCTGCTCTTAGACGTACCTGCTTCTGCTAGGTGTGCCAGTTACTTGGCTTGCCTGCCCCTAGGTGTGCCAGCTACTTGGCTTGCCTGCCCCTAGGCGTGCCAACTACTAGGCTTGCCTACCCCCAGGCGTGCCAGCTAAGAGGCTTGCCTGCCCCCTTGCCGTGCCGTGTCTAGATGGCCGAGGAGCAGACGGATTGGCTAGCGTGTGGAAGACGAAGGTGTCGTGCTCAGCGTGTGGCTGAGGTGGTAGCAGCCAGGGAAGAGCAGTACCAAGCCAACCTCCACCTAAGGCGGTGCAGGTGAGGTGCACTAGGTAGCAGGATGTAGGTACAGAAAGACTGAATAGATGTAAAAACAAAAACATTTTATTCTCTTGTGCAACATAAAAAAATAGGTAGTTTAAATGTAAATGTTCCTAAGCACAAAGGAAAGCCACTAGCATGTATGAACATTTCGGGCAGGTCAGACTCAAAAGTTCGAAAATGCACTTCCATAAAATGCATTTTCAGAATGAAAAACTCCTCAGTGAACGTATGTTTACAATTTTTTTTTTTACTTTATCAGGTTAGGCTAGGTTAAATTTACATAATGCAATATTTATACATGCTCGCGACAGCCATATGAATAAGAACATAAGAATGGAGGAACACTGCAGAAGGCCTACTGGCCCATGCGAGGCAGGTCCTTATCAAAACGACCTCTACCCAAAGCTACCCAATAAGTAACTCCCGTACCCAATGACACCAATTAAACCCAGCCCCTCCCACTCATATATTTGTCCAGTCTCTTCTTAAAGCTACCAAGGTCCTAGCCTCTACCACCCCACTGGGAAGACTGTTCCACGCATCTACAACTCTGTTAGAAAACCAGTACTTACCTATGTCCTTTCTAAATCTAAATTTATCCAACTTAAAGCCATTATTTCTGGTTCTTACCTGGTTCGACACCCTCAGTACTTTATTAATATCTCCCTTGTTTATGCCCGTCATCCACTTATACACTTCAATGATATCTCCTCTCATTCTACGCCTCTCCAGAGAGTGGAGATTTAAGGCTTTAAGTCTATCTTCATGCGGGAGGTTCCTTAAACAGTAAATCATTTTAGTCATTCTTCTCTGTATGTTCTCTAATGAGTCTATATCCATCCTGTAGTAAGGGGACCAAAACTGAGCAGCATAATCTAAATGAGGCCTCACCAGTGATGTATACAACTGTAAAATAACTTTTGGACTTCTGTTACTTATACTTCTTGAGATAAATCCAAGTAATCTGTTGGCCTTGTTGCGCACACTAAGGCACTGCTGTCTTGGCTTTAGATTTCTGCTTACCATGACTCCCAAGTCTTTTTCACATTCTGTATGATCAAGCTCTACTTCACCTAGATTATAGCTTCGATGGTTATTTTCATTACCAAGGGCAAGTACCTTACACTTATCCACATTGAACTTCATCTGCCATTTTTCAGACCCACTGCACAAATTTACATTGCCTAAAAATCATTTGCAGATTTCCTAAAAAAAATCATAATTTTATTTTTGTGAATTATTATGAGCAAATTATCTGCAGGAGGTTTACAGGGTATTACCTGAATTATCTGCAAGTAATTTGGGTGAGATGAGTGGGACTTAAGTCACACTAGGTCGCAGGACTAACTCCCTCGATGCCCACTTCCTACCACTCAAAAAACTAGAGCTGACATTAAATTAATAATTACAATATTAAAACCAGCTACTCTGGTAAATTTAAGTTGTGGACTGTATACAATTAGCCTTGCTGAGTACACAAAAGAAATTTGTATTACCACTTACGATTTAATTACCGTAGATGGCTCACACCACAACACCTGCCTAACACCTAGACCCTACACTTGCCAATTAGAGATCTAAATGAAAGAACTAGTGGCACACTTCCATGTGAGTGAAGCAATATGGAGTCACTTCAACTCCATATTGTTTCAGACTTTGGAACAATGCTCTTCTCCAGACTGAGGGACTGACCACCTCAAAACTTCAAGGGTGATGGACTGATTACATCGTCTTCAAGTATCTTCTGCTTCTATCAACTTTTCTGTACTCGACTGAAGAAGCCTACTGTGTAGGCGAAACGTTTCGAAATAAAGATGCCAAACTGTTGCATATGTGTCTTACCTAACAACTGTGAGTGATGGTCATATCCCTCATCTTCCGCCATCCACACGTAAGTCTTGAGGTCCCGCAAATTTCCTGTCCCAATTCTTCAGCAGGGGACATTAACACGGGTTCCTATTACAAATTCAGGCCAAAAAAAAAACCAATTTGGCAACGAAGATGCTGGATTATTAGCTGAATTTTCCACGACAACCAGTGCCCACAAATTACAAATGACTTCTGTACGGCTTCACTTCCCCGGCTGTTCCACATCCCCCCGCCACTCAAAATTTCTCGAAAGGGTCCTAATAATATCACATTTTAATACGTAATTATATTGTTCAAATTTAAACATGCGGAATTTAGGAAAATTCAAAAGTTTCCACAATTTTAGCGATTCACCTGGCATATATTCTGATAATAATAGTAATAATAAATATTTCTACACGATTCAACTATTACTAACCTAACTGACATACCACATAGAAAGCCCCAACTTAACGCAAGGTGAACAAGGGCAGTAGATGTAAGAATACATATCCAAAGTTTCACCTTTGCACACACATTAAAAATCAGGAACGTGACGGTAAGCTGTCCAATATACAAAAAGAGTTAGAAACAGAAATACAAATAGCTAGAGCTTCATTTAAGGTTATTAATATAATATTCAAGAGGTTGCTAGTAGACTTGCAGTAAATCAACCATTCAAATCATTATGAAGCTGTGTGTAGTCTGTGGTCAGTCAAACAAACGGGCTACCACATGGATAAATTGTCATTTTTGTGGAAATTGGTGTCACGCTCCTTGTGCAGATATCCCAGAACTAGCTACAAGCAGTATTAAAACAGAGAAGTGTTTTTGGGTATGCCCAAATGAGGAAAATCTGTGGACTAAAATCACAAGGGTATTAAAAGAGGATAACATCAAAGCTGCTTTCATAGAAAACCTGGAAGCTTTCTACAACAGATGGGAACATAA
Organism: Cherax quadricarinatus; assembly: GCF_026875155.1. Taxonomy (NCBI): domain Eukaryota; kingdom Metazoa; phylum Arthropoda; class Malacostraca; order Decapoda; family Parastacidae; genus Cherax; species Cherax quadricarinatus. The sequence goes on from NC_069420.1 coordinate 12,490,824, forward strand.
AAAGTCCGGGCTGAATGGTACTGCCCTTGATACTGGCCATGTAGTCACAAACTGTAAGGCTGGAGGTGATGTCCTGGTAGTCAGTAAATGTGGGGCTGATAGTGCTGTCCTGGGAGACAGTAATGGTGAAGCTGGAGGTGCTGTCCTGGGAGACAGAAATGGTGAAGTTGGAGATATTGTCCTGGGAGACAGTAATGGTGAAGCTGGAGATTTTGTCCAGGTAGTCGGGAATTATACGCAGGAAGGAATACATATAAATGACCTCATAGAGGACAGGAGCCATAGTAGGGAAACAAGTGTAGTCAAAGATAAAACCAATATTGCAAACCAGAAATACCGCAGGAAATAGCAAACAAGAGGACTCCAATAGCAATAGTGAGGATAAATTACCAAAAACAACTGGTGGGAGCTCCATTGTTGGTGCTAAGGAGGATAGGAATAAGACAGGGAAACATGCACCAACAGGGAATACAGTCACAGAAACCCAAGGCAAACGGAAACCAAGCCTGTGCACATACTATGCACTTGGTATCTGCTGGCATGGGAAATCTGGAAAAACAGATGGGACATGCAACTATGACCACCCTAGAAAATGTCATGCCCATATGACAACAGGAAAATGCAAACTCCCTTCCTGTAAGCTTTTTCACCCTGAAATGTGTACCTCTTCAGTACAGGAAAGACTGTGCTATAACTTAAATTGCCAGGCATACCATCTAAAGGGGACAAAAAGATACAAAACATCCAGGCCATGGGAAAACCTGGGTAGCCACAGCCACTCAAGAGGGAGAGGTTTTTTAGTGCCAGGAAGGAAAAAAAACTGGCAGGAAATGGCAGAAATCGTACACCAAATCCAGTCATTCCTGGAGTGGAACCACAGTCGATGGCCTCCACTCCAAACCAACAGATACAGATACTAATGCCGGAAAAAAAATCCCCCCCCAGTACCAACAATACCACCAGTCCGATAACATTCTTCTTTGCAAATATACAGGGTCTAAAGCCAGCAATAAACAACAAAATACCTTTCATCCGTGGACTGCTTGCAGAGGCAAAGGCAATGTTCGCGGCTTTCACTGAGACCCACATAAAGGATCACTTGGACAACGAAATATGGATCCCAGGTTACAACCTATACAGATGTGACAGAGTGAACAGGCAAAAGGGGGGGGTTGGCCTGTACATTGCAGAGTCACTTGTTTGCACAGAACTGCTTAATGCCTCAAATGACGTAGTGGAAGTTTTAGCAGTAAAGGTCGAGAACCAAAACCTAGTCATTGTGGTAGTCTACAAGCCTCCGGATGCAACATCCCAGCAATTCCAGGAACAGCTGTTAAAAATTGACCACTGTCTGGAAAATCTTCCAGCTCCTGCACCCAACATCTTGCTCCTGGGGGATTTCAACTTAAGGCACCTAAAATGGAGGAATATAGCAAATAATATTGTTGCAGTAATAACACCAGGAGGCAGCTCTGATGAAAACTCACACTCACACGAGCTTTTAAATCTCTGCACAAAATTCAATTTAAACCAGCAAATAATAGAGCCTACTAGACTGGAGAATACACTAGACCTCATCTTCACTAACAATGATGATCTGATAAGAAATGTCACCATATCAAAAACAATATACTCAGATCACAACATAATTGAGGTTCAGACATGTATGCGTGGAGCCCCAGACCGACAAAATGAGACTAGTCACGAGGGAGCATTCACCAAATTCAACTTCAATAACAAAAACATAAAGTGGGACCAAGTAAACCAAGTCCTAACCGATATAAGCTGGGAAGATATACTAAGCAACACAGACCCAAACTTATGCCTAGAACAGATTAACTCGGTGGCACTCGATGTATGCACAAGGCTTATTCCTCTAAGAAAAAGGAGGAGTAGATGTAAAATAGAAAGAGACAGGCGCTCCCTTTACAGGCGACGGAAAAGAATAACAGAGCGGCTAAAAGAGGTCAATATATCAGAAATGCGCAGGGAGACACTGGTCAGAGAAATAGCAAGCATCGAACTTAAGCTAAAAGAATCCTTTAGGAGTCAGGAATCGCGGGAAGAACTAAAAGCCATAAATGAAATCGAAAGAAACCCAAAGTATTTCTTCTCCTATGCCAAATCAAAATCGAGAACAACGTCCAGTATTGGGCCCCTACTTAAACAAGATGGGTCCTACACAGATGACAGCAAGGAAATGAGTGAGCTACTCAAGTCCCAATATGACTCAGTTTTTAGCAAGCCGCTAACCAGACTGAGAGTCGAAGATCAAAATGAATTTTTTATGAGAGAGCCACAAAATTTGATTAAAACACAAGCCTATCCGATGTTATCCTGACGCCAAATGACTTCGAACAGGCGATAAATGACATGCCCATGCACTCTGCCCCAGGGCCAGACTCGTGGAACTCTGTGTTCATCAAGAACTGCAAGAAGCCCCTATCACGAGCCTTTTTCCATCCTATGGAGAGGGAGCATGGACACGGGGGTCGTCCCTCAGTTACTAAAAACAACAGACATAGCCCCACTCCACAAAGGGGGCAGTAAAGCAACAGCAAAGAACTACAGACCAATAGCACTAACATCCCATATCATAAAAATCTTTGAAAGGGTCCTAAGAAGCAAGATCACCACCCATCTAGAAACCCATCAGTTACACAACCCAGGGCAACATGGGTTTAGAACAGGTCGCTCCTGTCTGTCTCAACTACTGGATCACTACGACAAGGTCCTAAATGCACTAGAAGACAAAAAGAATGCAGATGTAATATATACAGACTTTGCAAAAGCCTTCGACAAGTGTGACCATGGCGTAATAGCGCACAAAAAGCGCGCTAAAGGGGAAAAACAGGAAAAGTTGGTCGATGGATCTATAATTTCCTCACTAACAGAACACAGAGAGTAGTCGTCAACAGAGTAAAGTCCGAGGCAGCTACGGTGAAAAGCTCTGTTCCACAAGGCACAGTACTAGCTCCCATCTTGTTCCTCATCCTCATATCCGACATAGACAAGGATGTCAGCCACAGCACCGTGTCTTCCTTTGCAGATGACACCCGAATCTGCATGACAGTGTCTTCCATTGCAGACACTGCAAGGCTCCAGGCGGACATCAACCAAATCTTTCAGTGGGCTGCAGAAAACAATATGAAGTTCAACGATGAGAAATTTCAATTACTCAGATATGGTAAACATGAGGAAATTAAATCTTCATCAGAGTACAAAACAAATTCTGGCCACAAATAGAGCGAAACACCAACGTCAAAGACCTGGGAGTGATTATGTCGGAGGATCTCACCTTCAAGGACCATAACATTGTATCAATCGCATCTGCTAGAAAAATGACAGGATGGATAATGAGACCTTCAAAACTAGGGAGGCCAAGCCCATGATGACACTCTTCAGGTCACTTAGTTCTATCTAGGCTGGAATATTGCTGCACTCTAACAGCACCTTTCAAGGCAGGTGAAATTGCCGACCTAGAAAATGTACAGAGAACTTTCACGGCGCGCATAACGGAGATAAAACACCTCAATTACTGGGAGCGCTTGAGGTTTCTAAACCTGTATTCCCCGGAACGCAGGAGGGAGAGATACATGATTATATACACCTGGAAAAAACCTAGAGGGACTAGTACCGAACTTGCACACGAAAAATCACTCACTACGAAAGCAAAAGACTTGGCAGACGATGCACCATCCCCCAATGAAAAGCAGGGGTGTCACTAGCACGTTAAGAGACCATACAATAAGTGTCAGGGGACCGAGACTGTTCAACTGCCTCCCAGCACACATAAGGGGGATTACCAACAGACCCCTGGCAGTCTTCAAGCTGGCACTGGACAAGCACCTAAAGTCAGTTCCTGATCAGCCGGGCTGTGGCTCGTACGTTGGTTTGCGTGCAGCCAGCAGCAACAGCCTGGTTGATCAGGCGCTGATCCACCAGGAGGCCTGGTCACAGACCGGGCCGCGGGGGCGTTGACCCCCGAAACTCTCTCCAGGTAAACTCCAGGTAAACACACACAAATTGTAACCTCGATAGGCCTATATATGGAATTACCGTATTTTCCGGCATATAAGGCGCACGACAAGTCTTATAAAGGTAAATTAGTTACCATATTCAAGGGTTAATTACCCTCTTTACTGTATGATGAAACGTAACCCAAAGCCTACCCTTGACCCTGACCTTCAGCATATAAGGCGCCGGCTGATTTTCCAAGACTGGGGAAAAAAAAGGCGCGCCTTATATGCCGGAAAATACGGAAATAAAAATGTTCTGGGTTGGCGGTGAGTAGGTGACATGCAGCCTTAATGACCACCGAGTCTATATGCTTTAAAACCAACTAACCGACCAATGTTAATGATTACTCTTGCAACTGAAGAAAACGAGTCCAGTTGAAGGGAAACTTTCCTAGACGGTCAGTTGGTTCGCTGTCTGCGTCGTGATGACAAACATTCTACATTTTGTAAAGTAAAAGGACACAAGTGCAACTAATGTGACATTTATTGTGGCAACGTTTCGCTCTCCAAGAGCTTTATCAAGCCATTACAAACAATACATGGACACAGAGGGTAAATAAAGGCTCAGAGTGAGGTGTAATACTAGTGAGGTACCATTTCGATGTTCACTAGTGGTAGTAGTAGTAGTGACAAAAGTAATACAATATGGTAGAGCAATTAATTCGTACATGAGTAAAAGGATATAAAAGCTATTACTCATGTACGAATTAATTGCTCTACCATATTGTATTACTTTTGTCACTACCACTACTACTACTACCACCACCACCACTAGTGAACATCGAAATGGTACCTCACTAGTATTACACCTCACTCTGAGCCTTTATATACCCTCTGTGTCCATGTATTGTTTGTAATGAAGATTGAGACACTTATGCAGCATATGGGAATCTTTATTCAGGAAACGTTTCGCCACACAGTGGCTTCATCAGTCCAATACAAAGAGGAAGGCGTAAGGAGATAAGGAGTATGAGGTAATCAGTCCCTCAGCCTGGAGTCGATGTGTTCAGTCCATCAATCTTGTAGATTGATGGACTGAACACATCGACTCCAGGCTGAGGGACTGATTACCTCATACTCCTAATCTCCTTACGCCTTCCTCTTTGTATTGGACTGATGAAGCCACTGTGTGGCGAAACGTTTCCTGAATAAAGATTCCCATATGCTGCATAAGTGTCTCAATCTTCAACTTGTCGGTTTTTCAAACCATTCATCACATTGTTTGTAATGGCTTGATAAAGCTCCTGGAGAGCGAAACGTTGCCACAATAAATGTCACACTAGTTGCACTTGTGTCCTTTTACTTTACATATTGTCGGTAATTCTACCAACTTTATTACATTCTACATTTTCATAGAATTTCAGAGTCTAATTCCTAGACTCATTCTGTAAACTGATTACCACCCACAGTGGGAATGCCCACATGATGGATCTAGGGGTGAAGGCCATGGGATGAGCATAGGTGACTACCGTCAACAAATTTGGCATGGAGTGTATATTAAAAATGTCAAACTAACCTTGTGCATTACTTTGCCTGAGTAAGAGGCATTCACTCGCTCCAATATTGGGGTAAAAAAATGTTATGGTCTTGATTTAATCGTAGCTCAGTGGTAATCCCATTCATGTGACAATCTCAAAGGCTCGGGATTATATTTTGTATGTTGGCTAAAATACTGGTGAATCCTTGGAGGGGAGAGAGAGAGAGAGAGAGAGAGAGAGAGAGAGAGAGAGAGAGAGAGAGAGAGAGAGAGAGAGAGAGAGAGAGAGAGAGAGAGAAATATGGATGGATTTTTTATATTTCATTCTCTTGGGCCACAGTGTGAGTGAGGAAGATGGATGGAGGTATATGTGAAATACACGAGTAAAACAGAGAGAACACTTTTCAGTCCGGGGAGAGAGAATGAATAAATCCCAAGAGCCTCTCAGAAGCTTAACACTGGTGGCCAGCACATCACCTCAGACTGTCAGGGTAGGTCAACAACAATCCCACCCTGAACTCTACTTTCCACCTCTTCTTCCTTCCCCTTCAGGGCAATAAAAACTCAACAAGGGTTTCAAACTAGTGTTTCACCTACAGAGACACCGTAGGCTCAATCCGATTACTCCAGTAAAAAAAAAAAGATATGTACACCAATTTTTTGTTCAGCTCGCGTTGGAAAAATTTTGATGGTTCGTGGAAGATTTCGAGAGCTCACGGGGGTATTTTGAGGGCTCAGGGAATATTTTGAGGGTTCATGGGGGATTTTGAGGGTTCATGGGGGATTCTGATGACTCACAAAGAGTGTTGTTCATATTCCTATAATGACAACAAGTGATCAAACTTTAAATTCTTTAAGGTATAGGATAGAGGACTGAAAACGATTTAAGACACAGAAAGACAATGCGAATAAGAAGTAATGAATCCCAATGTTTTGTTAATGGGAGTGTAAAGTTTATCGACTCGAGTCATTCAGGCTGCACGCTAACCTTTTCACCACCTGACAAGAATATTTTAATCCCTAAAGTAGCGATTAAAGCCAACTCTCGGCACAGACGCCGAGAGAAATGCAACCCTCTGGGTATATATTATTAGGTCATAAATTGACCAGGCACTCTACATAAGGTATCAGTGGTTATAATTATAACTTTAATTTTTAATGGGGATGGACGGGTAAGCCAGCTGAAAGTCTCGGTCAGATGATCAAAAGCTCCAGCTGTGGGTCTTCATATGACTAAGACCCGCATCAGGAAACACTTGTCCTGTTTTCTGATAAACCTTATACCTACCTAGGCACTCAGTTTTTTATTTTACGATATTTATTTTTTGGCTAGTGATTAAGCTGGTAATTCAGACATTTTAAACAGGGAGAAGCTTTATGCTACTTTTGGTATTTGATAAAGCTCCATTGTATGTGATAAAGCATTACCATGGGTGTTAAACACCACTGTGGATATAATGTTGAAAGTTAAACCGTTTTCACTTCTTAAAGTTTGGCCCAATCGCGTCATTCTGCCAGTATTTAAGCTTTCCTTGTCGTTCTGGTGACTTTTTGTTTTGTTTGACGGGGAGACTGCGGGTGTTGCTGCAGGAGGAAGCCGAGAGGCAGCAGCAGGAGCTGAGGACGAGGGCTCGTCTCCTGCACGAGCAACAGGTCAGTCTTAACCTATCTTAATTTCATTGAGGAAACGTTATATATATATATATATATATATATATATATATATATATATATATATATATATATATATATATATATATATATATTTATTTATTTATTTATTTATTTATTTATTATTATCACACTGGCCGATTCCCACCAAGGCAGGGTGGCCCGAAAAAGAAAAACTTTCACCATCATTCACTCCATCAGTCTTGCCAGAAGGGTGCTTTACACTACAGTTTTTAAACTGCAACATTAACACTCCTCCTTCAGAGTGCAGGCACTGTACTTCCCATCTCCAGGACTCAAGTCCGGCCTGCCGGTTTCCCTGAACCCCTTCATAAATGTTACTTTGCTCACACTCCAACAGCACGTCAAGTATTAAAAACCATTTGTCTCCATTCACTCCTACCAAACACGCTCACGCATGCCTGCTGGAAGTCCAAGCCCCTCGCACACAAAACCTCCTTTACCCCCTCCCTCCAACCTTTCCTAGGCTGACCCCTACCCGCCTTCCTTCCACTACAGACTGATACACTCTTGAAGTCACCTGTTTCGCTCCATTCTCTCTACATGTCCGAACCACCTCAACAACCCTTCCTCAGCCCTCTGGACAACAGTTTTGGTAATCCCGCACCTCCTCCAACTTCCAAACTACGAATTCTCTGCATTATATTCACACCACACATTGCCCTCAGACATGACATCTCCACTGCCTCCAGCCTTCTCCTCGCTGCAACATTCATCACCCATGCTTCACACCCATATAAGAGTGTTGGTAAAACTATACTCTCATACATTCCCCTCTTTGCCTCCAAGGACAAAGTTCTTTGTCTCCACAGACTCCTAAGTGCACCACTCACCCTTTTCCCCTCATCAATTCTATGATTCACCTCATCTTTCATAGACCTATCCGCTGACACGTCCACTCCCAAATATCTGAATACATTCACCTCCTCCATACTCTCTCCCTCCAATCTGATATCCAATCTTTCATCACCTAATCTTTTTTTCCTCATAACCTTACTCTTTCCTGTATTCACTTTTAATTTTCTTCTTTTGCACACCCTACCAAATTCATCCACCAATCTCTGCAACTTCTCTTCAGAATCTCCCAAGAGCACAGTGTCATCAGCAAAGAGCAACTGTGACAACTCCCACTTTATGTGTGATTCTTTATCTTTTAACTCCACGCCTCTTGCCAAGACCCTCGCATTTACTTCTCTTACAACCCCATCTATAAATATATTAAACAACCACGGTGGCATCACACATCCTTGTCTAAGGCCTACTTTTACTGGGAAATAATTTCCCTCTTTCCTACATACTCTAACTTGAGCCTCACTATCCTCGTAAAAACTCTTCACTGCTTTCAGTAACCTACCTCCTACACCATACACCTGCAACATCTTCCACACTGCCCCCCTATCCACCCTGTCATACGCCTTTTCCAAATCCATAAATGCCACAAAGACCTCTTTAGCCTTTATATATATATATACATATATACATACATATATACATACATTATATATATATATATATATATATAATATATATATATATATATTATATATATATAATATATATATATATATATACAGTAAGATCACAGTAAACATGTGATATCAATATGCAGAGGAACCACTGTGAAAAAATAGTGAAATTTCAAGCGCTTTCGTGACTTCTCACATTATCAAGGAACTATGTGAGTAATCATGAAACCGCTTGGATTTTCACTAATTTACTTTCACAGTGATTGTTCTACATGTATATCAAACTTCGGTAAAACCTTCAGTTTTTTCCCTTGAATATATGTATTCTCTAGTCCCAGAATGTGGGTCTTCATTAGTCAGTGCTATACGGTCTCAGGTCAAAGATCACTGATTAAAGACGGTTAAAGGAAGTAAATAAAGTCACGGTTACTGGTCACTGATGAAGCGGTCACAAGTCAGTGGTAATGCTTCATTGATCACTGGCGTCAACGGCCGTATATTACTGCTCACTGGTCAATGATTGCCGGTTCCTTGGTCTTCTCTCCACTTAGGCATTCATGACGAAACTTATAAAAGCGATCGATTACATCCGCCTTATTAGAAACTTCTAGTTTAAAATGCCACTGATTAAGCTCCTGAGAGAAAAATATGGCAGAGTTGTGAGGCAGGGAGAAGGAGAGTAGGTGAGAACAAGTGGGAAAGGAGGACCGAGAGGGGAGATGAAGGCTAAGTGAAAGGGTGGAAAGTGGTCATTTAGGGCAAGTTGATATGATAATGGCTGTTTGGAGAGTTGAAGGGACGTTTGTTCCACTGTTTTACCCTTACAAAATTATCGTCATCAATTTTCATTTTAGTGATTTGCGTCGTCATTCCCCGTACAGTTGTTTCCTCTTCCCAAGGCTCTTAAAACCTTCCACTAACTCACAGGATTACCCCTCGTCTTCCAGGACCTGTATGACCCTTGCGGTTTCAGAGCTAATAAACCAGTAGAGGGTTAAACAGCGCATAGGGAATATGACGGAATGAGATTTGATCCAGTAAGAGGGCTCAAATTCCTTGAATCAGTAACCCTTTACCAACATTAAAACACCTTTCCTCTCAAGGACGACAGGACACACTGTGGTCGTACCAGGGACTAGCACTTCCCGTGAAGGGACGACAGCAGTGCTGTGGTCGTACCAGGCACTAGCACTATGTTCTGTCGTCCCTTCAAGGGACGACAGAGCACGGTGCTTGTGGTTGTACATCACACTCAACAACTGAATGACAGTCCAAAAGTATTCTTTTAAAAATTGGCGACTGGCCGCTTTACAACACGAATTCCTAGCACGTTATTCAGAGCCTGGAAAATCCTTCTGATCTTTGTCGTTGAGCTGGGGGAGGAGTGAACGACAGAATGCTACAGCAATATCGCCTTGTAGCTCCATTTCGTCTAAGAGGACTCTTGAAACCCCATTTTAAAATTGAGGGTTGATTGTTAATGTATTTATGCACTTAATTGGAAACTATTGAAACGGGACTAATGTCAACAAAAAACATTATTAAATCGCGACGAGATTAAGATCCAGAATGGACCGAAACGTCTTGATAATTGTCCAGTTTTCATTTCTAATTTGTGTATTAATTGTGAATTCGTGATATACTATGTTCGCTCAAGGAAGGTTCCTTGATGTTGGTGAGGGGCTCTTGATTTAGGGAATTGGATCTGTGCTCCAGTTCCCCGAATTAAGCCTGAATGCCTTCCACATTCCCCCCCCAGGCGCTGTATAATCCTCCGGGTTTAGCGCTTCCCCTTGATTATAATAATAATAATCCAAAGAGCATCGTACACTAAGTGTAAGAATTCGAATATCTGGTGTGATAATGATGCTAGAGCCAGTTATATATAACTAATCTATATTTCGAGTATACTAAAGAAATTATTTGGATTATCAACCCCCAGACGGTTACTAACCCAAGATATCTCAAGAAAGCCAGGCAGTAAAGCTTACTATTTTTTTGAGGTCCTCAGGTTATTCCACAGGATATGATTAAAAACAGCCGACTATGTATCTAGTTAGGTGAACAGGGGTAGCAGGTACCCATATGTTTCGCCTCGTTCAGGGTAGAATCCAGGTCGTTTGGGTATATGTGTTTATGTTTCCGTTTGGGTAAGTGCCGAACGCCTTACCATTGAGCTACAAGGTAGCTTTTAAAAAATAAATTGGGAAAAATGTGCCGAGTTGACTGAGAACTGACACGTAGTGGTAATGAGAAAGTTATGATGGTTTAGCCTAAGGTAATTCAAAGCCTATTTCAGGTATAATTTATTACTAGATGAGAGTATATCAAAACTGACTATGTAAGAGCTGTTGTTTTCTGTTGTTTCCCCCACTAAAGACGAAATCGAGGGTAGTCAAGGATGAGGGGAACTGGCGATCGAAGGGAAAATTAGGGCGGGGACAGAGGGAGAGTAAATAGTGAATAAGGAAAGGGGTGGAAGGGGAAGGGGTGTGAAAGGCGAGTGGGGGGTTTTTTTTGAGGAAATAGCCTCCCAAACTCCTTGGTGTTGAAAATGGACTGTATTTTCCCCCGGTGGAGGGGCTATAGCCTGTACAGAATTTTTGGTTAGGGCTCTAAGGGAGGGATGGATGTTTGTGGGGAAAAAGGAGGGGAAAGGGAAGAAAACGGGAGAAATCATACATTACACGTTTTAAAATTAATTCATGGAGAAGAAATTTAAACCCGGGGAATTTAACAGCCCCTGAAGCAACGAGGTTAAATTTAAATCTGACCCAAAGTTTGGGGACTAGTTAATTTCTTAGCTGGAGCCCTTGAAGGGACAGTGCAGATAAAGGCGCAAAGTTCTAGGGATAACCCGCGGGGAACTGGGGCTAGGTTTTTTTTTTTAAAGGGACGTTTTTAACAGAAACTTTAGTAGGGTTTTAACAACTACAAGGAGGTAAACATCTAAAATTTACTCGGCCATTAACAAAACCCTTTTAATAAGCTGTTAAACTAATTGGGGTTTCCGGGGCCCCGATGCCCAGTAGTTGATTATCGAGACTAGATTACCGTCGTATACTCAAGGTGATCAAGATTCCAAAGCCGAACTGGTGTGTGTAAACACATGGATGAACAGGTGTGTGTGAAGAAAAGCTGCAGAATAAGCTTTCTTAACACGTTTACTGTGTTGCTTACCAACAACTTTTTTAACACTTTCACTGTGTATAGCTTTACCAAGTCACCTCCGTGAATCATGAGTCTTGTACAATTATCAAGGCATCCTTCCATACTGAATGAGTTTAATATGCACGTATATAACACGTCTTGGGGCAGCATGGGGCACGCGTGGAGGTGCGGCTGCGGCACTGGACCAGCAGGAACAGCAAGACTGCAGCTCGTCCAGTGGCTGACAAAACCCCGCCGCAGGCTGCAGTGTCTGAATACAGTGAGGATATCCTGAGTTGTCTGTTACCCTGCTATGGCAGATCATTTTAAATTTATCATAGGTCTCTGTGTTACCCAGGTTTCTGTTACCCGGGATTACTTCCTTAAATTTTCATATTGCATTTTCCCCCTTAAATATTTATGGGGAAGCGCTCAACTCGTAGGGGTCTGCAGCACAAAAGGGTAAGGGGGAGACACAAGGTTCATACCCGAGGAGGGGGAAGGAGGGAGGTAGCTTTAAATTCCTGGATCAAAGCCCCTCGCCAGCAGCAAGCACCCTTTCCTCCCCCATCCCCTGAAGTTTTTTTAATAAAAAGCGCTAAACCACAAGGCTATACAGCACTGCAGGGCAGGAAGGAAGCGGGGTATCAGGGGGCAAAAAGGAGATGGACGAGAAATAGGTTACGAAAAAACACGGGGCAGTGGAGGGGAAAAGGGGTTTGGGGGCAGCAAGAGTTTCAGTAAAAGGGTGAGGGGGTGTGAAAGGTTCACCCATTTGGGGAGTAAATCGTTGTAAAAGAAGTCAATGAAGAGTCAGGATTAAAAGGGGGGCCCATCAGCAAGAAGGGGAAGGTAAAGAGAGTGGGAAAGGGGGAACGACGTTGGAGGTAAATTCTGCGTGCTCGTTTATAAAAGGGCAGTCTACAGAAGTGGGTAATCATACTGGAACTACCTTCTCACAGAGAGGAACGGGTGCCTTATGAGATACCATGAGTAAGACAGTGGGCCAATGTAAGGCGGGGGAGAGAGTCTCCAAACCTCGGCATGATGACAGAAGACGGCCCGTAACCTACCTGGTTTAATGAATGAAGTTTTTTACCCAGAGAGTTGACCAATGTTTTTGCCAACGGGTGTGAAGGTGGGTAGCTATTTCAGCAAAATAGTCTGGAAATGGAACACCTCTATAGAAATTTGGGAGGTTTACTGCGACCGTCAAATGTACTCAGGGGCCAGGCTCGAGGTATTTCTAAAATTATTTGTAGATAAGCTTAACTCTTTGTAATCGGTAAATAATATAACTACTTTTAAACCCCATTTATCTTCTTTTATTGTAAAATGATTTTCACACAATTTGTTGCTTTTTTTAAACTTGAATTTTGATTTTTCTACTGCAGGCTTTAAAAAGATATTACAAGAACCCAATGGAAATAGCACTTGACGTTTTGGGGTTATCCTAGGTAATTTATGCATGTTTTTAGGGGATGATATTTTATTTAAGTTACCTGAAACCCAAAAAAAACTACCTTTCAGAGAACCTATCGGAAGAGATCGCGCCTATGAAGAGTCTCGTGCCCCGAGGTAACATTGGGAACCAAAAGCGAAGTCAGTACGGTGTTTTCCCCTTCCCCCCGGAAAGAACCTTAAACCCCGTCATGGTCCTGACGACCACACCCGACCTGACTTTATCTAGAATATCCAGAAAACCTAATCCCTGTATCAAGAGCCCCTTTACGGCATCAAGGCTTCCCCTTTAAGTAATCTGGGGCAAATGTGCCTCACCCCATGGCATCACCCCAATCAGAACCCAAAGCCAAAAAGACTCAACTCTTTTACACGAGATAATTACATCTATATGTGTCGTCATTAAAAAATGATAATGTACATCAATTTATGCAAATTAGCACACGCACCTGACAGTTTTAAACGCGCATGTAAAAAAATTTTTTACATTAATTATTTTTAAATGTAAATAATACCACTTACTTTATTTTGAAACCTAAACATTAGGGGTATGGACCATTTAACCCCCTTCCGCTTGTAATATGCACGCAATAAATCTCCCACTGTTTAATGGACTAAAAAATTTTAATTTGCATAAAAAAATCGGGTTTTTTAAATCTCACCTGCTAGGGGAGGGTTTCCCGCTTTGCTTAACAAAACCATACAACATCGCAGAATAAATAAATCATTGCAAAAGCAACAAAGGATTCTGTAAAATTTGGAAAAAAGAGGGAAAAAAAAACTAAAAGGCTCTGAAAAATAAGGGGTTTCCCAAATTTCTTTCATTTTCTTGGGGATTTTCCTTGTGGTTGAAATGCTTTAAATTTTTTAGGGAAATTGGGTTAAAGAAATAAAAAATAAAAAATGAAAATTATAATGGGAAAAATGAAGAAAAAATTTTCAATACTTTGGGAAATAAAAATACAAGAAAAAAAGTCCCCTATATTATTTAGTTATACCCCATTTGGGGGCCCCCCCCAAGGAATGGTGACTTCAAAAGGCTACAATTCATCATTTTTTATTCAATAGCTGTTTAACAGAAGTGCGGACTCACAATGCAAATGACCTTCCTAAAATAAAACATCAATTTCCTCCCGGCCCTTTAGATGAGGAACTGTTTTTCCTCCCACGGAAAATTCCGGGGCGTGGTTTCCCCGAATGGAACGTGACGGTAAGCTGTCCAATATACAAAAAGAGTTAGAAAAGAAATACAAATAGCTAGAGCGTCATTTAAGGTTATTAATTTATTTTCAAGAGGGTTGCTAGTAGACTTGCAGTAAATCACCCATTAAATCAATTATGAAGCTGTGTGTAGTCCTGTGGTCAGTCAAACAAAAGGGCTACCACATGGATAAAATTTCATTTTTGTGGAAATTGGTGTCACCTCCTTGTGCAGATATCACAGAACTAGTACATGCAGTATTAAAACAGAGAAGTGTTTTTGGGTAGGCCAAATGAGGAAAATCTGTGGGACTAAATCACAAGGGTATTAAAAAGAGGATAACATCAAAGCTGCTTTCATAGAAAACTGGAAGCTTTCATACAACAGATGGGTAACATAAAAAGTACCGGGCTGAATGGTACTGCCCTTGTACTGGCCAAGTAGTCACAAATGTAAGGCTTGGAGGTGATGTCCTGGTAGTCAGTAAATTGTGGGGATGATAGTGCTGTTCCTGGAAGACAGTAATGGTGAAGCTGGAGGTGCTGTCCTGGGAGACAGGAAATGGTGAAGTTGGAGATATTGTCTGGGAGACAGTAATGGTGAAGCTGGAGATTTTGTACAGGTAGTCGGGAATTGTTACGCAAGGAAGGAATACCTTTAAATGACCTCATAGCGGACAGGGTGGCCATAGTAGGGAAACAAGTGTAGTCAAGATAAAACCAATATTGCAAACAGAAATTCCGCAGGAAATAGCAAACAAGAGGACTCCAATAGCAATAGTGAGAGATAAATTACCAAAAACAACTGGTGGGAGCTCCATTGTTGGTGCCTAAGGAGGATTAGGAATAAGAAAGGGAAAACATGCACCAACAGGGAATACAGTCACAGAAACCCAAGGCAAAGGGATCCAAGCTGTGCACATACTATGCACTTGGTCTCTGCTGGCATGGGGAAATCTGGAAAAACAGATTGGGACAGCGCAACTTGACCAACCCTAGAAAATGTCATGCCCATATGACAAACAGGAAAATGCAAACTCCTTCCTGTAAGTTTTTACCCTGAAATGTGTACCTCTTCAGTACAGGAAAGACTGTGCTATAACTTAAATTGCCAGGATACCTTCTATAGGGGACAAAAAGATACCAAAAAATCCAGGCCATGGGGAAAACCTGGGTAGCACAGCCATCAAGAGGGAGAGGTTTTTTAGTGCCAGGAGGAAAAAAAACTGCAGGAATGCAGAAATCGTACTCCAAATACAGTCATTCTGGAGTGGAACCCCAGCGATGGCCTCCACTCCAATCCATAGATAAAAACCCAGATATAATGCCGGAAAAAAATCACCCAGTACCAACAAGCACCAGTCCGTAATCATTCTTCTTTTCAATATACAGGGTCTAAAGCCAGCTATAACAAAAAATACCTTTCATCCGTGGACTGTTGCAGAGGCAAAGGCAATGTTCGCGGCTTTCACTGAGACACATAAAGGATCGTTGGACAACGATAATATGGATCCAGGTTCAAACTATTCAGATGTGACAGAGTGAACAGGCAAATGAGGGGGGTTGGCCTGTACTTTGCAGAGTCTACTTGTTTGCCACAGAACTGCTTAATGCCTCAAATGACGCTAGTGGAAGTTTTAGCAGTAAAGGTCGAGAACCAAACCTAGTCATTGTGGTAGTATACATGCCTCGGATGAACATCCCAGCATTCCAGGAACAGCTGTTAAATAATTGACCACTGTCTGGAAATCTTCCCAGTCCTGCAACCCACATATTGCTCCTGGGGGATTTCAACTTATGGACCTAAATTGGAGGATTATAGCAATTAATATTGTGCTGTAATAAACACAGGATGCAGCATGATTGAAAACTCACACTCACACGAGCTTTTAAATCTCTGCACAAAAATTCTATTTTAACCAGCAAATAATAGAGCCTATAGACTGGGAGAATACCTAGACATCATCTTCACTAACAATGATGATCTGATAAGAAAATTCCCATTTCAAAACAATATACTCAGATCACAACATAATTGAGGTTCTCAGAACATGTATGGTGGAGCCCCAGACCGACAAAAAATGAGACTAGTCACGAGGGAGCATTCACTCAAATTCAACTTCAATAACTAAAAAACATAAAGTGGGACAAGTAAACCAGTCCTAACCGATATAAGCTGGGAATGATTACTAGCAACACAGACCCAAAACTTATGCCTAGAACAGATTAACTCACGGTGCATCGATGTATGCAAAAGGCTTATTCCTCTAAGAAAAAGGAGGAGTAGACTGTAAAATAGAAAGAGACAAGGCGCTACCTTTAAGGCGACGGAAAAGAATAACAGAAGCGGCTAAAAGAGGTCAATAATATCAGAAATGCTGCAGGGAGACACTGGTCCAGAGAAATAGCAAGCATCGAACTTAAAGCTAAAGAATCTTTAGGAGTCAGGAATCGCGGGAAGAGAAATAAAAGCCTTAATGAAATCGAAAGAAACCCAAAGTCATTCTTCTCCTATGCCAAATCAAAATCGAGAAATACGTAAGTATTGGGCCCTACTTAAACAAGATGGGTCCTTCATCAGATGACAGCTAGGAAATGAGTGAGCTACTCAAGTTCCCAATATGACTAGTTTTTAGCAAGCCGCTAACCAGGATGAGAGTCGAAGATCAAAGAATTTTTTATGAGAGAGCCACAAAATTTGATTAAACAAGCCTATCCGGTGTTATCCTGAAGCCTAATGACTTCGAACAGCGATAAATGACATGCCCTTGCAATCTATGCCCCAGGGGCCTGACTCGTGGAACTCTGTGTCATAAGAACTGCAAGAAGCCCCTATCCGAGCCTTTTCCATCCTATGGAGAGGGAGCATGGACACGGGGGTCGTCCCTCACGTTACTTAAAACAACAGGACATAGCCCCACTCCAAAAAAGGGGGCAGTAAAGCAACACAAAGAACTACAGACCAATAGCAATAAACATCCCATATCATAAAATCTTTGAAAGGGTCCTAAGAAGGCAAGTCACACCCATCTAGAATCCATCGTTAACCAACCCGGGCCATGGGTTTAGAAAACAGGTCGCTCCTGTCTGGTCTCAACTACTGGATCAACTACGACAAGGTTCCTAAATGCACTAGGAAGACAAAAAGAATGCAGATGTAATATATACAGACTTTGCAAAAGCCTTACGACAAGTGTGACCATGGCGTAATGGCGCACAAAATGCGCGCAAAGGAATAACAGAAAGTTGGTCGATGGATCTATAATTTCACTCACTAACAGAACAAGAGAGTAGTCGTTCAACTGAGTAAAGTCGAGGCAGCTACGGTTGAAAAGTCTGTTCCACAAGGCACAGTATAGCTCCCATCTTGTTCCTCATCTCATATCCGACATAGACAAGGATGTCAGCCACAGCACCGTGTCTTCCTTTGCAGAAGACACCGAATCTGCTGACAGTGTTTCCATTGCAGACATGCCAAGGGCTCCAGGCGAGACATCAACCATATTTTAGTGGGCTGCAGATAAAAAACATTATGAAGTTCAACGATGAGAAATTTCAATTACTCAGATATGGTAAACATGAGGAAATTTAAATCTTCATCAGTAGTACAAAACAATTCTGGCCACAAAATAGAGCGAAACACCATCGTCAAGTACTGGGAGTGATTATGTTCGGAGGATCTCACCTTCAAGGACCATAACATTGTATCAATCGCATATCTGCTACGAAAAATTGAAAGGATGGTAATGTTAACCTTCAAAACTAGGGAGGCCAAGCCCTTGATGACCTCTTCAGGTCACTTGTTCTATCTAGGCTGGAATATTGCTGCACTTAACAGCACCTATCAAGGCAGGTGGAAATTGCCGACCTAGAAAATGTACAGAGAACTTTCACGGCGCGCATAACGCGAGATAAAAACACCTCAATTAATGGGAGCGCTTGAGGTTTCTAAACCGTATTCCCTGGAATCGCAGGAGGGAGCGATAACATGATTATATACACATGGAAATCCTAGAGGGACTAGTACGAACTTGACACGAAAATCACTCCTACGTAAGCAAAGACTTGGCAGACGAAGCACCTTCCCCCAAGAAAGCAGGGGTGTCACTAGCACGTTAAGAGACCATAACAATAGTGTCAGGGTGCCGAGGACTGTTCAACTGCCTCCAGCACCACATAAGGGGGATTACCAACAGACCCTGGCAGTCTTCAAGCTGGCACTGGAAAGCAACCTAAAGTCAGTTCATGATCAGCCGGCGTGGCTCGTACGTTGGTTTGCGTGCAGCAGCAGCAACTGCCTGGTTGATAGGCCGCTGATCCACATGGAGGACTGGTCACCAGGACGGGCCGCGGGGGCGTTGACACTCCGAAACTCTATCAGGCATAAAACTCCAGGTAAAACACACACAAATGTAACCTCGATAGGCCCTAGATAGGGAATTACCGTATTTTTCCGGCTATATGGCGCACGTCAAGTCTTATAAAGGTAAATTAGTTACCATATTTCAAGGGTTAATTACCCTCTTTACTGTATGATGAAACGTAACCCAAAGCCTACCTTGACCCTGACCTTCAGCATATAAGGGGCCGCTGATTTCCAAGAATGGGGAAATAAATAAGGCGCGCCTTATATGCCGGAAAACTACGGAAATAAAATGTCTGGGGTTGGCGGTGAGTAGGTGACTTGCAGCCTTATATGACCACCGAGTCTTTATGCTTAAAACAACTAACCGAACCAATGTTAATGATTACTCTTGACAAACTGAAGAAAACGAGTCAGTTGAAGGGAAACTTTCCTAGGACGGTCGTTGGTTCGCTGTCTGCGTCGTGAATGACAAACATTCTACATTTTGTAAAGTAAAAGGGACACAAGTGCAACTAAGGTGACATTTATTGTGGCAACGTTTCGCTCTCCAAGAGCTTTATCAAGCCATTACAAAAACAATAACATGGACACAGAGGGTAAATAAAGGCTCAGAGTGAGGTGTAATACTAGTGAGGTACCATTTCGATGTTCACTAGTGGTAGTAGTGTAGTGACAAAAGTAATACAATATGGTAGAGCAATTAATTCGTACATGGAGTAAAAAGGCTATAAAAGCTATTTCTGTTCGCGGAATTAATTGCGTACAAATATTGTATTACTTTTGTCAATACCACTACTACTACTACTCCACACCAATAGTGAAATCGAAAAAATGGTACTCATTAGTATTACCACCTCACTTGAGCCTTTATATACACTCTGTGTCCTTGTATTGTTTGTACATGAAGATTGAGGACCATATTGCAGCATTTGGGAATCTTTATTCAGACGTTTCGCCACACAGTGGCTTCATCAGTCCAATTACAAGAGGAAGGGTAGGAGATAAGGAGTATGAGGTAATCAGTCCTCAGCCTGGAGTCGATGTGTTTCAGTCCATCAAATCTTGTTAGATTGATGGACTGAACACATCGACTCCAGGTGAGGGATGATTTCCTCATACTCCTAATTCTCTTCGCCTTCCTCTTTGTATTGGACTGATGAAGCCACTGTGTGGCGAAACGTTTCCTGAATAAAGATTCCCATATGCTGCATTAGTGGTTCAATCTTCTAACTTGTCGGTTTTTCAAAACCATTCATCACATTGTTTGTAATGGCTTGATAAGCTCCTGGAGAGCGAATCGTATGCAAAATAAATGTCTCACTAGTTGCACTTGTGTCCTTTTACTTTACATATTGTCGGTTAATTTCTACCATCTTTATACATTTCTAATTTTCCATAGAATTTTCAGAGTCTAATTTCCTAGACTCATTCTGTAAACTGAGTACCAACCAAAGTGGAATGCCCCACATGATGGATTAGGGGTGTAGGCCAATGGGATGAGCTTAGGTGACACGTTCAACAAATTTGGCTATGAGTGTATATAAAAATGTCAAAACTAACCTGTGCATTACTTGCCTGAGTAAGAGGCATTCACTCGCTCATATTGAGGTTAAAAATGTTATGGTTCTTGATTTAATCGTAGTCAGTGGTAATCCCATTCATGTGACAAATCTCATAGCTCGGATTATATTTTGTATGTTGGACCTAAATATGGGAATCTTGGAGGGGAGAGAGAGAGAGAGAGAGAGAGGAGACGAGAGAGAGAGAGAGAGCAGAGGGAGAGGAGAGAGGAGGAGAGAGAGAGAGGAGAGAGAAATATGGATGGATTTTTTATATTTCATTCTCTTGGGCCACAGTGGAGTGAGGAAGTGGATGGAGGTGATGTGAAATTAAACGAGTTAAAACAGAGAGAACACTTTTCGTCCGGGGAGAGAGAATGAATAAATCCCAAGAGCCTCTCCAGAAGCTTAACATGGTGGCCAGCACCATCACCTCAGACTGTCAGGGTAGGTCAACAACAATCCCACCTGAACTCTACTTTCCACATCTTCTTCCTTCCCCTCAGGGCAATAAAAACTCAAACAAGGGTTTCAAACTAGTGTTTCACCTCAGAGAGACACGTAGCTTTCACATCCCGGGATTTTTTTATAAACCCTTTTTTTCCCAGTTTAAAAAAAAAAAAAGATATGTACACCAAATTTTTTGTTCAGCTCGCGTTGGAAAAAATGTTGATGGTTCGTGGAGATTTCGAGAGCTCACGGGGGTATTTTGAGGGCTCAGGAATATTTTGTGGGTTCTGGGGGGATTTTGAGGGTTCATGGGGGATTCTGATGACTCCAAGAGTGTTGTTCATATTCCTATAATGACAACAAGTGATCAATCTTTTAAAATTCTTTAAGGTATGGATAGAGGATGAAAACGATTTAAGACCAACAGAAAGGACAAAATGCGATTAAGAAGTAATGAATCCCCAATGTTTTTTTAATGGGAGTGTAAAGTTGATCGACTCGAGTCATTCAGGCTGCACGCTAACCTTTTCACCACCTGACTAGAATATTTTAATCCCTAAAGTAGCGATTAAAGCAACTCTCGGCCACAGACCGCCGAGAGAATGCAACCCTCTGGGTATATATTATTAGGTCATAAATTGACCAGGCACTCTAAATTAGGTATCAGTGGTTATTAATTATAACTTTTATTTTTAATGGGGATGGACGGGTAAGCCAGCATGAAAGTTCGGTCAGATGATCAAATGCTCCAGCTGTGGGTCTTCATCGACTAAGACCGCTCAGGTAATCTTGTCTGTTTTCTGATAAACATTTTACCTACCTAGGCATCTGTTTTTTATTTTACGATATTTTATTTTTTGGCTAGTGATTAATGCTGGTAATTCAGACCTTTTTAAACAGGGGAGAAGCTTCATGCTACTTTTGGTATTTGATAAAGCTCCATTGTCATGTGGATAAAGTTACCCAGGGTGGTTAAACACCATGTGGATATAATGTTGAAAAGTTATTCCGTTTTCCACTTCTTAAAGTTTGCCCCAATCGCGTCATTTGCAGATTTAGCTTTCTTGTCGTTCTGTGACTTTTTGTTTTTTTGGACGGGGAGACTGCGGGTGTTTGCTGCAGGAGGAAGCCGAGAGGCAGCAGCAGGTGCTGGAGGACGAGGGCTCGTCTCCTGCACGAGCAACAGGTCAGTCTTAAACCTATCTTAATTTCTTTGAGGGAAACGTTATATCTATATATTTTTATATATATATATATATATTTATATATATATATATATATATATATATATATATATATATATTTATTTATTTATTTATTTATTTATTTATTATTATCACACTGGCCGATTCCCACAAGGCAGGGTGGCCCGAAAAAGAAATACTTTAACCAGCATTACTCCATCAGTCTTGCCAAGAGGGTGCTTTACACTACTGTTTTTAACTGCAAAACATTAAACACTCCTCCTTCAGAGTGCAGGACTGTCTTACCCTCTCCAGGTACTTCAGTCGGCCCTGCCGGTTTCCTGAACCTCCTTCATAAATGTTACTTTGCTCACACTCCAAAGCACGTCAAGTATTAAAAACCATTTGTCTCCATTCACTTCCTACCAAACACGCTCACGCATGGCTGCATGCGATGTCAAGCCCATCGCAAACTAACCTCCTTTACCCCTCCTTCCAACCTTTTCCTAGGCTGACCCCTACCCGCCTTCCGTCCATACAGACTGATACACTCTTGAAGTAACTGTTTCGCTACCATTCTCTACATGTACGAACCACCTCAACAACCCTTCCTCAGCCCTCTGGACACAGTTTTGGTAATCCCGCACCTCCTCAACTTCCAAAACTTACGAATTCTCTGCATTATATTCTACACCCACACATTTTTGCCCTCAGAATGACATCTCCACTGCCTCAGGCCTTCTCCTGCTGCAACCATTCATCACCCATGCTTCACACCCATAAAGAGTGTTGGTAAAAACTATACTCTCATACATTCCCCTCTTTGCCTCCAAGGACAAAGTTCTTTGTCTCCCAGACTCCTAAGTCACCACTCACCTTTTCCCCTCTTCATTCTATGATTCACTCATCTTTCATAGACTATCCGCTGACAGTCCACTCCCAAATACTGTACATTTCACCCCACCCCTCCCACCCCCATACTCTCTCCCTCCAATCTGATATCCACTTTCATCACCTAACTTTTTTTCCTCATAACCTTACTCTTATGTTCCTGTATTCACTTTTAATTTTTTCTTTGACACACCCTACCAAAATTCATCCACCTCTCTGCAACTTTCTCTTCAGAAATCTCCCAAGAGCACAGTGTCATCCGCAAGAGCAACTGTGGACAACTCCCACTTTATGTGTGAGTCTTTATCTTTTAACTCCACGACTCTTGCCAAGACCCTAGCTATTTATTTCTTCAAACAACCCCATCCTATAAAATATCTTAAACATCCACGGTGGCATCACACATCTTGTCTAAGGCCTACTTTTACGGGAAATAATTTCCCTTTCTTTTTTCCTACATACTCTAACTTGAGCCTCACTATCTCGTAAAAACTCTTCAAGGCTTTCTGTAACCTACCTCCTACCACCATACACCTGCATCTCTTCCACACTGCCCCCTATCACCCTGTCATACGCCTTTTCAAATCCATAAATGCCACATAGACCTCTTTAGCCTTATATATATATTACATATATTACTTACTATATACATACATTTTATATATATATATATATATATATATAATATATTATATATATATATTAATATATCATATATATAATATATATATATATACAGTAAGAATCTCTGTAAACATGTGATATCAATATGCAGAGAACCACTGTGAATAAAATAGTGAAATATCAAGCGCGCTTTCGTGATTCTCAATTATCAAGGAAACTATGTGAGTAATCATGGAAACCGCTTGGATTTAACTAATTACTTTCACAGTGATTGTTTACTAGTATATCAAATTCGGTCTAAAACCTTCAGTTTTTTCCTTGAATTTTATGTATTCTCTAGTCCAGAATGTGGGTCTTCATTAGTCAGTGCTATACGGTCTCAGGTCAAAGATCACTGATTTAAAGACGGTTAAAGGAAGTAATAAAGTCCACGCACAGTTTACTGGTCACTGATGAAGCGGTACACAAGTCAGTGGTAATGCTTCATTGATCATGGCGTCCAACGGACGTATATTACTGCTCAACTGGTCAATGATTGCGGTCCTTGGTCTTCCTTCCAATTAGAGGCATTCATGACGAAAAAACTTATATAAGCGATCGTTTACATCCGCTTATTAGGAAACTTCTGTAGTTTAAAATGCACTGTTAAGCTCCTGAGAGAAAATATGGAGAGTGTTGAGGCAGGGGAAGAGAGTAGGTGAGAACAAGTGGGAATGGAGGACCGACGAGGGGAGATAAGGCTAAGTGAAGGGTGGAAAGTGGTCATTTAGGGCAAGTTGATTTGTTAAATGGCTGTTTGGAGAGTTGAAGGGACGTTTGTTCCACTGTTTTACCCTTACAAAATTATTCCTCATCATCAATTTCATTTTAGTGATTTGCGTCGTCTTTCCCCGTACGTTGTTTCCTCTTACCAAGGCTCTTAAAACTTCACTAACTCACAGGATTACCCTCGTCTTCCAGGACCTGTATGACCCTTGCGGTTTCAGAGCTAATAACACCAGTAGAGGTTAAACAGCGCATAGGGAATATGGACGGAATGAGATTTTGATCCAGTTAAAGAGGGCTCAAATTCCTTGAATCAGTAACACTTTACCCACATTAAAACACCTTTCCTCTCAAGGCGACAGGGACACACTGTGGTCAGTCCAGGGGACTAGCACTTCCCGTGAAGGGACACAGCAGTGGCTGTGGTCTTTCCAGGCCACTAGCAACTTGTTCATGTCCGTCCCTTCAGGGACGACAGAGCACGGTGCTTGTGGTTGTACATCCACACTCAACAATGAATGACAGTCCAAAAGTATTCTTTTAAAAAATTGGCGACTGGCCTCTTTACAACACGAATTCTAGCACGTTATTCAGAGCCTGGAAAATCCTTCTATCTTTGTCGTTGAGCTGGGGGAGGAGTGAACGACAGATGCTACTGCAATATCGCCTTGGTAGCTCCATTTCGTCTAAGAGGACTCTGAAACCCCATTTTAAAATTGAGGGTTGATTGTTAATGTTTTATGACACTTAATTGGGAAAACTATCTGAAACGGGACTATGTCAACAAAAAAAAAACAAATTTTTTAATTTTTCAATCGCGACGAGATTAAGATCCAGAATGGACCGAAACGTCTTGATAATTGTCAGTTTTCATTTCTAATTTTTGTGTATTAATTTGTGAATTCGTGATATACTATGTTCGCTCAAGGAACGGTTCCTTGATGTTGGTTGAGGGACTCTTGATTTAGGGAATTGGATCTGTGCTCCAGTTCCCCGAATTAAGCCGAAAGCCTTCCACATTCCCCACCCCAGGAGCTGTATTAATCCTCGGGTTTAGCGCTTTCCCCTTGATTTTAATAATACATAATCCAAAGAGCATCGTACACTAAGTGTAAGAATTCGAATATTCTTGGTGTGATAATGATGCTAGGAGCCTGTTATATTTAAACTTATTATATTTCGAGTTTATACTAAAGAAATTATTAGATCTATCAATCTCCCCCAGACGGTTACTAACCCAGATTCTCAAGAAAGCCAGGCAGTAAAGTTACTTTTTTTTTGAGGTCCTCAGGTTATTCACATGGATATGATTAAACAACAAGCGACTATGTATATAGTTAGGTGAACGGGTAGCAGGTACCCTTATGTTTTCGCTCGTTAGGGTAGAATCAGGTCGTTTGGGTATATGTGTTTATGTTTGCGCCGTTTGGGTAGTGCCGACAACGCCTTACCATTGAGATACAAGGTAGCTTTTGAAAAAATAAATTGGGAAAATGTGCCGAGTATGACGGAGAATGACAGTAGTGGTAATGAGAAAAGTTATGATGGTTTTTTGCCTAGGTAATTCAAAGCCTATTCAGGTTATAATTTATTACTATGTGGAGTATATCAAAACTGGACTATGTAAGAGCTGTTGTTTTTCTGTTGTTTCCCCTCACTAAAGACGTAATCGACGGTAGTCAAGGATGAGGGGAACTGGCGATCTGAGAGGGAAAATTATGGCAGGGACAGAGGGATGACGTATACATAGTGAATGAAGGAAAGGGTGCTGGAAAGGAAGGGGTGTGAAAAGGCAGAGTGAGGGGTGTATTTGAGGTAATAGCCTTGCCATACTCCTTGGTGTTGAGATGGACTGTAGTTTTCCCCCCCCGTGGATGGGCTATAGCCTGTACTAGAATTGTGGTTAGGGCTCTAAGGGAGGATGGACTGTTTGTGGAGAAGGAGTGGAGAGAGAACAACGGGAGAAATATCATATCATTAACTACAGTATTAATTTAATTCATGGAGAAGCAATTAACCCGGAAGTAACAGCGCCTGAAGCATACGAGGTTAATTAAATCTGATCCAAAGATTGGGACGATAGCTCTAATTTCTTAGCTGACGAGCCCTTGAAGGGACAGTGCAGATAAAGGCTGCAAAGTTCAGTAGGGATAGACTCCGCGGGGAACTGGGGCTAGGCTTTTTTTTTAAAGGAGACGATGTCTAATCAGTAACTTTAGTAGAGGTATTTAACAACTACAAGGAGGCTAAACGATCATCAAATTTACCTCGGCCATTAACGAAACCGTTTAATAAGCTGTTAAGACGTAATTGCGCGTTCCGACGGCCCGATGACCAGTAAGTTGATTATCGAGACTAGATTACCGTCGTATACTCAAGGTGATCAAGATTCCAAAGCCGAACTGGTGTGTGTAAACACATGGATGAACAGGTGTGTGTGAAGACAAGCTGCAGAATAAGCTTTCTTAAGCACGTTTCACTGTGTATAGCTTTACCAACAAGCTTTCTTAAGCACGTTTCACTGTGTATAGCTTTACCAAGTCACCTCCGTGAATCATGAGTCTTGTACAATTATCAAGGCATCCTTCCATACTGAATGAGTTTAATATGCACGTATATAACACGTCTCTGCGGCAGCATGCGGCACGCGTGGAGGCTGCGGCTGCGGCACTGGACCAGCAGGAACAGCAAAGACTGCAGCTCGTCCAGCTGGCTGACGAACACCGCCGCAGGCTGCAGTGTCATGAATACAGGTGAGGATATCCTGAGTTGTCTGTTATCCTGCTATGGCAGATCATCTTAAGTTATCATAGGTCTTCTGTGTTATCCTAGGTTCTCTGTTATCCTGGATTATCTTCCTTAATTCATATTGCAGTTTCCCCTTCAATATTTATGGGGAAGCGCTCAACTCGTAGGGGTCATGCAGCACATAAGGTAATGGGAGACACACAGGTGTCATATCCGAGGAGGGGGGAAGGAGTGGAGGTAGCTTTAATTCCCTGGATCAAGAGCCCCTCGCCAGCAGCAAGACATCCTTCCTCGCCCCATGCCCTGAAGTATATTTTAATCAAAAGCGCTAAACCACAAGGGCTATACAGCACTGCAGGGCAGGAAGGAAGCGAGGGTATCAGGTGGCAAAAAGGAGATGGACGAGTAATAGGTTACGAAGAACAGCGGGGCAGTGGATGGTGAAAGGGTAGAAGGCAGCAAGAGATTCATGTAGAAAGGGTGAGGGGTGTGTGAAAGGTTCATCCGAGTTTGTGATCGTAAAGTCGCTTGTCAGAAGTCAATGAGAGAGTCAGGATTAAAAGGAGGGTCCATCAGCAAGGAAGGGAAGGTAAAGAGAGTAGGAGTGCGGAGACGGACGTTGGAGGTATTTTCTGCGTGCTCGTTGATAGAGGGCAGTTCTACAGAATGTGGCTAATCGATACTTGGAACTAACCACCTGGGACATTCTCACAGAGAGGAACTGGGTGCTCTTAATGAGATACCATGAGTAAAGACGAGTGTGGCCAATGTGAAGGCGGGAGAGAGTAGTCTCCAAACCTCGGCACTGATGACAAGAAGACGGCCAGTAACCTATCCTCGGTTTAATAGAATAGAAGTTTATTACCGAGCAGAGTTGACCAATGTTGTATTGCCCATATCGGGGTGTGAAGGTGGGTAGCTATACAGCAAAATTAGTCTGGGAAATGGAACACCTCTATATGAAATTGGTAGGTCATGTACTGCTGACCGTCAACATGTAGCTCAGGGTCCTAGGCTCGAGAGTATTTCTAACATTATTTGTAGATAAGCTGTAACTCTCTTGTAATCGAGTAAATAATAGTAACTACTTTAACCCTATTTATCTTCTTTTATTGTAAACTGATTTTCACACAATTTTGTTTGCTTTTTTTAGCTTGTAAGTATGACTTATTCTACTGCTAGGCTTTAATTAAGATTATTACAAGAACCCAATGGAAATAGCACTTGACGTTTGGGGTTATCCTAGGGTCAATTTATGCATGTTACTAGGGTATGATGATTTTATTTAAGTATACCTGACCTAAAATTATCCCCTCCTACTCTTTCAGAGAAGCCTATCGGAAGAGATCAGCGGCCTATGAAGAGTCTCGTGCCATCGAGGTAACATTGAGGAACCAAAAGCCGAAGTCCAGTACGGTGTTCCTCTTCCCCCGGGAAAGAAGCCTTAGACCTCGTCATGGCTCCTGACGACCACACCACGACCTGACATTATCTAGAGATATCCAGAAAACCTAATCCATGTATCAAGAGCCCTTCACCGGCATCAAGGCCCCCCTTCAAGATAATCAGTGGAGCACAATGATGTCCTCACCCTATGGCATCACCCGAATCAGACGACCGAACAGCCAAAATGACATCAACTCTTTTACACGAGATAATTACATCTATATGTGTCAGTCATTAAAAACTGTATAATGTACATCAATCTTATGCAAATTAGCACACAGCACCTGACAGTTTTAAACGCGCATGTAAAATATTTATTACATTAATTATTATACTGTAAATAATTACACACATTACGTTTATTGTGAAACTCTAAACACTTAAGGGCTATGGACCATATACCCATTACCAGACTTGTAATATAGCACGCAATAAATCTCCCACTGTGTTAATGGACTAAAATTATAATTTGCATAAACTATCGGTTTTTAAGTCTCACCTGCTAGGGCAGTGTGTCCAGCTTCTGCTTAACAACACCATACAACATCGCAGAATAAATAAATCATTGCAAAAGCAACAAAGGATTCTGTAAAATTGGAAATAAGAGGAAAAGAACTAAGAGGCTCTGAAAAATAAGGTTTCCCGACAAATTTCTTTCATTTTCTTGGCATTTTCCTTGTGGTTGAAATGACTTTAAACTTCTTAGGAAATTGTTAAAGAAATACAAAAAATAAATATGAAAAATTATAAGTGGGAATAATGAAGAAATATGTCAATACTTTGGGAAATAAGAATACAAGAAAGAAAAGTCACCATATATTATTATAGTTATAACCACATTGGGCGTCCCCCACCAAGGAATGGTGACTTCAGAAAGGCGTACATATTCATCATTATTTATTCAATAGCTGTTTAGACAGAACTGTGCGGACATCACAATGCAAATGACCTTCCTAACTAAAACATCAATTTCCCTCCCGGCCTTCAGAGTGCAGGAACTGTATTTTCCTCCCACAGGAAATTCCGGAGCGCTGGTTTCCCTGAATGCTTTCAGAATTAAATTATTATTTTTACAAAAAAAGTTAAAATGTAAGGAGTAAGCTCATGTGCGGAAAAGATAATTCAAAATTGATGCATTAAGTCAATTTCACAAGAGTCAGATCTGAAAGTTGGTGTGGAAAAATTTTGAATTTCCTTAAATTGAGCTTGTGTACAGTGGAATAATATAATAACTGCGTGTGGCAAATTTAGAATTTTCTTAAATTGAGCTTGTGTACAGTGGAATAATATAATAACTGCGTGTGGCAAATTTAGAATTTTCTTAAATTCAGTGGGAGTTTTCGAGAGGACTAATATCAGGGCAGAAATGAAACATCCACTAGCGTTACTAACGAAAATTCACATGAAAAGTTCAAGTAGGGGCTGGCCAATTACATCACTGACAATACTGTTATAATATATTTCACTCTTACGAGCGTTATGACCATTATTCATGCATGTTTATAAGAAAATATTTTTTTTTAAATATTGACACTGCGACGAGAAACTTCACATCAGGTCAACCCTCAGATCTTTATTTACTACGCTGTCGCATTTTCATTTTTTATGCTCAACCTTTTTTGAATATATTCATTCTTTTCCTTTTCATGTAGCCTCCTGCTCCTCCCACGCGTCATAAAATTTTTATTCATTTTCACCTAAACACAATTCTAGGAAAGATGTATCGAGCATCCCAGTATACTGTTATTGGATTAGAGCTCCTGGAACGGGAGCCTCTGGTGGAGCAAATACAAGACGAGGATGATTACTTCTGGTAGTAGTTCATGACGTCCCGTCTGTATAAGGACTGTGGGGGGGGGGGGAGGGTGCTTTCATTGTATATAAGAGGTAGAGTAAGCGCTTTTATCCTAGCTCCGCATAAACTTGGATTTCCATGAATCCTGCCATTAATATATTACCTTGCTCATCCTCCATTATTATTATTATTACATTCATGGTCGGTCGAGAGCTAAACCCGTAGGGATCACAGTGATGCAATGGGAGTTAATCGGATGTGATCCAAGGAAGAGGTCAGGTCTAATTCCTTGGATCAAGAGCCCCTCGCCGGCATCAAGGAACCTTTCTCTTGGTACACATAGCAAGGTTACTCCCAAAAATCACTCACGTATCCATTTTTTTTTTTACCCAGACGAACGTAAATGCTTTACCCAACATTACTAAATTTTGAATACACTGATACTGTTATTTACTGTATGACCCATCTTTGTACTGGACAGAAACAGGTTTGTCAGGACACAGGGCAGTTTCCAGACGCGGGTCAGGAGCTTTTGGTCAAATCTGACCGAGGAACGTGACGGTAAGCTGTCCAATATACAAAAAGAGTTAGAAAAGAAATACAAATAGCTAGAGCGTCATTTAAGGTTATTAATTTATTTTCAAGAGGGTTGCTAGTAGACTTGCAGTAAATCACCCATTAAATCAATTATGAAGCTGTGTGTAGTCCTGTGGTCAGTCAAACAAAAGGGCTACCACATGGATAAAATTTCATTTTTGTGGAAATTGGTGTCACCTCCTTGTGCAGATATCACAGAACTAGTACATGCAGTATTAAAACAGAGAAGTGTTTTTGGGTAGGCCAAATGAGGAAAATCTGTGGGACTAAATCACAAGGGTATTAAAAAGAGGATAACATCAAAGCTGCTTTCATAGAAAACTGGAAGCTTTCATACAACAGATGGGTAACATAAAAAGTACCGGGCTGAATGGTACTGCCCTTGTACTGGCCAAGTAGTCACAAATGTAAGGCTTGGAGGTGATGTCCTGGTAGTCAGTAAATTGTGGGGATGATAGTGCTGTTCCTGGAAGACAGTAATGGTGAAGCTGGAGGTGCTGTCCTGGGAGACAGGAAATGGTGAAGTTGGAGATATTGTCTGGGAGACAGTAATGGTGAAGCTGGAGATTTTGTACAGGTAGTCGGGAATTGTTACGCAAGGAAGGAATACCTTTAAATGACCTCATAGCGGACAGGGTGGCCATAGTAGGGAAACAAGTGTAGTCAAGATAAAACCAATATTGCAAACAGAAATTCCGCAGGAAATAGCAAACAAGAGGACTCCAATAGCAATAGTGAGAGATAAATTACCAAAAACAACTGGTGGGAGCTCCATTGTTGGTGCCTAAGGAGGATTAGGAATAAGAAAGGGAAAACATGCACCAACAGGGAATACAGTCACAGAAACCCAAGGCAAAGGGATCCAAGCTGTGCACATACTATGCACTTGGTCTCTGCTGGCATGGGGAAATCTGGAAAAACAGATTGGGACAGCGCAACTTGACCAACCCTAGAAAATGTCATGCCCATATGACAAACAGGAAAATGCAAACTCCTTCCTGTAAGTTTTTACCCTGAAATGTGTACCTCTTCAGTACAGGAAAGACTGTGCTATAACTTAAATTGCCAGGATACCTTCTATAGGGGACAAAAAGATACCAAAAAATCCAGGCCATGGGGAAAACCTGGGTAGCACAGCCATCAAGAGGGAGAGGTTTTTTAGTGCCAGGAGGAAAAAAAACTGCAGGAATGCAGAAATCGTACTCCAAATACAGTCATTCTGGAGTGGAACCCCAGCGATGGCCTCCACTCCAATCCATAGATAAAAACCCAGATATAATGCCGGAAAAAAATCACCCAGTACCAACAAGCACCAGTCCGTAATCATTCTTCTTTTCAATATACAGGGTCTAAAGCCAGCTATAACAAAAAATACCTTTCATCCGTGGACTGTTGCAGAGGCAAAGGCAATGTTCGCGGCTTTCACTGAGACACATAAAGGATCGTTGGACAACGATAATATGGATCCAGGTTCAAACTATTCAGATGTGACAGAGTGAACAGGCAAATGAGGGGGGTTGGCCTGTACTTTGCAGAGTCTACTTGTTTGCCACAGAACTGCTTAATGCCTCAAATGACGCTAGTGGAAGTTTTAGCAGTAAAGGTCGAGAACCAAACCTAGTCATTGTGGTAGTATACATGCCTCGGATGAACATCCCAGCATTCCAGGAACAGCTGTTAAATAATTGACCACTGTCTGGAAATCTTCCCAGTCCTGCAACCCACATATTGCTCCTGGGGGATTTCAACTTATGGACCTAAATTGGAGGATTATAGCAATTAATATTGTGCTGTAATAAACACAGGATGCAGCATGATTGAAAACTCACACTCACACGAGCTTTTAAATCTCTGCACAAAAATTCTATTTTAACCAGCAAATAATAGAGCCTATAGACTGGGAGAATACCTAGACATCATCTTCACTAACAATGATGATCTGATAAGAAAATTCCCATTTCAAAACAATATACTCAGATCACAACATAATTGAGGTTCTCAGAACATGTATGGTGGAGCCCCAGACCGACAAAAAATGAGACTAGTCACGAGGGAGCATTCACTCAAATTCAACTTCAATAACTAAAAAACATAAAGTGGGACAAGTAAACCAGTCCTAACCGATATAAGCTGGGAATGATTACTAGCAACACAGACCCAAAACTTATGCCTAGAACAGATTAACTCACGGTGCATCGATGTATGCAAAAGGCTTATTCCTCTAAGAAAAAGGAGGAGTAGACTGTAAAATAGAAAGAGACAAGGCGCTACCTTTAAGGCGACGGAAAAGAATAACAGAAGCGGCTAAAAGAGGTCAATAATATCAGAAATGCTGCAGGGAGACACTGGTCCAGAGAAATAGCAAGCATCGAACTTAAAGCTAAAGAATCTTTAGGAGTCAGGAATCGCGGGAAGAGAAATAAAAGCCTTAATGAAATCGAAAGAAACCCAAAGTCATTCTTCTCCTATGCCAAATCAAAATCGAGAAATACGTAAGTATTGGGCCCTACTTAAACAAGATGGGTCCTTCATCAGATGACAGCTAGGAAATGAGTGAGCTACTCAAGTTCCCAATATGACTAGTTTTTAGCAAGCCGCTAACCAGGATGAGAGTCGAAGATCAAAGAATTTTTTATGAGAGAGCCACAAAATTTGATTAAACAAGCCTATCCGGTGTTATCCTGAAGCCTAATGACTTCGAACAGCGATAAATGACATGCCCTTGCAATCTATGCCCCAGGGGCCTGACTCGTGGAACTCTGTGTCATAAGAACTGCAAGAAGCCCCTATCCGAGCCTTTTCCATCCTATGGAGAGGGAGCATGGACACGGGGGTCGTCCCTCACGTTACTTAAAACAACAGGACATAGCCCCACTCCAAAAAAGGGGGCAGTAAAGCAACACAAAGAACTACAGACCAATAGCAATAAACATCCCATATCATAAAATCTTTGAAAGGGTCCTAAGAAGGCAAGTCACACCCATCTAGAATCCATCGTTAACCAACCCGGGCCATGGGTTTAGAAAACAGGTCGCTCCTGTCTGGTCTCAACTACTGGATCAACTACGACAAGGTTCCTAAATGCACTAGGAAGACAAAAAGAATGCAGATGTAATATATACAGACTTTGCAAAAGCCTTACGACAAGTGTGACCATGGCGTAATGGCGCACAAAATGCGCGCAAAGGAATAACAGAAAGTTGGTCGATGGATCTATAATTTCACTCACTAACAGAACAAGAGAGTAGTCGTTCAACTGAGTAAAGTCGAGGCAGCTACGGTTGAAAAGTCTGTTCCACAAGGCACAGTATAGCTCCCATCTTGTTCCTCATCTCATATCCGACATAGACAAGGATGTCAGCCACAGCACCGTGTCTTCCTTTGCAGAAGACACCGAATCTGCTGACAGTGTTTCCATTGCAGACATGCCAAGGGCTCCAGGCGAGACATCAACCATATTTTAGTGGGCTGCAGATAAAAAACATTATGAAGTTCAACGATGAGAAATTTCAATTACTCAGATATGGTAAACATGAGGAAATTTAAATCTTCATCAGTAGTACAAAACAATTCTGGCCACAAAATAGAGCGAAACACCATCGTCAAGTACTGGGAGTGATTATGTTCGGAGGATCTCACCTTCAAGGACCATAACATTGTATCAATCGCATATCTGCTACGAAAAATTGAAAGGATGGTAATGTTAACCTTCAAAACTAGGGAGGCCAAGCCCTTGATGACCTCTTCAGGTCACTTGTTCTATCTAGGCTGGAATATTGCTGCACTTAACAGCACCTATCAAGGCAGGTGGAAATTGCCGACCTAGAAAATGTACAGAGAACTTTCACGGCGCGCATAACGCGAGATAAAAACACCTCAATTAATGGGAGCGCTTGAGGTTTCTAAACCGTATTCCCTGGAATCGCAGGAGGGAGCGATAACATGATTATATACACATGGAAATCCTAGAGGGACTAGTACGAACTTGACACGAAAATCACTCCTACGTAAGCAAAGACTTGGCAGACGAAGCACCTTCCCCCAAGAAAGCAGGGGTGTCACTAGCACGTTAAGAGACCATAACAATAGTGTCAGGGTGCCGAGGACTGTTCAACTGCCTCCAGCACCACATAAGGGGGATTACCAACAGACCCTGGCAGTCTTCAAGCTGGCACTGGAAAGCAACCTAAAGTCAGTTCATGATCAGCCGGCGTGGCTCGTACGTTGGTTTGCGTGCAGCAGCAGCAACTGCCTGGTTGATAGGCCGCTGATCCACATGGAGGACTGGTCACCAGGACGGGCCGCGGGGGCGTTGACACTCCGAAACTCTATCAGGCATAAAACTCCAGGTAAAACACACACAAATGTAACCTCGATAGGCCCTAGATAGGGAATTACCGTATTTTTCCGGCTATATGGCGCACGTCAAGTCTTATAAAGGTAAATTAGTTACCATATTTCAAGGGTTAATTACCCTCTTTACTGTATGATGAAACGTAACCCAAAGCCTACCTTGACCCTGACCTTCAGCATATAAGGGGCCGCTGATTTCCAAGAATGGGGAAATAAATAAGGCGCGCCTTATATGCCGGAAAACTACGGAAATAAAATGTCTGGGGTTGGCGGTGAGTAGGTGACTTGCAGCCTTATATGACCACCGAGTCTTTATGCTTAAAACAACTAACCGAACCAATGTTAATGATTACTCTTGACAAACTGAAGAAAACGAGTCAGTTGAAGGGAAACTTTCCTAGGACGGTCGTTGGTTCGCTGTCTGCGTCGTGAATGACAAACATTCTACATTTTGTAAAGTAAAAGGGACACAAGTGCAACTAAGGTGACATTTATTGTGGCAACGTTTCGCTCTCCAAGAGCTTTATCAAGCCATTACAAAAACAATAACATGGACACAGAGGGTAAATAAAGGCTCAGAGTGAGGTGTAATACTAGTGAGGTACCATTTCGATGTTCACTAGTGGTAGTAGTGTAGTGACAAAAGTAATACAATATGGTAGAGCAATTAATTCGTACATGGAGTAAAAAGGCTATAAAAGCTATTTCTGTTCGCGGAATTAATTGCGTACAAATATTGTATTACTTTTGTCAATACCACTACTACTACTACTCCACACCAATAGTGAAATCGAAAAAATGGTACTCATTAGTATTACCACCTCACTTGAGCCTTTATATACACTCTGTGTCCTTGTATTGTTTGTACATGAAGATTGAGGACCATATTGCAGCATTTGGGAATCTTTATTCAGACGTTTCGCCACACAGTGGCTTCATCAGTCCAATTACAAGAGGAAGGGTAGGAGATAAGGAGTATGAGGTAATCAGTCCTCAGCCTGGAGTCGATGTGTTTCAGTCCATCAAATCTTGTTAGATTGATGGACTGAACACATCGACTCCAGGTGAGGGATGATTTCCTCATACTCCTAATTCTCTTCGCCTTCCTCTTTGTATTGGACTGATGAAGCCACTGTGTGGCGAAACGTTTCCTGAATAAAGATTCCCATATGCTGCATTAGTGGTTCAATCTTCTAACTTGTCGGTTTTTCAAAACCATTCATCACATTGTTTGTAATGGCTTGATAAGCTCCTGGAGAGCGAATCGTATGCAAAATAAATGTCTCACTAGTTGCACTTGTGTCCTTTTACTTTACATATTGTCGGTTAATTTCTACCATCTTTATACATTTCTAATTTTCCATAGAATTTTCAGAGTCTAATTTCCTAGACTCATTCTGTAAACTGAGTACCAACCAAAGTGGAATGCCCCACATGATGGATTAGGGGTGTAGGCCAATGGGATGAGCTTAGGTGACACGTTCAACAAATTTGGCTATGAGTGTATATAAAAATGTCAAAACTAACCTGTGCATTACTTGCCTGAGTAAGAGGCATTCACTCGCTCATATTGAGGTTAAAAATGTTATGGTTCTTGATTTAATCGTAGTCAGTGGTAATCCCATTCATGTGACAAATCTCATAGCTCGGATTATATTTTGTATGTTGGACCTAAATATGGGAATCTTGGAGGGGAGAGAGAGAGAGAGAGAGAGAGGAGACGAGAGAGAGAGAGAGAGCAGAGGGAGAGGAGAGAGGAGGAGAGAGAGAGAGGAGAGAGAAATATGGATGGATTTTTTATATTTCATTCTCTTGGGCCACAGTGGAGTGAGGAAGTGGATGGAGGTGATGTGAAATTAAACGAGTTAAAACAGAGAGAACACTTTTCGTCCGGGGAGAGAGAATGAATAAATCCCAAGAGCCTCTCCAGAAGCTTAACATGGTGGCCAGCACCATCACCTCAGACTGTCAGGGTAGGTCAACAACAATCCCACCTGAACTCTACTTTCCACATCTTCTTCCTTCCCCTCAGGGCAATAAAAACTCAAACAAGGGTTTCAAACTAGTGTTTCACCTCAGAGAGACACGTAGCTTTCACATCCCGGGATTTTTTTATAAACCCTTTTTTTCCCAGTTTAAAAAAAAAAAAAGATATGTACACCAAATTTTTTGTTCAGCTCGCGTTGGAAAAAATGTTGATGGTTCGTGGAGATTTCGAGAGCTCACGGGGGTATTTTGAGGGCTCAGGAATATTTTGTGGGTTCTGGGGGGATTTTGAGGGTTCATGGGGGATTCTGATGACTCCAAGAGTGTTGTTCATATTCCTATAATGACAACAAGTGATCAATCTTTTAAAATTCTTTAAGGTATGGATAGAGGATGAAAACGATTTAAGACCAACAGAAAGGACAAAATGCGATTAAGAAGTAATGAATCCCCAATGTTTTTTTAATGGGAGTGTAAAGTTGATCGACTCGAGTCATTCAGGCTGCACGCTAACCTTTTCACCACCTGACTAGAATATTTTAATCCCTAAAGTAGCGATTAAAGCAACTCTCGGCCACAGACCGCCGAGAGAATGCAACCCTCTGGGTATATATTATTAGGTCATAAATTGACCAGGCACTCTAAATTAGGTATCAGTGGTTATTAATTATAACTTTTATTTTTAATGGGGATGGACGGGTAAGCCAGCATGAAAGTTCGGTCAGATGATCAAATGCTCCAGCTGTGGGTCTTCATCGACTAAGACCGCTCAGGTAATCTTGTCTGTTTTCTGATAAACATTTTACCTACCTAGGCATCTGTTTTTTATTTTACGATATTTTATTTTTTGGCTAGTGATTAATGCTGGTAATTCAGACCTTTTTAAACAGGGGAGAAGCTTCATGCTACTTTTGGTATTTGATAAAGCTCCATTGTCATGTGGATAAAGTTACCCAGGGTGGTTAAACACCATGTGGATATAATGTTGAAAAGTTATTCCGTTTTCCACTTCTTAAAGTTTGCCCCAATCGCGTCATTTGCAGATTTAGCTTTCTTGTCGTTCTGTGACTTTTTGTTTTTTTGGACGGGGAGACTGCGGGTGTTTGCTGCAGGAGGAAGCCGAGAGGCAGCAGCAGGTGCTGGAGGACGAGGGCTCGTCTCCTGCACGAGCAACAGGTCAGTCTTAAACCTATCTTAATTTCTTTGAGGGAAACGTTATATCTATATATTTTTATATATATATATATATATTTATATATATATATATATATATATATATATATATATATATATTTATTTATTTATTTATTTATTTATTTA
This sequence comes from Cherax quadricarinatus, assembly GCF_026875155.1. Taxonomy (NCBI): domain Eukaryota; kingdom Metazoa; phylum Arthropoda; class Malacostraca; order Decapoda; family Parastacidae; genus Cherax; species Cherax quadricarinatus. The sequence continues at coordinate 12,529,373 of NC_069420.1, forward strand.
TTATTATCACACTGGCCGATTCCCACAAGGCAGGGTGGCCCGAAAAAGAAATACTTTAACCAGCATTACTCCATCAGTCTTGCCAAGAGGGTGCTTTACACTACTGTTTTTAACTGCAAAACATTAAACACTCCTCCTTCAGAGTGCAGGACTGTCTTACCCTCTCCAGGTACTTCAGTCGGCCCTGCCGGTTTCCTGAACCTCCTTCATAAATGTTACTTTGCTCACACTCCAAAGCACGTCAAGTATTAAAAACCATTTGTCTCCATTCACTTCCTACCAAACACGCTCACGCATGGCTGCATGCGATGTCAAGCCCATCGCAAACTAACCTCCTTTACCCCTCCTTCCAACCTTTTCCTAGGCTGACCCCTACCCGCCTTCCGTCCATACAGACTGATACACTCTTGAAGTAACTGTTTCGCTACCATTCTCTACATGTACGAACCACCTCAACAACCCTTCCTCAGCCCTCTGGACACAGTTTTGGTAATCCCGCACCTCCTCAACTTCCAAAACTTACGAATTCTCTGCATTATATTCTACACCCACACATTTTTGCCCTCAGAATGACATCTCCACTGCCTCAGGCCTTCTCCTGCTGCAACCATTCATCACCCATGCTTCACACCCATAAAGAGTGTTGGTAAAAACTATACTCTCATACATTCCCCTCTTTGCCTCCAAGGACAAAGTTCTTTGTCTCCCAGACTCCTAAGTCACCACTCACCTTTTCCCCTCTTCATTCTATGATTCACTCATCTTTCATAGACTATCCGCTGACAGTCCACTCCCAAATACTGTACATTTCACCCCACCCCTCCCACCCCCATACTCTCTCCCTCCAATCTGATATCCACTTTCATCACCTAACTTTTTTTCCTCATAACCTTACTCTTATGTTCCTGTATTCACTTTTAATTTTTTCTTTGACACACCCTACCAAAATTCATCCACCTCTCTGCAACTTTCTCTTCAGAAATCTCCCAAGAGCACAGTGTCATCCGCAAGAGCAACTGTGGACAACTCCCACTTTATGTGTGAGTCTTTATCTTTTAACTCCACGACTCTTGCCAAGACCCTAGCTATTTATTTCTTCAAACAACCCCATCCTATAAAATATCTTAAACATCCACGGTGGCATCACACATCTTGTCTAAGGCCTACTTTTACGGGAAATAATTTCCCTTTCTTTTTTCCTACATACTCTAACTTGAGCCTCACTATCTCGTAAAAACTCTTCAAGGCTTTCTGTAACCTACCTCCTACCACCATACACCTGCATCTCTTCCACACTGCCCCCTATCACCCTGTCATACGCCTTTTCAAATCCATAAATGCCACATAGACCTCTTTAGCCTTATATATATATTACATATATTACTTACTATATACATACATTTTATATATATATATATATATATATATAATATATTATATATATATATTAATATATCATATATATAATATATATATATATACAGTAAGAATCTCTGTAAACATGTGATATCAATATGCAGAGAACCACTGTGAATAAAATAGTGAAATATCAAGCGCGCTTTCGTGATTCTCAATTATCAAGGAAACTATGTGAGTAATCATGGAAACCGCTTGGATTTAACTAATTACTTTCACAGTGATTGTTTACTAGTATATCAAATTCGGTCTAAAACCTTCAGTTTTTTCCTTGAATTTTATGTATTCTCTAGTCCAGAATGTGGGTCTTCATTAGTCAGTGCTATACGGTCTCAGGTCAAAGATCACTGATTTAAAGACGGTTAAAGGAAGTAATAAAGTCCACGCACAGTTTACTGGTCACTGATGAAGCGGTACACAAGTCAGTGGTAATGCTTCATTGATCATGGCGTCCAACGGACGTATATTACTGCTCAACTGGTCAATGATTGCGGTCCTTGGTCTTCCTTCCAATTAGAGGCATTCATGACGAAAAAACTTATATAAGCGATCGTTTACATCCGCTTATTAGGAAACTTCTGTAGTTTAAAATGCACTGTTAAGCTCCTGAGAGAAAATATGGAGAGTGTTGAGGCAGGGGAAGAGAGTAGGTGAGAACAAGTGGGAATGGAGGACCGACGAGGGGAGATAAGGCTAAGTGAAGGGTGGAAAGTGGTCATTTAGGGCAAGTTGATTTGTTAAATGGCTGTTTGGAGAGTTGAAGGGACGTTTGTTCCACTGTTTTACCCTTACAAAATTATTCCTCATCATCAATTTCATTTTAGTGATTTGCGTCGTCTTTCCCCGTACGTTGTTTCCTCTTACCAAGGCTCTTAAAACTTCACTAACTCACAGGATTACCCTCGTCTTCCAGGACCTGTATGACCCTTGCGGTTTCAGAGCTAATAACACCAGTAGAGGTTAAACAGCGCATAGGGAATATGGACGGAATGAGATTTTGATCCAGTTAAAGAGGGCTCAAATTCCTTGAATCAGTAACACTTTACCCACATTAAAACACCTTTCCTCTCAAGGCGACAGGGACACACTGTGGTCAGTCCAGGGGACTAGCACTTCCCGTGAAGGGACACAGCAGTGGCTGTGGTCTTTCCAGGCCACTAGCAACTTGTTCATGTCCGTCCCTTCAGGGACGACAGAGCACGGTGCTTGTGGTTGTACATCCACACTCAACAATGAATGACAGTCCAAAAGTATTCTTTTAAAAAATTGGCGACTGGCCTCTTTACAACACGAATTCTAGCACGTTATTCAGAGCCTGGAAAATCCTTCTATCTTTGTCGTTGAGCTGGGGGAGGAGTGAACGACAGATGCTACTGCAATATCGCCTTGGTAGCTCCATTTCGTCTAAGAGGACTCTGAAACCCCATTTTAAAATTGAGGGTTGATTGTTAATGTTTTATGACACTTAATTGGGAAAACTATCTGAAACGGGACTATGTCAACAAAAAAAAAACAAATTTTTTAATTTTTCAATCGCGACGAGATTAAGATCCAGAATGGACCGAAACGTCTTGATAATTGTCAGTTTTCATTTCTAATTTTTGTGTATTAATTTGTGAATTCGTGATATACTATGTTCGCTCAAGGAACGGTTCCTTGATGTTGGTTGAGGGACTCTTGATTTAGGGAATTGGATCTGTGCTCCAGTTCCCCGAATTAAGCCGAAAGCCTTCCACATTCCCCACCCCAGGAGCTGTATTAATCCTCGGGTTTAGCGCTTTCCCCTTGATTTTAATAATACATAATCCAAAGAGCATCGTACACTAAGTGTAAGAATTCGAATATTCTTGGTGTGATAATGATGCTAGGAGCCTGTTATATTTAAACTTATTATATTTCGAGTTTATACTAAAGAAATTATTAGATCTATCAATCTCCCCCAGACGGTTACTAACCCAGATTCTCAAGAAAGCCAGGCAGTAAAGTTACTTTTTTTTTGAGGTCCTCAGGTTATTCACATGGATATGATTAAACAACAAGCGACTATGTATATAGTTAGGTGAACGGGTAGCAGGTACCCTTATGTTTTCGCTCGTTAGGGTAGAATCAGGTCGTTTGGGTATATGTGTTTATGTTTGCGCCGTTTGGGTAGTGCCGACAACGCCTTACCATTGAGATACAAGGTAGCTTTTGAAAAAATAAATTGGGAAAATGTGCCGAGTATGACGGAGAATGACAGTAGTGGTAATGAGAAAAGTTATGATGGTTTTTTGCCTAGGTAATTCAAAGCCTATTCAGGTTATAATTTATTACTATGTGGAGTATATCAAAACTGGACTATGTAAGAGCTGTTGTTTTTCTGTTGTTTCCCCTCACTAAAGACGTAATCGACGGTAGTCAAGGATGAGGGGAACTGGCGATCTGAGAGGGAAAATTATGGCAGGGACAGAGGGATGACGTATACATAGTGAATGAAGGAAAGGGTGCTGGAAAGGAAGGGGTGTGAAAAGGCAGAGTGAGGGGTGTATTTGAGGTAATAGCCTTGCCATACTCCTTGGTGTTGAGATGGACTGTAGTTTTCCCCCCCCGTGGATGGGCTATAGCCTGTACTAGAATTGTGGTTAGGGCTCTAAGGGAGGATGGACTGTTTGTGGAGAAGGAGTGGAGAGAGAACAACGGGAGAAATATCATATCATTAACTACAGTATTAATTTAATTCATGGAGAAAGCAATTAACCGGAAGTTACAGCGCTGATGCATACGAGGTTAATTAAATCTGATCCAAAAGATTGGGACGATAGTATAATTTCTTAGCTGTGAGCCCTTGAAGGGACAGTTGCAGATAAAGGCTGCAAAGTTCAGTAGGGATAGACTCCGCGGGGAACTGGGGCTAGGCTTTTTTTTAAAGGAGACGATGTCTAATCAGTAACTTTAGTAGAGGTATTTAACAACTACAAGGAGGCTAAACGATCATCAAATTTACCTCGGCCATTAACGAAACCGTTTAATAAGCTGTTAAGACGTAATTGCGCGTTCCGACGGCCCGATGACCAGTAAGTTGATTATCGAGACTAGATTACCGTCGTATACTCAAGGTGATCAAGATTCCAAAGCCGAACTGGTGTGTGTAAACACATGGATGAACAGGTGTGTGTGAGAGACACGCTGCAGAACAAGCTTTCTTAAGCACGTTTCACTGTGTATAGCTTTACCAACAAGCTTTCTTAAGCACGTTTCACTGTGTATAGCTTTACCAAGTCACCTCCGTGAATCATGAGTCTTGTACAATTATCAAGGCATCCTTCCATACTGAATGAGTTTAATATGCACGTATATAACACGTCTCTGCGGCAGCATGCGGCACGCGTGGAGGCTGCGGCTGCGGCACTGGACCAGCAGGAACAGCAAAGACTGCAGCTCGTCCAGCTGGCTGACGAACACCGCCGCAGGCTGCAGTGTCATGAATACAGGTGAGGATATCCTGAGTTGTCTGTTATCCTGCTATGGCAGATCATCTTAAGTTATCATAGGTCTTCTGTGTTATCCTAGGTTCTCTGTTATCCTGGATTATCTTCCTTAATTCATATTGCAGTTTCCCCTTCAATATTTATGGGGAAGCGCTCAACTCGTAGGGGTCATGCAGACCACATAAGGTAATGGGAGACACACAGGTGTTTTTTTTTCATATCGAGGAGGGGGAAGGAGTGGAGGTAGCTTTTATTCCTGGATCATGAGACCCTCGCCAGCAGCAAGACATCCTTCCTCGCCACATGCCCTGAAGTAATACCCTCTCTTTAATCAAAAGCGCTAAACCACAAGAGCTATACAGCCACTGCAGGGCAGGAAGGAAAGCGTGGGTATCAGGTGGCAAAAAGGAGATGGACGAGTAATAGGTTTACGAAGAACACGGGGCAGTGGATGGTGAAAGGGTTGAGGCAGCAAGAGATGCATGGTAGAAAGGGTGAGGGGTGTGTGAAAGGTTCATCCGAGTTTGTGATCGTAAAGTCGCTTGTCAGAAGTCAATGAGAGAGTCAGGATTAAAAGGAGGGTCCATCAGCAAGGAAGGGAAGGTAAAGAGAGTAGGAGTGCGGAGACGGACGTTGGAGGTATTTTCTGCGTGCTCGTTGATAGAGGGCAGTTCTACAGAATGTGGCTAATCGATACTTGGAACTAACCACCTGGGACATTCTCACAGAGAGGAACTGGGTGCTCTTAATGAGATACCATGAGTAAAGACGAGTGGGGCCAATGTGAAGGCGGGAAGAGAGGAGTCCTCCAAACCTCGGCACTGATGACAGAAGACGGGCCAGTAACCTATCCTAGGTTTAATAGAATAGAAGTTTATTACCGAGCAGAGTTGACCAATGTTGTATTGCCCATATCGGGGTGTGAAGGTGGGTAGCTATACAGCAAAATTAGTCTGGGAAATGGAAACACCTCTATATGGAAATTGGTAGGTCCATGTACTGCTGACCGTCAACATGTAGCTCAGGGGTCCTAGGCTCGAGGTATTTCTAACATTATTTGTAGATTAAGCTGTAACTCTATTGCTTCTAATCGTGTAAATAATAGTAACTACTTTAACCCTATTTATCTTCTTTTATTGTAAACTGATTTTCACACAATTTTGTTTGCTTTTTTTAGCTTGTAAGTATGACTTATTCTACTGCTAGGCTTTAATTAAGATTATTACAAGAACCCAATGGAAATAGCACTTGACGTTTGGGGTTATCCTAGGGTCAATTTATGCATGTTACTAGGGTATGATGATTTTATTTAAGTATACCTGACCTAAAATTATCCCCTCCTACTCTTTCAGAGAAGCCTATCGGAAGAGATCAGCGGCCTATGAAGAGTCTCGTGCCATCGAGGTAACATTGAGGAACCAAAAGCCGAAGTCCAGTACGGTGTTCCTCTTCCCCCGGGAAAGAAGCCTTAGACCTCGTCATGGCTCCTGACGACCACACCACGACCTGACATTATCTAGAGATATCCAGAAAACCTAATCCATGTATCAAGAGCCCTTCACCGGCATCAAGGCTTCCCTTCAAGATAATCAGTGGAGCACAATGATGTCCTCACCCTATGGCATCACCCGAATCAGACGACCGAACAGCCAAAATGACATCAACTCTTTTACACGAGATAATTACATCTATATGTGTCAGTCATTAAAAACTGTATAATGTACATCAATCTTATGCAAATTAGCACACAGCACCTGACAGTTTTAAACGCGCATGTAAAATATTTATTACATTAATTATTATACTGTAAATAATTACACACATTACGTTTATGTGAAACTCAGTAATTACACTTAGGGCTATGGAACCATATACCCAATTTTCCTGCTTGTAATATAGCACGCAATAAATCTCCCACTGTGTTAATGGACTAAAAATTATAATTTGCATAAAACTATCGGTTTTTAAGTCTCCACCTGCTAGGCAGTGTGTCCAGCTTATGCTTAACCAAAGAGACTTACGGAAAATTCATGGTGTTTGTACTGCAGCAATAGAAGCATTTCTCTTCAAAATCTAAATCACCTGTAAAATCTTAAGTTCCCTTCAAACTTAAACCAAAGTTTGAGGAAAAAAAAATAATGACACTCAAAAAAAGTAGTTTTGTGTGTCATTATGGACCGATAATTAAATCTGAATTTTAAAAATTCTTAATATGAGGTAGATCTAAGTTCAACATAGAAAATAAAAAGAAAAGAAGTAAATAAGTATAATAAACAGTCTATACTACAACAATTTATCAGTAGGTTAAACAGAAATTTCAAGTGGGGGAAAAAAAAGGAGAATGTCAGTAGCCAGAAGAGAGAGAAAAGCCAAGTAGTCTTACAATCACCATGTGGGAGTGCCAACCTACCATGTGGGAGTGCCAGTGCCTCCTCCATGTTCTGTGATAGTGGGTTGACCACGATGGTGTAGGTGAAGACATTGTTGATGAGCATCAGCACCCTGACCACTGTCACTGCTGGACCGTGCACAGACAGAAGGATGTTCACATTGACAGCTTCGCCAAACTCCAGGTAGCCCAGTGTAGCCACAGGTACATACAACACCAGCAGTGCTGTAGGCAAAGGTTGAAAATCATATACAGGTAGACCCCACTTATACAGCAGGTTAGGTTCCAGGCGACTCCTGTAAAGCAAAAATTGCCGTAAAGTTAAACTTAGCCATTTTTCAGTTTCAAATGCACATAAAAGCCTGATAACATGTTTACACTATCCTATATTAAGTGAGTAACAGAGCTAGGCCTTAAAAAATGCATATTCAGTACACACATTACTTGTGATGAATGGTTTGAAAAACCTACGAGTTGAAGATTGAGACACTTATGCAACATATGGGAATAAAGATTCCCATATGTTGCATAAGTGTCTCAATCTTCACACACATTACTTACCTGAAAATATTTTCATCCTTTGCTTATAGTGATTGGTGAATACAGTGGTACCCCGAGTTTCGTACATAATTTGTTCCAGAAGGCTGTTCGAGTGCTGTTACCAAACGAATTTGTTCCCATAAGGAATAATGTAAATTAGATTAGTCGTTTCAGACCCCCAAAAATAAAATTACAAAAGCACTTACAATAATACACTTACATAATTGTTTGAGTTGGGAGCAGTACAAAACTCAGGGTACCACTCTATTTTTATTGTAGGAAGTCTGAATAAATAAAGAATGGTATTAACTGAAAACTGCTGCATTAGCGAAATACAGTAAAGTGAAATGCTGTAAAGTGGGGCCACCTGTATATTTTTTTTATTCGACAAAACTGATGACGACTGTATACGATAATTACACTGGTAGCACCCATAGTATGTGGCCACCCTATTCTAAATAATAGTTACACTATGGTAACACCCACAGTATGCAGCCACTATTCTAAATGACAATTGTATTTCAGGGACACCATCAGTGTTATATATATGCAAGCTATGCTTTTCAAATAGTTTTCACCATCAGATGTGACACAGTGTGTGTGAGGCGCCTTTCACCAAACACTTGAACACTTCCAGCAGGACTGGAGTTACTCATACATCTGCAGTGAAAATTTTCCTGCAGAATGCCACGTAAATTATAGTCACAGGGGAAACACTAAACTTATAGGAGTTTTTCAGTGCCTGGAGGCAACCAAATTTGATAGAAAGAATGGGAAGGATAGTTCCATTTCTTGAGATCAAGATCCCCTCACAAGCCTCAGCACAAGTCCCCCCCCCATATGGAGATGCAACCTGCAACAGTTGATTTACATGCAAGATTTGCTGCTAGGTGAAATGGGGTAGATGAATGTAAGGAGACTTGCTTGGGTACTGAGCCTGGGATCCTACACCTTTGAGTCAAATGATATGACCACTGAGCTAAGGTGTGAGTGGGGTGTGTAGTGAGAGGTGTGAGTCAAGTGTGTAGTGAGAGGTAAGTGAGATGTGCAGTGAGGGGTGTAAGTGGGGTGTGTAGTGAGAGGTGTGAGTGGGGTGTATAGTGAGAGGTGTGAATGGGGTGTGTAGTGAGAGGTGTGAGTGGGGTGTATAGTGAGAGGTGTGAATGGGGTGTGTAGTGAGAGGTGTGAGTGGGGTGTATAGTGAGAGGTGTGAGTGGGGTCTACCCATCTCCAGGTAGGTAGACCCCTCCAGGTAGACCCCACTCACACCTCTCACTATACACCCCACTCACACCTCTGTGTAGGGTAGTGTAGTGTAGAGGTGTGAGTGGGGTGTGTAGTGAGAGGTGTGAGTGGGGTGTGTAGCGAGAGGTGTGAGTGGGGTGTGGGGATTCTTGAGACATCTTTGCCACACTCTCTGTGACTTAATATAAGATAAACACGTATGTGTGTGTGTGTGTGTGTGTGTGAGAGAGAGAGAGAGAGAGAGAGAGAGAGAGAGAGAGAGAGAGAGAGAGGGTAGAGAGAGAGAGAGAGAGAGAGAGAGAGAGAGGAGAGAGAGAGAGAGAGAGAGAGAGAGAGAGAGAGAGAGAGAGAGAGAGAGAGAGAGAGAGAGAGAGAGAGAGAGAGAGAGAGAGAGAGAGAGAGAGAGAGAGACTAAATAACGTTGGAAGCAATAAATACAAGGAATTAAAGATAAAAGTGGTCTCTGTTTATAATTAGGTGACACCATTACAATCTGAACAGAGTTCTCCTATACTGACACCACAACATCTTGATGTGGACATCCCTAGCACACAACTGTACTTGTCTCAACACACTCATCTCACATTCTCGTCTCATCAATGTGCTAATCTCACACTAGTCTCATCAATACACTAATCACACACTAGTCTCATCACTCTGCTAATCTCACACTTATGACAATGACTCATCAATACACTAATCTCACACTGTAGTCTCATCAATACACTAATCTCACAGTGTAGTCTCATTAATACACTAATCTCACACTTGTCTCATCACTACACTAATCTCACACCCTAATCTCATCAATACACTAATCTTACACTCTAATTTCATCAATACAATAATCTCATGCTCTAGTCTCATCAGTTACTAATCTCACTTGTCTCATCAACAACGATCTCACATTCATCAACATATTTATCTCAGACTCATTACCACACTAATCTCAAATCTCTTGTCTCAGCAACACATTAATCTCAAAACTCTCTTCTAATAATACTACTGGTCTCACCACACACTATTCCTAATCTGCACTAATCTTATGGATTCTTCTCAGCAACATACTATCTCATCTCAGAACACTAGTCTCACACTACCTTATCAACATGAATCTCACACACACTCAACACTAATCTCACGAACACTGAAAACATAAACTCCATACACACACCAGGAGGGCCAGGAGCTATGAATTGACCCCTGCAACCACAATTAGGTGAATACACGCTATCGTCCCACAGAATGAGTATTTATGGGTCGATTCCCGACCGGGGGGAAAACATT
>NC_069420.1:12540216-12574072 GCF_026875155.1 Cherax quadricarinatus
AAAATTAACTACTTAAAATTTTTCATTCTGAAAAATGCATTTTATGGAAGTTGCATTTTCGAACTTTTTGGGTCTGACTCTGCCCCGAAATGTTCATACATGCTAGTGGCTTTCCTTTGTGCTTAGGAACATTTACATTTAAACTACCTATTTTTTTATGTTGCACAAGAGAATAAAATGTTTTTGTTTTTACATCTATTCAGTCTTTCTGTACCTACATCCTGCTACCTAGTGCACCTCACCTGCACCGCCTTAGGTGGAGGTTGGCTTGGTACTGCTCTTCCCTGGCTGCTACCACCTCAGCCACACGCTGGGCACGACACCTTCGTCTTCCACACGCTAGCCAATCCGTCTGCTCCTCAGCCATCTAGACACGGCACGGCAAGGGGGCAGGCAAGCCTCTTAGCTGGCACGCCTGGGGGTAGGCAAGCCTAGTAGTTGGCACACCTAGGGGCAGGCAAGCCAAGTAACTGGCACACCTAGCAGAAGCAGGTACGTCTAAGAGCAGGAAGCATAATAACAGCAAGCCTAGGAGAAATGAGATGTGTCCCTAGGAAAACGCTACTGCTTGGAGGCGTGGGAGTGATTGTTGTAGGAGCCTAGGGGAATTAGGTTCATTGTCAAAAAAATATATATAGGGGTAATCGCGAATATTTTCCATAAAAGTAACTAGAAATGAGAAACTAGATCAAAATGTGTATAGTATAACTACGAGTGCTTTTTTTAGCGCTGTACAAGGATTGGCTGGACACCCTGTACGGGACTCACTCCTTTATTCACAATTTTTAAGTCTTGTCAGACTTGACATTCACTCGTTTGGTTTCAGACTTGACATTCACTCGTTTGGTCAGACTTGACATTCACTCGTTTGGTCAGACTTGACATTCACTCGTTTGGTCAGACTTGACATTCACTCGTTTGGTCAGACTTGACATTCACTCGTTTGGTCAGGCTTGACATTCACTCGTTTGGTCAGGCTTGACATTCACTCGTTTGGTCAGCTTGACATTCACTCGTTTGGTCAGCTTGACATTCACTCGTTTGGTCAGGCTTGACATTCACTCGTTTGGTCAGGCTTGACATTCACTCGTTTGGTCAGCAATAATAAGTCTTAAATGCAAGATTATTGGGGTGAATAACATACGTTATACACACCAACACGTTCGAGAAAGTCTTATTTTATTTTTCACTCGTCAGATCCTTCTTTCACTCGCGGTAATTCACGTATGTGAAGTGTACTCAAGTTTTTTTTTTTATATTTTATCAATAGGATTTCCACTCTTATCGGGGTGATAATGGAAAACGTAACAGTTACGGAACAGGACTTATGTAGGGGACAAATTTGGGTCGTGTCGAGCTTTATCTGGTCAGGACTTGAAGCTCTACGCAGAGCCACTTATGATGAAGCTCTACGCAGAGCCACTTATGGTGAAGCTCTACGCAGAGCCACTTATGGTGAAGTTCTACGCAGAGCCACTTATGGTGAAGCTCTACGCAGAGCCACTTATGGTGAAGCTCTACGCAGAGCCACTTATGGTGAAGCTCTACGCAGAGCCACTTATGGTGAAGCTCTATGCAGAGCCACTTATGGTGAAGCTCTACGCAGAGCCACTTATGGTGAAGCTCTACGCAGAGCCACACTTATGGTGAAGCTCTACGCAGAGCCACACTTGATAAAGCTCTACGCAGAACCACACTTGATAAAGCTCTATGCAGAGCCACACTTGATAAAGCTCTACGCAGAGCCACACTTGATAAAGCTCTACGCAGAGCCACTCTTAATAAAACTACGCAGAGCCACACTTGATAAAGCTCTACGCAGCAAAACGCTGTACCGATAGAAACGTGTTCTTCAACGTGTTTTGACCATCGTCAGCTGGACGCCACGTGGTGCACCTGACTAAAGGTGGCAGGCGGTGCACCTGACTGAAAATGCCAGGTGATTTTCCTAACGAAAGATGCCAGGTGGTGCACCTGAGCGTCCTTGTTGCCATGACAACGCTCCAGTGGTGCCACATCATGATAACATCGCATACAGGAGTGCCAACCCGTTGTCGAATTAAGCTCTATTTAGCATTGTAAACACGAGGGGTCGTTAACAGTGTTGGGGAATGAGAGGCATTAAAACAGGGATCACTTTTACTCCAAAATTTGGCATAATGTGCTACTTCCAGGGGGCGCGAGCTTAAAATACGTCATTAGGGACACATCATAGGGGGGAATTAAGCTTAAATATCAATTCAGGAAAGTCTTACAAAAAATATTTAGTGAAAATGATTGTGAAAACTATATCAGTCGTTGTCTTTACGAGCGATATCAATTAACAGAGACTGGATATTTTTTAGGCTCGTACTGGACGCGCAAACACTACAAGTTGACCCTCATTGGGGGTTCCTGACGCTGCTGAGGGGCTCTTGATCTAGGGAATTAGATCTGTGCTTCAGTTCCCCGAATTAAGCCTAAATGCCTTCCACATCCCCCCCCCAGGCGCTCCTCCGGATTTAGCGCTTCCTCCTTGATTATAATAATGTCTGAAAATTGTCGTATCGTAGGCTTTCCTGACCACATAACTTTTATTTACAGGAAAGAAGTCACCAAGACGAGGCATCACTGCTAAGGTGAGCCAAGTGGGGAGAGTAGCTTGAGTTCCTTGGATCAGGAGCCTTTGAGAGTCGAAACATCCCCCTTGAAGGCGGCATTCCTAATGGTTATAACCGTAACCATTATTTTTAAACGGGTGGACCGGTAAGCCAGAGGAAGGCCTCGGTCAGTGACCAAAAGCTCCAGCGGCGGGTCATCATATGACTATAAGAACCGTGTCAGGAAATTTATCCTGTTTCTTGACAATTCTTATCTAACCTTAAAGGCAGATATTTCTCAGTTATTCCAGCATCGAAGCTTCTTTTTTAAAAATGTGTGTGTGTGTGTGTGTGTGTGTGTGTGTGTGTGTGTGTTGTGTGTGTGTGTGTGTGTGTGTGTGTGACGCAATTAATATTTGCACTAATAACTCATTACACTTTTCACCGGGTGTGGACGGGTAAATGGCTCATTACTTTGTAATTTGTTCATGATTGTATAGGTTGTTTATTACCTTTGTAACTTGTTCAGCTATCAAAACTTTGGGGCCCAGTCCCTGGACCCATTATGTACCTCTGTAATGTTGAGGTACAGTCCCTGGACCCATTATGTACCTCTGTAATGTTGAGGTACAGTCCCTGGACCCATTATGTACCTCTTATGTTGAGGTACAGTCCCTGGACCCATTATGTACCTCTGTTATGTTGAGGTACAGTCCCTGGACCCATTATGTACCTCTGTAATGTTGAGGTACAGTCCCTGGACCCATTATGTACCTCTGTAATGTTGAGCTGTATAGCCCTTGTGGCTTAGCGCTTCTTTTTGATTATAATAATGTAATGTTGAGGTACAGTCCCTGGACCCATTATGTACCTCTGTTATGTTGAGGTACAGTCCCTGGACCCATTATGTACCTCTGTAATGTTGAGGTACAGTCCCTGGACCCATTATGTACCTCTGTAATGTTGAGGTACAGTCCCTGGACCCATTATGTACCTCTGTAATGTTGAGGTACAGTCCCTGGACCCATTATGCACCTCTAATCTTTTGACAGTCGCCCACAGGATGGGTGTGGGGTGCATAATACAAATATTAAACTGAAACTCCCCACAGTTATTACAGCATCGAAACAAATACTTTTGAAAGAGATGTTTATGTGCTGGAGTAACTGTGGGAAACATCTGCCTTTAAGGCAGATGTTTCCCTACGGCACTCAGAAATGCTGACACATGTCTTCTAATGTCTGAGTCAATAGTGTGTCATCCACGACGTATGGTTTATGTACCGTGTAAGTTATACCTTAGCGCTTTGAGGCTCATTTCTCACTGTCAAAAATGGTTAAATATATGAGGGTCTCTGGTTATGGGAGTTAATGGGACTATCAGTTATTTTGTGACGGGAGGCACATGAGACTCGAGTATTTTCTCAACATATTTTACGAGAGTAAGTTTAGTTGGGGGCGGAGGTCACGGCGAATGGGTGAAATATTTTCATGGGGGAGGGTAGTGCTAAACTTATTGTGGTCATCAGCACCTAGGGGAAATGGAAGGCATTTGGACTCCAGCCACAGGATTGGCTGGATGGATTTCCATGCGTTTACTCAAGGTCTGATCTGGGAAACTTGATAGGATGAGGATATCAAGCATCACACCATGGATTCTGTCATGTTGAATACCTCTGTAAACCATTTATAATTTTGTAAATACTGTACTTCACTGCCACTAATTTCCTGACCACTGGAGGCTGAGTCCCAGGCCCATTCTCGAACTTTTTGACTATTTCACATAGGATGGGTATATGGTGACTACCACCAGCAGGATGGGCAGGTGGCGACTACCCTACCTCCTACAGAATGGGTGTGTGGTAACTACTGCATACTGAACTCGTATGGCGTTAAACGTGGGTTCTTCAGCTACGGCATCGATCATCAGGTTATTTTCGGTAGTGAGACCATACAAATCACAGTTCAAAGGTAACTGGTTCGAACCTCAGGCCTGGGAACCTTATCGGCAAATCTTCCTTACACTCCCGCTACCCACGTAGAAGTAAAGGAAGTGCCTGTATTTTGCCCAACTATTGTGTGGGTTGCAGCCTAGAACAATACGTGTTAGAAACTCCATTTGTGCTGGAAGTATTCAAGAGGTCGGTACAAAGTGCCCTGTGATATTAAAGAGCAGGGGGGGGGGGTACCATATGAAGTTGTACAGCGCCTGGAGTTTACCTGGAGGGGGTTTGGGGGGTCAACGCCCCCGCGACCCGGTCTGAGACCAGGCCTCGTGGTGGATTAGGGTCTGATCAACCAGGCAAGGTTACCAGATTTGATTCAGGAAAAAGGATAGTAGCTTCAGTTATTTGGGAGTCTGCGGCATCGAGCCGCCCCTCTTCACTGGCGGGAATTTAATGGTTTGAAAAATCGGAAAATCCAGGCACTGTATATAGCATTTCTGTGCTCGGAGCGATATCCATTTGTTAGTGTATTTGAGCAAGTGTTTTACGCTGTAACTCAAACACAGCAAATCAGACGAATGCTCAAAGTTTAAAAGAGTACGAAGGAGATTACTGAATTGTTTACACTGCTATGAGAGTTGTAATGAAGGATAAGTTTTTTGTTGTGTGGCAGTAATGGTAGTGGGGGATTTTCATTATTATAATCATGGGGGAGTGCTAAACCCTTAGGGATTATACAGCTATGGGGGGGGGATGGAAAGTATTCAGGCTCAGTTTAGGTAACAAGCACAGATCCAATTCCCTAGACGTAGAGCCCCTCACCAGCGTCAAGGAATATTCCCCTAAGGGAAGATTTTCTTGAGATTTACATGTAGGGTTACTATCGTTATAACATTGTATACAGTGCCGACAAGTGGATAAGCAAGACGCATGTGCAACAGTTGGGTGTCTTTATTTCCGAAATGATGACCAAATATAGAGACAGCAGAAACACTGAAGAGTTGAGGATGATGTGATCACTCAGGCCTTAAAAGAAATGATTTTGAGGATGTTGGTCCCTCGGCCTGGATAAATGCTTAGCTCTATAGTCTTGAACAATGTAAAGTAGAAGCACAAGAATTGAGTCTACAGTACTGCCAGAGGCGAGGCGTGAAGAGTTAGCAACCCACGACATCAGTAAAACCTACGGGTTATTTCCACTGAGGTCCTTGGTTCTCATTCCCAGAATGTGACCTACGACGGTCGGCTAACTCCCAGATGCCTACTTCTTGCTAGGTAAATAGGGGCAAAAGGTATAAGGAAACGTGCCCTGTTTCCACTTGCGTTGGGATAGAACCCAGGTCCTTCAGAAGTGAGACGAAGGCACTACCACTTGACCCTCGAGTGGGTGTTGTGGTTGTAGTGGAGTGGTGGTCGTGGTGGGATGGCGGTTGTTGTAGTAGTGTGATAGTGGTGGAATAAGTTTTGGTCCTGCGGAGGTGGGTTAGCAATGGAGGAGTGATTGAAAGAGGAGCAAGAGTGAAAAGGGTGGGGATTGAATTCGTGGAGAAGGAAAGGATAGGGGGAGTTTATCGAAAAAAATGAGGTTTATTAATCAAACAGTGTTACAAAGTGAGCACGGGTTTGTAGATATGCAAGCCTTCAGACATGGAATGGGAAAGAAAAATGGAACTGTCAAAACTTGAAGAGAAAGGTTTTAAACTTAAAATTTAGGTAAATTAAAAGATGTTTACATTGAGTTCGAAGGTCCTGTTGAAATTCTTCTATTGAAAGAAGAGCTTATCGAGGCTCATATCCAGATGCTTTTATGAGAAGTAATTTTGGCATTATGGAAGGGAATGTAATTATGTACGATGGGCGAAGAGTGGGGACCCTTGGATTATTATTATAATCAAGGGGGAAGCGCTAAACCCGGAGGATTATACAGCGCCTGGGAGGGGGGATGTGGAAGGCATTCAGGCTTAATTCGGGGAACTGGAGCACAGATCCAATTCCCTAAATCAAGAGCCCCTCACCAACATCAAGGAACCTTCCTTGAGGGGAGGGGACCCTTGGAGTTAATGCAAAATGAAGCTCTCTGAATTATTCTAGCGCTGTATAGCCCTTGTGGCTTAGCGCTTCTTTTTGATTATAATAATAATAATAATCTGAATTATTCTTGGTTGTCCCCAATCTACAAAGGCTCTTAATATGAGGAAGGAGCTTGGTATTTCTAGTATCAGTGATAGGATTGTTGATATTAACACTGTACTCGGTATTAGAATGTTAAGAAACGAACCAGACACTGTCACAATGAACCTTACTAAGTGTCTAGAGGTAAATACACAGATCTAAATGGACTGTGAAAACGTGCAATTGCATTAAGTTTTATAACCTGCATGACTGTATCACTGTAGGCAACAGAGCATTTCAACCTCCATGGAAGATGTGTTCATTTAATATCACCTACTACAAGTCCCGCCCAGAAGCCTCATTGCTAAGTAATCCCTTCCTTAAATCACTTGTTAAAGCAACTGCTCAACGAAGAAAATTTCGCGCTAGCTGGTAGTATAATAAGTTATCACAAGTAATATACACTGGATGGATTAAACAGGAGTCTTCTGGCAGGGCTGCATTTGCTCTTGTTGCCACCTCCCTAGTTAAGAACGATAATTAACTTGTTGAAACTAGGCATTTAGGATTAACATAAAGGGCGTCTACATGCATATGAACTGTTTGCAATCTAATGGCGCTTAAGCTAACTTATGACATTGAGCTTGACTCTATCATCTACTGATTCTATGTCATCCACTGAAGGTCTTAACTAATATAATGACTCCAAAACAACATGCTCATTGGAGAAGCCAGGTATAGATACTCAAAAATCAGAGACGAAGGAATTAATGTACAATGTATGGATCCCATCACACATTGGATTATACTTCATGAATAAGTTGATATGTTAGCCAAGAAGAGTACCCAAGAAGGAGAATGTAGATACAACTTTGGTATAACTGTCTAGCATTAGGGAAATATATATTAGGAGAGAAGTAAAAAAATGGACAAATGATTGTTTTAGGATTGCAGTTAGAAGCCTGAGTAGATCTATAACCCTCTAGATAACGACGTAGATAAGTATTTATGGAGCAACTTGCATTGTGAACAGACTGACTGATGTTGTAGTGGCAGGCTTGGCTTGGTTACAAAAGTACCTTCTGGCAGTTTTGGGAGACACAGATGATGATCAAACTTAATGTAAATTTATGTGATCAGGCATATGGTCCACTGTCTTGAACACTGGAATTTACCTGGAGTTTACTGGTGAGAGTTCCGGGGGTCAACGCCACCCGCGGCCCGGTCTGTGACCAGGCCTGTTGGATCAGAAGCATGATCAACCAGGCTTGTTGCTGCTGGGCTGCAAGCAAACCAACGTACGAGCCACAGCCCGGCTGGCAGGAACGACTTTAGGTGCTTGTCAGTGCCAGCTTGAAGGACTGCCAGGGGTCTGTTGGTAATCCCCCTTATGTATGCTGGAGGCACTTGAAAGTCTCGGGCCCCTGACATTTTTTGTATGGGTTTCTTAACGTCTAGTGACACCCCTGCTTTTCATTGGGGGGATGTTGCATCGTCTGCCAAATGTCTTTGTTTTCGTAAGTGGTGATTTTTCGTGTGTAAGGTCGTTACTAGTCCCTATAGGATTTTCAGGTGTTTATAATCATGTATCTCTCCGCCTGCGTTCCAGGAGTACGGTTCAGAACCTCAAGCTGCTCCCAGTATCGAGTGTGTTTTTATCTCGTTATGCGCCCGTGAAGGTTCTCTGTACATTTATAGGTCAGCAATTTCTCCGCTTGAAAGTTGCTGTAGTTGTGCCGCAATATTCCAGGCTAATAGAAACAAGTGACCTGAAGAGTGTCATCATGGGCTTGGCCTCCTACCCAGGGTGACTAAAGTGTGTCAAAACACTGGTTAGTCAGAGTTAGTCAAGAGAGAGAAGGAAAAAGTTAATAAGATACACCATGTGGGAGAACAGCTATGGGGTGTAGATCATTGTTTTGAAAAGGTGAGGCTGTGATTGAATTTCTGTACATATCTGTGAGAATACAGTTATATTTTTATAGTAGTAGTTTACATAACTGTGAAGAGGGCAGTGGAAGGAATCGACACACTCAGGATGATCAGACCATTATGTATTACCCTAGACAAATAAGGCCATTAAGGAAGCTACCCCCACACTAGAAAATTGTAGTGAGGAACCTTCTATTCAAGGTAATAAGGGACAACCAACGTAACATGGCTTTAATTGTCCACTTATTGAGAACTAAGGAGATAGCCCAATATTAATAACCTATGTTGACATGTCAAGATAATCTTGTGATGAAAATAGATACCAGAATATACTAAGCAATTTTCCTTAAAATTTGCTTGTATATCTAAATTTTCCCTAAATTTGCTTGTATAACAGATAAATTGACTATAGATATGTGAGATATAAATCCATATGTGCTTCCTGTTAACCCTTTGGGGGCCTAGTTCTTAGGCCATTTGAGTATCCATAGGCTCTTGCCGGTACCGTCCACAGGATGGATATGAGATGCACAATAAATAGCACTTCGGTTGGCAAAGTAATCTAATCTAATAAGGGAGGTGTTTCCTGGAGAGGAGAGTTCCGGGGGTCAACGGCCCGCGGCCCGGTCTGTGACCAGGCCCTCCTGGTGGATCCTATGAAGAGTTATTTGACGTGATCAGTTCTTCAGTCTTGCACGTGTGTTATATTCATCTTGTCAGTTTTGTGTGTCTTTAGTAGATATAACAGTGATTAAAATCTTAGTTATTTGGTCAGACTATGGAATTTGTGAAGGAATGGTAGTGTAAGGGACTTGTCTCAAGATGTTGGGTTCTTATAAGGGTCTTGGGGTTGATGTGTAAGTGTTTAAGACACAGTCTGTAGAGAGGTATCACGTTTGTCAGGAAACAGGTACAAGTATTTCTAGTTCTCGGGGTCTAGTCATTTGATGGACCCTTTCCCCAACCACAGCTGGGCTTTGTTCACCTGACAGAGGCCTTCCGCTGGCTTATCGGTCCACCCTTTAAAAATTAGGTTAGAATATTTAACCATTTATTATAGATTTACAAGCTGAAGAGAAACCTTTGGGGTTGTGCGGTACAAGTGACAAGAGTATAGGAAGGTAAAGTACTTTATCTGACGACTCTGGATAAAAAGATGTGATTTATTCTTCCCTGTAGGCTATTATAAACAAAAACTATGGGCTAAACCCACAGGGTCATACCGCCCTGTTAGCAGAGTGTGGTAACAGTCGGGTGTTCGACAGCCGGTCTTTATCAACACTGGATTTTGCTATTCTGAAAGTGGAAATTGTCACTTTGACTTTCTTGGGTTTAATCCTAGGTAATCTACACATACTGATTATGTATGACAATTTATGTATGTATATGTTCCTATTCCTGAATCAGTGCGTCTTAAGGAAGGGCGCCCCGGGTGACACCATTTAGGGGGTGACACCATAGAGCCTCTAAAGGGACGCTAATGCCGAACACAATGCACTGCTACACAAGGAAAAGAAGCCTCTCGTTTCTATATAGGGAAAATCATTGATTTTGATTGTGATAGATGATTTTGCAGGAGTGAAGGAAGGAAATGTAGATCAGATTCACGAGATGTTAAAAACATGTACTCAAGGTCAGTTCGCAACTAGTGTTTCTCAGATATTGTATTACGTTTATTTTTCATTTTTTTTTTTTGGGGGGGGGGGGCATTATGAAGATGAATAAATGTGGATGTGTGGCTGTACTCAAATACCACTTTGAGTTTGTTTCCTCAGTATACTTCGATTATTTTATCGTTAATAAAGATGAGAAGTTTTTCTCATGCTTCAGTTTATGGCCCTTTTAAACGTTCTCATTGTTAAACATTAGTTATGGTCTTGCAGTAGTGACGTAACTGGAGTTTACCAACCTCCCCCCAAGCCTCCACCCTTGGTTTTCATGGGGTGACAACCAGGTGACACAACCCTAGCGTGCTCTGACCTGGATGAACTTTATTCAAGGGATGTGCTTGTTGCAGTAATGCTATGCAAGGTCAGACGATATCCATAGGATGGACATTGTCCGGACCTGCAATAATTTGCTGGTTGACCAACATATCTCTCGTTGTTATTAGCTCTCTCACAGGCGAGCATTATGGACTATTGTGCAAGAAAGAGTATAAAATACCGACTATGAAAGTTAGACACATTGTACAACATCTGATATCTGTATTGTAGTCGTTCACATCCAGAGGCTTTATCAATGCAGATTCTAGGGTAAATAATTAGAGACAGTAGAACATATAGGCATAAAGTGAGGTAATCAGTCCCTCAACCTTGGTGTTGTGTTCACAGCATCGTGGTGGTGCGGAGAATCTGGAGCAAAGGGCAAGAAGATCTCCAAGTTGCCACATGTCTTAACTTTCATATTGTCGGTATTTTATACTTTTCTTGCACAACTTGTACAGGGACATTGCAAACCATCATTGGAATCTTGTTCAGAGGACATCTACAAGACATTCACGGCTTGATACACACTCATCCCTTTTGGGTTAGGACCTACTTCCACTGGGGAATCCCGCTTACCAGTGACTATGCCCTCGTCGCTGCACGTCCTTATCATGGACGCTCATATAATCACCCAGTCTTCTTGCTTTGCTCCAGATTATCACACCCACGGGATGCTGTGAACAACCAACACCAAGGTTGAGAGGGACTGATTTACTATCTTTTGTATGCTATTAGTTTTCTGTTTCCTTATTATGTGCCTAGAATCTATATTGATTAAAGCCACTGGTGCGAAAAGTTTACTAAAGATATACAGTGTTGCACATGTTCTTAACTTTCACATTATGGAACATAGTTTGGATCGTCTAAAGCAGCCTGTTAGAATCTTTCCGTACAACCGTGGAGGGATGATACTTCCTCAGGATGAAATGAATCGAGTGTGAGTGTTTGTAATAATTTAAAGTTTTGAATTAATCTGCCCGAAATGCCTAGCCATGCTAGGTGTCCTAGCGTCCCCTCTGTAATTAGTATTTTAACATGGTAAACCACACATATATTCGCGTTCTGTAACCCCGCATTGTAATCCTTATAGAAAATAAAAACTTGATTTTAAATCACTGTAATAATACACGGGTTCACATTTTGACGATGCGGTCGCACTGTTTGGCCGACAGAAAGGACAAGATCTTGTGCAAGTCCATTCTTCAAGGGGAGTCCTTGATGCTGTGGTGTGCTCTTGTGATCTGGGAGTTGGATCTGTGATCCAGTAACTTTCCGCAGGCGCTGTATAATCCCTATGGGTTTAGCACTCCTTGATATAGCGCTTAATACATTATAAAATAAGCGCAACCAACAAGGGCTCTTCGGCTTTGCTTAGTATAGTATGTGGTCATTCCAGGTATGCAATGAGATTTCAGTGCATTACAAAAAAAAAAAAATGTACCATATTATTGGAAGATTTCCGCTAGTGGAAGAGGGTTTCCAGTTTGTATTAATGTTGCTGTTCATTCTCTTGGCAGTGGACCTCAAGCATTTGGCCATAAGCATGTAGACAATATGTGAATCATTGTCGTGTCACGTGTTGTAAGGTATATGCAACCCAGAGGGCGCAGTTAGGAATTATAATACCAGGTAAGGACTAGGCAGATTGTTAAGAGTGGATTTCTGGTTCTGAGGAGGGTCAATTTCAGTGCAAGAATTGAAACCTGAGTTATAAGTTAGGAAAACGGGGGCAGCTCGGAGAATAAGCAGAAAGATACCTGACCTCTCTGGTGTGACTAGTATATTATTATCATCAAGAAAGCTTAACTAGTAGAAGCTGATTCGTGTCACAACACTACCTGGTAACCAACACCAGATTGGTACCTCCAAATTGTTCTGACGCAATACTATGTATTTAAACAAAAACAGGAATTATTATTGCTCTCTTCCAGTTCAATGGCATGGTTAAATGAATCACAAATGGCCAAGGATGTCTTGCCGTTTGGTGCCCGTGTCCAGGTGGCTAAGCTCGCTTCTCCGGCGAGGGGTCTGGGTTAGAATTCCGGCAAAGTAGAACATTGGGGTGTGTCATGTTCCCGTCAGTAAAAATGGATCGCATCCTGGTACGATCTGACCTAATGTGCCCAAAATGCTCTGATAACAAGCAGCTTTCTATATAGTAGTAAGTCATTGATGCATTCACAACTGAAGGCCAGACCACAAGGGGGTGGAACAGCTATATACTACTCAGACCAAACTAGATTGTTCACTAATACTTGCACATGGGATGAACATGGGGGAATATATAATAGCTGAAATTCATATCCAATACCTACAAAAACCTCTCAGTGATAAAACATCTACAGAATGCCACAAATCAAACATTAACCAATTTAGTCATAACCTAGGAAGTATGATAAAAGATGCAGCCATGAACATAGAATCACTACTACTCTCAGGTGACTTCAGTTTAAATCTCCTGCATGACCAGGACCAACACGTACTGAATTATAACAAACACAAATGAGTACTGCCTGTTGCTACCAACAGTAACAAAACTAATGAGTTAACAGAGGACTGTTTTCCCTACTTGACCCACATCTGGACCAACACCCATTTCCCCTTTAAAATCAGGCATTAATTACAGATATTACCACAGACCACTACCATACTTTTCCTATAACTCTTGCGTAAAATACCCCAAGGACACTACTAAAGTCACCTTCAGACTTCACAATGAGGCACAGCCATTAATAACTTCACAACAGCAGTAACAAAACATTGACTGGCACATGGCTAGAATTCTATACGATATTGACGTTGTTTTAATAATTTCTAGAAAAGACCCAATACCTTCATTAACAAGCACTGCCCTAAAAAAAACTAAACATGACAGATAGAGACTGAAACAGTCTGGCGAACACCCAGCATATCAATTCCATAAATACAAAACCCACCGATATGATAAACAGTACAGTAAGGGTCAACATAACCAGAGGACAAACAAAAGTTACTCGTCAATCCTAACCAGCATGATAAGAAGGGCAAAAAAATTGTATTATGTGAACAGATTATCCACTAACGAGGTGATATAAAAAAAGACCTGGAAAGACCCTCATCAGAAATTTGGGAACAAAAAAGTTTATCACGACATAGCGAATTAAATTAGCAAAATAGATGAACCCAACTCCACCAACAGAAACAGCAAACCGAACTCAATTATTTCTTCTCCACTATAGGTCAAAACCTTGCCAATAATATCCCAAGATCAGATACCCCACCAAATGACTACCTCACTGGCAAATACGATCACATGTTCCTTAGCTCGACTAAACCCTACGAAGTCTCCCTTATTTCCCCCCCCATTGCACTGAAAACAAGGCAGGTGATTTTTAAAATACCTTACCACCCTTTATATACAATAAAGCGGTCACAAGTGCTATCACCAATCATTGCAACACTCTTTAACAAATCATTGAAATCATCCACCTTTTCCCTACAGTTCTCAAAATAGCAAGGTCAAACCCCGATCCATAAGGAGGTGACCAAACAGAGTTGAATAAACTATAGGCCAATATCTCCAATTTACACACTCTCTCAATAATCTTCGAAAAATTAATTCATAAACGAATCTACTCCTACCTCATCTAACATAACATTCTCAACCCCTGCCAATTTGGTTTCAGGCCTAATAAAAATACTAATGATGCTATTATACACATGCTAGAACATATATACACTGCAATAGAGAAAAAAGAAGTCCCACTGGGGATCTTCATTGACTTACGTAAAGCTTTTGATACAGTTGACCATGACTTGCTCCACGTAAAATTGTCACACTATGGTATTAGAGGGCACTCCCTCAACTACCTCAAGTCTTACCTCAGCAACAGAAGCCAATATGTGTACGCAAATGGGGCAAGCTCTTCCGCACAACCAATTACAGTTGGTGTCCCACAGGGAAGTGTCCTTGGCCCTCTTCTCTTTCTCCTATACATAAATGACCTACCAAATGCTTCGCAATTACTCAAACCCACACTTTTTGCAGATGACACCACATACGTCTTCTCTCACCCGAGCCCAGTCACGCTAGCCAATACTGTAAACACCGAATTACAGAAAATATCTACCTGGATGAGGACTAACAAACTTACACTAAACATTGACAAAACCTACTTCATTCAGTTTGGTAGCAGAGCTACAGATGTACCTCTTAACATAACGATAAACGGATCACCTATCACAAAGCTAACAGAGGGAAAATTCTTAGGAATCCACCTCGATAATAGACTCAAATTTCATACACATATACAACAAATTTCTAAGAAAATTTCCAAGACTGTAGGCATACTATCGAAGATACGGTACTATGTTCCACAGTCAGCCCTCCTGGCCCTTTATCACTCTCTTATTTACCCCTATCTCACCTATGGAATTTGTGCATGGGGCTCAACAACAACTAACCATCTCAGACCACTAATTACCCAACAAAAGGCTGCAGTTAGAATGATAACAAATTCTCACTACAGGCAGCACACTCCACCAATATTCAAAACACTCAACCTACTCACCATACAAAACATCCATACTTATTATTGCACTTATTACATACATAGAACACTTAACTCTGATATTAACCCTCCCCTCAAACATCTCCTTGCCAACCTCAACAGAACACATGACCATAACACAAGGCACAGATCACTCTTTGATGTTCCTCGTGTCCATCTCACGCTATGCAAAAACTCAATGCACATAAAAGGCCCTAAAATCTGGAATTCATTACCTGTAAATATAAAAGAAACACTACCTGTTTATAAATTCAAGTCTCTTCTCAAAGGGTTCACTTACTAAATCAAAACCAAAAAATACTAAAAAAACTAAACCATATAAATTTAAAAATCCTAAATGTTACTCCACAATTATATCACACAAATGTTAAACCTAACTTTGTTTTTTTTTTTTTTTAAAATAAACTACCTGAATGAACAGAAAAGCATGCAACCAAAATGACCAGCCCTTTAAAAAACTCATTTGTTTTTTTAATATTTATCTTTTTACAAAAAAGTCTTTTTCACAATTTCATCTTTGTTTAAATTTAACCCTTAATTTAAATTTTTTAAACCCCGCCCGTAATGCTATGATTTTAAGGGCTTTGGCATGCCGCTCTTCCTGTATTTTTTTGTCCTCTGAATGAAAAAAAAATTTTATAAATAAATAAAAAAAAAAAGAAAAATTTTACAATAACAATAATAACAATAAAAAAAATCACAATAGAAAAAAATTGACACTTATTTTTAAATTTGAAAATCGGGATAAATTGAGGGGATGGGAGGGGGGGAAGTTTTCGAATTTTTTAATTTTAAAAGGGGGGAAAACCCCCCTTTCCCATTGGGATTTGAGGAAGCAAGCCCTTTTTCGGGGGTTTTATTTTCCCCCTTCTTTTTTTAATGCCACAAGGACCAGCTTAAGTCACGGGGACTTCGCCCGCACAACATATCTGGTCCATAGGCCTGTACCTTTTCGTTTTTTTATGAGTTTCCAAAAGTGGTTCCCCAACTTTGGGTCAGTGTATATCACCAGCATGGTTTTGAAATTTGCTTTTTTAGGGTGTTTTTTCACCCATAAAGGTTTGCATTTTAAAACCCACTGTGCACAAAATTCCTTTTTTTTTTGAAGTAGGCACAAGGGAATTCCACAACGGGCATAGGTTTTCTCAGATTTGGGCCCCAAACCCCCTTCAAATTTTTTAATTTCCCATACAAAATTTTCACCCTTTTTTAAACCCCAGGGTTTGGGATAGAAGCTTTCTTTTGGGGGCCCCTGGGGACTTTTTTTTGGGGGAAACAAGCACCAAAAACAGTGATTTAAAATGGGGTAATATGGAATGTTTCCCGAATGTAAACCTTTGATCGCGCCACACTGGCTGGCTGTAAACACTGGGGACAAAACGGGGCAGTTCAGGCTACACATGGACATGTCCCCGTACGAATCGTATCACATACCGGGTTTTGTTTAACCCGGGAAACCCAAAAACCCAATTTTTTTTTCGGGTATAATTTCTTCGGATACCGATTTATCGGATACCGATGACTTTGTGAACCGGGATCCACTGTACTGACAAGTTGATGAACAAGACACATGTGCAACATCTGAGGTCCCTTTTTAAAAATTTTTCATCCCTTTCAGTAGGTTTTTTTCCTCTAATAGAGAGGGGGGCTTGTACCAAAATTTTAAAGGTAAACCTGGGTTTTGTGTGTCAGACAAGTAAAAGGTCCGCCATCAAAAAATCCGGAATCAGTTATTCGGTTTTCCCCAGTTATTCGGGCCCAGTTTTTGGGTAGCAAATTTCAAATTTCCAGGGGCACCAAAAAACCCCAAACCGCTGGGACTGAATTTGGGGCAGCTACTTGCGGGATAAGTCTTTTTCCAATTTCTTTTTTTTTTCCATTTATTATTTTTAACCCCGCTTACTTTTAGCCCTACCCATGGTTCCAGTAATAAAAAAAAAATCCCGCCCATTATTTAAAGGGACCTACACCCGTACATTATCCCTTTTAAAAATAAGGGGACTTTGAAGGGCCCCTTTGGGGTTTCCCCTGAACCAGTCCCCATGAACGGGGGTTTTGCTTTTTTTATTACGCTGCGTATACCCTTTTGGCTTAGCGCTTCTTTTTTTTTATAAAAAATATTAAATTTTGCTAATATCAACACACGCTTATTTTGGGCCCATCACAATTTTATCCCAATATGGCATAATAAACAATATAAAAAACATAAAACATGTTAAAAAACTCCGAATAAATAATATTTGGCATAAAAACCGAGCAATTTTGCGGAGGTTTTGAAAGGGTATGGAAACAAAACCATTTTCCCTGTCCCTGCTTGGTGGCCCAAAATTTGAAAAACGGAATGTAGCACAGGGCAAAAATGTGGATATACACTTGCCTGCACCATAAAACATGAAACAAAAATTATTTTCTCTCTATAAAATTTTCACACATAGCACCCTATTTTGTAAGAACCTAGGATAAACCCAAAAAAATCAACCCGGGGTTTTTTAGAAACCCGGCCTTTGGGGTTTGGCCCTATTTGATTTTTTTTTAAATAAATTTATTCCCCAAACCCGGGGAAAACATTAGGCGTGTTTCTTTACACCCTTTTTTTATGTTTAAACCCCCCAGTAAATGGTACCTGGGGTTAGCCGGGTAGTGGGGGGTGTTATCCTGGGAAAATGACCTTTTTTTTCTTGAAATACTCAGCAAAACAAGGGGCTTTCTATACAGTAGTAAAGTCACTGATGTCAGCGAGGCCTGTATAACCTTGTACATGTACGTGTAGTAGCTGATAGGCTAGCTGCAGCCGCAGGAAGCAGCAACAAGGCTGCTCCTATATCTTGCCGTCCCCTGGGCCTATCCGAACTCCCAGTGATGGCCAATTGCAAGTACTGCTGCAAACAACACGTAAGGAACCTATAGTGACATAAAAACTGACGGTGATGACAACGAAATGGACTAAATATGACAAAAGAGGACCGGCATTCAAGTACCAGACCTGCTGCCAACGTGAACCAGACATGAGACGTTTTTGACTACAATGAAATAAACTGACCTCCATGTCAACTGCACCAGTGTTCAACGGGAAGACAACATGGCAGAAAACCTGATCAACAAAACTCCAAGGAAATGACAGGTCTGTAGGACTTTTTTCCTCAGTGCCAAACGAGGGAAAGAATTGAGCATTTAACCCTTTGAGGGTCGACAGGCCCTCTCCGAAACTCGTTCTCAGGTCGGCCAAATTTAAAAAAAAAAAAAAATTATTTTTTCTTATGAAAAGATAGAGAATCTTTTCCCGATCATAAAGACACCAAAAGTTTGAAATTTGATAGAAAACTTACGGAATTAATGCTCTCCGCAAAGTTAGCGGTCTCCGGCGATATTTACGCATCGGCGATTTTGCCCACTTTGAGCCCCATTTTCGGCCAATTTCACTGTACTAGTCGACAAAAAACATGAATATTTCGCTTAGAACTCCATTTTTTTCTATCGAATGGGTGTAAGAAACCATTCATTTATGAAATTCAACTATCCAGTACAGTGGTCAGAATTTAGCAATTTTGCCAATTTCACACAAATTTCAAAAGATGCCAATTCGGAATAGGGTCCAGAATAAACAAGAAAGACATTCCTGGCACTAAAATGACATTTCCTCTAGTCATTATTCACGTCTCAAGGCCCCTCTTATATTCTTTTGCTTTCCACTTTGAATTTTTTTTTCACAAAAAATATAAGATTTACTGTTATGCAGACTACTGCATTAGTGTAAAAAATGGTATAAATATTATAGGTGCACTTGTGAAAGAATATTAGACTCAACCAGTTGACGTGTATTGCACGCTTGGCACGATTTGTTTACTTTTGAAGTTTTGGTAAAAATCGAACATTTCTGCTACTTTGAGCTCAATTTCAAGGCACCTTTCTTTGTAAAACCAGTCAAAATCATCTCTATTTCTGTAATATGTCTTCCATTCTATAAAATGAGACCAAGAAAACTAGAATACAACAATAAATACCATACGAAAATACACTGCAAAGTCGCTGATTTATTCAAAAAAAATGGTCAAAGTTTTTTTTTTTTCTCATTATGCACTGTGTGCTGCAGGATTTTTTTTAGACTGTGCACACTGACCACATAGACCCATTCTTTCATATGAAGGCCTACCAGCTTTCTCCCACTAGATTTGAGGCCGCTAGAATTTATGAGTACTAGTAACGTCAAAAACCCCTACGCGTAAGACTACTAGTACGACGAAAACCCTCAAAGGGTTAAACATGGCCTGACCGGCATCCAAACACCAGTTACTAGCCAGACGTACAACTAGCGAAGTGAAATTCTCATCTTACTGACGTTCATCGTTGACAGTAGCATCATATCTGTACCACCATATCACCTGTACCCAGCGCTAACGAGAGGGAAACACAGAAGACATCATCAAATCAACAGTGCAAAACTTCAAGGTTATAGGACGGTTATCCCTCAGTGCCAGTCGTGGGAAAGAAGTGAATAGTTAAACAGTCAAGGTTAATGTTTTAGTAGGTGACCTATATTCAGCTGACCAGTGTACAGTGAGAGAATCATAGCAGAAAACACCAAATGTATCTGTAAACTCAAGGAAAGTCAGGTTGTAGGTGGCGTTTACTTCCCTCAGTGTTTTAAAAATGGCCGAGTCAGCAGACCAGGTCAGGTAGTCAACAACATGACACAACCCCCGATAAATGGAATTGAGGGGGATTTGGAAGGATAAAACCATTGATTAAACCCTTCTGGTCTACCAGAATGGAAAGGAGTTAGAAGTTAATAGGTGAAGCCAGACTGTGAAGTGAGGTGGGAAGGGGAGTGTGTAATAAGAGGTTAACTGAAAGGGGTTTGTGAAGTTAAGGGAAAAGTGAGCAGTGAAGAGGGTTTTGAAGAAGAAAATTTAATAGTAATTCAGTGGTGATTGCTAAAGCAGATACTAGGGTGTACTAGGCGACTGGAAAAGAGAAATAAATATTATTGTATATGAGTAAAAGAGCAATGAGTGAAAATGGCAGGCATTAGGGGGGTACAGCTGCCATAATTATATTTATCTTTCTTCTTCAATTCCATGAAGAAAGAAATCAGTCATGGGGGCTGGAAAAGGTAAATGGAGTAAAAAGCGCCCGGACAGTAAAAACCCAAAAAAATTTGCCCCCCTCCCAAAAAAGTAAATGTCACTTTTTGCTGAAAGGGGGTAATGGCAACACTGCAAACCCAAACAAAAACAGTGGAAACACAGCTCTTTTTTTTGGGCACGGGTTAAGTGGTGATACCCAAATTAACCCCAGGCCCTTTTAAACTTTTTGGCAAGGAAAAAACAGAAAAGATAAATGAGGGGTAAAAAGGGATGGCAAAGAAAAGCAAGGAAAATAACCTTAACTCCCATGAAAAAGCATACAAAGGCAATGTGAGACAATACGGCATTATTATCTCAAACTCCCAAAACAGGGCATAAAACTGCACTAAAGTAAAACAAAAAACAGAAAAGGCACCTTTAAAATGTGAAGGGGTGGGAACATAAAAGGATGAAAGTACAATTATATAACAGTGCCAAAATTTCCCACTTTGTTTGTAACAAATGCACTTTGGAAACGGGTTACCCTTTAGCAAGATAAATTAAATTTTACCTAATTTTTATACAAATGACCCATTGCCAAATTTTGGGAAGTTTCAAAATTTGTTTTTAAAAAACCCGGCCCTTTCATTTTATTCATGTCAATGCAAATCATTTTCCCCCAAAAATTGGCAGTTTTTAGGTTTTCTAGCAAACAAAATTAGGGAAAGCATTTTAAAACCACCTTCTGATTTCCCGGTTGGATAAAAGGTGACTGGGACAGGTCAAAATAGAAGGTTAAAAATAAAAATTTAATGGGGGAAACGAAAGGGGGGTGGAGAAGGGTCCCAAAAATTAGAAAGATTTTACTTTCAACCCAAGCCCTTAATTTAAACAAAAATAAACGAGATTCATTTTTTGAAGTGCGCCCCCAAGCCCAAACCCATCTTGTGGGAAAACACCCCCAAACCCCTCCCACCCAGGACCAATTTTTAGAAGACTTTTCCAAAAATTGCCCGGGAAACTTGAAAACAATTGCGAGACAAAAACTGGGCGATTTCCCAAAATATCTGTTTTCGGGCAGCAAAATAACGGGGGCTAGGGAAAAAGGGTTTATAACCCAAATTTCCTGGGTTTTAAAATAGTTACACTCAACAAATTTAAAAATACACCAACC
This sequence comes from Cherax quadricarinatus, assembly GCF_026875155.1. Taxonomy (NCBI): domain Eukaryota; kingdom Metazoa; phylum Arthropoda; class Malacostraca; order Decapoda; family Parastacidae; genus Cherax; species Cherax quadricarinatus. The sequence continues at coordinate 12,561,560 of NC_069420.1, forward strand.
CAAAATCAAAACAGTTCTCCCCACCCTAATTGACCCCCTACTTTGTAACTGCTCTAAAACATTGGGTCGGGGAAGGCGTCATTACCAAAGGCCTTAGTGATCATTTCACCCATTTACTGCACCGGGAAAAATCCTGGGGATAGGATGGGCCTACACAGGAAAATAATAAAATTTTGGTTTGGATCTTCATATCTCTATGAACCATAATTTAAAAAAAAGGGCCAAAAATTTACTTATTTTTCCCTTCCCCCCTAAATGGGGAAAAATTTAAATTTTTGGATAATTGAGTAAACTGAGTTACGACCCTAGCCCCCCGGGAAAACGGTTTAAAAACCCTTTTCCCGGGGGGCCCAAAGGGCCCAAATCTGGGTCACACACCCATTGTCCCAAAAAATTTTAAAAAAAAAAATTTTTTATTTTTTTTTTATAAAATTTCAAAAATTTTTTTGGAAGGTAATAAAACAAAAAGAACAAAATTGGGGGGAAAAATTGACAAAATTTAAATCTCTCGCGAATTTTGAGGGTTTTCAGGAATTTACGAATCGGGCGTTTTTGCCGACTTTGACCCCTTTTTAAAGGGCCTTTTACATTTTTCCCAAAATCAACCAAATTATAGCAATTTCACTATTATTATTTTCATTTTTATCATTGAGCACAAAAATCCCCAAAGCCCAACTGTTTCAACTACAAAAAAAATGATCGGAAATTTTTTTAATTTTTGGGGCCAATTTAACACAAATTCAAAATTTTCCAAATTTTCCCAAAATGGGGTCCAAAATTTAAACAATGTAGGCATTCCGGGCACTAAACTAACTTTTTCCCCCTGTTCATTACCCCATTTTTTGAGGCTTTACAAATAAATTCCATTTGGGGGATTTTTTTATTCACATAATAAATTTTTTATTCACACCAAAAAATAGAAGTTTTACTGCTAGCAATACTGTAAAAATTTGTAAAAAATACCCAACACCAATTTTTTGAATGTAATTAGCCCCCACCAGCTGATGTGTTTTAAGACGTGTGGGCGTTTTTTTTTACTTTTGAATATGGGGAAAAAAATTTTTAACATTCCGCTACTTGGACCAGTTTAAAGGGCCTTTTTTCCCAGTCAAAAACCCAAATCAAAATCATCTCTATTTTTTGTAATATTTTCTTCCTTTCCCTTTTCAAATGAACCAAGAAATCGCAAATACAACTAAAAAAAACCCATACAAAAAAAACCTGCAAAGTTGCTTTTTTAAACCAAAAAAAACATGTTTTTCATTTTTTTCTCTCATTTACACAGGGTCTCGGGAAATCGGGTTTTAGGGGGTGCACCCCATACCACATAGATGAATTCTCTCAAAAATCTGGGCCCAAAAAGTCCCACTCACAGTTTTTTCAAGTGAGCTGAGCTCAGGGCGTAATTACGGTTTTACACTCCCCCAAAAAGCCGAAAGATCTGGGGGAAAGGGCCCCTAAAAGGTTAAACTTGAAAATTAAGAAAATTTTTATTCGGGTAAACCAATACTTTTTACAAAGAATTTTTCAAAACATAGCAGATATGTTTTAGAGAACCTGGGATCCCCCCAAAAAAAAAGTAAACCCCGAGTGACTTATTTCCAAGGGGGCCCCTTTAAAAAGTCAAGGTTCCAATGAAAATAGCTATTGTTATAAGTTAGGAAATAAAATATAAGACATGAAAAAAACTGATATTTTGGGCAAAACACAACTCATATCAAGGGTTTTTCAAAAGAGACCTGATATAACCCCCGTACAGGATTTTCATCAAAAATTCCCCCGTGCGGGGGTTTGGAATATACATAGAAAACTTTTAAAAACAAGATTAGACAAAGGGGTCATTTGGGGGAGGGGGTGAACCAACTGACTGTGCTAAGGAGGGAAAATTGACAAAAGGGTGGGATCACATGACTTAGCGGGGTAACAATTTTGCTGACTGGTAACCAGCACTAACTGTGGCCCCCCCAACATGAAAAACACATACTAAAATTATGATAAACCCCTTTAGTTAATCTTTTCCAATTCATCCCCGGGTGAAGGGGCAATCGCACATAAAATTTTTTGGCTCAATAAATTACCTGGATTTTTGATAAAGTCTTTTTAAGGGGGGGGGGGGGATTATGGCATTTCCCTTTTTCCCAAGGGGAAGGGGAGAGCAACATTCCCAAGCTTTTTCCGGGTTATTTTATTTAAAATTTTCCCAAACCAAAATTTAAAGGGGGTGGAGCAAATTTAATCCACTAAAAAAATTGTTCTAAATTCCTTTTTGCCAAAAGTTCTTCTTTTTCTATTCTGGGATTTTTTAGTACAGTTTGAACATTCTGAGCAGGTCGGGGGTTTCCCTCCCTTGGGGGTTAGGTTTTAACCAATCCTCCAAGTTTGTATGTTTTAGATTCCCGTAGCGGGGAAATTCATTAAGTTTTTTACATTGGTTTTTATTGTCTTTTTAAAGTGGAAGGTTTGTTTTTTTCCTCCCCCTTTTGGATCTGTGAGTACAGCCCTAAATAGGGGCAACTAAATCACATTGATTTTTTTGTGTCCCAAAAGGGCGGGTAATTTTTAAAACTTTTGATCCAAGTGGTTTTTAAAAGGGTTTATCTCTGTGTCCTGGTTTGACAATAAGTTTCCTCCTCTGAAATTTTAACCCCTTTTAAATTGCGGAGATGTTATCAAGATTGACATTTTGTAAAGTCTTGGGGGTGACAGATAGAAGATCATCAACTATGACAGAGTAATCCCATCGATATAATGCGTTAAATCCAAGGAAACAGTTTCCTAGTATGCCACCAAAATTTTGAGTGGGGCTCAGAAGGCCCCAATTCAAACATTATTTTAATTTTTTTTAATGTTTTTGCAAACAGCAAAATTAGATTTTGAAATTTAAAATTAGTGGATTGCAATGCAAAAAAGACTTAGGGCCTGGGCATTATGGTCCAACTTAAAAATTATTGGCTTACAAAACCTACTTAATACAAAGGGATTAAAATCAAAGTTTTAAAAGAAATTTATGCAATTTTTTCCCCATAGTTGTACATAGATTTTTTAATTTAAAAGGGTGAATCAAAATTTGTAAGCCCAAAAGATATTTTCCCTATTTTCCCAAAAATGTTTTTTGTGAAAACAATGTTTTAAATTTAATATTCCTGTCAACAAAGGATAAAAATTCAAAGGGGTTGTTAAAATTTTTAATTTGGGAGTACATAGGTGAAAAACTGTGTACTGAGTATTTAGCATTTAGTCTAGGGTATTAAAGTTTTTTAAAAAGATTTCTTAAAATTTGTTTTTTTCCCCCCCGGGGGTTACTTTAATATTTTCTGGTAAAAATTTCCATTTTTAAATTTGGGGGGATTTTACAGGGGGGAGAAATAAATGGGATCGGTCAGGGTACTTAGAGGCAAGTTTTTTAAAAAGGGGGTGCAATAATTTTAAAGGGAAAAATTTATAAGGGAGAAGAGGGAATAAAAATTGTATAAATTCAGGATCATGGGGATTAAAAAAAGGGGTTTAGATGCAAAAAGGGGAGTGAAAGAGGAGAAGAGAAGAGAGAAGAGAGAGAGAGAGAAAGGGGGGCCGGGAAAGTTTTAAACCAAAGGGAGAGAGTAATTAGGGTGGGGAAACCAAAATTGAAAAATGGGAGAAACGGTTATGGGGGTGGGTAGGTAATTTGGGGTGTCAAGGGTAAATGAAAAAAGGGGAGCCTTTGTTTAAAACATTGAAATCCCCGGATTTACCTGAGAGATTTTTCGGGGTAAAAACGCCCCCGGGGGCCCGGCTGTGCCCCGGCCTCCTGGGGGAAAATCCCCCTGAAAAAACCAGGCTTTTTTTGCGGGCTCCCAACGCCCCCCAAAACGTACGGGGCCACACCCCCCGGGGGGGAATCGGGAAAAATGACTTTGGGTTTCTTGTCCAGTCCCAAACCTTGAAGACTGCCGGGGCCCTGTTGGTAATCCCCCCTTAAATTTTTCCCGGGGGAGGCAGTTGAACGGGTCCCCGGGCCCCTGACACTTTTGAAATGGCTCATAACGGCTAGTGACCCCCTGCTTTTCTTTGGGGGGGAAAGGGTTGAAATGGGTCTGCCAAGTTTTTTTGCTTTCGTATGGTTGATTTTCGGTGAAAATTGGGTACAAGTCCCTCAAGGTTTTTTCCCAGGGGGATAAAAATTCAGTACTCTCCCTCCTGTTTTCCCCAGGGAAAACAGGTTTAGAAACCTCAAGGGCGTTTTCCCAGAAAAATTGAGGGGTTTTATCTCCTTTGCGCGCTGTGAAATTTTCTCTGTACATTTTCTGGCGGAAATTTCCCCGGGGCCTTGAAAATTTCGTTAGAGTGCAAAAATATTCCAGCCTAGATAGAACAAGTGCCCTTTGAAAAATTTTCATAAAAGGGTTTGGGCCCCCCCTAGTTTTAAAGGGTTTTCTCTTTAATCCATCCTTTTCATTTTTTTTGCAGATGCGATTGAAAACAATGTTTGGCCCCGAAGGTGAATCCCCCCCGACTAATCATTTTCCCAGGTCTTTGACTTGGTTTTTCCTCTATTTTGTGGCCAAAAATTTTGTTTTGTACTCGATGAAGTTTTAAATTTTTCCCTCCATTTTTAAAAAACCAAAATCTGGGGTAATTGAAAATTTCCCCCATCGTTAAAAACCTTCAAATTTTTTCTGCGGGCCACTGAAAGGAATTTGGGTTTGATCCTGCCTGGGGGCCTTGAAAGGGGTCTGCAATGGAAGACACTGTTTTCAGATTGGGGGGGGGGGTGCCCTCTCCCAAAGGAAGACACGGTGCTGGGCGGGCCATCCTTGTCAAGCGGATTGGGGATGAGGAACAAAGGGGAGCTATTTACGTGCCTTGTGGAACAGGAGTTTTTCCCGTAGCTGCCTGGACTTTCCCTCTTTTTGACGACTCCCTCTCTTTTTCTGTTAGTGAGGAAATTATGACCCCTCGACCAACTTTTCCGGTTTTTCCCTTTGGGCGCCATTTTGTGCGCTAATATCCATGGCCCCACTTGTCAAAGGCTTTGCAAAGCCCATATATATTACATTGCTTTCCCCTTTTGTCTTCTAGTGCATTTAGGACCTTTTTCTAGTGATCCAGTAGTTTAGACAGACCAGGAGCGACCTGTTCTAAACCCATGTTGCCCGGGGTTTTGAACTGATGGGGTTTCCAAAAATTTGGGGGGGATTCTTGCTTTTTTAGGGCCCCTTTTAAAAAAATTTTTATATTGGGGATGGGTTTGTGCTATTTTGGGCTTTTAGTTTTTTTTTGCTGTTGCTTTTTCTGCCCCTTTTGGAGGGGGGCAAAGTCTGTTGTTTTTTAGTAAAAGAGGGACGCCCCCGGTCCCAAGGGTCCCTCCCAAGGAAAGGAAAAGGCTCGTGAAGGGGGTTCCCTTTCAAATTTTGTTTAGAACACAAAGTTCCCCTGAGTCTTTGGGCCCCGGGGGAGAGTGCATGGGCAAGTCATTTATTTGCCTGTTTGAAAACATTTGGGGGTCAGGAATTAAAAATCGGTAGGGGTTTGGTTTTAACAAAAATTTTTTGGCTCTCCTCATAAAAAAAACAAAATTTTTTTTTCTTCCCCCTCTCAAATTTTGGGTTAAACGGCTTTCTAAAAAAATGGTTCCTATTGGGGGTTGAGTGCTCCTCATTTCCTTGCTGTCATCTGTGTAGGACCCATCTTGTTTTTAAATAGGGGCCCAAACGGAGTTGTTCTCGTTTTGAATTTTGGGAAGGGAGAAGAAATACTTTGGGTTTTTCCTTTTTGATTTCATTTATGGGGTTTTTGTTTTTTCCCCCGAATCCCGGGGCTCCTAAAGGATTCTTTTTTGCTTAAGTTCGATGCTTGGGAAATTTTTCTGGGGCCAGTGCCCCCTGCGCATTTCAGATATATTGACCCCCTTTTACCGGGTCCTGTTATTTTTTTTCCGTTTGCCTGTAAAGGGAACCGGGCCCGTCCTTTCTATTTTAACCCTCTAATCCTCCTTTTCTTAAAAGGAATAAGCCCCTTTTGCATACCCTCAGGGCCACCGGAATTTAAACTTTTTTAGGCAAAGTTTTGGGGGTGTGTTGCTTTTGTATTTTTCCCCGCTTATATCGGTTTTGGACTTGTTTTACTTGGTCCCCCTTTTTGTTTTTGTTATTTAAGTTAATTTGGGGTGAATGCCCCGGGGTTTTTTCTAATCTCATTTTGTTTGGTTGGGGCTCCACGCATACAGCGAACCCCCAATTATGTTTTTGAACGAGTATAATTTTTTTTTGTATGGTGACATTTCTTAAACAATCCTCATTGTTAGTAAAAATAGGTCTAGGAATTTTTTCCAATTCCCAAATAGGGCTCCCATTAATTTGCTGGTTTAAATTGAATTTTGGTTTCCCGGGGTTTTAAAAAACTCGGGTGAGTGTGGTTTTCCTCAGAGCTGCCCCCTGGTGTTTTTAAAAAGCAACAAAATTAAATTTTCTATAAATTTCCCCCATTTTAGGGGGCCTTAAGTTTAAGTCCCCCTGGGCAAGATGTTGGGTGGGAGGAGGGTGGAAGATTTTCCAGACAATTGGTCCAAAATTTTTTAAAAGCCCATTCCGGGAAAAGCTGGGGTTTTGCATCCGGAGGGTTGTAGACTACCACAATGACAGGTTTCGTTCTCGACCCTTTTCTGCTAAAACTTTCCCCTACATCATTAAAAAACCCTTAAAAAACAGTTTCCTGAAAAAAAAAAAGGGGGAAAATCTTTTCAAATAAACCGGCCAACCCCCCCCCCCCTTTTTTCCCTTTTACTCTGTTAAAATCTGTATAGGTTTAAACCCGGGATCCAAATTTCTTGCCAAGTGATTCCCTTTTTGTGGGTCTCAGTGAAAAACCCCCGAACATTGCCTTTGGGCCCCTCAAGCAGTTCCACAAAAGGTATTTTGTTTTTGTTGCTGGCCTTTTTGACCCCGTAAAATTTGCAAAGAAGAATTTATCGGGGCTGGGGGGTATTGTTTGGGACAGGGGGGGGGGTTTTTTTTTTCCCGGGATTAGTAAACTGTATCTGTTGGATTTTGGGGGTGGAGGGGGGCCCCGGGGGCTGTGGTTTTCCCCTTTTTGGGAAAGACTGGAAAATTTGGGGTACTTTTTGCCCTTTCCCCGCCAGTTTTTTTTTTCCCTTCCCCGGGACTAAAAAAACCCCTCCCCCTTGATGGCTGTGGGGTACCCAGGTTTTCCCCCCTGGCCTGATGTTTTTGTATCTTTTTTTTCCCCTTTAATGGTAGCCTGGGGAATTTTAAATTATAGCACAGTCTTTCCTTACGGGAAAAGGTACACATTTTTAGGGTTGGAAAAAACTTTCAGGAAAAGGGGGTTTTGCCTTTTCCGTTGTCATATGGGCAGGCATTTTTCAGGGTGGTCATAGTTGGGATGTCCCCCTCTGTTTTCCCAATTTCCCATGCCAGCAGAAAACCAGTGGGATAGTAAGTTCACAGGGTTTGGGTTTTCCCCTTTCCCTGGGTTTTTTGTGACGGGATTCCCTGTTGGTGCATGTTTCCCCCTCCCCCCTTCAAACCTCCCTAGCACCAAAAATGGACTCCCACCAGTTTTTTTTTGGGGGAAATTTATCCTCACTAAAAATTTCTATTGGGGTCCTCTTTTGCTATTTCCCCGCGGTTTTTCTAGTTTTGCAATAAATTTGGTTTTAAACTTTCTTTTACTACACGTTTTTCCCCACTAAGGCTCCCCTTTCCCCTTTTAGGTCATTTATATGTAATTTCCTTCCTGCGATAATTTCCCCACTACCTGGGCAAAATCCAGCTTTTACCATTACTGTCCCCCCAGGGCAGCACTCCACTTCACCATTACTGTCCCCCCAAAAGTATCTCCAGCTTCACCATTTCTGTCTCCCAAAGGGCAGCACCTCCAGCTTCACCATTACTGGGGGCCCCCCGGACAGCACTATCAGCCCCACATTTTCGGGCTTAAACCCGCCCATCACCTCCAGCCTTTTTAGTTTGGGGCTACAGGCCGTATAAAGGCAGTACCATTCAGCCAGACTTTTATTGTCCCCAAAAATTTTTGGAGAAAGCTTTTCCCGGTTTTCCCAAAGAAAACAGCTTTGATGGGTTTTCCTTTTTAAATTTCCCCTTTTTATTTTTGCCCACAGATTTTCCTCATTTGGGGGATACCCCCAAAAAAACTTCTCTGTTTTAATACTGGGTGTAGCTAGTTCTGGGTAACCCGCACAAGGGGGGAACACCAATTTTTCCCCAAAAATTTACAATTTAAACCATGTGGAAGCCCGTTTGTTTACTGACCACCCGACTACACACAAACTTTTTATAATGATTTAAAGGTTGGGTTTTTCTTTCAATTCCCACAAACACCTTTTGAATATTTTATTAATAACCCCTTTAAAAGAAGCTCTAGCTATTTGGGAATTTTTTTTTTTCTAATCTTTTTGTAAATTGGACAGCTTAAACCCTCACGTTCCTGAATTTTTTAAAGTTTGTTTTATAAGGGGGCCCCAAAAACCCCATCCGTTTACATCTCTTTTTTGTTCCCCAAAAAACCCGTTTTAAACCAGTCCCGGGTTCGGACCCCGTCAAGGGTTTTGGACCAGTCAAGGGTTTGGGCCAGTCAAGGGTTTTGGACCAGTCGATCTGCTCCCCCAAATGGGTCACTTAAATTTTAAAAAATACTGGGCGGGGAAATTTTAGCAAAAAACCAAAGGGATCCACGGGAAAAAATCTACCCCATTAAAAATTTTGATTTGGGCTGATACAAAAGGAAACTTGCGTGTTGAAGCCGGGGATACTGGCAGCTCCTACAATGACAAACGGTCCCACCTCAACCCTTGTTTATCAATCGCTGTTCTGGCTTTTTTTATTTTTTTTTTTTCCGGGTTTCCCCCACAATAAATCTTTTTAAAACTATAATTTGACTGGTCAAATTTTTTGGGGGAAGGACGCTTTTTCCTGTAGTAATAATTTCTTTTTCGTTTTTGTATATTGCGACCCCTGGTAACTACAGGTTATTAATTCACAGAAAAAGTCTCGTATTTCAAAAAAAAGAAATAAATTTTAAAGTCACTCCACTCCCCTAAGTACCAAATTTTAAAACTGGGGTTTTTTGCTACAACAACACGGGATTCTGTTATTCACGGTATCACAAAGTTAAAAGGGGAAACACTACAACCGGAAGATTTTTTAAAAACCGCTACCTGGGGAAATTTTTTGGCGACTTTTTGGCACCCGCCTCTATAGGGTTTTTCACTTCAAATTTCAAATTTTCCCTGTTTCAAATGACACTTTAGCCTTTAACACAATAACTAGGGGGCCACTGTATATTCACTAACACTATGTATACTCAATGTTATTTGGGGGTTTTCTTTTCTTTTCCCCTGACACGAAAAATTCAATTATTATTATTTTTTTTCCACACGGGACACAGGCCTAAAGATTTCCCCCTCTTGGGAAATAAACTCGGGTAGTAGTGCCCCACTAATTTTTCCCTTTTTTGACTTTAGTAAATAAAAGTTTTTTTCCCCCCAAGAAAAATTGGTTTTCCAAGGCGCCTAGAGGGATGTATCGTATAGGGTTGATGGGCACAAATTAAAGTTTTTAGCCGAAAAGAGCGACCGGGGGGAAAAAACGAGATAACCCGGAGCAAAAAACGAGGCAACCCCCTGAAAACGCCCCTTTGTTTTTTATAAATTTTAATGTTAATTTCCCAAAATAGGGTAAAAGGGCCAAAAAGACAATAAATTTTTGTTTTAAGTTCTCTTTTATAAAGATTGATGGATAACTTCAAGGAAAGTGCAAATTTAAAAGAGGGGCCACAGAAAATACCGTTTTTTTTAGGGTTTCAACAAAAGTGAGATTTAAAAAGGAAAATGGGGTTAAAAAGGAGACTGTCATTGGGAAGTAAGAGAGACCGTGAAAGTCCCCTTTAAAATAAAGGGAGGGAGTTAGGGGGGAAGAAAAAAAACAACTATTTTGGAAAAAAAGGGTGGTTTTGTGTGGGTTTTAGGAAAAGGTAACCGGGGGGGGAAGAAGGCCCTTTTGGAATGATGAGGTAGAAAGAGAAAAAAAAGAAAGCAAATAAACAAAAAAATGAGGAAGAGTATATGACCCCCAAAAAAAAAAAGGGGTTTAAAAAATTGGGAGGTAAAGTAAAAAGAGAGCCCCAAAAATTGGGTTGAAAATCCTACAACCCAAAAATTTTGGCCCCAAAGAAACTGGCCCCGGGGAGCATCATTCCTTTGTATAAAAGTGAGAGTGTAAAAAAAGGGGGAAAAACCCTGAAAGGCACCCCCTGGAAAGGGGTATAGAAATTTATTTTGGAAAAAATTAAAAGTAAAGAGGAGAGAAGAAATTTTAGAAGGGAAAAGGGGGGCTTTTAAGGGGAAAAATTTCCCGGGGGCGCGCCTCAACCCCCAAAATGGGAAAAAAATGGAAGCCAAAATAATCTGAAAAATTGGTCAACCCTCTTTTGGCAACCCCGTGGTACCCGAAAAGAATTTTTCTACACGTTTTACCAAAAAAATATAGTCCTTTATATCAGTATGGAGCGGCGGGGGTTTCCCAGTCTGCTCAAAGGCCCGTATATTTTTTTTGGGGTTTTTTCCTTTTTTTTTAAACGCATTTTCTTGTATTAAACTTTTTAAAATAATTTAAAGACTCAAGAAATCGAATGACAAAAAAAGTTCAAATAAACCATACCCCCCCGGCCGGGATTGAACCCGCGGGGCATAGGGGTCCAAAAACTCCAGCCAACAATTTTTGGGGATCATAAAACAAAGGTGGGGTTCCTTTTCCGTAGACTTGGACAACCAGGAAAACCCAAAAGGGGAAAGGGTCGGCATTTTTCCCCTCCCGGTGCCCCAGGAATAAATCATTATTATGCTTAAAATCAACTCCCGGCCCCATTTGTCAACAGAATTGATCCCAAAATGATAAATAAAAACTCTAAAAAAACATTAAAAAAATGTTATAAAACTCCAGACTTAATAAAAAAAGGCCCAAAAAATGGGAAAACCCTTTGGGGAAAAATTTTGATATTTTTTGAGTTAAAAACCCCTCCAATCATATTCTTTGGACTCCATTTAGTAAGAGAAAACGGTGTTTGGGGGGATAACTGCCAAAAATAGAAAAAAAATCAATTTTTCCAAAGAAAAACACCCCCAAAAAAACGCATTTTCGCGATTTTTTTTTTTTTTTTTTAGACGGGGGGCCCCCGGGCCCGGCCCTTCCCGGGCCCATAAACTCGCAAGTAACTTAATTTCCCCAAAAGTCCCAAAAATTTTTCCTTTAATTTCTGAATGATACTGGGTCCTGTGGGGGGCAGCAGCAGGATAATACTGCACCACCTCTGGGGGGCCCTTTAAAAACAACAACCCGTTTTGGTGTGTGTCATGGGCACCAACACATGGGGTGTGATTTTCCCCCCAAATTATCATTTTAAACACGTCAGATTTTCAAGGGGAGTTTTAAAAAAAATTTTTTCCCGTAGTTATAACTTTTCCTTTACATATGCCGACATCCCCCATCCCGTAGAACTATTATTAATGAAAAATCAAATTTTATTTTTGGGTTTTTTGCAGAATCCAATGAAGTTCAAAGTTTTAAAAAAAAAAAATAAAATAAAGGCCCGTGTTTCAAACACAACAATTTTCTTTTTTAAAAAGGAATATAATACTCACAGAAATTGTAGAATAATGATTTCTCATTTTCAGTGACCAAATTTTTTGGAAATAATTTCCCAAAAACTTTGGGAGTTATGTGGGAGTAAAGGGCCAAAATTTTTTGCAAATATTCCAGGAACTAAAAAACTTTTTTTTTTTTGAAATAAAGAAAAGTTTTTTTTAGGGGAAAAGGAGTCCCGAAAAATAATATAAGCTTTTTTCCCTCAGGCACCCCCAAATTCCAAACAACCTTACAAAAATTCCCCTAAAAAGAGAAAAAATTTTTGGGCCCCAAGGGGGATTTTCAGTAAAAACAAGGGCATTTTCCCCAGGGTTTTTGGGAGGTAAATTTTTGATAAAAATTTTTAAGAAAAGTGAAACCACTTTGTCTTGTGTACCAAAACTTTGGGGAAAATCGGACGGTAAACAACAAGTTACAGATTTTTTCCCCCACGGCCCCCTTTAGGAAGTATAGTGGGGGGGGGGTTGATCCCGGTTTTTTACAGTGAAAAAAATTAAATGGGAAAAGTATTTAGGGGAAGGGTAAAGAGGTTTTTTTTTTTTTTTATTGGGAAATTTATAGAAATTTGGGAAAAACATATGGTGGGTGGATGGGAAGCAATATGGTACAAGTTGCAAGTGTTTAAAAAAAAATTGGGAGGTTTTCTGAAAGCAGTGAGGGAAAATTTTTATGAGGAAAAGTGGTTGGGGGTCAGAATTTGGGTATGTAAAAGGGGAGGGAGATTAATTTTCCCCGTAAAAGGAGGCCTTAAACAGGGGTGGGAAAATCACCATGGTTTCCCAAAATATTTATAGATGGGGTTGTAAGAGTGAATGTTCGGGTGGGATAAAAAGGGTAAAGAATCTGCACAAGT
>NC_069420.1:12574572-12584572 GCF_026875155.1 Cherax quadricarinatus
CAACATGCTAATCTCACTCACACAACATGCTAATCTCACTCACACTCAACATGCTAATCTCACTCATACTCAACATGCTAATCTCACATTCAACATGCTAATCTCACTCACACTCAACACGCTAATCTCACACTCAACACGCTAATCTCACTCACACTTAACACACTAATCTCACTCACACAACACGCTAATCTCACTCACACTCAACATGCTAATCACTCACACTCAACACGTTAATCTCACACTCAACACACTAATCTTACACTCAACACACTAATCTTACACTCAACACGCTAATCTCACTCACCCTCAACATGCTAATCTCACTCACCCTCAACATGCTAATCTCACTCACACTCAACATGCTAATTTCACTCACACTCAACATGCTAATCTCGCTCACACTCAACACACTAATCTCACTCACACTCAACACACTAATCTCACTCACACTCAACATGCTAATCTCACTCACACTCAACACGCTAATCTCACTCACACTCAACATGCTAATCTCATACTCAACATGCTAATCTCACTCACACTCAACATGCTAATCTCACTCACACTCAACATGCTAATCTCACTCACACTCAACATGCTAATCTCACTCACACTCAACACACTAATCTCACTCACACTCAACACACTAATCTCACTCACACTCAACATGCTAATCTCACTCACAGCAACACACTAATCTCACACTCAACATGCTAATCTCACTCACACTCAATATGCTAATCTCACACTCAACACGCTAATCTCACTCACACTCGCTAATCTTACACTCAACACACTAATCTCTCTCACACTCAACACACTAATCTCACTCACACTAAACACATTAATCTCACTCGCACTCAACACGCTAATCTCACCCGCAACGCACTAACCTCACTCACACTCAACATGCTGATCTCACTCACACAACACACTAATTTCACTCACACTCAACATGATAATCTTACTCATGCTCAACACACTAATCTCACTCACACTCATCACACTAATCTCACACCCAACACAGTAATCTCACTCACAGTCAACACACTAATCTCACACCCAACACAGTAATCTCACTCACAGCCAACACACTAATCTCACACCCAACACAGTAACCTCATTCACACTCAACACACTAATCTCACTCACACTCAACACACTAATCTCACTCACACTCAACACACTAATCCCACTCACACTCAACACAGTAATCTCACTCACAGTCAACACACTAATCTCACACCCAACATGCTAATCTCACTTACACTCAACACACTAATCTCACTCACACTCAACACACTAATCTCACACACACACACTCATCAACACACTCACAATCCGTCTATTCTGGAAACTCTCATACCGTAAATTAACTGTCAGTCCTCCTGAAATTGCAATTTGCAATATACTCAGAAGTAGCCATAGCCAGTGTTTATATAAACATTATTTTTTTTACATAGAAAACAATAACCCAGTGTAACTCATACATACATGCAAAACTACCACAGGGGAAGTTGAACGATAGCTCTAGGCCTTTCGCACTGCAATCAACACATCATCAGGAGCTTGCAATGTCACAGAAATCAGTAGGAAGTCCAGGTAGAATTGCTCAGGGGAACATTTTAGCTAGAACATTTCCCTAAACAAATCTGAACATAAGAACATAAGAAAGAAGGAACACTGCAACAGGCCTACTGACCCATGCAGAGCAGGTCCATGTATCTCCCCCGGATTAGACCAATGACCCCCCCCCCGGATTAGCCCAATGACCCACCCAGTCTGCTCACCTCCACTCAAGGATGGAGTACTGCACCAGACCCAACAGCACAAGCTAGTCAGGTCCTGGACTTCCTACTCATTTCTGCAACATTGCAAGCTCCTGATGATACACTGATTGCTACACAAAAGGCCTAGAGCTATTATTCAATTTCCCCTGTAGCTGTTTTGCATCTTGTATCATTTGTTTGCGATTATTACATACAGTTAGTTTAATATTTTTCTTATGCACCCCATACCCGTCCTGTGGATGGTAGTCAGTGAAGATTATAGAGGTACATAATGGGTCCAGGGACTGTACCTCGAAATTACAGAGGTATATAATGGGTCCAGGGACTGTACCTCAACATTACAGAGGTACATAATGGAGTGAAGTGAACTGATAACTAATATGAATGTTCTGAAGAATTAATTACTTTTTTTTGGGGGGGGGGGCATTTAATGAGTATTTTGCACATGATGAATCTTGAGAATTAAATTATGAATTTTGTATTTTGTACAGGTTAAATCTCATGAATTTAACTGGGAGTTGTGTATGTAATATAGGATGATGTATGCCCCACTTACTGGCGAATGCTATGACAACAGCCAGTGGAAACTTGGATCGGTCAGACATGTCATTCTGGATGGTGGGGAAGGTGACTGCCCCACCATAAGAGAACATGATGGTGCCAAAACCCAGGAAGAAGGAGGAGAAGGTAGGTGGTGGGTACTCTGGTTGGATGGTGGTAGGTTCCACCAGCACCTTCACCACCACCACCACCACAGCTGCAAGCGTCGCCACCAGCGCCAACACTGACACATGCCTGCAGAATAACAATATAATAATATTAGTAATAATAAATATAATTCCACGGGGAAGTGGAAAAGAATCCTTCCTCTGTAAGCCATGTATAGTCAGCAGTAAGTTTATTCAGGCACAGGTGCATATAAATACATTATTATACATAGTGTAAATTACCTAGAATAACCCCCCCCCCCAAAAAAAAAAAGAATATGGGTTAGAAACCTAAAGTTGATTTAAAGAATATGGATTACTAACCTAAAGTTAATTTATAGAATAAGGACTAAAAGCCTAAAAGTAATTTAACAATACTAAGCCTATGTAAGCTGAATTAGATAAAAAAAAGCTTATAATGGCAAACAAAAAACTGTCATTATAAGTGAAAAAAGAATATAACAAGGACAGTGAAACAAGAACACGACAAAGAGTTAAGTTAGGTAAGGTTTGTCAGGAAACACGGGTCTTAGATGATGACCCGCCGTTGGTGCTTTTGGTCATCTGACCGAGGCCTTCCGCTGGCTGACATACAGGAACCAGATCACACGAACATTGAAACAAAAGAAACAAGAGCACGGAGTGAAACAATGAAAATAAGAACACAACAAGGACAGTTAAACAGGGGAAACAAGAACAGTAAATGGAGTAAGAACACAAAAACGGCAGTTAAAAAAGGAAAACAAGAACACAGAGTGAAACAAAGGAAATAAGACAACAAGGACAGTTAAACAGGGAAACAAGAACAATAAAGGAAGGGAATAAGAAGACAAGAAGTAGAGTGCAACAAGAACAACAATGACACAGGAGCAGTAACATAAAAGGGACACACTCAGGGTCCTCCAATGTTGGCAGATGATTTCACAAGTCTACAATCTACCCTTTCGATTTTCCGATACCGGGGGGGAAGGGTTAGTGGTGTTAGTAGTGGTGGTAGAGGCAGTAGTATTAGTGCCAGAGGTAGCAGTAGTGGTGGTAGAGGCAGTAGTATTAGTGGCAGAGGTAGCAGTAGTGGTGGTAGAGGCAGTAGTGTTAGTGGCAGAGGCAGCAGTATTGGTGGTAGAGGCAGTAGTTTTAGTGGCAGAGGCAGCAGTATTGGTGATAGAGGCAGTAGTTTTAGTGGCAGAGGCAGCAGGTTTGTGGTGGTTAGAGGCAGTAGTTTTAGTGGCAGGAGGCAGCAGTATTGGTGGTAGAGGCAGTAGTTTTAGTGGCAGAGGCGGCAGTAGTGGTGGTAGAGGCAGTAGTTTTAATGGCAGAGGCAGAAGTATTGGTGGTAGAGGCAGTAGTTTTAGTGGCAGAGGCAGCAGTAGTGGTGGTAGAGGCAGTAGTATTAGTGGCAGAGGCAGCAGTATTGGTGGTAGAGGCAGTAGTTTTAGTGGCAGAGGCAGCAGTAGTGGTGGTAGAGGCAGTAGTTTTTAGTGGCAGGGGGCAGCAGTATTGGTGGTAGAGGCAGTAGTTTAGTGGCAGAGGCAGCAGTAGTGGTGGTAGAGGCAGTAGTATTAGTGGCAGAGGCAGCAGTAGTGGTGGTAGAGGCAGTAGTTTTAGTGGCAGAGGCAGCAGTAGTGGTGGTAGAGGCAGTAGTGTTAGTGGCAGAGGCAGCAGTAGTGGTGGTAGAGGCAATAGTATTAGTGGCAGACGTAGCGGTAGTGGTGGTAGAGGCAGTAGTATTAGTGGCAGAGGCAGCAGTAGTGGTGGTAGAGGCAGTAGTTTTAGTGGCAGAGGCAGCAGTAGTGGTGTGTAGAGGCAGTAGTTTTTAGTGGCAGAGGCCAGCAGTAGTGGTGGTAGAGGGGTAGTATTAGTGGCAGGCAGCTATGGTGGTAGAGGCAGTTAGTATTTGGTCGAGGGAGTAGTATGGTAGCAGGGCAGCATACTGGTGGTAGGGAGGCAGTAGATTAGTGGCAAAGGCAGCAGTAGTGGTGGTAGAGGCAGTAGTATTCGTGGCAGAGGCAGCAGTAGTGGTGGTAGAGGCAGTAGTATTCGTGGTCGAGGCAGTAGTATTGGTAGCAGAGGCAGCAGTACTGGTGGTAGAGGCAGTAGTATTAGTGGCAAAGGCAGCAGTAGTGGTGGTAGAGGCAGTAGTATTAGTGGCAGAGGCAGCAGTAGTGGTGGTAGAGGCAGTAGTATTCGTGGTCGAGGCAGTAGTATTGTAGCAGAGGAGCAGAGTACTGGTGGTAGAGGCAGTAGTATTAGTGGCAAAGGCAGCAGTAGTGGTGGTAGAGGCAGTAGTATTCGTGGCAGAGGCAGCAGTAGTGGTGGTAGAGGCAGCAGTTTTAGTGGCAGAGGCAGCAATATTGGTGGTATTGGTGGCAGAGGCAGCAGTATTGGTGGCAGAGGCAGCAGTATTAGTGGCAGAGGCAGCAATATTGGCGGTAGAGGCAGTAGTATTAGTGGCAGAGGCAGCAGTATTGATGGTAGAGGCAGTAGTATCAGTGGCAGAGGCAGCAGTATTGGTGGTAGAGGCAGTAGTATCAGTGGCAGAGGCAGCAGTATTGATGGTAGAGGCAGTAGTATTAGTGGCAGAGGCAGCAGTATTGATGGTAGAGACAGTAGTATCAGTGACAGAGGCAGCAGTATTGATGGTAGAGACAGTAGTATCAGTGGCAGAGGCAGCAGTATTGATGGTAGAGGCAGTAGTTATTAGTGGCAGAGGCAGCAGTATTGATGGTAGAGACAGTAGTATCAGTGGCAGAGGCAGCAGTATTGATGGTAGAGGCAGTAGTATCAGTGGCAGAGGCAGCAGTATTGGTGGTAGAGGCAGTAGTATCAGTGGCAGAGGCAGCAGTATTGGTGGTAGAGGCAGTAGTATCAGTGGCAGAGGCAGCAGTATTGGTGATAGAGGCAGTAGTATCAGTGACAGAGGCAGCAAATATGGTGGTAGAGGCAGTAGTATCAGTGGCAGAGGCAGCAGTATTGGTGATAGAGGCAGTAGTATTAGTGGCAGAGGCAGCAGTATTGATGGTAGAGGCAGTAGTATCAGTGGCAGAGGCAGCATATTGATGGTAGAGGCAGTAGTATCAGTGGCAGAGGCAGCAGTATTGGTGGTAGAGGCAGTAGTATCAGTGGCAGAGGCAGCAGTATTGATGGTAGAGGCAGTAGTATCAGTGGCAGAGGCAGCAGTATTGATGGTAGAGACAGTAGTATCAGTGGCAGAGGCAGCAGTATTGATGGTAGAGGCAGTAGTATCAGTGGCAGAGGCAGCAGTATTGGTGGTAGAGGCAGTAGTATTAGTGGCAGAGGCAGCAGTATTGATGGTAGAGGCAGTAGTATTAGTGGCAGAGGCAGCAGTAGTGGTGGTAGAGGCAGTAGTATTAGTGGGAGAGGCAGCAGTAGTGGTGGTAGAGGCAGTAGTATTAGTGGCAGAGGCAGCAGTATTGGTGGTAGAGGCAGTAGTATTAGTGGCAGAGGCAGCAGTAGTGGTGGTAGAGGCAGTAGTATTAGTGGCAGAGGCAGCAGTAGTGGTGGTAGAGGCAGTAGTATTAGTGGCAGAGGCAGCAGTAGTGGTGGTAGAGGCAGTAGTATTAGTGGCAGAGGCAGCAGTATTGGTAGTACTGGTGGCAGAGGCAGCAGTAGTGGTGGTAGTGGCAGTAGTAGTAGTGGTCGTAGAGGTAGTAGTAGTTAGTGTAGTAGTAGAGGCAGTAGTAGCTAATGTTTACTCGCGTTTTTCAAAAAACACGTGAGTAAACACCAGCGTCATCCTTCGCCCAGGAAGAACAAAAAATCAATGAAATAGAAGGAATATAAATCGATAAATTTCGCAAAATCTTTGAAAGTGTCAACTAAAGAAAATATTGATGGTAGTTCACATGATGGAGGGGACAGATTTTTAAACTTTTAAATTTATTTTCTGACCAACAGAACACGAACAGGACGATAAAGTTTTTTAATTTCCCAGTATTAAATACGTCTACGTTTAGGTGATAGTGTTTTGTTCGTTAGGAAACTGTCTCCTGGTTAATTTAATATCCTTATTATGCACCCCATACCCATTGTGTGGGTGGCAGTCAAAGGATTACAAAGGTACATAATGGGTCCAGGGACTGGGCCCCAAAGTTTTGATAGCTGAGCAAGTTACAGTGATAACGAACTAGTTACATGTTTATATCTGATGATAAGTAACATATGTGCAAGTTAGGTACCTTCATTCCGTCCCTCAACCTCAAGCTGAGGGACTGACCACCTCAAAACTACGTCTTTAATGGTGATGGACTGATTATGTCGTCTTCACATCTCTACTGCTTCTGCTGCCTCCTCTGTACTCGACTGAAGAAGCTTACTGCGTAGGCGAAACATTTCGGAATAAAGATACCTAACAATTGCACATATGTCTAATTATCAACTTAACGGTATTGTATACCATTATCATATTCATTAATGTTTATATCTGGTCACAATCGTAATGAGTTATTTATAATAGCTCGGTGACTAATTTATTTTGCACCATTCCCATTATCTCTAATATAAACTACTTAGTATTATTACCAGAATTATTAAAATTATTAATGTTTTCAGAGTTTACATTACCGTAAACCACACGTAGACTTATTCTGAGAATTTCTTGTGTCTGGCCAACACTCCTTCCATCACAACTTCCCATGCAAGTTCTTCGTAAACTTGGTAAGTTCCTATACTTCGTAAGTACCTTTCTAAAAGTTGGTATTGCGGGTGTCTTAAAACCTGTCTGTATTTCAAGTGTTTGAACACCTAAAATACAGATGGGTTTAGGTACGTAATGGACATCTCTCATGATTGTACTCTATCAAGTCTACCGTAGCCACCGTAGTCTTGAAGACTCCAGTGCTCTTCACACCAACTCCAAGGCTGAGGGACTGACTACCTCACCTTTAGATTATGCCCTAGAATTTGTATTGATAAGCCACTGGATGGCGAAACGTCTACAATAGATACCCAAATGTTCCACATGTGTCTTAATTTGCATCTTGTCGGTACTGTATACCATTCTTGTACAACAGGTATAAAGGGTGGGAGAGGTCACCCTCGTGTGCAGCTAAGACAAGGGAAGCGGGGGCTCAGGTGGGCGAATTTAGGGATCTCAGGGTCAATTTCAGGATTTCGTGGTCAATTTAACACCTCAGAGCCACTTTCCAGACCTCAGAGCCACTTTCCAGACCTCAGAGCCACTTTCCAGACCTCAGAGCCAATTTCAAGATCTCAGGGTTAATTTCGAGACAGGTGGCGCTGTATAAGAGAGCTCCTTGTGTGGGAAAGTTACCCAGCTAGCAGGAAGTGTTCAAGAAGCTTTGCTAGGCTCAAAGCACCCTGGTTCTGCTCGATGGTGTTTATTTCACTGATGAGGACCTACCAGACACTCTCCTAACCCTGTCATCCTCTATCCCCTGTCCCACTTGTTGATCTGCTACATCAAGAGGTAGTCATCCGCTTATTCACTTACATGTACAGTAATACATTTTTTGTTTTTACAGAGTGGGAAGGTTCGCTAGTGGAAGGTTTGAGTCAAGTGATCATAAGCTCCACTGAGCTCATATAATCCTCTCCTATCCACTTTCCTCTCTCACATAGACCCCTTGACTCTTATTCGTCCCCCCCCCCCTCCCTTCACTTTTACACAGAACTTTTATCTGTTATCCCCTATCCTCCCCGACATAGAACTCTTGTCTCCTCTCCCCATTACTCTAATATAGAACCTAGTCTTGTATCCCCCCATTACTCTAACATTGAACCTAATCTTGTATCCCCCTTACTCTAACACTGAACCTCTGTCCCCTATCCCCCTGTCTTCTTTTTGAGCGGCAGTAGGCCTGCTGCAGTGCTCCTTCTTATGTTTTATCCCCCTAGACAGTCAAGACTGATGTCTCACCAAAACTCCCTTGGGCTGCCGAGCCAGGAGAGAGGAACGAAGACACAGCCACAGGCGATGACCCAACTACAGACAGTGAGGGTGGGCACCAGGGGCTCCAGCACTGAAGCCACAAGCTCCGCCGACAGCAGGATGGTCACCGTGGACACGCCGAAGAGCGTTACGAACTGAACCACGTTCACCAGGTACCTGAAGAAGATGTGGCCAGGTCAGGAAGATGGTAACGAGAAGTTCCATTAATATATTGATGGAGGAGAAAAGCACTATAGCACCTGAGATGAGGGAAGGTTGAAGAATAGTTCATTTTGATGCGAGGAAGGAGAATACAGCTCCAATTCCTTGGTTCAAGAGTCCTTCACGAGCACTGACTGGTCATTACACCGCATGGAACATAAACACTGGGACTCAAAATATAATATAAATATAGACAAATAACACAGGAGACAAACGAAGCTAAAGATACATAAAAGTAAACGAAATTCAGTGATACATAACATTATCAGCTATATGTGTGTGTGTGACTGTGTGTGTTTATGACTTAACGTGCTGTTGGAGTGTGAGCAAGGTAACATTTATAAAGTATTTCAAGAAAATCGGTTAGCAGGACTTGAGTCCTGGAGGTAGGAAGTACAGTGCCTCCACTCTGAAGAAGAGGTGGATATATGTTCCAGTTTTTTTTTTAACTAATGTCTCTGCATGCCTCTGGCCAGACAGTGATGGATTGAGTGATGAGGAAAGTGTTTCTTCTTTTTCGGGTCATCCTGCCTCGGTGGGAAACGGCCGATGTGTAAAAACAAAAGAGAGAGCATTATACGTGTATATATATATATATATATATATTATATATATATATATTATATATATATATATATATATATATATATATATATAATATATATATATACACACACACACACACACACACACACACACACACATTGCTAGTCACTCACCAACCAGGTCTTCCTAGGGTCCTGTAGGCCATGGCAGGGTAGGGTTTACGACACGCCCTCTGGTACTCCGGCCACCTCTCCTCCAGGATGACCCAGCATGTGCCCAGGCGACATGCTGAGAACCCCACGATGATGCAGGAAGTCACCAGGACGCCCACACCCCACCAGCCTGAAAGTTTAGAAGCTATGCAGAGCATGGGGATAATGGGAGGCCATTAGATTTGATCTAAGGGCAGCTTCAATTCATTGGGTCAAGAGAAGGAAGGTGAAGATGTGGATGCAGTGTGGGTGTGGTGTTAAATATGTGGGTTGTGAAAAGTGCGTGGGTGATTGTTATTAGGTGCTGGTCATATGACATAGGTGTTGGTCATGTGATGACAAACCCAAACACTGTGTAGCTCTCAATGCTCCAGCATTTGTTTCCCTGACAGTGCATGCTCGCTCAAGACAGAATTGACATAAGCACTTGAGCCAATATGTCTTCGCTGTCACGCGACTGCAGAGACGTGATACACATCTTTTCTTAAGAAAAATGTGTGTGTGTGTGTGTGTGTGTGTGTGTGTGTGTGTGTGTGTATGTGTGTGTGTGTGTGTGTGTGTTTTTATGTGTGTTGTAGTGATGGTTGAAGAAGGTGGCAGTGTTAGCCAGGA
>NC_069420.1:12594572-12614572 GCF_026875155.1 Cherax quadricarinatus
AAGGGATAACCGGCAAGGTGGGCAGATGGATCTTCAACTTTCTAACCAATCGAACAAAAAGAGTAGTGGTAAACCGAGTTAAATCGGAATCTGCCATAGTGAAAAGGTCTGTTCCACAAGGCACAGTACTCGCCCCTATCCTGCTCCTCATCGTCATATCAGACATAGACAGAGATGTAAACCACAGCGCTGTATCATCCTTTGCAGACGATACTAGGATCTGCATGAGAGTGTCATCCATTGAGGACACTGTTAACCTCCAAGAAGATATAAACCAAGTTTTCCAATGGGCAACAGAGAACAATATGATGTTCAATGAAGACAAATTCCAACCACTCCGTTATGGAAAACTGGAGAAAATAATAGCTAGAATTGAGTATACTACAAAATCTAATCACACAATAGAGCGGAAAAGTAATGTAGAGGACCTAGGAGTAGTAATGCCTGAGGATCTCACCTTCAAGGACCACAACAATGCCACTATCACATTTGCAAGGAAAATGATAGGTTGGATAATGAGAACATTCAATACAAGAGATACTAAGCCAGTGATGATCCTTATTAAATCAATTGTTTTTTCTAGGCTGGAATACTGCTGTACACTAACATCTCCATATAAGGCAGGTGAAACTGCAAATCTAGAATGTACAGAGGACCTTTACTGCATATATAAGTTCCATCAAACACCTTAACTACTGGGAACGCTTGGAAGCGCTTGACTTGTACTCACTGGAGCGCAGGCGAGAAATACATCATAATCTACACCTGGAAAATCCTATAGGTACTGGTCCCTAATCTGCACACAAGAAATAAGTAAGTAAGTAAGTTTATTCAGGTATACACAAATACAGTTACATAGAATTATCATACATAGCAGCATATGTGTAGAGAACCTGGGATAACCCAAAAAAGTCAGACAGAGTGACTTATTTCCATTGGGGTCCTTTTACCTTATTATTATAATATGAAGGTTATAATATTTTCTTATTATTCTACAATGAAGATAACATCTTATTATCATACTAAAAAGACTATCTACTACACCAAGGTCATTAAGACTATCTACAATACGAGGGTCATTACTAGGAATATGGTAAAATTTACACGTATGTTAGCTAAAAAATAGAAAAATCATTCCCCTCCCTTTCTGTAGCTACATTCAACAAACACCTTTTTGGGACTTTCTTGAACTGGTTCATACTATGACTGGGTTTGACATGTGCGGGCAGTCTGTTCCATTCCTTTATTTCTGTACAAAAAAGGTGTTTGAAGCCTGTCCAATGACTGTGGGTACTACAAAAGTTGTGCTCTCTCCCCCCTAGTACTATGATTGCTTTGGTTCCAACCTTGACAAAATTGACAGCAAGATATTTGGACACTGTTCGTGAGCAATTTTATAACATGATTTAGCTTCAGTTGTTTTTAAATCTGTTTCAAAAATTCAGCATATCCAACTGCTGTTTAAATTTATCCTGGCCTACATGTTCTCTTGGTCCCAGCCCCAGGATGAATCTTACGATTTTGTTCTGGGTGATTTTTCAGTCTATCTTTTAGTTTTTTTTTTTGTCAAGGCAGAGCACCAAGAAGAGAAGCGTAATCCATTTTGGCATTGTATAAGGGCTAGACATAGGGTCCTGCGAGCCTTTAGTAGGTAGACACTGTGCTTTTTCATATAGGAACTTCAGTCTGGCATTGCTTTTTTTACTACACTGTTCCCTATCAATTCTCCTGACATGCATGGGTCAAACGGGGTTCCCAAATATTTTACTGATGAAACCAAAGTGATGGGCTCCCCATTAATTGAACATTAAAATTATTTACCCTTCTTAGTTTTTGTTTCGTGCCAAAGAGAATGGCTTCAGTTTTCCCGAGGTGTAATGATAGTTTGTTGTCTACTAACCATTTGCTGCAGGACTCCAGTTCCAGTGTTAAAAAAATTAGCAATATCTTGTGGGTCTTTACCTGACACTAACAGGCACTGTCATCTGCATACAGGAGGAGTTTGCACTTGACACTGATAGGCATACATTGACAAAATATAAATAAAAAGGGGACCTAAAATATCCCTTTGGGGAACCCACATTTTAAACGGCAGGGTTCTGTTTCTGTTTTGTTGATTTGACTATTTTCCCTGTTGCAAAGGAGGATTAAACCAGTCACAGAACCTATACCGATAGTTTGAAGTTTATTACATAATTATTGTGGTTTTACAGTATCGAAGGCCTTTTGCAGGTCTAAATTACCATACCTATGGGTTCCCCCTTTGACATTTTAGTTCCAGGTAATCCATCAGATTAAAAAAGGGGGGTGCGGTTGAGGGAGCATCTTTTAAAGCCCCCATTTGATAGTATGGAGAAGCTGTTGTCATTAAGGTACTTAACTACTTGAGAAAACCGCCCCTCTGAATTTTAACATTTACTGAGTATACTAACAGGCCTTGTTGCTTACATCAGACCTACATTTTTCCCCCCCTACGAAAGCAAAGACTTTTGGGAGCGACAACATACCCCCAGGAAAATGGGCGCCTTAATACACTAAGAGAAAAACAAAAAGCTCGTGGGCCCAACCCCCATAAGGGGGCCCCTGGCTCCTTCAAGAGATACTTAAAACGGTGCCGGATCACCGGCTTGGTTTATACGTTGGACTTTTGTATGGCATCAGTAACAGCCTCATTGATCAGGCCCTGATCCACCGAGAAACCTGGTTACGAACCAGGCCGCGGGGGCGTTGATCCCCGGAATACCCTAAATAAATTTACTATACATTTCGTCAAACAAAAATCGCAGTATTGTATGTGACTACTAGGGTATATCCGTGGATGTTACTTTAGTTACCCCTCTCCCCAAATATTCTCACTCTCTTGACTGGTAATAAAGCACCAATAAGAACCCTATCCTCAGGGGGTAATAAAATAGCATTAAGAGTCCTCTCTTGAAGGGATAATCCAACAATACAGACGTACCCTTAAAGGATAATAAAGTATCAGTAAAATGCGAGGTCCTGGGAGTATACAAAAACCCTCCCCTGGGGAGAGGAGAACAAGGAGCTGTATTCCTTTGAATAAAACGCTTCTGATGCAGGGTCCCTGGTGCACGTGAATTTTTATCCCTATGTGAGGTCAACAGACTCTTGCGTGGAAACGTTAGTATTCAGAGGTGGTATATATGCCGTGGAGGGTCTTAGAGGTGGTATATATAAAATTGATAACATCGGAGGTGGGGTATATATACTAATGCGACGTTGAAATGTATTTTAGTGGATGAAAAAAAAAGAGGTTCGATAAACGGCAACAAAACGAGGTGAAATATTTTTTTAAAAGATTCAAATTTGTTTAGGGAGAGAGAGAGAGAGAGAGAGAGAGAGAGAGAGAGAGAGGAGAGAGAGAGAGAGAGAGAGAGAGAGAGAGAGAGAGAGAGAGAGAGAGAGAGAGAGAGAGAGGCCAAAGTATGTTTCTCAAATACATACCTATGGTATACCTTGGTAGGGAAGAGAGGGTAAGTCTAGTTAATAGGTTACCTACTAGCCAACTAAGCAGGCTCCCATCAATATTCATTCTGGCTAGTTCATGCAGGATAACAATTCCATTTGTGATATCAAGTGCAGACCTAAACTCAATAAATGTGGTAAAACTGGTGGAAAATTGTGAGATGAGAAAGATGGTAATAATATTCCTGCAATCTTTCCCTGTTAATAAAATGTTAGGTAAAAGGGCATAGATACAACTAATGTGACAGTTTATTGTGGCAACGTTTCGCCCTCCAGGAGTTTCGTCAAACCATTACAGAGCTTCAATTATTTCCATTTATGTCGGTAATTCTACCATTATACCCTCATTCAAAAAAACTATTGAGACGATGTGACGATACGAGATGAAGTGAGAGTTGGGGTCTCATTCTCAGGTATAATTAACAATAATCCTTATAGATGGTGTTATAAAAGTCAGGTCAGTGGCAATAGTCGAACTGTATCAGGCTGCTGCACCTCAGGTTAGGTAAGGTTCTTCAGGAAACAGGAGAGGTGTTTCCTGACGCGGGTGTTAGTCATATGGTGACCCACAGCTGGAGCTTTTGGTTATCTGACCGAGGCCTTCCGCTGGCTTACCGGTCCACCCCTTTAAAAATTAAGGTTGTATATGTGGCACCTTAGGTAGAGAAACTATTGGTCCAAGAAGCATGAAGCAATGAAAACAATGCAGCACTAACACAAGACTATCTGGGACTTGCCTTAAAATTCAGAGGATATCGCAAGTCAACGTATTTTCCTGCATATAAGGCGCACGAGTGTCGGCTGCTTGTGGTACGATGTTTCCAAACCAGTTGTAACGTAAAGTTAATAAGCAACTGCTAAAGCGTAACCCAAGGCCTATCCTTGACTCTGACCTTGAGTATATAAGGCGCAGGATGATTTTCCAAGATATTTTGAGGGGGGGAAAAAAAGGGCGCGCCTTATATGCCGGAAAATACACGGTATACCATCCTCTCCAGGGGCCGTTGGTCTCACACTCAGTAATGAGGTGGTCACTCTTACATTAATATTTTGGCTCATGAAATATATTAGAATAAAGTGGTCTTCAAAAGCTCGGTTGGTAGCGCCCTTAGCTCACATATTGAGGTCCGTGGTTCGATCCCCGGTGCGGGTGGAAACATTTGGGCGTGTTTCCTAAAAACAACTGCTATTCCTGTTCACCTAGCAGTAAAATAGGTACCTGGATGTTAGTCGACTGGTGTGTGGGTCGCATCCTGGACACCTGGAGAGGGTTTCGGGGGTCAACGCCCCCGTGGCCCGGTCTGTGAAATATAAATTATTATTACCATGTTTCCAGAGCATGTTTAGAGGGATAGAGGCAGGAACGGAGCATATTCGATAGACAGAAGAAAGCGTGATTAATGAGTGAACAGAGAGTGCGGTTAACGGCAGCAAACAAGAGTGATTAAAAATAAAATGGTCACAAACAGCTGTAAAAAAAGGAGAAAAAAAAAGATGTGGGGGGGATAGGAGGGGAGGGTGAGTGAGGGGAGGGGGTGAAGGGCCAACAGTGACGTCAAGACCCACGTGAGAAGGGAGGGAGGGCCGGGGGAAGGGGGACTTTGAGTATTCAAACGAACTTCCCTAGCAACTACCACCATTCAAATATACCCTGGTAGCAACTACCACCATTCAAACATACCCTGGTAGCAACTACCACCATTCAAACACCCTGGTAGCAACTACCACCATTCAAACATACCCTGGTAGCAACTACCACCATTCAAACACCCTGGTAGCAACTACCACCATTCAAACATACCCTGGTAGCAACTACCACCATTCAAACATACCCTCGTAGCAACTACCACCATTCAAACACACCCTCGTAGCAACTACCACCATTCAAACACACCCTCGTAACAACTACCACCATTCAAACACACTCTCGTAACAACTACCACCATTCAAACACCCTCGTAACAACTACCACCATTCAAACACGCCCTCGTAGCAACTACCACCATTCAAACACACCCTCGTAGCAACTACCACCATTCAAACACACCCTCGTAGCAACTACCACCATTCAAACACACCCTCGTAACAACTACCACCATTCAAACACACCCTCGTAACAACTACCACCATTCAAACACACTCTCGTAACAACTGCCACCATTCAAACACCCTCGTAACAACTACCACCATTCAAACACGCCCTCGTAGCAACTACCACCATTCAAACACACCCTCGTAGCAACTACCACCATTCAAACACACCCTCGTAGCAACTACCACCATTCAAACACACCCTCGTAACAACTACCACCATTCAAACACACTCGTAGCAACTACCACCATTCAAACACACCCTCGTAGCAACTACCACCTTTCAAACACACCCTCGTAGCAACTACCACAATTCAAACACACCATTGTAGCAACTACCACCATTCAAACATACCCTCGTAGCAACTACCACCATTCAAGCACACTCTCGTAACAACTACCACCATTCAAATACACCCTCGTAGCAACTACCACCATTCAAACACACCCTCGTAGCAATTACCACCATTCAAACACACCCTCGTAGCAACTACCACCATTCAAACACACTATCGCAGCAACTACCACCATTCAAACACACTTTCGTAGCAACTACCACCATTCAAACACACCCTCGTAGCAACTACCACCATTCAAACACACTATCGCAGCAACTACCACCATTCAAACACACTTTCGTAGCAACTACCACCATTCAAACACACCCTCGTAGCAACTACCACCATTCAAACATACCCTCGTAGCAACTACCACCATTCAAACACACCCTCGTAGCAACTACCACCATTCAAACATACCCTCGTAGCAACTACCACCATTCAAACACACCCTCGTAAACTACCACCATTCAAACACACCCTCGTAGCAACTACCACCATTCAAACACACCCTCGTAACAACTGAAAATTGATTACTGTTTGGAAAACCTTCCAGCTCCATCCCCAAACATCTTACTGCTTGGTGATTTCAACCTAAGGCATACAAAATGGAAGAATGTAGCAAATAATGTTATAGCTGAAACAATCCCCGGAGGTAGCGCAGAAGAAAGGTCACACACACATGAGCTACTAAGTCTCTGCGAAAAACACACCTTAAGCCAGCAGATAGTGGAGCCAACAAGACTAGAAAACACACTTGACCTTATCTTCACAAATAATGAGGACCTGATAAGAGACATAAGAATATCAAAAACAACTAATTCCGATCACAACCTAATCGAAGTCCAGATGTACATGCATAGGGGTCCTGATCAGCAGAATGCATGTACCTGTGAAGGTGTCTTCACAAAATACAACTTCAACAACAAGAACATCAACTGGGACCAGGTAAACCATGTCCTAAACGAAACATGTTGGGAAGATGTCTTAAATGACATGGATCCAAACCAGTGCCTTGAAAGGATCAACTTCCTGGTAGCCGAAGCATGTTCTAGGCATATTCCCCTAAGAAAGAAGAAGAGCAGGAGTAAATTGGAGAGAAAAAGACGCTCCCTCTACAGAAGACGACGAAGAGTCACTGAGCTCCTCAGGAGTGCTAGAATATCTGATACACGAAAGGAGGCGCTAGCGACCAGGGAAGTGGAAACTATCGAACTTAAGCTAAATGACTCTTACAGGAACCAGGAGAGGCAGGAGGAGCTTAAAGCTATTAGTGAAATTGAAAGAAATTCAAAATATTTCTTTTCATATGCCAAAAACAAGGCAAATACCACATCTAGTATCGGGCCCTTACTCAGACAGGATGGGACTTACACAGATGACAACAAGGAAATGAGTGAAATATTGAAATCCCAGTACGACTCTGTGTTTAGTGAACCACTAATTGGTCTGAGGATCGACGACCCAAATGATTTCTTCATGAATGAGCCTCAAAACTCCATAAATGTATGCCAGATTTCCGACATTACCCTAACTCCGATAGATTTCGAAAAAGCCATTGACAACATGCCTATGCACTCAGCCCCGGGCCCAGACTCGTGGAACTCTGTTTTCATTAAGAACTGCAAGAAACCCCTCTCGCGTGCCCTAAGTACACTATGGAGGAGGAGCTTGGACATGGTGAAATTCCACAGTCACTTAAAACAACGGATATAGCCCCACTCCATAAAGGTGGCAGCAAAGCATTAGCTAAGAACTATAGACCAATAGCTCTGACGTCCCACATCATAAAAATCTTTGAAAGAGTGCTAAGAAGCAGGATTGCAAATCACCTGGATTCCCAAAATCTGCACAATCCAGGGCAACATGGGTTCAGGGCAGGTCGCTCCTGCCTCTCACAACTACTGGATCACTATGACATGGCCTTGGATGCACTGGAAGAAAATCAGAATGCAGATGTAATATACACAGACTTTGCAAAAGCATTTGACAAATGCGATCATGGCGTAATAGCCCATAAAATACGTGCTAAAGGAATAACTG
Source organism: Cherax quadricarinatus (assembly GCF_026875155.1). Taxonomy (NCBI): domain Eukaryota; kingdom Metazoa; phylum Arthropoda; class Malacostraca; order Decapoda; family Parastacidae; genus Cherax; species Cherax quadricarinatus. The sequence goes on from NC_069420.1 coordinate 12,602,531, forward strand.
GGAAAGTGGGGAGATGGATCTTCAACTTCCTAACAAATCGAACACAAAGAGTAGTGGTCAACAGAGTTAAATCGGAGGCTGCCATAGTGAAGAGCTCTGTTCCACAAGGCACAGTACTCGCCCCCATCTTATTCCTTATCCTCATATCAGACATAAACAGAGATATACACCACAGCACCGTATCATCCTTTGCGGATGATACTAGGATCTGCATGAGGCTGTCATCTGCTGAGGACGCGGTTAATCTCCAAGAAGATATAAACAAAGTTTTCCAATGGGCAACGGTAAACAACATGATGTTCAATGAGGACAAATTCCAACTACTCCGTTATGGAAAACTGGAGGAGATAATAACTAGAAACAGAGTATACTACTGACTCCGGCCATACAATAGAGCGGAAAACTAATGTAAGGGACCTGGGAGTAGTAATGTCTGAGGATCTCACTTTCAAGGATCACAACAGTGCCACGATCGCACGTGCAAAGAAAAATGATAGGATGGATAATGAGAACTTTCAAAACGAGAGATGCCAAGCCCATGATGATCCTTTTCAAATCACTTGTTCTCTCTAGGCTGGAATACTGCTGTACATTAACATCTCCATTCAAAGCAGGTGAAATCGCAGATCTAGAGAGTGTACAGAGATCCTTTACTGCACGTATAAGTTCTGTCAAGCACCTTAACTACTGGGAACGCTTGGAAGCACTTGACTTGTACTCGTTGGAACGCAGGAGGGAGAGATATATCATAATCTACACTTGGAAAATCTTGGAAGGAATGGTCCCAAATCTGCACACAGAAATCACTCCCTACGAAAGTAAAAGACTGGGCAGGCGATGCAAAATGCCCCCAATAAAAAGTAGGGGCGCCATTGGTACACTAAGGGAAAACACCATAAGTGTCCGGGGCCCAAAACTGTTAACAGCCTCCCATCAAGCATTAGGGGAATTGCCAATAAACCCCTGGCTGCCTTCAAGAGAGAGCTGGACAGATACCTAAAGTCAGTGCCGGATCAGCTGGGCTGTGGCTCGTACGTTGGACTGCGTGCGGCCAGCAGTAACAGCCTAGTTGATCAGGCCCTGATCCATCGGGAGGCCTGGTCATGGACCGGGCCGCGGGGGCGTTGATCCCCGGAATAACCTCCAGGTAACCTCCAGGTAACCACCATTCAAACACACCCTCGTAACAACTACCACCATTCAAACACACCCTCGTAACAACTACCACCATTCAAACACACCCTCGTAACAACTACCACCATTCAAACACCCTCGTAACAACTACCACCATTCAAACACACCCTCGTAGCAACTACCACCATTTAAACACACCCTCGTAACAACTACCACCATTCAAACACCCTCGTAGCAACTACCACCATTCAAACATGCCCTCGTAACAACTACCACCATTCAAACACACCCTCGTAACAACTACCACCATTCAAACACACCCTCGTAACAACTACCACCATTCAAACACACCCTCGTAACAACTACCACCATTCAAACACACCCTCGTAGCAACTACCACCATTCAAACATGCCCTCGTAACAACTACCACCATTCAAACACACCCTCGTAGCAACTACCACCATTCAAACACACCCTCGTAACAACTACCACCATTCAAACACACCCTCGTAACAACTACCACCATTCAAACACACCCTCGTAACAACTACCACCATTCAAACACACCCTCGTAACAACTACCACCATTCAAACACACCCTCGTAACAACTACCACCATTCAAACACACCCTCGTAACAACTACCACCATTCAAACACACCCTCGTAACAACTACCACCATTCAAACACACCCTCGTAACAACTACCACCATTCAAACACACCCTCGTAGCAACTACCACCATTCAAACACACCCTCGTAGCAACTACCACCATTCAAACACACCCTCGTAGCAACTACCACCATTCAAACACACCCTCGTAACAACTACCACCATTCAAACACACCCTCGTAACAACTACCACCATTCAAACACACCCTCGTAACAACTACCACCATTCAAACACACCCTCGTAACAACTACCACCATTCAAACACATCCTCGTAACAACTACCACCATTCAAACACATCCTCGTAACAACTACCACCATTCAAACACACCCTCGTAGCAACTACCACCATTCAAACACACCCTCGTAACAACTACCACCATTCAGAGATAACACTCCACCTTGGGGAAAATGGAAGAGAAGGACAGAATAATGGGAATAAAGAAAGGATAGAGTGTATAAGCTGATAAACGAATAAGGTGAAGGAAGTTGGACAAACTGAGGGAACGAAAATGAGGGGAGGAGGGGAGGCAGGGAGGGAGGGAGGGAGGGAGGAGGAGGGAGGGAGGGAGGGAGGGAGGGAGGGAGGAGGGAGGGAGGGAGGGAGGGAGGGAGGGAGGGGGGGCAGGGAGGGAGGGAGGGAGGGAGGGAGGGAGGGAGGGCGGTAAATTGTTACTAAGGCTTCTCTACCATCCCTCCTCCTCCTCCCTCTTCCTTCCACATTTTACCTCCTCTACACCCACTCTCTCTCTCTCTCTCTCTCTCTCTTCTCTCTTCTTGTTCTTCTTGTCTACTTCTTTCGCTACCTCCTCATCCTCTCCTTTATTATTATTATTATTATTATTATTATTATTATTATTATTATTATTATTATTATTATTATTATTATTATTATTATTATTATTTCACGGTGGCTCCTGGCCTGGTGGCAAAAGCTATCGCTTCACACAATGAAGGTCGGAGTTCGAGTCCCGTCAAGGGTGAAAACATTACGTGTGTCTCCTTACACCTGTATAAAATAGGTACCTGAGTGTCAGTGGACTGGTGTGGGTCGCATCCTGGGACAAAACTGATCTAATTTGCCCGAAATGCTCAGCATAACAAGCGGCTTTCTATATAGTAGTATGTCACTGATGTCAGCTAAACCTGTATACCTTGTACATGTTTACCTGGAGTTTACCTGGAGAGAGTTCCGGGGGTCAACGCCCCCATGTACTTGTAGTAAATAAACATATTGTTATTGTTTTCTATTTTTTGTTATTACACCGTGTAATTATGATATACAATAGAGAAGCAGCACACTGCTGATGTATCCAATTTTGTGTAGAAACAAGGATGCAGGGTGTGAGAGAGGGGAAGGCAGGAGTGGGTCTTGCAACTAAGTTCTTTCTCAGACAGAACGACGCCGAGTTCTACCTCCTCGCTCCTGGAGTCCTACCTCCTCCCTCCTGGAGTCCTACCTCCTCACTCCTGGAGTCCTACCTCCTCACTCCTGGAGTCCTACCTCCTCGCTCCTGGAGTCCTACCTCCTCACTCCTGGAGTCCTACCTCCTCCCTCCTGGAGTCCTACCTCCTCCCTCCTGGAGTCCTACCTCCTCGCTCCTGGAGTCCTACCTCCTCACTCCTGGAGTCCTACCTCCTCCCTCCTGGAGTCCTACCTCCTCCCTCCTGGAGTCCTACCTCCTCCCTCCTGGAGTCCTACTCATTCAAAACGAAGAACTTCTTGTAACTTTCTGATTGTCTTAAATCTTTTTAATTAAACAATGGTAACAGCCACGGTGTCCTGCTACACTGTTATATATTATAATTACATTGTGGGAATACCCACAATGTTTCCCAGTTACACACCATCACACAGGGTGGGTCACACACCATCACACAGGGTGGGTCACACACCATCACACAGGGTGGGTTACACACCATCAAAGGGTGGGTCACACACCGTCACACAGGGTGAGTCACACACCATCACACAGGGTGGGTCACACACCATCACACAGGGTGGGTCACACACCATCACACAGGGAGGGTTACACACCATCAAAGGGTGGGTCACACACCATCACACAGGGTGGGTTACACACCATCACACAGGGTAGGTCACACACCATCACACAGGGTGGGTCACACACCATCACACACGGTACATACACAAGGTAATGAAATATGCCAGCCTGAGCCAGGAGACTTCAGTGAGGCGATGACATTATCGGTGTACATTCCAAAACAGATGCGTCACTATCGTTTCTATCAACCAGGGCATCTTTAACGTCGTTATCATATCTCCTCTAGTTCTTCCCTCTTCTAAGATTGTATTAGGCTCACTTCATATTATCTTTCCTTGTAGCGCATCTCCCTCGTTTTCCAGACTAATCTTGTAATCCTGAGTCACTGTTATATCTATTAGAATTTCATTGCATTTTCTGATGCGCCAAATCCGTGCTTTCTAAATCTAATTTCGTCTAATTTGAATCCACTGGAGCCCTTCGGTTCTCTTCCTGCAAAACAACCGCGGGGGAGTTGAATGATAGCTCTAGGCCTTTCGTGTTGCAATCAACACATCATCAGGATCTTGTAACGTTGCAGAAAGGAGGAGGTCGTCCAAGCAAATATGATCACAGGAAGCGCCTTTGTTGAGTTCAGTAATCGTATTTACTTGGACTTCCTCCTCTTTTCAACAACACTGCAAACTCCTGATGTGTTGATTGTAACACGAAAGACCTAGAGCTATCATTCAACTCCTTCCGTGATTGTTTTGCATAGTAGCAAATATGTCTTCCCCTGGACAACGCAACAATGGGCAGCCCAGGATGCGACCCACGACAGCCGCTGACAAGGTACCTAGTTTTATGACGATGGGCAGAACTCCAATGGAAATACATCACTGACTTTTTTTTCGGGCTATCCTACGTAATGTACACATGTTACTACGTATGATAATTTGTGTACCTGTGTTTATGTGTACTTGTACCTAAATAAACTTACTTCTATCGTAGAGCAAAATAATCACTTAAAACAGCAAATTTCCCCCCAAATAAATGGAATTATTTGTAAAATTACAAGGGGGGTTTTTTCAACTGTAACAGAGTTTTTTTACAGCGGTTATAAAAGAAAGATGTTAACTACATACACAAATAACCCGCCATAAAGACAGAAGCTTACGACGACTTTTGGGCCCACTTGGACCATTGAAAAAGTCACACCCTACACACATAAAAAAGGCCCCCAAGGGAAAAAGACTTGTTAATTATACTTTTAACAATGTACGTAATGTACTTTTCTGTGTCTTACTCTGTGCTCTTTAAAGGCGTGTTAACAAAGTTTTTGCAATACCGAGGGGCTAAAAAAAAATCCTTAGCACATTCTGTAATAAAATCCCAAGAAAGTATGAATGTGTTTCACTGGAAAGGAAACTGCTAACAGGGGGAGGGAGTGTTGGGACTAGCTAGGGTGTTTTGGGACTAGCGCAGGGGGGTGTTGGTATACGCAGGGGGTGTTGGTACTACGCAGGGGGGGGTTGGTACTAACCCCGGGGGTGTTGGTCTACGCAGGAGTGTTCGACTGCCGGGAGAGGTGTTTGGACAACCCCGGGATGTTGATACTAGCACAGGGGTGTTTGTACTGCGCAGGGGAGTGTTGGTACTACACAGGGGGTGTTGGGACTACACAGGGATGTTGGGACTAGACAGGGGGGTTGGTACAGGCAGGGGAGTGTTGGGACTAGCACAGGGGGTGTTTGGGATACACAGGGAGTTTTTGGTATAGCAAGGGAGTGTTGGTACTAGCACAGGGAGTGTTGATACTAGCACAGGGGGGTTTTGGGACTAGGAGGGGATTGGGACAGCACGGGGGGTTGGTACAGCACAGGGAGTTTGGTACTAGACAGGGGGATGTTGGGGAAAACGCAGGGGTTTGGTACAGCACAGGGGGGTGTTTTGGGACGCGCAGGGGGTGTTGGGGGCAGCACAGGGGAGTGTGTTGGACTAACCCCGGGAGTGTTGGTACAGCGCAGGGGGTTTTGGTACTAGCACAGGGAGGTGTTTGGGACTAGCGCAGGGAGGTGTTGGTACTAGCGCAGGGAGTGTTGACACTAGCACGGAGTGTGGTAGGTACTAACCCAGGGGGATGTTGGTACTAGCGCAGGGGGGTGTTGGTATACACAGGGAGAGTGTGTTTTATAACCCAGGGGTGTTGGGACTAGCGCAGGGGATGTTGGGACAGCACAGGGAGTGTTGGAAATAACCCCCGGGGAGTGTTGGGACTAGCGAGGGGGTGTTGGGACTGCACAGGGGGAGTGTGTTGGGACAACCCAGGGATGTTGGTACACGCAGGGGGTGTTTTGATAGCACAGGGAGAGTGTGTTGGTACTAACCCAGGAGTGTTGGTACTAGCGCAGGGGATGTTGGTACAGCACAGGGAGTGTTGGTACTAAAACCCCGGGGGATGTTGGTACTAGCCAGGAGAGAGTGTTGGTACTAGCACGGGAAGTGTTGGGAATGGCAGGGAGATGTTTGGGACTACGCAGGAGTGTTTGGGACTAGCGCAGGGAAGGGGTGTTGGTACTACGCAGGGAGTGTTGGTACTAGCACAGGGGGAGGTTTGGGAAACACGGGGGGGTTGTACTAGCGCAGGAGAGTGTTGGTCTGACGGGGGAGTGTTGGTACTAGCCCGGGAGAGTGTTGGTACTACGCAGGGGGGGGAAATGTTGGGACTAGGGCAGGGAGAGTGTTGGTAATGGCGCAGGGAGAGAGTGTTGGTACTAGCGCAGGGAGTGTTGGTACTAGCGCAGGGAGAGAGTGTTGGTACTAGCGCAGGGAGTGTTGGTACTAGCACAGGGAGAGTGTTGGTACTAGCACAGGGAGTGTTGGTACTAGCGCAGGGAGAGTGTTGGTACTAGGACAGGGAGAGTGTTGGTACTAGCACAGGGAGAGTGTTGGTACTAGCGCAGGGAGAGTGTTGGTACTAGGACAGGGAGAGTGTTGGTAATGGCGCAGGGAGAGAGTGTTGGTACTAGCGCAGGGAGTGTTGGTACTAGCGCAGGGAGAGAGTGTTGGTACTAGCGCAGGGAGAGAGTGTTGGTACTAGCACAGGGAGTGTTGGTACTAGCACAGGGAGAGTGTTGGTACTAGCGCAGGGAGAGTGTTGATACTAGGACAGGGAGACAGTTGGTACTAGGACAGGGAGAGTGTTGGTACTAGCACAGGGAGAGTGTTGGTACTAGCGCAGGGAGTGTTGGTACTAGCACAGGGAGAGTGTTGGTACTAGCACAGGGAGAGTGTTGGTACTAGCGCAGGGAGAGTGTTGGTACTAGCGCAGGGAGAGTGTTGGTACTAGCACAGGGAGAGTGTTGGTACTAGGACAGGGAGAGGTGTATGCTTATGATCTCAAGAGTTACCTGTGTGGAGCGGCCCGTGTTGTTCTGTGGACACGTGGTACAACCCGTATTGTTCTGCAGTCTCTTGTGTGTTGCGGCCCGTATGTTCTGAAGACACCTACGTGTCGCTGACCCTAGTGCCAAGGAGGGAGTGTCAAGGAGATAGTGACACTGATGAAGTAGTACCTCGATCCACTAGGTGCCTCTAATTTGAAACGCCCGCTGCTGGGGTGCCTGCCACACTGATGGAGTCAGGGAGCAGACGGGGTGACACCAACCTTACCTCCCTCCCAGTATAAGTCTCTCCTTCACCTCCCTCCCTCCCTTCCAACACCGCAAGCCTCTCTGCCATACTATCAGCTGACTCTCTCTCTCCCTCCCTCCCCTTCCAAGACGTTAGCTACAGCAGTTGCCTAACTGCCTGTTTATCCTCCTGAAATCTAATCGAACTGACTGCAACTTTCCCCGAGTCCTCCAGATACTATTGCACAGTCAAGCTCAGTAGTTATATGTATTGAGTTACATTCCTTCTGTTCTTGCTAGACTCAGGAGCAACGATAATAACACACTGGAAACTTAAGTCAGCGTCGTGGTGATCGCGCGAGGCTGCTGCTCCAGCATCCATTTTTTTTCTAGTGTTTTCAAATAATGTAAATCTTATTTACGTTGGAGTAAGTAGTAGTAGTAGTAGTAGTTACTAGTTGTCAAAGGCACTTGTCGATAGACACTTGGCAAGTACATAAGTAAGTTTATTTAGGCACAGATACACGTAAGTACAGTTATCGTACATAGTAGTGTGTATTAACTAGGATAACTCCAGAAAAAAAAAATCAAGTACGTAATATACAAAAAAAAAAAAAAAAAATTCTTTACAATGTTCTCGAGGGCATACACATGCTATGACCAAAAATAAATACGTTATAAGTATTTAGCGATTATTATTATAATCAAAAAGAAGCGCTAAGCCACAAGGGCTATACAGTAAGTATTTAGCAAAACGAAGATAATGACTTATTACCATTGGAGGTTCCTGTCAATATTTACAGTTCAAAGTTCATATTTATTCCTTGGCATTAATTTGAAAACATATATATCGTTTACATTTCAGGGATACATATTTTTTTTCCTTACGACGAGTGAGTAGAAATTTGGGAAAATAACCACACCTCCGTGACCAGGTATCCGTGTGACCACGGATCTACCTGTGATGACATGTACCAAGACCTGTGATCTACCTGTGATCCACATGTACCAACACCTGTGATCTACATGTGGCAATATGTACCAACACCTGTGATCTACATGTGGCCACATGTACTAACACCTGTGAGCTACCTGTGACCACATGCACTAACACCTGTGATCTACCTGTGACCACATGTACTAGCACCTGTGACCACATGTACTAACACCTGTGACATGTACTAACACCTGTGATCTATGACCACATGTACTAGCACCTGTGACCACATGTACCAGCACCTGTGACCACATGTACTAACACAACCTACTTCCACATTGAACAAATGTAACACTACCTATGACTGCTACACCTCTCCTGCCATACGGTTTATAAGCTGCTTCTCCGCTCATATGCCGTATTCTACTCAAGATTGATGGACTGAACACATCGACTCAAGGTTGAGGGACTGATTACCTCATTCTCCTCCTGTTCTTCTAGTTTCTCCTATGTATGGACTGATGAAGCCACTGTGTGGCGAAACGTTTCCTCAATAAAGATACCCAAGAGTTGCACATGTGTCTAATTTATCAACATGTCGGTTCTCTGAACCATTCATCTACAATCCTGTGATCTACCTGCTCTCTTTCACAAGAATCACCAGACCAGCAGTAACAACCTGGTTGATCAGGCCCTGATCCACCATCACGATACCTGGATATGGACCGGGCCGAAGGGACGTTGACCCCCTGAATACCCTCCAGGTAAACTACAGGTAAGAATTAAAAAAAATATACATTATTTATCTTAATAAATTTGATAATCACAATGTTTTTCTGATATTTATAATAGAAGGTTGTCTTAGAAGCTAAAACGTTGTGTAGCTTTAAAAATAGGTTACATAAATTCATGAGTGGGTGTGAGTTGGACCTGACTAGCTTGTGCTACTGGGTCTGATGCCGTGCTCCTTCCTTAAGTGGATGTGACCTACCGTGACTAGGCTTGGGCCGGTGGGTGACTTGGACCTGCCTCGCATGGGCCAGTAGGCCCGCTGCAGTGTTCCTTCTTTCTTATGTTCTTAAGGTGTACACCTTCTGTCAGTATTAGTAAGTGACTTGAACCTGCCTAGCATGGGCCAGTAGGCCTGCTGTAGTGTTCCTTCTTTCTTATGTTCTTAAGGTGTACACCTTCTGTCAGTATTAGTAAATGACTTGAACCTACCTAGCATGGGCCAGTAGGCCTGGTGCAGTGTTCCTTCTTTCTTATGTTCTTAAGGTGTACACCTTCTGTCAGTATTAGTAAATGACTTGAACCTACCTAGCATGGGCCAGTAGGCCTGCTGCAGTGCTCCTTTTTATGTTATTTTACAAGATATTAGCGATGAGAGTGAAATACAACGAACAACACAGCATTCGCAGGTCTCAGGTTGAGGAACCAAGAAAAGCCTAATGATTTAATTTAGTAACAGAGATAACGACGGTTGAGAGGCCTCACCACACCTCACAGCCTTAGGCCTACTTAACATTGTTAAACAGAAAATCTTATAAGCTATATACCATATTTCTGAATCGGAAAATAATTTCGCTTGTAGCATGTCTTTCGGACGAGTTCAGTCGGGCCAGCTTCCAGAGACAGGGATGAGTAGCGATGGATTAGACATGTGCAACACCTGTGTAGACATACGTAACACCTGTGTAGACATATGTAACACCTGTGTGTAGACATGTGTAACACCTGTGCAGACACATGTAACACATGTGTAGACATGTAACACGTGTCGACACATGTAACACATGTGTAGACATATGTAACACCTCTGTAGACATATATATAACACCTGTGTAGAGAGGCCTGTGTAGATGAGGTCTGGTCTCAGACCGGGCCGCGGGGGCGTTGACCCCCAAAACTCTCTCCAGGTAAACAAATGCAACACGATCACAGATCTACCAGGCTTCGTGTTGGGTTGTTTAGAGATACCTTCATGAGACGCTAGTTTCCCCCCTACGTCTCTGCTGCTTCTATAATTAGGCTGGACTAAGTTCGTCACTGAAAGCTGACTCAAGTCATGCAAATATTGTTAATACTACCATTGGCTATTTTTTTTTCAGAGTCAAAAGTTTCAGGAATGAAATTTCCGAGTTTCAGAATCTCATTTGTTTTTTTGCAATTTTCTGCTCTGATCCGCTCACTAACCTATCTCTAAGTTCACCTCTTAAGTTAACAATTTCTTATGTAGTACATGAATGGTATACAATACCGACAAGATGAAAAATTAGACACATGTGCAACATCTGGGTGTCTTTATTGTAGACGTTTCTCCATCCAGTGGCTTTATCAATATAAATTCTAGGACATAATTGGAAGACAGAAGAACTACATACCAAAAATGAGGTAATCAGTTCCTCGGCCTTGGAGTTGGTGTGATTCTGGAGAACAGGTAATTCTTCTTTGTAGATTCGCCGGTACAATCGCCCGGCCTGGGCCTTTTCCAAGAGTTGGCCCGGCATTGGCTCCCTGTGGTGGGAGTGTCTCAGACCAATGTCTGCCATGGGAGGCAGTACATGTACCTCGTCGTCTTCTGGGACCACCTGTCCCCAAGTCTAGCCCCATTCCACGCCCCCACGGGGCTCGGAGGAAAAAACTGGGCACCTTGGGCTGCCACAAACCTCGCCCACACTAGGTTCGAAGGGTGTGGCAGGTGCATAGCAGCAGACGATGTCAGGAGGTGCAAAGGCAGCAAGCACTACAGGATCCTCTTGGAGCCACACCCCAGCTTTGGGCATTAAGCCCGAGTGCTGGAAGCTCAAGAATGCCTCTTGCTGTGTGTGTTGCTGCTGCTACTACTACACTTGTCCGTTGCACTCTGAGCACAGGCATGTATGTATAATGTTTGCCAAGACCGGAGTCCTGGCAAACCCGTCTCTGGCTCACGAACGAGAAAGGGTGCTGCAATGTTGCAACGTATGCCGCTGTTCTGGTCAGTTCATCTGGTCTGAGCACAGGCAAGAAGGCTGGCGCTTATATACTGGTGTCAAAGTGGAAAGGGACGGGTTGCAGACGAGGGCATAGTCACTGGTAGGCGGGATTCTTTTGTATACAGTTCTTCTGTCTTCCAATTATGTCCTTGAATTTGTATTGATAAAGCCACTGGATGGCGAAACGTCTACAATAAAGATATCCAGATGTTGCACATGTGTCTAATTTTTCATCATTTTTTACCTTCAAACTGACATATTTTATAAATCAATCAATTACATCTCAAAATTGTCAAAATCAATCCCTCTGCAATATTTCCAAATTAGGTCGGGTCAGATTATTTTTCCCCGCTGATATATCTTTGTGCTTTTATGAAATTTGACCGGAGAAAACTGAAAACAAAATTAGTTTGTGGCGGCAGTGCCTGCCATGTTCCAACTTTGGGGACGGGTGCCATAAGTTCGCCAACCCAGGAACCATCTATTCACTAGAGTTGGTCACCATGGAATCGTGGTACAAGGGATACCATCTTCAACCTGTTCGCTAACCTGTTCCATCAGTCATGCCCAGCTCTTGGGTATAACTGATGGAAGAAAGTCATACAGTAAGGAACGTAGCACTTATAGCATGGGAAATATTCTTACAATGAAGAACATAGCACTTTTATAGGCACCATAAAATAAATTCCACACTGACAGTGGGATAAC
>NC_069420.1:12619572-12637072 GCF_026875155.1 Cherax quadricarinatus
TTGTCTTACTGTGATAATCAGGTGTTGCACACTTGTCTTACTGTGATAATCAGGTGTTGCACACTTGTCTTACTGTGATAATCAGGTGTTGTACACTTGTCTACTGTGATAATCAGGTGTTGCACACTTGTCTTACTGTGATAATCAGGTGTTTGTACACTTGTCTTACTGTGATAATCAGGTGTTGCACACTTGTCTTACTGTGATAATCAGGTGTTGCACACTTGTCTTACTGTGATAATCAGGTGTTGCACACTTGTCTTACTGTGATAATCAGGTGTTGCACACTTGTCTTACTGTGATAATCAGGTGTTGCACACTTGTCTTACTGTGATAATCAGGTGTTGTACACTTGTCTTACTGTGATAATCAGGTGTTGCACACTTGTCTTACTGTGATAATCAGGTGTTGTACACTTGTCTTACTGTGATAATCAGGTGTTGCACACTTGTCTTACTGTGATAATCAGGTGGTTGCACACTTGTCTTACTGTGATAATCAGGTGTTGCACACTTGTCTTACTGTGATAAATCAGGTGTTGCACACTTGTCTTACTGTGATAATCAGGTGTTGCACACTTGTCTTACTGTGATAATCAGGTGTTGTACACTTGTCTTACTGTGATAATCAGGTGTTGCACACTTGTCTTACTGTGATAATCAGGTGTTGTACACTTGTCTTACTGTGATAATCAGGTGTTGCACACTTGTCTTACTGTGATAATCAGGTGTTGCACACTTGTCTTACTGTGATAATCAGTGTTTGCACACTTGTCTTACTGTGATAATCAGGTGTTGCACACTTGTCTTACTGTGATAATCAGGTGTTGCACACTTGTCTTACTGTGATAATCAGGTGTTGCACACTTGTCTTACTGTGATAATCAGGTGTTGCACACTTGTCTTACTGTGATAATCAGGTGTTTGTACACTTGTCTTACTGTGATATCAGGTGTTGCACACTTGTCTTACTGTGATAATCAGTGTGTTGCACACTTGTCTTACTGTGATAATCAGGTGTTTGCACACTTGTCTTACTGTGATAATCAGGTGTTGCACAATGTCTTACTGTGATAATCAGGTGTTTACACTTGTCTTACTGTGATAATCAGGTGTTGCACACTTGTCTTACTGTGATAATCAGGTGTATGTACACTTGTCTTACTGTGATAATCAGGTGTTGCACACACTTGTCTTACTGTGATAATCAGGTGTTGCACACTTGTCCTTACTGTGATAATCAGGTGTTGCACACTTGTCTTAACTGTGATAATCAGGTGTTGTTGTACACTTGTCTTACTGTTGATAATCAGGTGTTGCACACTTGTCTTACTGTGATAATCAGGTGTTGCACACTTGTCTTACTGTGATAACAGGTGTTGCACACTTGTCTTACTGTGATAATCAGGTGTTGCACACTTGTCTTACTGTGATAATCAGGTGTTGCACACTTGTCTTACTGTGATAATCAGGTGTTGCACACTTGTCTTACTGTGATAAATCAGGTGTTGCACACTTGTCTTACTGTGAAATCAGGTGTTGCACACTTGTCTTACTGTGATAATCAGGTGTTGCACACTTGTCTTACGTGATAATCAGGTGTTGCACACTGTCTTACTGTGATAATCAGGTGTTGCACACTTGTCTTACTGTGATAATCAGGTGTTGCACACTTGTCTTACTGTGATAATCAGGTGTTGCACACTTGTCTTACTGTGATAATCAGGTGTTGCACACTTGTCTTACTGTGATAATCAGGTGTTGCACACTTGTCTTACTGTGATAATCAGGTGTGCACACTTGTCTTACTGTGATAATCAGGTGTTGCACACTTGTCTTACTGTGATAATCAGGTGTTGCACACTTGTCTTACTGTGATAATCAGGTGTTGCACACTTGTCTTACTGTGATAATCAGGTGTTGCACACTTGTCTTACTGTGATAATCAGGTGTTGTACACTTGTCTTACTGTGATAATCAGGTGTTGCACACTTGTCTTATTCATCAAACAATAAAAACAGATGAAATGATACAACGAAATAATTGTTATAATGCTAATCTCCCCGACTAATGTCAACACCTCACCCCCTCATGTGACAACACCCTCCCCTCATGTGACAACACCCTCCCCTCATGTGACAACACCCTCCCCTCATGTGACAACACCCTCCCCTCATGTGACAACACCCTCCCCTCATGTGACAACACCCTCCCCTCATGTGACAACACCCTCCCATCATGTGACAACACCCTCCCATCATGTGACAACACCCTCCCCTCATGTGACAACACCCTCCCCTCATGTGACAACAACCCTCCCCTCATGTGACAACACCCTCCCCTCATGTGACAACAACCCCTCCCATCATGTGACAACACCCTCCCATCATGTGACAACACCCTCCCCTCATGTGACAACACCCTCCCATCATGTGACAACACCCTCCCCTCATGTGACAACACCCTCCCTCATGTGACAACAACCCTCCCCTCATGTGACAACACCCTCCCCTCATGTGACAACACCCTCCCCTCATGTGACAACACCCTCACCCTCATGTGACAACAACCCTCTCATTATGTGACAACACCCTCCCCATCATGTGACAACACCTCCCCTCATGTGACAACACCCTCCCCTCATGTGACAACACCCTCCCCTCATGTGACAACACCCTCCCCTCATGTGACAACACCCTCCCCTTACGTGACAACACCCTCCCCTCATGTGACAACACCCTCCCCTCATGTGACAACACCCTCCCCTCATGTGACAACACCCTCCCCTCATGTGACAACACCCTCCCCTCATGTGACAACACCCTCCCCTCATGTGACAACACCCTCCCTCATGTGACAACACCCTCCCCTCATGTGACAACACCCTCCCCTCATGTGACAACACCCTCCCCTCATGTGACAATACCCTCCCCTCATGTGACAATACCCTCCCCTCATGTGACAACACCTCCCCTCATGTGACAACACCCTCCCCTCATGTGACAACACCCTCCCCTCATGTGACAACACCCTCCCCTCATGTGACAACACCCTCCCCTCATGTGACAACACCCTCCCCTCATGTGCAAACACCCTCCCCTTACGTGACAACACCCTCCCTCATGTGACAACACCTCCCCTCATGTGACAACACCCCTCCCCTCATGTGACAACACCCTCCCCTCATGTGACAACACCCTCCCCTCATGTGACAACACCCTCCCCTCATGTGACAACACCCTCCCCTCATGTGACAACAACCCTCCCCTCATGTGACAACACCCTCCCTCATGTGACAACACCCTCCCTCATGTGACAATAACCCTCCCTCATGTGACAATACCCTCCCCTCATGTGACAACACCCTCCCCTCATGTGACAACACCCTCCCTCATGTGACAACACCCTCCCCTCATGTGACAACACCCTCCCCTCATGTTACAACACCCTCCCTCATGTGACAATACCCTCCCCTCATGTGACAACACCCTCCCCTCATGTGACAACACCCTCCCCTCATGTGACAATACCCTCCCCTCATGTGACACACCCTCCCCTCATGTGACAACACCCTCCCATTATGTGACAACACCCTTCCCTCATGTGACAACACCCTCCCCTCATGTGACAACACCCTCCCCTCATGTGACAACACCCTCCCATTATGTGACAACACCCTCCCCTCATGTGACAACACCCTCCCCTCATGTGACAACACCCTCCCCTCATGTGACAATACCCTCCCCTCATGTGACAATACCCTCCCATCATGTGACAACACCCTCCCCTCATGTGACAACACCCTCCCTCATGTGACAACACCCTCCCATTATGTGACAACACCCTCCCCTCATGTGACAACACCCTCCCCTCATGTGACAACACCCTCCCCTCATGTGACAACACCCTCCCATTATGTGACAACACCCTCCCCTCATGTGACAACACCCTCCCCTCATGTGACAACACCCTCCCCTCATGTGACAATACCCTCCCCTCATGTGACAATACCCTCCCATCATGTGACAACACCCTCCCCTCATGTGACAACACTCTCCCCTCATGTGACAACACCCTCCCCTCATGTAAAACATATTCCCTTCATGTGACAACACACCTCCCCTCATGTGACAACACCCCCCCTCATGTGACAACACCCTCCCCTCATGTGACAATACCCTCCCCTCATGTGACAACACCCTCCCCTCATGCGACAACACCCTCCCCTCATGTGACAACACCCTCCCCTCATAGCGACAACACTCTCCCCTCATGTGACAACACCCTCCCCTCATGTAACAACATATTCCCCTCATGTGACAATACCCTTCCCTCATGTGACACCACCGTCCCCTCATGTAACAACACCCCTCCCCTCATGTGACAACACTCTCCCCTCATGTAACAACACCCTCCCCTCATGTGACAACACTCTCCCCTCATATGACAACACTCTCCCCATGTGACAACACCCTCCCCTCATGTAACAACATATTCCCCTCATGTGACAATACCCTTCCCTCATGTGACACCACCATCCCCTCATGTAACACCCTCCCCTCATGTGACAACACTCTCCCTTCATGTAACAACACCCTCCCCTCATGTGACAACACTCTCTCATGTGACAGCACCCTCCCCTCATGTGACAGCACCCTCTCCTCATGAGACAACATTCTCTCCTCATGTAACAACATTCTCCCCTCACGTGACAACACTTTCCCCTCATGTGACAACACTCCCCCTCATGTAACAACATTCTCCCCTCATGTGACAACATTCTCCCCTCATGTAACAACATTCTCCCCTCATGTGACAACATTCTCCCCTCATGTAACAACATTCTCCCCTCATGTGAAAACATTCTCCCCTCATGTAACAACATTCTCCCCTCATGTAACAACACTCTCCCCATGTAACAACATTTCTCCCTCATGTAACAACATCTCCCCTCATGTAACAATCATCTCTCCCTACATGTAACAACACTCTCCCCTCATGTAAACAACATTCTCCCTCATGTAACAACATTCTTTCCCTCATGTAACAACATTCTCCCTCATGTAACAACATTCTCCCCTAATGTAAACAACAAATTCTCCCCTCATGAAACAACATTCTCCCCTCATGTAACAACATTCTCCCCTCATGTAACAACATTCATCCCCTCATGTAACAAACATTCTCCCTCATGTAAACAACATTCTCCCCTCATGTAACAAACCTCTCCCCTCATGTAACAACATCTCCCCTCACGTAACAACATTCTCCCCTCATGTTGAAAACAATTCTCCCCTCATGTTAACAACATTCCTCCCCTCATATGACACATTCTCCCTCATGTAACAACATTCTCCCCTCATGTGAAAAACATTCTCCCCTCATGTAAAAAACACTTCTCCCCTCATGTGGACATTCTCCCCTCATGTGACAACATTCTCCCTCATGTAACAACACTCTCCCCTCATGATAACAACATTCTCCCTCATGTAACAACATCTCCCCTCATGTAACAACATTCTCCCCTCATGTAACAACATTCTCCCCTCATGTAACAACATATCGTCCCCTCATGTAACAACATTCTCCCTCATGCGACAAAAATTCTCCCTCATGTAACAACATTTCCCCTCATGTAACAACATTCTCCCCTCATGTAACAACATTCTCCCCTCATGTGACAACATTCTCCCCTCATGTAACAACACTCTCCCCTCATGTAACAACATTCTCCCCTCATGTAACAACACTCTCCCCTCATGTAACAACATTTCCCCTCATGTGACAACATTCTCCCCTCATGTAACATTCTCCCCTCATGTAACAACATTCTCCCCTCATGTAACAACATTCTCCCCTCATGTAACAACACTCTCCCCTCATGTAAGAACATTCTCCCCTAATGCGACAACATTCTCCCCTCATGTAACAACATTCTACCCTCATGTAACAACATTCTCCCCTCATGTAACAGCATTATCCCCTCATGTAACAACATTCTCCCCTCATGTAACAACATTCTCCCCTCATGTAACAACATTCTCCCCTCATGTAACAACACTCTCCCCTCATGCGACAACATTCTCCCCTCATGTAACAACATTCTCCCCTCATGTAACAACATTCTCCCCTCATGTGACAACATTCTTCCCTCATGTGACAACATTCTCCCCTAATGTGACAACATTCTCCCCTCATGTAACAACATTCTCCCCTCATGTAACAACACTCTCCCCTTATGTAACAACATTCTCCCCTCATGTAACAACATTCTCCCCTCATGTAACAACACTCTCCCCTCATGTAACAACACTCTCCCCTCATGTAACAACATTCTCCCCTCATCTAACAACATTCTCCCCTCATGTAACAACATTCTCCCCTCATGTGACAACATTCTTCCCTCATGTGACAACATTCTCCCCTTATGTGACAACATTCTCCCCTCATGTAACAACATTCTCCCCTCATGTAACAACTCTCTCCCCTCATGTAACAACATTCTCCCCTCATGTAACAACATTCTCCCCTCATGTAACAACACTCTCCCCTCATGTAACAACACTCTCCCCTCATGTAACAACATTCTCCCCCATGTAACAACATTCTCCCCCTCATGTGACAACATTCTCCCCTCATGTAACAACATTCTCCCCTCATGTAACAACATTCTCCCCTCATGTAACAACATTCTCCCCTCATGTAACAACACTCTCCCCTCATGTAACAACACTCTCCCCTCATGCGACAACATTCTCCCCTCATGTAACATTCTCCCCTTATGTGACAACATTCTCCCCTCATGTGACAACATTCTCCCCTCATGTAACAACATTCTCCCCTCATGTTACAACACTTTCCCCTCATGTAACAACATTCTCCCCTCATGTAACAACATTCTCCCCTCATGTGACAACATTCTCCCCTCATGTAACAACATTCTCCCCTCATGTGACAACATTCTCCCCTCATGTAACAACATTCTCCCCTCATGTAACAACATTCTCCCCTCATATAACAACATTCTCCCCTCATGTAACAACACTCTCCCCTCATGCGACAACATTCTCCCATCATGCAACAACATTCTCCCCTCATGTGACAACATTCTCCCCTCATGTAACAACATTCTCCCCTCATGTGACAACATTCTCCCTCATGTAACAACATTCTCCCCTCATGTAACAACATTCTCCCCTCATGTAACAACACTCTCCCCTCATGCGACAACATTCTCCCCTCATGTAACAACATTTTCCCCTCATGTGACAACATTCTTCCCTCATGTGACAACATTCTCCCCTCATGTGACAACATTCTCCCCTGTGACAACATTCTCCCCTCATGTGAAAACATTCTCCCCTCATGTAACAACATTCTCCCCTCAAGTAACAACACTCTCCCCTCATGTAACATTCTCCCCTCATGTAACAACATTCTCCCCTCATGTAACAACACTCTCCCCTCATGTAACAACATTCTCCCCTCATGTAACAACATTCTCCCCTCATGTAACAACACTCTCCCCTCATGTAACAACATTCTCCCCTCATGTAACAACATTCTCCCCTCATGTAACAACATTCTCCCCTCATGTAACAACATTCTCCCCTCATGTAACAACATTCTCCCCTCATGTAACAACATTCTCCCCTCATGCGACAACATTCTCCCCTCATGTAGCAACATTCTCCCCTCATGTGACAACATTCTCCACTTATGTAACAACATTCTCCCCTCATGTGACAACATTCTCCCCTCATGTAACAACATTCTCCCCTCATGTAACAACTTTCTCCCCTCATGTAGCAACATTCTCCCCTCATGCAACAACACTCTCCCCTCATGTAACAACATTCTCCCCTCATGCAACAACATTCTCCCCTCATGTAGCAACATTCTCCCCTCATGTAACAACATTCTCCCCTCATGTAGCAACATTCTCCCCTCATGTGACATTCTCCCCTCATGTAACAACATTTTCCCCTCATGTAACAACATTCTCCCCTCATGTAACAACACTCTCCCCTCATGTGACAACACTCTCCCCTCATGTAACAACATTCTCCCCTCATGCAGCAACACTCTCCCCTCATGTAACAACATTCTCCCCTCATGTAACAACATTCTCCCCTCATGCAACAACACTCTCCACTCATGTAACAACATTCTCCCCTCATGCAACAACACTCTCCCCTCATGTAACAACATTCTCCCCTCATGTAAAAACATTCTCCCCTCATGCGACAACATTCTCCCCTCATGTAACAACATTCTCCCCTCATGCGACAACATTCTCCCCTCATGCGACAACATTCTCCCCTCATGTAACAACATTCTCCCCTCATGTAACAACTTTCTCCCCTCATGTAACAACATTCTCCCCTCATGTGACAACATTCTTCCCTCATGCGACAACATTCTCCCCTCATGTAACAACATTCTCCCCTCATGTAACAACATTCTCCCCTCATGCGACAACATTCTCCCCTCATGTAACAACATTCTCCCCTCATGCGACATTCTCCCCTCATGCGACAACATTCTCCCCTCATGCGACAACATTCTCCCCTCATGCGACAACATTCTCCCCTCATGCGACAACATTCTCCCCTCATGCGACAACATTCTCCCCTCATGTAACAACATTCTCCCCTCATGTGACAACATTCTCCCCTCATGTAACATTCTCCCCTCATGTGACAACATTCTACCCTCATGTAACAACATTCTCCCCTCATGCGACAACATTCTCCCCTCATGTAACAACATTCTCCCCTCATGCGACAACATTCTCCCCTCATGCGACAACATTCTCCCCTCATGTAACAACATTCTTCCCTCATGTAACAACATTCTCCCCTCATGTAACAACATTCTCCCCTCATGTGACAACATTCTCCCCTCATGCGACAACATTCTCCCCTCATGTAACAACATTCTCCCCTCATGTAACAACATTCTCCCCTCATGCGACAACATTCTCCCCTCATGTAACAACATTCTCCCCTCATGCGACAACATTCTCCCCTCATGCGACAACATTCTCCCCTCATGCGACAACATCCTCCCCTCATGCGACAACATTCTCCCCTCATGCGACAACATTCTCCCCTCATGCGACAACATTCTCCCCTCATGCGACAACATTCTCCCCTCATGTAACAACATTCTCCCCTCATGTAACAACATTCTCCCCTCATGCGACAACATTCTCCCCTCATGTAACAACATTCTCCCCTCATGCGACAACATTCTCCCCTCATGCGACAACATTCTCCCCTCATGCGACAACATTCTCCCCTCATGCGACAACATTCTCCCCTCATGCGACAACATTCTCCCCTCATGTAACAACATTCTCCCCTCATGTAACAACATTCTCCCCTCATGCGACAACATTCTCCCCTCATGTAACAACATTCCTCCCCTCATGCGACAACATTCTCCCCTCTGCGACAACATTCTCCCCTCATGCGACAACATTCTCCCTCATGTAACAACATTCTCCCTCATGTAACAACATTCTCCCCTCATGCGACAACATTCTCCCCTCATGCGACAACATTCTCCCCTCATGTAACAACATTCTCCCCTCATGTAACAACATTCTCCCCTCATGTAACAACATTCTCCCATCATGTGACAACATTCTCCCCTCATGTAACAACATTCTCCCCTCATGTGACAACATTCTCCCCTCATGCGACAACATTCTCCCCTCATGTAACAACATTCTCCCCTCATGTAACAACATTCTCCCCTCATGCGACAACATTCTCCCCTCAGTAACAACATTCTCCCCTCATGCGACAACATTCTCCTCTCATGGACAACATTCTCCCCTCATGCGACAACAATCTCCCCTCATGCGACAACATTCTCCCCTCATGCGACAACATTCTCCCCTCATGCGACAACATTCTCCCCTCATGCGACAACATTCTCCCCTCATGCGACAACATTCTCCCCTCATGCGACAACATTCTCCCCTCATGCGACAACATTCTCCCCTCATGAAACAACATCTCCCCTCATGTAACAACATTCTCCCCTCATGCGACAACATTCTCCCCTCATGCGACAACATTCTCCCCTCATGTAACAACATTCTCCCCTCATGCGACAACATTCTCCCCTCATGTAACAACATTCTCCCCTCATGCGACAACATTCTCCCCTCATGTAACAACATTCTCCCTCTTGCGACAACATTCTCCCCTCATGTAACAACATTCTCCCCTCATGCGACAACATTCTCCCCTCATGTAACAACATTCTCCCCTCATGTAACAACATTCTCCCCTCATGTAACAACATTCTCCCCTCATGTAACAACATTCTCCCCTCATGTAACAACATTCTCCCCTCATGTAACAACATTCTCCCCTCATGTAACAACATTCTCCCCTCATGTAACAACATTCTCCCCTCATGTAACAACATTCTCCCCTCATGCGACAACATTCTCCCCTCATGTAACAACATTCTCCCCTCATGTGACAACATTCTCCCCTCATGTAACACATTCTCCCCTCATGTGACAACATTCCCCTCATGTAACAACATTCTCCCCTCATGCGACAACATCTCCCCTCATGTAACAACATTCTCCCCTCATGCGACAACATTCTCCCCTCATGCGACAACATTCTCCCCTCATGTAACAACATTACCCCTCATGTAACAACATTCTCCCCTCATGTAACAACATTCTCCCCTCATGTGACAACATTCTCCCCTCATGCGACAACATTCTCCCCTCATGTAACAACATTCTCCCCTCATGTAACAACATTCTCCCCTCATGCGACAACATTCTCCCCTCATGTAACAACATTCTCCCCTCATGCGACAACATTCTCCCCTCATGCGACAACATTCTCCCCTCATGCGACAACATTCTCCCTTCATGCGACAACATTCTCCCCTCATGCGACAACATTCTCCCCTCATGCGACAACATTCTCCCCTCATGTAACAACATTCTCCCCTCATGTGACAACATTCTCCCCTCATGTGACAACATTCTACCCTCATGTAACAACATTCTCCCCTCATGCGACAACATTCTCCCTCATGTAACAACATTCTCCCATCATGCGACAACATTCTCCCCTCATGGCGACAACATTCTCCCCTCATGTAACAGCATCTCCCCTCATGTAAACAACATTCTCCCCTCATGTAACAACATTCTCCCCTCATGTGACAACATTCTCCCCTCATGCGACAACATTCTCCCCTCATGTAACAACATTCTCCCCTCATGTAACAACATTCTCCCCCTCATGCGACAACATTCTCCCTCAATGTAACAACATTCTCCCCTCAGCGACAACATCTCCCCTCATGCGACAACATTACTCCCCTCATGCGACAACATTCTCCCTCATGCGACAACATTCTCCCCTCATGCGACAACATTCTCCCCTCATGTAACAACATTCTCCCCTCATGTAACAACATTCTCCCCTCATGCGACAACATTCTCCCCTCATGTAACAACATTCTCCCCTCATGCGACAACATTCTCCCCTCATGCGACAACATTCTCCCCTCATGCGACAACATTCTCCCCTCATGTAACAACATTCTCCCCTCATGTAACAACATTCTCCCCTCATGCGACAACATTCTCCCTCATGCGACAACATTCTCCCCTCATGTAACAACATTTCTCCCTCATGTAAACAACATTCTCCCCTCATGTTAACACATTCTCCCCTCATGTGACAACATTCTCCCCTCATGTAACAACATTCTCCCCTCATGTGACACATTCTCCCCTCATGCGAACAACATTCTCCCCTCATGTAACAACATTCTCCCCTCATGTAACAACATTCTCCCTCATGCACAACATTCTCCCCTCATGTAACAACATTCTCCCCTCATTGCGACAACATTCTCCCTCATGCGACAACATTTCTCCCCTCATGCGACAACATTCTCCCCTCATGCGACAACATTCTCCCCTCATGAGACAACATTCTCCCCTCATGCGACACCATTCTCCCCTCATGCGACACATTCTCCCCTCATGCGACAACATTTTCCCCTCATGCGACACATTCTCCCTCATGCGACAACATTCTCCCCTCATGTAACAACATTTCTCCCCTCATGTAACAACATTCTCCCCTCATGCGACAACATTCTCCCCTCATGCGACAACATTCTCCCCTCATGCGACACATTCTCCCCTCATGTAACAACATTCTCCCCTCATGCGACAACATTCTCCCCTCATGTAACAACATTCTCCCCTCATGCGACAACATTCTCCCCTCATGTAACAACATTCTCCCTCATGCGACAACATTCTCCCCTCATGAAACAACATTCTCCCCCATGCGACACACATTCTCCCCTCATGTAACAACATTCCCCTCATGCGACAACATTCTACCCCTCATGCGACAACATTCACCCCTCATGCGACAACAATTCCCCCCTCATGCGACAACATTCCTCTCAGTAACAACATTCCTCCCCTCAGTAACAACATTCTCCCCCATCTAACAACATTCTCCCACTCACAGTACCAACATTCTCCCCTCATGTAACAACATCTCCCCTCAGTAACAACATTCTCCCCCATGTACACACTCTCCCTCCAGTAACAACATTCTCCCCTCATGCACAACATCTCCCCTCATGTAACAACATTCTCCCCTCATGTAACACATTCTCCCTCATGGCACAACATTCTCACCCCATGTAACAACATTCTCCCCTCATGTAACAACATTCTCCCCTCAGTAACAACATTCTCCCTCATGTAACAACATTCCCGCCTCATGCGAACACCCCCTCATGTAACACACCACACACCTCCCTGTAAACACTCTCCCTCAGTAACAACATTCTCCCCTCATGACGACAACATTCTCCCTCATGTAACAACTTACTCCCCATGTAACAACATTCTACCCCTCATGTAACAACATTCCATACAGCAGGAACTCCCCAAACAAACGCTCCCAAACAACACCCTGCAAGTGACATTCGCATGTAGAGCAGCCCTCTGCGGTAGCAAAATGCAGCCAGTAGCAGTGAGAATAAGGATAATTGCATCAGTGCTTCCCAACGGCCGGCATAATCAGTTTATCCAGTGATTCGCCACGGAAGTCAGGTTAAGGATCAGAGAAAGGAGATGTGCACACCCACCACTCACTTATCATAATTCATATGTTGTAAAACAAATTAGTTGGAAGGGAGTAGCAAAGGGGAAGGATAGGGAGTTGTATAGAGTGAGAGGGAGTGTGTGGGAAGGGGAACTTGTAACAAATTCAGGATGGAACGTCTACAGCCCAACAGTTCAATGCACTGAACGGTTTTAGCCATGTTAGTGTAAATCAGGTGTCCTGTCACAGTGTGTTATGTGATGTTGATCTTGTGACAGGTTGCACACTCTACTGACAGTGAACGTCTATGCTTACCACTTGTACTGTGCAATCACTGTCACAGGACTACAGATGTGCACACTAGCTTAACTGTGATCGCAGTGGCACTGCTTACTGTGAAATGCACACTGTCACGTAACAGTCACAGTCTACGTGAAACAGTCAGATCCATTGAACATGTGCACCTGTAAGTGCACCAGGCACTGCTAAGTGAACAGGTGTCACGTAACTATGTACAGGAAAATACGTGATTGAGAATGCTTTCGGAAATCAGGTTGCACCATGCTTACCGTCTATCATGTTGCCACGTGTCCTTACTGTGAAATGTGTGACTTGTCTATTAAACGGTGTGAACTTCTTACTATAATTGCCACTTCTTCTTACTAATAGGTGTTGCATGTTCTTTGTGAAATCAGTGTGTTGCTACACTTGTTCTGTAATTGGTGTTTAATGTTGTGATCTTCATGACTCTGTAACTAGTTGTAACTTGTCTTACTTGTCGTGTATCATGTGAGTTTACACTGTCTACTGTAACATGTGACTCATTGTCTTAACTGTTGACTTACTGTTATAGGTGTTTGTACTGTCTACGTGATATCATGTGTAATTTGCATATCAGTGTTCATGTGCTGTCTTTCGTGATATCAGGTTTGCCCTTGTTTTTATAAAGGTTTTCAATTTTTTTGGGAAAAAAGGGTTACCTTTTTTGGTTTTTTTAAAAAAATTTTTTTTTTTTATTAAAAGGGGGTTTTTTTTTTTGAAATCAGGGGTTTCCCCGCACTTTTAAAAAGGTTATCTGCCTGATGAACTTATTCCACCTCTAAATCGACAGGATGGTACCACCTCTACTAGTAGTCAAGAGAAGGCGGACCTCTTTGCTGAACACTTTGCTACCAAAATGCAAGTTCCTGATCCAGCAAGGTACCCTCCTTGGCTAGCTGCAAGAACTGTGTCAAAACTGTCAGTGGTGACAATAAGGCAGGAGGAGGTGCATTTCCTTGTTAAATCACTTGACCAAGAAAAGGCTGTGGGCCCAGACAAGTTGAGCCCAAGATTGCTGAGATGTGCAGACCAGCTAGCAGCACCTCTAACTCGTATCTTTCAGCACTGCCTAGTACAGTGTAAATGGCCCTCTCTATGGAAAGAGGCAAATGTAGTCCCTGTTCTCAAAAAGAAGAGCAGAGCAGAAATCAGCAATTACAGACCAGTGTCACTCCTGTCAATCACTGGTAAGATCCTTGAGACAATAATCGCAAGACAAATGACAGATTTTTTTGACTACCACTCACTACTTTGTGATCGTCAATATGGCTTCAGGAAAGGTTACTCTGCTACTGATCTGTTGTTAAACCTCTCCACTAAGTGGCACCAGTCACTGGATGAATCCAAAGTCAGCTGTGTGGTAGCACTAGACATTGCTGGCGCTTTCGACCGGGTGTGGCACAAGGGCCTCTTAGCAAAACTTTAAGCACTGGGAATTGCAGGCTCTACGCTATGTCTCCTCAGTGATTACCTTCATGGTAGATCTCTAAGTGTAGTCCTCAATGGAACGGAATCAGCAAGACATCCTACTGGGGCAAGTGTTCCACAAGGAAGCGCGCTGGGACCATTGTTATGGAATGTCTACTTCAACGACCTTCTTCATCTCATCCCAGAATCACATGCATATGCAGACGACTGTACACTGACATTCATTTATCCAAGAGAAGAAATGTCAGCTGCTCTAAGCTACATCAATCACCAGCTGAGAGCTATATCAGCTTGGGGAAATAGATGGCAAGTAACATTTGCACCTGAGAAAACGCAAATGATGATCGTCTCTAGGCACCATGATGGTAATGCTGGTGCAGTAGTAAGGATGAATGAGAGGGTGTTGGCACCTGGAGAAGAAGTTGATATCCTTGGGGTGAAATTTGACTCCAGACTAACCATGAAGAACCATGCTGTAAATCTTGCAAACAAGGCAGCCAGGAAGCTTACAGCACTTCGCCGTATCTCGCATCTGCTTGAAAGTAGGGGTTGCAAGATTCTGTACGAGGCACAAGTACGCTCACACCTTGAGTATGCTCCACTTTCTTGGTTCGCCTGCCCCCCCTCTCATCTGCGACTGCTTGACAGAGTAGAGAACAGAGCAAGACGTCTCATCTCTCGCCTGGACCAATCCTGGATAGATCTGTCATTTCAGCAGAGCCTTCAACACAGGAGGGATGTGGGTGGCCTTACTGTTATGTACAAGGCCAATATTGTCAAAGTACCAAACTTGGATCCACTTCGAGGACAGCGTGAAACAAGCTTTTATGCCACAAGACGGGCAGAAAGCAGCAACTTCACTCTGGCTGTACCCTTCTCCAGAACATCATTCCATCTGAGATCATATATACCCAGGATGACTCTAGTATGGAACACATTCGTACAGCATAATGATGTCAACGAGATAAAGTCAGTTGATCAAATGAAAATGCTGGCCCACAGATGGCTCCAACTTCATCCTGTTCCCTACTTGTATGTCTCATAACAAGGTTAAGGAATCCTTAACCTGTAAATAGCTTGTCAATAAAGCTATGGGTCCTTAACCTTGTCAAACCCTGTGTAAAAGAGAGAGAGAGAGAGAGAGAGAGAGAGAGAGAGAGAGAGAGAGAGAGAGAGAAGAGAGAGAGAGAGAGAGAGAGAGGAGAGAGAGAGAGAGAGAGAGAGAGGAGAGAGAGAAGAGAGAGAGAAAAGAGAGAGAGAGAGAGAGAGAGAGAGAGAGAGACTAATCAGAGTTCGCACAAATATAAGAAATACGAACAGAATAAAAACAGCTACAGGAACGTCAGGGTTGCTCTAAAAGAATCTGGTCCTCCAAGTCACGTCTTGTTAAGGGTGTTGACCTGCTTGTGAGTCGACTCACGGTAGGATCCAACTCGCTCATAAGGAGTCCCAGCCACAGCTCTGCTATTTGCTGTTCCTCTTACTGTTTTTTTTTATTTCTCTTTATGCTATAAATATACCAAAGGATCTCTGCACAACATAAAAGCTTGAGTAAACAAAAAATGAATAATAATAGCAACAACAACAACAACAACAACAACAACAACAATAATAATAATAATAATAATAATAATAATAATATTAATAAAACTAAAAATTACAAATAAAATAACAGTTACAGATACCAACCTATATTCAGGTACCTCTTACAGGATCCAACTAATTTCAGTTACTAACCTATTTTAAGAAGAGGTATGATAAAGTTCACGGTTCAGGGAGAGTGACCTAGTAGCGACCAGTGAAGAGGAGGGGGCCAGGAGCTTGGACTCGACCCCTGCAACCTCAACTAGGTGAGCACAACTAGGTGAGTACACGAGCGGAGTTCCACAAGGGTCAGTCCTAGGGCCAGTGCTGTTTCTGGTAAATGACATGACGGAGGTGATAGATTCAGAGATGTTCCTGTTTGTAGACGATGTGAGATTAATGTGAAGAATTCAAACGGATGGCGATCAGATGGGATTAGAAAGGGATTTGGACAGGCTGCTAGCCTGGTCCAACAACTGGCTCTTGGAGTTTAACTCCACCAAATGCAAATTTATGAAGATTGGAGAAAGTGAAAGAAGACCACAGACAGAGTACAAGCTAGGGGGGGCAAAGACTGCAAACCTTACTCAAGGAAGAGAATTTTGGGGTGAATATAATACCTAGCACACCTGAGGTGCACATCAACCAAATAACTGCTGCAGCATATGGCCGCTTGACAAACCTAAGAATAGCGTTTCGACACCCGTGGAAGAAATCATTTAAGACTGTATACCGTATATGTCAGGCCCATATAGGATTATGCAGCACCAGTATGGAACCCACACCTGGTCAAGCACGCCTAGAAATTAGAGTGCAAAGGTTTGCAACAAGACTAGTCCCAGAGGTAATGGGTATGTCCTACGAGAAGAGATTAAGGGACATGATAACGACATAAAGTAGTACTGAGAAGAAATAACAGGGTGGATAGAGACAGGATGTTTCAGAGATGGAACACAACAACAAGGGGTCACAACTGGAAGTTGAAAACTCACATGAGTCACAGGGATGTTAGGAAGTATTTCTTCATCCATAGAGTTG
>NC_069420.1:12647072-12697072 GCF_026875155.1 Cherax quadricarinatus
TCCAGAACATCATTCCATCTGAGATCATATATACCCAGGATGACTCGAGTATGGAACACATTCGTACAGCATTATGATGTCAACGAGATAAAGTCAGTTGATCAGATGAAAATGCTGGCCCACAGATGGCTCCAACTTCATCCTGTTCCCTACTTGTATGTTTCATAACAATAAAAATGCTTTCAAATGATGTAGGTAACAGCTCTTAGCTTGCCAATAAAGTTAGGAATCCTTAACCTGTAAATAGCTTGCCCATAAAGCTAGGGATCCTTAACCTTGTCAAACCCTGTGTAAAAAAAAAAAATAAAAAAAAGAGAAGCTAGCTATTTTCCCGTCATGTTTCATCTCACGCCAGTCACAGCTGGCAGATTTCTGTAGGGCGACGATATTATCAGGTATTCCATTATGACTTCAGCAACTACAGCAAGTATACGCTTTGCCCCAGCAGCGCTGGAGTTACTACTACGTGAGAATTGTGAAAGTCAGCTCATATAAGCCAGAGAGGCACAAACAGATCACTCATTACGAAGGTAGTAATTAGGAGACACGGATAGGGTTAATGATCAGTCTTCTGATATTATAGAGCTCAAACATTTGTAACTGCTAGAAAGGAACCCATACAGTGCTTGGTTATTCAACATATTCTTTGAAAACCCACTATGTACTCTAGCTCGGTTGGTGGCGTACTCAGCTCTCACACTGAGTGTCCGCGATTCGATCCCTGGTACGGGTGAAAACACCTAACAGCGAGTAGGTACCTGGGTGTTAGTTCACTGGTGTGGCCGAATCCTGGGGGACAAAATTAACCTAATTGCCTGAAATGCTCTGTATAACAAGGGGCTTTCTATATAGTATGTCACTGACGTCAGCTATGGTCTGTATAAGTTGTATCATGTATTTGTAGAAAAAATATTATTATTATTATTATTATTATTATTATTATTATTATTATTATTATTATTATTATAAATATGCAGTGATATATTAAAATTAAACGGAGACCAACTCTTAAGACATGACAGCTCAGGAAGGTCATGTCAACATAAATCTTATTGTTTGACTTCACTGGGTTGTCTTAGGGTTGTTTCTACACAATTTAATACACAAAACTACCATAAAAGTTTAAAATTAATTAGGAAGCGTAAATAAACACGCCAGCATCACTTATTTATTAATACAGAAGATGGGAAGTCGGGCAGTAGAGAGGCTAACATAGAAAACGAACAAGTTTTCAACAATTTAGGATAAACTAGACTAAACTAAGCTGCTAGGATTTTTAACCAGGGCTGGAGGTTACCTGGAGGTTATTCCGGGGATCAACGCCCCCGCGGCCCGGTCCATGACCAGGCCTCCCGATGGATCAGGGCCTGATCAACTAGGCTGTTACTGCTGGCCGCACGCAGTCCAACGTACGAGCCACCGCCCGGCTGATCCGGCACTGACTTTAGGTATCTGTCCAGCTCTCTCTTGAAGGCAGCCAGGGGTTTATTGGCAATTCCCCTAATGCTTGATGGGAGGCTGTTGAACAGTTTTGGGCCCCGGACACTTATGGTGTTTTCTCTTAGTGTACCAATGGCGCCCCTACTTTCCTACTTTTTATTGGCGGCATTTTGCATCGCCTGCCCAGTCTTTTACTTTCGTAGGGAGTGATTTCTGTGTGCAGATTTGGGACCATTCCTTCCAAGATTTTCCAAGTGTAGATTATGATATATCTCTCCCTCCTGCTAAGTAAGTAATAATAATACCTTTATTTCTACAAGTACAAGGTATACAGACCATAGCTGACATACTACTATATAGAAAGCCGCCTGTTATGCAGAGCATTTCCCACAAATTAGATAATTTTTTGTCCCAGGATGCCACCCACACCGGTCGACTAACACCAGGTACCCATTTTAATGATGGGGATCATAGACAACCGGTGTAAGGAAACACGCCCAATATTTCCCCTCTAGCCGGAATTCGAACCCGGACACTCAGTATGTGAAGCGAAAGCTTTACCAACCAGGCCACGTGCCACCTAGGACCCCACCCACAACAGTCGACTTACTGCTAAGTGAACAGGGGCCGCAGAGGTAAGAAAACACGCCCAATAGAAATAAGTCTGACTTTTTAGGGTTATCGTAGGTAATCTACACATATGCTGCTATGTGTGATAATTTATGTAACTGTATTAATGTGTACCTGTTTCCCCCGTGCCGGAGAACGGTCCCCGGTCCCTCAGTGTGTAAGAGGAAGACGCTACCAACTGAGCCACGGGTTAGAAACAAAAGCTATGTGTAACACATTATAATAACGGCATTTTGACCACGCGGGACCTCTGTCAACTCTTTGGAATAGCCTTAGGCATATTACAACCTCCTAGGAATAGAAGGAGGTCTAGTACAGCCTCCTAGGAATAGCCCTGGGTCTATTGCAGTCTTAGGTCTACTCCAGCCTCTTAGTTCAAATTCAAATTCAAATTCAAATTCAGAGTTTATTCTCTATAAGGATTACAATGCTGAGTTTACAGAATTTGGTTATTGTGTGGTTTACATGTAGTAAAATACTAATTACAGAGGGTGCCACTATAACACCTAGCATGGCTAGGCATTTCGGGCAGCCTAAGATTAATTCTTAACTTTAAAATATTACAAATTATGAGGTAAGTTGGTGTTATGGCTAAGTGACTAAATACTAGTTTGTGAGTTTAGCAATGTGAATGCTTTTGTTTAGGCACAATACATAGTTTCAGTATTGGAGTATCAGAGGACAACTTATGACTAGTTAGGATTCATTATTTTAAGATTGAGATTGATAGTTCTGTTTATGGTCAAATGGGTGAGTGTAAGTGTGAACCACCAGGTGGTATTCGTGTAATTAGTTGACGGGGTGTATCTGGGAGATAAGATGTTTTCTAATGGTAGTTTTGAAGGTGATGAATGTGCCTGCAGTTCTAGAGTTTTCAGGTAGGGTGTTCCAGATTTTAGGGCCTTTGACATACATTGAATTTTTGTAAAGGTTTAGTCGGACACGGGGAATATCATAGAGATGTTTGTGTCTGGTGTTATGCCTGTGGATCCTGTCACAACTATCAAGAAAGCGTTTTAGGTCAAGGTTAATATTGGAATTTAAGGTCCTGTAGATGTCGATTGCACAGTAGTAAGTGTGGATGTTCTGAACAGGGAGTAAGTTTAGATCTATGAAGAGTGGGGGGGGGGGTGTTGCCAGGGATGGGATTTAGTGATTATTCTTACTGCAGCTTTAGTGAAAGCCTTACAGCCGGCTCCCAGCTGGTTTCATCATCCATCAGATGATTCCCATCTGGCACTCAGCTGGCTGAACCATTGTGCACGAAGTATATAAGGAAATGTGATAACTGTGGCCGGGATGTGGAATGACCAGAGTGAAGGAACGTTGTGGAATGACCAGAGTGAAGGAACGTTGTGGAATGACCAGAGTGAAGGAACGTTGTGGAATGACCAGAGTGAAGGAACGTTGTGGAATGACCAGAGTGAAGGAACGTTGTGGAATGACCAGAGTGAAGGAACGTTGTGGAATGACCAGAGTGAAGGAACGTTGTGGAATGACGATACTGAGTTTTTTTGTGGAATAAGTCGTGGAATGACGAGACTAAAGGAGCACTGCTTTATGTCGAGCGACTCTTGCTAAGCAAGTAAAAACCTCTTTAACTTGTAAAAATACGTAGGAACTCTGATTCTGAGAGAGAGAGAGAGAGAGAGAGAGAGAGAGAGAGAGAGAGAGAGAGAGAAGCAGTAACCAAGTAACGTCCTAATGCCCCACTAAGTTCCTCATCTGAGCAGATGATCTAAGCTGCAGTTCAACTCTTGAAAGGTTGGATGGTGGAGGGTCGCCAGAGCAGAAGTAACGCGGGTATTATCAGCATGAGTGACCATGAATGTTAACTTACCTCTCAGTCTTTAAAAGATTCAACACCTCCCCAATTATTAGTGCATTTTATATGAAGCTCTGAACCTACATATGTATGAGTCTAATGCCGTGCTCCTTATGTGGGTGTGACCTGACCTGACTAGCCTGGGGCCGGTGGGTGACTTGGACCTGCCTCGCATGGGCCAGTAGGCCTGTTGCAGTGTTCCTTCTTTCTTATGTTCTTAATACAACGCTTAGTATTCGCCAGTGAAAGTTCCAGCAAAGAGGAAATGTTGATAAATTAGACACATGTGCAACTCTTGGGTATCTTTATTGAGATCCCAAGATTCTTGGGATCTTAATACTTAGGAATTCTTCGCTTGCCTAATTCTTGGGCACTACCTACTTCCACATTGAACAAATGTGACACCACCTATGACTGCTGCACCTCTCCTGCCATACGGTTCATAAGCTGCTTCTCCGCTCATCTGCAGTATTCTACTCAAGATTGATGGACTGAACACATCGACTCAAGTTGTGTACGAATGGTATATAATACCGACAAGATGAGATTAAGACACATGTGCAACATCTGGGTATCTTTATTGTAGACGTTTCGCCATCCAGTGGCTTTATCAATACAAATTCTAGGACATAACTTGAAGACAGTAGAACTATGTACAGAAGATGAGGTAATCAGTCCCTCAACCTAGGAGTAGGTGCGAAGAGCACCATAGTCGTGGAGATTCTGAAGCAGAAGAAAGGATCCTGGCGCTTATATAGTAACGTCAGGTGTAGCAGACGAGGGCATATTCACTGGTAGGCGGGATTCCCCCAGTGGAAGTAGGTCCTTCCCAAAGAGATGGGTTAGTTGTAGTAGTAGTTGTCGTAGCCATGAAGGTTATGTACATGTTATGTACATGTTCTGAGGACATGTACATAACCTTCATGGCTACGACAACTACTACTACAACTAACCCATCTCTTTGGGAAGGACCTACTTCCACTGGGGAATCCCGCCTACCAGTGAATATGCCCTCGTCTGCTACACCTGACGTTACTATATAAGCGCCAGGATCCTTTCTTCTGCTTCAGAATCTCCACGACTATGGTGCTCTTCGCACCTACTCCTAGGTTGAGGGACTGATTACCTCATCTTCTGTACATAGTTCTACTGTCTTCAAGTTATGTCCTAGAATTTGTATTGATAAAGCCACTGGATGGCGAAACGTCTACAATAAAGATACCCAGATGTTGCACATGTGTCTTAATCTCACATCGACTCAAGGTTGAGAGACTGATTACCTCATTCTCCTCCTGTTCTTCAAGTTTCTCCTACGTATGGACTGATGAAGCCACTGTGTGGCGAAACGTTTCCTCAATAAAGATACCCAAGAGTTGCACATGTGTCTAATTTATCAACATGTCGGTTCTCTGAACCATTCATCTACAAAAGAGGAAATGGATTCTGTGAACGAGTTAAGAACATAAGACAGAAGGAGCACTGACACAGACCTACTGGCTCATGCTAGGCAAGTCCAAGTTACATGCTGTCCCAAGCTAGCCAGGTCCAAGTTATATCCACTTAAGAAGGAAGAAGCACTGCATCTGACCCACTGGCCCAAGTCAAACAGGATCAGGTGGTCGAGAATGACACGTTGAGTGTCCATGGTTCAATCTCCGGCACAGGTGGAAATGTTGGACATGTTTCCTTACACCTGCTGTTCCTGTTCACCTAGAAGGTACCTGGGTGTTAGTTGACTGGTATGGGTCGCATCCTGGGAGACAAGATTGAAAGACCCCCAATGGAAATAAGACAGTCCCCGAGGACGCAGTGACTTTCTTGGGGTACAGATGAATGGTTCAGAGAACCGACAAGTTGATAAATTAGACACATGTGCAACACTTGGGTATCTTTATTGAGGAAACGTTTCGCCACACAGTGGCTTCATCAGTCCATATAAATGAGAACATTGAAGAACAGGAGGAGTTTGAGGTAATCAGTCCCTCAGCCTTGAGTTGATGTGGTCAGTCCATCAGTCTTGAAAAGAATACAGCATAAGTGCAAAGAAATAGCTTATATACCGTAGGCAGGAGAGGTGCAACAGTCGTAGGCTATCCATCAGGGGGTTAAAAATTCCAACAAATCTTATCTTATCTTATCTGAGGTGCGCTAAGAGACAGAAACTCGGCTCTTGCGCACCTCTCACCCCAGTTTTCCCGGCGACGCTGCGAGCGTCATCAGGACGGCAGGAAAAGTTATTCGATTACGAGAGACGAGGCGAACTTATTGTTCTGGTAAGATGGACTGTACTTCGTGAAGCTATAAAACTTATATGGGTCTGTGCAGGCTCGATCCTCCGTTCGTTGCGGCCCTGTCTCTGTCAATACTGGCTATTTTATATCTTTTATACTGACAGCAGGAATGACTGAGACGTGGGGAGTTGGGACGGTGAGAGAGAGAGAGAGAGAGGGAGAGAGAGAGAGAGAGAGAGAGAGAGAGAGAGAGAGAGAAGAGAGAGAGAGAGAGAGAGAGAGGAGAGAGAGAGAGAGAGAGAGAGAGAGAAGGGAAACAAGAGGTGACTGGGGAATAAGGGTGAGGGGAGAATAAAGGGAGGATGGGATCAAAGAGGGATTGGGAGGGAGGCTGAAGAGGATTGAGGGAGGTTGAGAAAGTGAGTTAGATTTTTAATATACCAAACTGTGTACCCCGAAATATATATATATATATATATATATATATATATATATATATTATATATATATATATATATATATATATATATATATATATATATATATATATATATAAATATATATATATATATATATATATATATATATATATATATATATATATATATATATATTATATATATAATATATATATATATATATATATAATATATATATATATTATATATTTATATTGCTTCTCAACTGTTGTATCTGGGCGCCTCTCCAAAGACAGTGATTATGTATGAGTGAGGTCTAAGTGTTGAATGATGACGAAAGTATTTTCTTTACGGGGATTTCCTTTTTTTTTTTTTGGGTCACCCTGCCTGTTTGATCATCAAGGAAGTCACGGAAGCACTCTCCAGTGAGCTCAATATCTGGTTCCTGGACGATGGTACCCTGGCTGGCACAAGAGAATCTCTCCTAGAAGACATCAGTAAAATAAAAGACATGGGAGAAAGCCTGGGCCTTTCTTTAAACCCCACCAAATGTGAAATAGTTTCTATCAATCAACAGATGATCCAGAATATTAGTGCCGTTTTACCAGGAGCACGAGCCATTGATCCAGCCAATAGCACTCTCCTTGGTGCTCCTCTTGGGTCCAATGCCATCGATCTGATCCTAGAAAAAAACTCAGACCTCCGGACGATGGAATGCAGGATGAAAGACATTGACACACATGATGCCTTCTACCTACTCACCAGGTGCCTGTCAGTCCCAAAACTTACCTACTTTCTGAGATGCTCCCCAGCCTTCAGCAGTCCAAAACTCAAGGAATATGACTCTCTCCTTAAGACCATGCTAGAGAGTGTATTGAATCTTTCCCTTGAAGATGGACAGTGGTTGCAAGCCTCACTTCCGGTCAGGCTTGGAGGGCTAGGAGTACGTAGATCCTCCCAGATTGCCCTACCAGCTTTCCTATCCTCTTCCATAGCATCAAACGAGTTGATAAGACAAATTCTTCCTGATAACCTCAGTGACTCAGCAGGAATACAGGACCCTAGCTATGCCAGTGCCATCACTGAATGGGAGACTCTTGCTGCTCCAGCACCAAACCTTAGTGCAGCACTGGCTCACAGTCAAGCTGGGATGCCCCGATCGCTGAAAAGGTGCTTGCCAACATGTTCAGAGCTGCAACATCAGACAGGGAGACTGCCCGTCTCCAGGCTGTGAGCGCACCTCACTCCGGGGACTTTCTCCAAACAGTTCCCATATCGGCAATGGGAACGCGATTCGACCCTAAGACCGTCCGTATTGCAGTGGCTCTGCGCCTTGCTGCCCCAATTCACACAGAATAAATGTGTATTTGCGGTGAAGCACAAGCAGACCAATACGGTCTACATGGTCTCAACTGTTCCAAAACCAAGGGTTGGCATGCAAGACACAGTGAGGTCAACAACATCATAAAGAGAACCCTTGCTACAGCTGGATGCCCAGCCGAGAGGGAGCCCCGATCCTTAGCAGCCAACAATACCCACAACCCAGCAAACCACCCCAACGGGATCACCATCTATCCTTGGAAGAATGGCAAGCTCTTAGCATGGGACTATACCTGTGTGTCCACACTGGCTGACACCTATATCCATCACAGTGTGGGGCGACAGGGAGGAGCTGCTGACCACAGGGAGGAGTACAAGATCAGCAAGTACAGCGACATAAGCCAACAGTATCAATTTGTCCCGGTGGGATCAGAGACCTTGGGATCATGGGGAAAAAATGCCACACGTTTCCTCAAAGAATTGGGTTCCAGACTCATCGACACCACCAGGGACCCAAGGGCAGCTACTTTCATGTTTCAGCGCCTCAGCGTAGCCATCCAGAGGGGAAATGCTTGCTGTATACTTGGCTCGCGTCCGGCTTCGGAGGAGCTGGAGGAAATTCATGATCTTTAATACATTGTACCATTGTATTAAAAATATATATATATATATATATATATATATATTATATATATATATATATATATATATATATATATATATATATATATATATATATATATATATATATATATATATGCAAAAAAACCACTGTGAAAGAGTAGTGAAATTCCAAGCGCTGCCAAGACTACTCACATTGTCAAGGAACTATGAAAGTAATACATAGTAATTCATAGTTCCTTGACAATGTGAGTAGTCACGAAAGCGCTTGGAATTTCACTACTCTTTCACAGTGGTTGTTTTGCATAGTTTAAAATCACCTGTTTACTGTGATCTTATTGCATATATATATAATATATATATATATATATATATATATATATATATATATATATATATATATATATATATATATATATATATATATGCAAAGCAACCACTCTGAAAGAATAGAGAAATTCCAAGCGCTTTCGTGACTACTCACATTATCAAGGAACTATGAAAGTAAAGCATCCAAGGAAGCTATATAAGGGGTCTGGCCAACACCTCACTATCAGATCCCACAACGGTTAAAACACCTGACGCGCGCCGACCCAACTTGGATAGGTCCTTTGCACAACTCACCCACAAACTATTCTACCCAAGAAAATTTAAAAATTATTATTTGTCCAGTGTATTATTAAATTCTTTCCAAATTCTATTAATTATAAATGGATCTAATTTATATAAACCAAAGGAAATATTCATATTATTGTCAAAACTGCTTTTTATGAAACAAGATTCAATTATATTCCTGTCGACCATGGACTTGCTTGATACTACTTTCTCAACTTTTTGAAAATCAATTGGATGGTTAAAATCTCTTACATGAATAAATAGAGCATTGGAATCTTGTCCAGTTCTAATGCTATATTTATGTTGTTTTAATCTTAGTTCGAGATTTTTACCAGTTTGACCGTAATAAACTTTATCGCAAATTTTACAAGGAATCTTATAGACACATCCATCAGCATTTTGGGGGGAATTCTTTATCAACAGTTTTTTTACTGTATCAAGATTTTTGAATACAACTTTAATATTAAAATTCTTTAGAAGAGAAGGCATATCAACCAAGTTTTCATGGTAAGGGAGAACCAACATATTTTTAGTTGAATAAGGCTGGTTGTCCCTTTTTGGATTGTAAAAAGTATTTCTACCAACTTTAAAAGATTTATCAATTACATTTCTTTTAAAGTTGCTAGAAATACTTTTTACAATCCAAAAAGGGACAACCATTATAACAAGAACAATTTATTTTTGCCTAACCCAACTAAATATATTTTAGATTTGTTTACAATAATTTAATACTAAACAAACACAATGAAATATATTTCTTTCGTTAGGTTCAGAATGATTTTGGCGAAATTATTACATACACAAATTTTCGCTTGTCCTATATGGCAAGATGAACGTTGCCATATAGGACAAGCGACGCAGGGTGACCAAAAAAAAAAAACACTTTCATCATCATTCACACTATCACTATCCATTCATGTACATGAACAGTCTCTCAGCTATCTCCAGTCATGGGAGGGTTGGAGGAAGGGGGAAGGGCGAGGGGGTAGAGGGAGGGAGGAGGGGGGGTGACTAACTGAAAAATAAAAAAGTTCTTTCAGCCAAGACAACAAGGTGTACAAAAGATGAACACTGCAGGTGACTCTCTCTCTTTCTCTCTCTCTCTTCCTCAGTTTTCTCTCTCTGTCTCTCGGCGCAACTTTCTGGTGGTAAAAACGCCGCTGGGAAGTTCTTGCGTCTCTTCCTCGTCACTTCTCTCATATGCCTGTCGCACCAAGTTTATCACCGGCCCTCTCTTCCTCCTCTCACTCTCTGTCTCTATCTGACTTTCCCCCAGTATTCTAGCTTCCCCTCAGGCGGAAACAATCTGATTGTCTGTTACATACACTACAAACAATACCTACAATAGTCTGATTACTAAACCTCCAGCAAATCTCCGGGTTCTGATACCGTAATGATCACCTCGCTTTTATGGTGGCCATGGTAGCGACTTTACCTTGTAAGACTACCACCTCATTATCTGTTCGTGTCATCTGTCTATATGTTCGTCGCATCTGTCAGTGTGCTCACGTCACCTGTAAATATACTCATGTCACCTGTGAACAGCTGTCGCCTTTCGAGCCACACGTGATATCTGTCAATCTACACGTGTTATCTGTCAATCTACACGTGTTATCTATCAATCTACACGTGTTATCTGTCAATCTACACATGTTACTGTCAACCTACGTGTGTAACAAGTCAGCTTACAAAAGCCACCTGTCGATCTACACGTGTGACAATAGAAATCTACTCGTGTCACCTGTCAGTCCGCCCACAACGGGTTGTAACAACAGACAATAACAGAACAGCTGTAACACAGGTCTAATCCTAATTCTAAATGTCAACATTACTGCACCATGTTGATACATTAATAACACCATACATTATCATCAGAAAAGTCTTGTGTGTATATGTAACACTGTTTTTTTAACAAGGAAAAACTCGCAGCCCTTTGGGTCCAAATAGACTTTTTATTTATTTATTTATTTTTTTTTTTTGGGGGGGGGGGGAAATGTCAGCATGTTTACACTCAACATAAAAGTGATGAAAAAATTAGAGGCACGAGTGTTTTCACTCATTCACTCCACTCTCTCTCTCTCTCTGATTATATATATATATATATATATATATATATATATATAATGAGGTTTAAGGATCAGCTCTAACTCCTTGAATCAAGAGCCCTTCACCAGCCCCAGGGGCCTCCTCCCCGCCCCTTGAAGTGAGCGTGCGTGAGGACGAGAGGTTGATGTATGTATCAACGTGTGAGTGACCCTTTTGTTTACACCCGCGTCCAGTGATGATAATGAGAGACTCTACCTGTTAGTTACTAGCTCGGAGGAAGTGGATGGAGGGATAGGAGAGGGAGGGAGGGGGTGAATGGGAGGGGCCCCACCTGGTCAATGAGAACTCCATTCTAGGTGCTAAGACTGAAGTCAGAGATCTTTCCAGGTACTAAGACTGAAGCCAGGGCTACTTCTAGGTACTAAGAATGAAGTCAGAGCTCCTTCCAGGTACTAAGACTGAAGCCAGGGCTACTTCCAGGTACTAAGACTGAAGCCAGGGCTACTTCCAGGTACTAAGACTGAAGCCAGGGCTACTTCCAGGTACTAAGACTGAAATCAGAACTCTTCCAGGTACTAAGACTGAAGCCAGGGCTGCTTCCAGGTACTAAGGTTGAAGCCAGGGCTACTTCCAGGTGCTAAGACTGAAGCCAGGGCTACTTCCAGGTACTAAGACTGGAGCCAGGGCTACTTCCAGGTGCTAAGACTGAAGCCAGGGCTACTTCCAGGTACTAAGACTGGAGCCAGGGCTACTTCCAGGTGCTAAGACTGAAGCCAGGGCTACTTCCAGGTACTAAGACTGGAGCCAGGGCTACTTCCAGGTGCTAAGACTGAAGCCAGGGCTACTTCCAGGTACTAAGACTGGAGCCAGGGCTACTTCCAGGTACTAAGACTGAAGCCAGGGCTACTTCCAGGTACTAAGACTGGAGCCAGGGCTACTTCCAGGTGCTAAGACTGAAGCCAGGGCTACTTCCAGGTACTAAGACTGAAGCCAGAGCTCCTCCCAGGTACTCTCAACGACCAGAGCTCCACCCAAGTACCTTCTTAAGACCAAAGCTCCACTCAGGCACTAAAACAAAAACCAGAGCTCCACCAAGGTATCCTCTAAGACCAGAGCTCCACCTGGGTACCCCTCTAAGACCAGAGTTCCACCTAGGTACCCTCTAAGACCAGAGCTCCACCAAGGTATCCTCTAAGACCAGAGCTCCACCTGGGTACCCTCTAAGACCAGAGCTCCACCAAGGTATCCTCTAAGACCAGAGCTCCACCTGGGTACCCCTCTAAGACCAGAGCTCCACCTAGGTACCCTCTAAGACCAGAGCTCCACCCAGGTACCCTCTAAGACCAGAGCTCCACCTAGGTACCCTCTAAGACCAGAGCTCCACCTAGGTACCCTCGAAGACCAGAGCTCCACCTAGGTACCCTCGAAGACCAGAGCTCCACCCAGGTACCCTCTAAGACCAGAGCTCCACCTAGGTACCCTCGAAGACCAGAGCTCCACCCAGGTACCCTCTAAGACCAGAGCTCCACCTAGGTACCCTCGAAGACCAGAGCTCCACCCAGGTACCCTCTAAGACCAGACCTCCACCTAGGTACCCTCTAAGACCAGAGCTCCACCTAGGTACCCTCGAAGACCAGAGCTCCACCTAGGTACCCTCTAAGACCAGAGCTCCACCTAGGTACCCTCTAAGACCAGAGCTCCACCTAGGTACCCTCGAAGACCAGAGCTCCACCTAGGTACCCTCTAAGACCAGAGCTCCACCTAGGTACCCTCTAAGACCAGAGCTCCACCTAGGTACCCTCTAAGACCAGAGCTCCACCTAGGTACCCTCTAAGACCAGAGCTCCACCTAGGTACCCTCGAAGACCAGAGCTCCACCTAGGTACCCTCGAAGACAAGAGCTCTACCTAGGTACCCTCGAAGACCAGAGCTCCGCCTAGGTGCCCTCTAAGACCAGAGCTCCACCTAGGTACCCTCTAAGACCAGAGCTCCACCTAGGTACCCTCTAAGACCAGAGCTCCACCCATGTACCCTCTAAGACCAGAGCTCCACCTAGATACCCTCTAAGACCAGAGCTCCACCTAGATACCCTCTAAGACCAGAGCTCCATCCAGGTACCCTCTAAGACCAGAGCTCCACCTAGGTACCCTCGAAGACCAGAGCTCCACCTAGGTACCCTCTAAGATCAGAGCTCCACCCAGGTACCCTCTAAGACCAGAGCTCCACCTAGGTACCCTCTAAGACTAGAGCTCCACCCAGGTACCTTCTAAGACCAGAGCTTCATCCAGGTACCAGTCGTGCTGTATTGACCACCTGACTCCTGTACACCAGAGGCCGCCAGTGGTGCAGATAGCTACCAGCTGTATACAACACTTCCACCCGCCAGGTTCCGCCAGAACTCGCCGGGACCTGCAAAGAGACGCCAGGACACGCAAGAACCCGCTGGGACTCAACAAGACGCACGGACACTAACTGATGGGCCTCGGCTTATGGAGAAAGCAACGAAAGGATAAGAGGAGGCCCGGGAAATAATAGCAGGAAGTCGAGAAGATAGAGAAAGGCTAAAGAGAGGATAGAAGGCGAACGAGAGGGACAGCAGGAGGCCGAGTAAAAAGTCTTGGGTAAGTGGGAGACACGTGGAAGGTGAGGAGGGAACTTAACCAAGACACCCTATTATTATTCACAGAGGAAGCGTTAAGAACGTAGGGGGACAAGCAGCACCAGGAAAACCGGGAGGTAATACAAGTCTGATCCTTTGCACAGGAGAGGTGGATCTCCAAGTCCTTGGGTACATATATATATATATATATATATACATATATATATACATATATATATATATATATATTATATATATATATATATATATATATATATTATATATATGTATATATATATATATATATATATATATATATATATATATATATATATATATATATATATATATATATATATTATATATATTGTATGTATGTATGTATGTATTAGTTATACAGTGAATCTTCGCCTCTGGACACTTCGGTCAGCTGTGTTATCAAACTTTTACGTATAACACGATATTATGCCGAGAGCAGTTCAAAATTGTTTATTCAAAATTAATTATCACGTGCAACGTGGGCCTTTTTACCCGCTATTAAATGAAGCGTGTACGTGTTTCAATCTTGCTCCGTGTACGTGTTTCAGTGTTGCTCCCAGAAAGTACACACAATATAGTTTTAAGTAGAGAGTTCAATACTTGGTCATCACTTACCTTGATATCCCCCATTCAAACCTCTCCCTTTACCTTTGATATACCTTACTACTCCTGGAACTCGGCCATGGACCAGGCTTGTCTGGTGCTAGCCTGGTAGATCAGGCTGTTGCTACTGGTGGCCCGCTGTCCCACATATCCATCACAGCCTGGTTGATTTGGCACCTGGAGAAAATACTTGTTCACTTTCCTCTTGAAGGCTTCTACACTTCTTCCAGAAGTGTTTCTGATATCTTCTGGTAAGATGTTGAATAATCTGGAACCACGGATGTTGATACAGTGTTCCCTTATTGTGCCTACCTCACCCCTGATTTTCACTGACTTCATCTTGTAGTTCCTCCTATATCTCTGGCTTTAGTATGTTGTTATGACAGTGTAAAGATTTAGAACCAGGCCCTCCATTACTAAATGATTTTAGATTTAGTAATATCTAATTGATTAATATAATTTTCAGATCTGCTTTCACCTCGTCATTCCTCCTAAGATCTCCCACCACTAGATACTGAAGAACCTAGAGACTTAATGCAGGTCTTCCCTTGACACTTCCTCGTATGGTCACCTCACTTGATCATTCCTAGTAAGGAAAGCTCCACGGAAAACGATGAAAAAAGTTTCGAATCTGAAGCCTAATGGCGTTCCCCCTCCTAACGAAATCGGCAAACAAATCACGGAACGAGAAATGTTCGAACCCACGGCAGGGGAGTCCGAACACTCCTAGGCCAGTGCGTTAACAGCTGCTCCAGATAGCTTCCAAGTAAAAAAAAGGTCACAGGAAAAAGGTCACAGGAAAAAGGTCACAGGAAAAAGGTCACAGGAAAAAGGTCACAGGAAAAAGGTCACAGGAAAAAGGACACAGGAAAAAGGTCACAGGAAAAAGGACACAGGAAAAATGTCACAGGAAAAAGGTCACAGGAAAAAGGTCACAGG
Organism: Cherax quadricarinatus; assembly: GCF_026875155.1. Classification (NCBI taxonomy): domain Eukaryota; kingdom Metazoa; phylum Arthropoda; class Malacostraca; order Decapoda; family Parastacidae; genus Cherax; species Cherax quadricarinatus. The sequence goes on from NC_069420.1 coordinate 12,662,399, forward strand.
AAAAAGGTCACAGGAAAAAGGTCACAGGAAAAAAGTCACAGAAAAAAGTCACAACCAAACCTAACTTAACTTAAATAAAATGTAACTTTTCTTCCAACCAAAATTTTGACTGGCATCTTTTTTTTTCCGCTGCGACTTTTTTTCCGGACACTTCCAGATCAACCTTCTACTGGGGCGACGTGTCGCTCTGTGTAAAGCTTTATACAGAGCGAAACGTTGTTCCAACAGCATGTTCCGCAACGTCATGTCGCTTTCTTACGCTTAGCACAAATAAACTGCGCTTAATAAGAAATAATTACAATGAAAATTAATTCCCGTGTTAGTGGTGATCAAGGTTGTTAAGCGTCCTGTGTTAGTGGTGATCAAGGTTGTTAAGCGTCCCGTGTTAGTGGTGATCAAGGTTGTTAAGCGTCCCGTGTTAGTGGTGATCAAGGTTGTTAAGCGTCCCGTGTTAGTGGTGATCAAGGTTGTTAAGCGTCCTGTGTTAGTGGTGATCAAGGTTGTTAAGCGTCCCGTATTAGTGGTGATCAAGGTTGTTAAGCGTCCCGTGTTAGTGGTGACCAAGGTTGTTAAGCGTCCCGTATTAGTGGTGATCAAGGTTGTTAAGCGTCCTGTGTTAGTGGTGATCAAGGTTGTTAAGCGTCCCGTGTTAGTGGTGATCAAGGTTGATAAGCGTCCCGTGTTAGTGGTGATCAAGGTTGTTAAGCCTCCCGTGTTAGTGGTGATCAAGGTTGTTAAGCGTCCCGTGTTAGTGGTGATCAAGGTTGTTAAGCGTCCCGTGTTAGTGGTGATCAAGGTTGTTAAGCCTCCCGTGTTAGTGGTGATCAAGGTAGTTAAGCGTCCCGTGTTAGTGGTGATCAAGGTTGCTAAGCGTCCCGTGTTAGTGGTGATAAAGGTTGTTAAGCGTCCCGTATTAGTGATCAAGGTTGTTAAGCGTCCCGTGTTAGTGGTGATCAAGGTAGTTAAGCACCCCGTGTTAGTGGTGGTCAAGGTTGTTAAGCGTCCCGTGTTAGTGGTGATCATGGTTGTTAAGCGTCCCGTGTTAGTGATCAAGGTTGTTTTAAACGTCCGTGCTTTGTGGTGATCAAGGTTGTTAAGCGTCCCGTGTTAGTGGTGATCAAGGTTGTTAAGCGTCCCGTGTTAGTGGTGATCAAGATTGTTAAGCGTCCCGTGTTGGTGGTGGATCAAGGTTGTTAAGCGTCCCGTGTTAGTGGTGATCAAGGTTAAGCGTCCCGTGTTAGTGGTGATCAAGGTTGTTAAGCGTCCCGTGTTAGTGATCAAGGTTGTTAAGCGTCCCGGGTTAGTGGTGGTCAAGGTTGTTAAGCGTCCCGTGTTAGTGGTGATCATGGTTGTTAAGCGTCCCGTGTTAGTGATCAAGGTTGTTAAGCGTCCCGTGTTAGTGGTGATCAAGGTTGTTAAGCGTCCCGTGTTAGTGGTGATCAAGGTTGTTAAGCGTCCCGTGTTAGTGGTGATCAAGGTTGTTAAGCGTCCCGTGTTAGTGGTGATCAAGGTTGTTAAGCGTCCCGTGTTAGTGATCAAGGTTGTTAAGCGTCCCGTGTTAGTGGTGATCAAGGTTGTTAAGCGTCCCGTGTTAGTGATCATGGTTGTTAAGCGTCCCGTGTTAGTGATCAAGGTTGTTAAGCGTCCCGTGTTAGTGGTGATCAAGGTTGTTAAGCGTCCCGTGTTAGTGGTGATCAAGGTTGTTAAGCGTCCCGTGTTAGTGGTGATCAAGGTTGTTAAGCGTCCCGTGTTAGTGATCAAGGTTGTTAAGCGTCCCGTGTTAGTGGTGATCAAGGTTGTTAAGCGTCCCGTGTTAGTGGTGATCAAGGTTGTTAAGCGTCCCGTGTTAGTGGTGATCAAAGTTGTTAAGCGTCCCGTGTTAGTGGTGATCAAGGTTGTTAAAAGTCCCGTGTTAGTGGTGATCAAGGTTGTTAAGCGTCCCGTGTTAGTGGTGATCAAGGTTGTTAAGCATCCCGTGTTAGTGGTGATCAAGGTTGTTAAGCGTAACATGTTAGTGGTGATCAAGGTTAAGCGTCCACTGTTAGTGGTGATCAAGGTTGTTAAGCGTCCCGTGTTAGTGGTGATCAAGGTTGTTAAGCGTCCCGTGTTAGTGGTGATCAAGGTTGTTGACCGTCCCGTGTTAGTGGTGATCAAGGTAGTTAAGCATCCCGTGTTAGTGGTGATCAAGGTTGTTAAGCGTCCCGTGTTACTGGTGATCAAGGTTGTTAAGCATCCTGTGTTAGTGGTGATCAAGATTGTTAAGCGTCCCGTGTTAGTGGTGATCAAGGTTGTTAAGCATCCTGTGTTAGTGGTGATCAAGATTGTCAAGCGTCCCGTGTTAGTGGTGATCAAGATTGTTAAGCGTCCCGTGTTAGTGGTGATCAAGATTGTTAAGCGTCCCATGTTAGTGGTGATCAAGGTAGTTAAGCATCCCGTGTTAGTGGTGATCAAGATTGTTAAGTGTTCCGTGTTAGTGGTGATCAAGGTTGTTAAGCATCCCATGTTAGTGGTAATCAAGATTGTAAAGCGTCCCGTGTTAGTGGTGATCAAGGTTGTTAAGCGTCCCGTGTTAGTGGTGATCAAGGTTGTTAAGCATCCCGTGTTTGTGGTGGGTCAAGGCTGTTAAGCGTCCCGTGTTAGTGGTTATCAAGGTTGTTAAGCGTCCCGTGTTAGTGGTGATCAAGGTTGTTAAGCGTCCCGTGTTAGTGGTGATCAAGGTTGTTAAGCGTCCGTGTAGTGGTGATAAGGTTGCTAAGCGTCCGTGTTAGTGGTGATCAAGGTTGTTAAGCGTCCCGTGTTGCTGGTGATCAAGGTTGTTAAGCGTCCCGTGTTGGTGGTGATCAAGGTTGTTAAGCGTCCCGTGTTGGTTCTGATCAAGGTTGTTAAGCGTCCCGTGTTCGTGGTGATCAAGGTTGTTAAGCGTTCCGTGTTGGTGGTGATCAAGGTTGTTAAGCGTCCTGTGTTGGTGGTGATCAAGGTTGTTAAGCGTCCCGTGTTAGTGGTGATCAAAGTTGTTAAGCGTCCCGTGTTAGTGGTGGATCAAGGTTGCTAAGCGTCCCGTGTTAGTGGTGATCAAGGTTGTTAAGCATCCTGTGTTAGTGGTGATCAGGGTTGTTAAGCGTCCCGTGTTAGTGGTGATCAAGGCTGTTAAGCATCCCATGTTAGTGGTGGATCAAGGTTGTTAAGCGTCCCGTGTTAGTGGTGATCAAAGTTGTTAAGCGTCCCGTGTTAGTGGTGATCAAGGTTGTTAAAAGTCCCGTGTTAGTGGTGATCAAGGTTGTTAAGCGTCCCGTGTTAGTGGTGATCAAGGTTGTTAAGCATCCCGTGTTAGTGGTGATCAAGGTTGTTAAGCGTCTCGTGTTAGTGGTGATCAAGGTTAAGCATCCAGTGTTAGTGGTGATCAAGGTTGTTAAGCGTCCCGTGTTAGTGGTGATCAAGGTTGTTAAGCGTCCCGTGTTAGTGGTGATCAAGGTTGTTAAGCGTCCCGTGTTAGTGGTGATCAAGGTTGTTAAGCGTCCTGTGTTGGTGGTGGATCAAGGATGTTAAGCGTCCCGTGTTGGTGGTGGATCAATGTTGTTAAGCGTCCCGTGTTAGTGGTGATCAAGGTTGTTAAGCGTCCCGTGTTAGTGGTGATCAAGGTTAAGCGTCTCGTGTTAGTGGTGATCAAGGGTGTTAAGCGTCCCGTGTTGGTGGTGATCAAGGTTGTTAAGCGTCCTGTGTTAGTGGTGATCAATGTTGTTAAGCGTCCCGTGTTAGTGGTGATCAAGGTTGTTAAGCGTCCCGTGTTAGTGGTGATCAAGGTTGTTAAGCGTCCCGTGTTGGTGGTGATCAAGGTTGTTAAGCGTCCCGTGTTAGTGGTGATCAAGGTTGTTAAGCGTACCGTGTTGGTGGTGATCAAGGTTGTTAAGCGCCCGTGTTAGTGGTGGTCAAGGTTGTTAAGCGTCCCGTGTTGGTGGTGATCAAGGTTGTTAAGCGTCCCGTATTAGTGGTGATCAAAGTTGTTAAGCGTCCCGTGTTAGTGGTGATCAAGGTTGTTAAGCATCCTGTGTTAGTGGTGATCAAGGTTGTTAAGCGTCCCGTGTTAGTGATGATCAAGGTTGTTAAGCATAACGTGTTAGTGGTGATCAAGGTTGTTAAGTGTCCCGTGTTAGTGGTGATCAAGGTTGTTAAGCGTCTGGTGTTGGTGGTGATCAAGGTTGTTAAGCGTCCCGTGTTGGTGGTGGATCAAGGTTGTTAAGCGTCCCGTGTTGGTGGTGGATCAAGGTTGTAAAGCGTCCCGTGTTAGTGATGATTAAGGTTGTTAAGCGTCCCGTGTTGGTGATGTATCAAGGTTGTTGCATCCCGTGTTAGTGGTGATCAAGGTTGTTAAGCGTCCCGTGTTAGTGGTGATCAAGGTTGTTAAGCGTCCCGTGTTAGTGGTGATCAAGGTTAGTTAAGTGTCCCATGTTAGTGGTGATCAAGGTTGTTAAGCGTCCCGTGTTGGTGGTGGATCAAGGTTGTTAAGCGTCCCGTGTTGGTGGTGGATCAAGGTTGTTAAGCGTCCCGTGTTGTTGGTGGATAAAGATTGTTAAGCGTCCCGTGTTGGTGGTGGATCAAGATTGTTAAGCGTCCCGTGTTGATGGTGGATCAAGGTTGTTAAGCGTCCCGTGTTGGTGGTGGATCAAGATTGTTAAGCGTCCCGTGTTGGTGGTGGATCAAGATTGTTAAGCGTCCCGTGTTGATGGTGGATCAAGGTTGTTAAGCGTCCCGTGTTGGTGGTGGATCAAGGTTGTTAAGCGTCCCGTGTTGTTCGTGGATCAAGATTGTTAAGCGTCCCGTGTTGGTGGTGGATCAAGTTTGTTAAGCGTCCCGTGTTGATGGTGGATCAAGGTTGTTAAGCGTCCCGTGTTGGTGGTGGATCAAGGTTGTTAAGCGTCCCGTGTTGGTGGTGGATCAAGGTTGTTAAGCGTCCCGTGTTGGTGGTGGATCAAGGTTAAGCGTCCCGTGTTGATGGTGGATCAAGGTTGTTAAGCGTCCCGTGTTGGTGGTGGATCAAGGTTGTTAAGCGTCCCTTGTTGGTGGTGGATCAGGATTGTTAAGCGTCCCGTGTTGATGGTGGATCAAGGTTGTTAAGCGTCCCGTGTTGGTGGTGGATAAAGGTTGTTAAGCGTCCCGTGTTAGTGGTGATCAAGATTGTTAAACGTCCCGTGTTAGTGGTGATCAAGATTGTTAAGCGTCCCGTGTTAGTGGTGGATCAAGGTTGTTAAGCGTCCCGTGTTGGTGGTGATCAAGGTTGTTAAGCGTCCCGTGTTGGTGGTGATCAAGGTTGTTAAGCATCCCGTGTTGGTGGTGATCAAGGTTGTTAAGCGTCCCGTGTTGGTGGTGATCAAGGTTGTTAAGCGTCCCGTGTTAGTGGTGATCAAGGTTGTTAAGCGTCCCGTGTTGGTGGTGATCAAGGTTGTTAAGCGTCCCGTGTTGGTGGTGATCAAGGTTGTTAAGCGTCCCGTGTTGGTGGTGATCAAGGTTGTTAAGCGTCCGGTGTTAGTGGTGATCAAGATTGTTAAGCGTCCCGTGTTGGTGGTGGATCAAGGTTGTTAAGAGTCCCGTGTTGGTGGTGATCAAGGTTGTTAAGCGTCCCGTGTTGGTGGTGATCAAGGTTGTTAAGCGTCCCGTGTTGGTGGTGATCAAGGTTGTTAAGCGTCCCGTGTTTACCTACCTGTTTACCTGGAGAGAGTTTCGGGGGTCAACGCCCCCGCGGCCCGGTCTGTGACCCCGTGTTGGTGGTGATCAAGGTTGTTAAGCGTCCCGTGTTAGTGGTGATCAAGGTTGTTAAGCGTCCCGTGTTGATGGTGGATCAAGGTTGTTAAGCGTCCCGTGTTGATGGTGGATCAAGGTTAAGCGTCCCGTGTTGATGGTGGATCAAGGTTGTTAAGTGTCCCGTGTTGGTGGTGATCAAGGTTGTTAAGCGTCCCGTGTTGGTGGTGATCAAGGTTGTTAAGCGTCCCGTGTTGGTGGTGGATCAAGGTTGTTAAGTGTCCCGTGTTGGTGGTGATCAAGGTTGTTAAGCGTCCCGTGTTGGTGGTGATCAAGGTTGTTAAGCGTCCCGTGTTGATGGTGGATCAAGGTTGTTAAGTGTCCCGTGTTGGTGATCAAGGTTAAGCGTCCCGTGTTGGTGGTGATCAAGGTTGTTAAGCGTCCCGTGTTGGTGGTGATCAAGGTTGTTAAGCATCCGTGTTGGTGGTGATCAAGGTTGTTAAGCGTCCCGTGTTGATGGTGGATCAAGGTTGTTAAGTGTCCCGTGTTGGTGGTGATCAAGGTTGTTAAGCGTCCCGTGTTGGTGGTGATCAAGGTTGTTAAGCGTCCCGTGTTGGTGGTGATCAAGGTTGTTAAGCGTCCCGTGTTGATGGTGGATCAAGGTTGTTAAGCTTCCCGTGTTGATGGTGGATCAAGGTTGTTAAGCGTCCCCTGTTGGTGGTGATCAAGGTTGTTAAGCGTCCCGTGTTGATGGTGGATCAAGGTTGTTAAGCGTCCCTTGTTGGTGGTGATCAAGGTTGTTAAGCGTCCCCTGTTGGTGGTGATCAAGGTTGTTAAGCGTCCCGTTGGTGGTGATCAAGGTTAAGCGTCCCTTGTTGGTGGTGATCAAGGTTGTTAAGCGTCCCGTGTTGGTGGTGATCAAGGTTGTTAAGCGTCCCGTGTTGGTGGTGATCAAGGTTGTTAAGCGTCCCGTGTTGGTGGTGGATCAAGGTTGTTAAGTGTCCCGTGTTGGTGGTGATCAAGGTTGTTAAGCGTCCTGTGTTGGTGGTGATCAAGGTTGTTAAGCGTCCCGTGTTGATGGTGGATCAAGGTTGTTAAGTGTCCCGTGTTGGTGATCAAGGTTGTTAAGCGTCCCGTGTTGGTGGTGAACAAGGTTGTTAAGCGTCCCGTGTTGGTGGTGATCAAGGTTGTTAAGCGTCCCGTGTTGGTGGTGATCAAGGTTGTTAAGCGTCCCGTGTTGATGGTGGATCAAGGTTGTTAAGCGTCCCGTGTTGGTGGTGATCAAGGTTGTTAAGCGTCCCGTGTTGATGGTGGATCAAGGTTGTTAAGCGTCCCCTGTTGGTGGTGATCAAGGTTGTTAAGCGTCCCGTGTTGATGGTGGATCAAGGTTGTTAAGCGTCCCTTGTTGGTGGTGATCAAGGTTGTTAAGCGTCCCCTGTTGGTGGTGATCAAGGTTGTTAAGCGTCCCCTGTTGGTGGTGATCAAGGTTGTTAAGCGTCCCTTGTTGGTGGTGATCAAGGTTGTTAAGCGTCCCGTGTTGGTGGTGATCAAGGTTGTTAAGTGTCCCGTGTTAGTGGTGATCAAGGTTGTTAAGCGTCCCGTGTTAGTGGTGATCAAGGTTGTTAAGCGTCCCGTGTTAGTGGTGATCAAGGTTGCTAAGCGTCCCGTGTTAGTGGTGATCAAGGTTGTTAAGCGTCCCGTGTTGGTGGTGATCAAGTTTGTTAAGCGTCCCGTGTTGGTGGTGATCAAGGTTGTTAAGCGTCCCGTGTTAGTGGTGATCAAGGTTGTTAAGCGTCCCGTGTTAGTGGTGATCAAGGTTGTTAAGCGTCCCGTGTTAGTGGTGATCAAGGTTGTTAAGTGTCCCGTGTTGGTGGTGATCAAGGTTGTTAAGCGTCCCGTGTTGGTGGTGATGAAGGTTGTTAAGCGTCCCGTGTTAGTGGTGATCAAGGTTGTTAAGCGTCCCGTGTTGGTGGTGATCAAGGTTGTTAAGCGTCCCGTGTTAGTGGTGATCAAGGTTGTTAAGCGTCCCGTGTTGGTGGTGATCAAGGTTGTTAAGCGTCCCATGTTAGTGGTGATCAAGGTTGTTAAGCGCCCCGTGTTAGTGGTGATCAAGGTTGTTAAGCGTCCCGTGTTAGTGGTGATCAAGGTTGTTAAGCGTCCCGTGTTGGTGGTGATCAAGGTTGTTAAGCGTCCCGTGTTGGTGGTGATCAAGGTTGTTAAGCGTCCCGTGTTAGTGGTGATCAAGGTTGTTAAGCGTCCCGTGTTAGTGGTGATCAAGGTTGTTAAGCGTCCCGTGTTGGTGGTGATCAAGGTTGTTAAGCGTCCCGTGTTGGTGGTGATCAAGGTTGTTAAGCGTCCCGTGTTAGTGGTGATCAAGGTTGTTAAGCGTCCCGTGTTAGTGGTGATCAAGGTTGTTAAGCGTCCCGTGTTGGTGGTGATCAAGGTTGTTAAGCGTCCCGTGTTGGTGGTGATCAAGGTTGTTAAGCGTCCCGTGTTGGTGGTGATCAAGGTTGTTAAGCGTCCCGTGTTGGTGGTGATCAAGGTTGTTAAGCGTCCGGGTGACCGCATCTCCCTCGCTGAAAATTAATGCAAAAAATGAAAGAGGCAACCGAGAGTTACCCAGATATTCACACAAAATAGTCTGGTTATTGTTGCAGAACTTGGGGTGACACACCCTAAAAAAAACATCAAACGAAAGGTAACTCGCAAAATAATAGAGCGGGTGTATAATCTATTTTATATGCACAATATATTTACACACACACACACACACACACACACCTGACCACACTGGAGGACAGGAGAGATAGGGGGGACATGATAACGACATACAAAATACTGAGAGGAATTGACAAGGTGGACAAAGACAGGATGTTCCAGAGATTGGACACAGTAACAAGGGGACACAGTTGGAAGCTGAAGACACAGATGAATCACAGGGATGTTAGGAAGTATTTCTTCAGCCACAGAGTAGTCAGTAAGTGGAATAGTTTGGGAAGCGATGTAGTGGAGGCAGGATCCATACATAGCTTTAAGCAGAGGTATGATAAAGCTCATGGCTCAGGGAGAGTGACCTAGTAGCGATCAGTGAAGAGGCGGGGCCAGGAGCTCGGACTCGACCCCCGCAACCTCAACTAGGTGAGTACACACACACACACACACACACACACATATATATACATATATATATATATATATATATATATATAAAATATATATATATATATATATATATATATATATATATATATATTATATATTATATATATATATATATATATATATATATTATATATATATATATATATATATATATATGTCGTGCAAAACTGGCCAATTAGCAAGAACTCATTTAAAATTAAGTCCTTTCTAAAAATTTCTCTTATACGTTTAAATATATATATATATATATATATATATATATATATATATATATATATATATATATATATATATATATATATATATATATATATATATATATATGTATATACTATGTATATACTAGTACCCAGGTACGTAGTTACTGCTAGATGAACATGGGCAAAAAATGATAAGGAAACTGCTCTATACATCTTCATTCGCCCTGAACGGAATCTGGGTCTTTTGATTTTTACCCGAAGGCATTACCACTGAGCTGCGAGTCACCCAAATAGACATGCCAGTGTGTGTGTGTCGCAAGAGTGTCTCGTGTACTGATACACTACACTAAAATGAGCTTTATGGAGTTAGTCAGTGAAGAGTTAGACCCGTGTGATTCGTACAGCTCCTGGGGAACGGGACGTAGTCGGTCTTCATCCTAGGAAGGGAAGAGTAGATCCAATTTTTTGAATCAAGAGCCCTTCACCGGCATCAAGGGGCCCCTTTGAATGTTATTATTATTATTATTATTATTATTATTATTATATTATTATTATTATTATTATTATTATTATTATTAGAACTTGCTATTGTGTCTGTCATTAGATATTAATCTTGTAGTCGCCTGTCTTTTTCTTCCGCTTCGTCTTTATAATTATCCTTGTCCTCCTCCTCTCTGACTGTTTATCATGTCTGTCATAACTCTGTACATCTGTTGTCTTTATATCTCTGCTTGTGTTAATTATTAAAAGCAATATTCATGAAGGTAACACTAGCGTCATATACCAGGTGCTGCAAATCGTGCGTTTACTGTGTGTTTTCCGATGTCGATAATGAGGTGTTGTGGTTGTCTGCTGGTGTTGTCCTGCTTCCTGCTGCGTCTATCTTACAACCAAGGTAAGACCAGGTCCTGCTACTGGAGTGATCATGGTGAGAATAATGTAAAGGCATAATTACGCTAACAAGCACGCACTCGCACGCACACATACACACACACACACACACACACACACACACACACACACACACACACACACACACACACACACACACACACACACACACACACACACACACACACACCCAGACAGAGTGAACCTAGTAGCGACGAGTGAAGAGGCGGAACCTGGAGCTGTGACTCGACCCCTTGAATTACAGGTGAGTACACATACACACACACACTTGGTCAAGCGGCTTCATAAGGCTAGTAAAGTGCCTGACTCACTAATTACCTGTCAGGGCAACTGAGGTCATGTGGCTGGCCAACAGATGACGTGGTAAACAAATGCCCGCCAACCATCGCTACCAACACGAATTAAAAACTGCCGCTCGGTAAACCTTCGCTCGGAAATATTCGCTTCCCTCCTCTCCCGTTATTTTATTTTTGCATATTAATGCTTTTACTGCCAAATGGAATAATCCTTAAAAAATATGAGAAAATAAAATACCTAAATAAACTAAAGGTAAGCAACGATCTATGTATCACCAGTTTCGTTAAAAGTCTATATATACACACTGTTTTTTTAATACTTTGTAACTGAAGTCGTGTTAGATACAATATAAAGTGCAAATACAGTATAGTATACAGGATATATACACCGAGAGGTATATTTCCCCCTCAGTGTATATCTGAAGACTTTATTTTCCTCCCTATTTTAGGTATTAAAGTATTCTTGTCTGATGGTGAAGAGGTCAGGCGCAGCCTTAATAGGTTAGTGCAGTCGATAAGTTTTAATTCTCATCAACCAACTAAAAACTTACATAATATCTACGAGAGGGATGCAAATATTTCACATGTAAGCGTAGTTACAATAAATACCTTACATAAATATTTATTATTAACATCAATACGTAAGAAAAAAGTAGAATAGTATTTTTTAATCCGATTGTTTTTGTTTCGTACCTCATTAAGGAAGAAGCTTGTGTACTTATGGTGGGTAACGTCGATAATGGAATACTTTGGCGGCTGAGAAAAACACTCTGACATTGAGCTGGTAGGGCAGCTAGCCATTATTAATTCAGGTGTGTAACAGGTATGGAACTACATCAATTTTCGGGTCATCGTGGACCTTCATTGGGTCCAGGACAGACCCAGGTAGAATTTTCTTTCGTCAGTAATTTGTAAGTTCGTTGTAGTTGTCTCTCCTTCCTTTTGTGGGTTTGTTATACATATCTTTTCTTCCTTGCACATGCCACTGCTAAAGTCAGCATAGTAATACTTTACTGCATTTAATTGTTGCTGTTTCTATGTTTTCTTAGGCAAATGAACACAGATGCAACAATAAACCCTGCCATCACGTAGCCCTGTAGAGTTATTGTAGATGAATGGTTCAGAGAACCGACAAGTTGATAAATTAGACACATGTGCAACTCTTGGGTATCTTTATTGAGGGAACGTTTCGCCACACAGTGACTTCATCAGTCCATACAAAGGAGAAAAGTGAAGAACAGGAGGAGAATGAGGTAATCAGTCCCTCAACCTTGAGTCGATGTGGTCAGTCCATCAATCTTGAATAGAATACAGCATATGTGCGGAGAAGTGGCTTATATACCGTAGGCAGGAGAGGTGCTGGTTACCTCATTCTCCTCCTGTTCTTCACGTTTCTCCTTTGTATGGACTGATGAAGCCACTGTGTGGCGAAACGTTTCCTCAGTAAAGATACCCAAGAGTTGCACATGTCTAATTTATCAACCTAGACTTACCTCTTTCATCTCACGTGGTACCTATATATATATATATATATATATATATATATATATATATATATATATATATATATATATATATATATATATATATATATATATATATATATATATATATATATATTTGTTACAAAAAACGCGATTCTAAAAGCTTAGAGATCTCCAGTGAATACTAGAAAGGACTGCCCTTCTAGCATCCAGCCTGTTACTGGGTTTTCGTAACAAGTAGTCAGTATCCTTGTCCAATTATCCATTAGAATTCAGTATTATTCAATAGTGCTTCAGGATTACAACTAGTAGGGTACTAACTAGAGAAAATAAAATTTAATAAATTTATTAAGTATCGTCTAGAGGAATATTATCAAATTAAATTAAATTAATCAATTCAAACAAATTAATAATAATCACTTCTCTCGTATACAGTATTATTGAGCTGAAAGCATTATCACATTTATAATTCTTAAGTACCGTCTGGTACATTAGCATTTAATAAGGCATGCGTGAGCGTGTTTGATAGGAGTGAATGGAGACAAATGGTTTTTAATACTTGACGTGCTGTTGGAGTGTGAGGAAAGTAACATTTATGAACGGATTCAGGGAAACCGGCAGGCCGGACTTGAGTCCTGGAGATGGGAAGTACAGTGCCTGCACTCTGAAGGAGGGGTGTTAATGTTGCAGTTTAAAAACTGTAGTGTAAAGCACCCTTCTGGCAAGACAGTGATGGAGTGAATGATGGTGAAAGTTTTTCTTTTTCGGGCCACCCTGCCTTGGTGGGAATCGGCCAGTGTGATAATAAAAATAATAAAAAAATACAAATATGTACAAGCAAGTTTGTGTGTATGTGTGTAAGTGCTCTAAGTAGTTCGCCATGTCTCACGACTCGACTAGACTTAAACAAGTGACTGACAAAGTCCTCACATAAACTAACTTCTTGACCAACTGGCAACCAGAACAGTCTGCTTGAACAATAAAAAGAATGCTAAGCCCAATAGCAATATAACAAGCAACTGCGACACAGAATCAGGAACAAGGAGATAATATAACGACACTAAGTAGGGACCATCAGCAGATCCTCCACAAAAGTCACAAAACTCCCATACTACTGAATCTAAGTTCAGCATAAGAAAATCCCCGACTGTGATAATACACAGATACCAGTACAAGTTAGGTCAGAAGCTACAGCTCAGGACCTGAGTTGCTCAGAGTGTCTATGCAACACACAACCTCAGTACAACGTCGAAAATCACTAAGTCTATACAATGTTCTGTGAACAGAGTTCTACAGAACTAACAACAATAATAATGAGACAAGAGACGATCTTCCAACAAGGGCCAATAAGGGAGATTTAGGTACTTGTATAGAACACATCCAACCACCAAGCGAGTCTAGACCAGACTGAATACTTCAGGCGAGGTGAGGACACCCCCCCCCTCGATCACGTGATAGCTCCGTGGGTCGTTGCCCAGCAAGAAGCCGGCAGGGAAACGAGCAAAGAGCGATAATTACAGTAGTTAGACAATCAAGACTTGAACTGAGCACATAATATGTTACATCCTACCTAACAACATAACTAAGTCAAATAATAATATAAAGCAATACATTTACGATTTAGCTATTATCGCAAATATAAGCAATATAAAATTATATGAAAAGATAATAATTATATATATACATAATAATCATTGCAACCCATTCAGGGGTTGCAACATATATATATAGGTATATATATATATATATATATATATATATATATATATATATATATATATATATATATATATATATATATATATATATATATATATATATATAGGTCCTTGTGTTATTCGCAACGGCTTAACAAAGTTCCTGAAGAGTGAAACGTTGCCGTAATATGTCACATTAGACGGTAATTCTATACTTGTTTTACCGCAGGTAACGAGATGGAGGTGCCTGAACACCACGAAGAAAACACCCACATGATCAAGGGAGTTTCTGGACAGACTGATGACGAAGATGGTCCTGTTTCTAGTCACGTGGTGGATGCGTTTTCTAACGAAGATAAGGATGTCCCTATTCTTGGAGACGCCGTCAGCGACGCCGTTAGCGAAGATCGCGTAAAAATTTCTCACGACGAAGACCCAAAAGTCCAAACTGCCCAAGTATACTTAGATCAAGACCCAACTAGTAAGCTGGCTGAGGCATCTTTAGGCCAGGTGGCAGAACCTGCTCTTGACCGAGTCGAAGGAAACATAGATTTGAAACGAATTCTCAAGCAGCATCGACAGCACCGTCAAACAGGTGCCTTGTCATTAGATGAAGGAAGACACTTGAAGGTCGCAGCCAGGGTCGAGGAGCCACGGATGAGCTTTTCTAATGTGGAGGACCTACAGGAAAACCCGAGAAACACTGACGGAGATACTGCTACTCACCGTCGGAGGGAAGTCATCGGCATGGCATTCAATATGAACGGAGGCGGGGATGACGTCGAAGTGTACGGTCACTTCGACCTACCTGAAGAGCTCAACGCCACCACTCTGTGTGTGTGGCTCAAGCCTTCACAATGGTACGATTACTGCAGCATCTTCAGTAGCGTCGACGTGCAGCTAGAGCGTGAGTACTGATGTGCTTTCAAGTTTTTATCTTCTTGTTTAGTTGAATTAACACTAAGATCACTCAAGTGAAATGAATTAATCACATCAAAAATTACATACAATGCCTACATACAAGGATCAATTACTCCTGGAGACAGTAGACGACGTGGAAAGGTAGTTTCAGGTAATGAGTTCCTCAGCACTGGTACAAGATAATGAGTCTCGAGGTGCCCCAATGCTAGTAAAAACTATTGGTATTATAAAATGAATATTACGGGAGCTGTTAATATTTAACTACGTCAGGGAAGTAACTCCCGATAGTACTGGTATTTATCACAACGTTCTGCATGTCATGCCTCAATAATTTTGACCTGGGTTCCATTGCCCAATGTTATATGAATATGATGCAATTTTCCTGATTTTGTTGCCCTTAGTCACGGTCACAGTATACGACTCATATAATAAATAACGTGAGACCCATAAGTGATTCTTTTGTCGGGTCCGTCAACATTATGTGGAAATATGGTGTTAAGGTGCCTGCTATAAAGGCATTTTATAAATAAACCTAGTAATTCTTCACTGTTCAGAAGTGCTGAGATAACCACGCTTGTCTCAGGATTAGCGGGCGGAGGATCGAGCCTCCACCATTACTTACATTGAATGAACCACACGAGTTTAGGGCTCCATGTAAATATAATACTGTATGCTTGTAATATTGTTGTATATATTTTCTTGCCATTGTTGTAGAGCCTAGCTTGTAGACACTGTCACTGAATCCTCTTGTTGTGGCTCGAGAGTCAGAAGAAATGTCTGCTCATGTCTTCCTTGTTCATGTCTTCCTCGTTCATGTGTTCTTCATGTTATGAAGAACGCATGAACGAGGAAGACATGAGCAGACATTTCTTCTGACCCTCGAGCCACAACAAGAGGATTCAGTGACAGTGTTTACACGCTAGACTGTACTACAATTGCAAGAAAACATATAACAATATTACAAGTAAAGCGGTTCACTTTGCTATATTCTTCGGGATCTGCTCCCTAAAAGATGAATCACAGGGGAATTGTTTTGAGTCTGGTGAAGGGCTCCTGATTCAAGAAATATCTACCCCTCTTTTTTCTCCCCGGATCACGTTTAATTACCCACCACTCCTTTACTTCCCTAAAACACTTTATAAACCTTATGGATTTATCTCTTCCCCAGAAACTAATAGTAATCCGGAACAGCTTAAGAGAGTCCATGATGAGCAGTTTCTGATGACTTAGTGAACAAAGAATTTTAGACTATTTTTTTTCAACACGTCGGCCGTCTCCCACCGAGGCAGGGTGACCCAAAAAAGAAACACTTTCACCATAATTCACACATAATCACTGTCTTTGCAGCCAATATCCCAAACCCCCTTTAAAGTGCAGGCATTGTATGTTGCATTTAACACCACTCACAGTCTGTTCGGTTTCCTTATATGTGTATGGTAAACTGTTGTTTGAATCGTCCAGGAAACTGACAGTGTTTACAAGAGTAATTCAAGAATCTTTAGCTGTTATTCACTTCAAAAATATATGAAAAACTTAAATTCTCTTGTCTTTAGAACTAGTAATTACATTTTCTTAGCATTATTTTTCATATGACTAACTGTTGTTCTTCTCTGGCCGGGATTTAATTCCCGGACTCGGTGATGAGAGTTTCGACTCTCACCACTAAGTTATGGCGCTTGGTATCTCGCTAACTGTTGAATAATAAACAGTTCATGATGGCAAAGTAACCACTGGAAAGCACAACACGTATTATAGCACCTACGATGCCGTAGTGGAGCTCAAGGTGTGGTCCCACGTGTGTGCCGTCTACCACAGACACGGGTCTGATGTGTACCTGGACGCTCAACCAGCTACCCCGGTAATAGTCACTCCGGCGCCTGAAGAGAAAAGATCCTACGTTCCGTCGGGCAACTTTAGTGTGGTGTTTTCCTTGAATTCGTCGGAGTATCATTTTCTCGGGTACATGGCCGACCCTCGGATATTCCCAGAGGCTCTCTCGCGGGCGCAGGTAGAGGACATTCGAAAAGGCATCGATACTGACGGCGACCACCTTCATCACAACCTCGGATTCGTCGTCGACAGAGTTACTGGGAACCAGGCTGGGGGTGTCCTTCAAACTTTCACTTACGACGAGCTCTTGCAGCCACGTCCAAACTACACAGCTTTGATTTTTTATGACAAAAATAGTTACCCAGAGTCTTTCAAGATTTGTCAGTCATATGGAGGGTCTTTACCTGATGTCCAGGTTTTTGACCTAGACACTATTATGCTCATGTGTCTACAAAAAATTACTTTAGATTACATAGATATGTGGCTGTTTACCCCTTCGTTCAATTCAGAAACGGCAGGAAGTAAAGAAATGTGTGACGTGGGTTTTTACGAAAAGGGTGTGAACCATGAGCGTGCCAAGTGGCCTTGTCAGAAGACCGTTAGCTTCGTATGCTGTTTCGTTCCCAGAAATATATTTATCACACTGAAAGGTGATCGTGTGGGGGAGGACAATAAGTTTATTATAGTCCAGGAGAGTATGGAACGGGGTAACCTCACTCTGGAAGGGGTAAGAAGAGGGAGGGTTGTCTGGAACGAGTCAAGGGTAGAAATCCAAACCTCGTGCGGCCAGGTAATGTACTGGAGGGTTCCTCACAGTCAGCATTTCCTGGGTCGCAGCTCCTGGGTCACCAGCGATGGTAGTACAAAAAATTTAACCCTCTCCACCTGCGGCCCGGGGCAATATACGTGTTCGAGCGGCCAGTGCATCCCTCTGACCAGGCGCTGCGACGGTATCCTAGCCGACTGCGACGATTTCTCTGACGACGACGTGACGTGTTGGCAGCTGCAGGGCGTATCTGAGCATTACTTCAGCAAGAGGACGCCACAGGACCACCGGGTCAACGTGAGCCTCCATCTGGCCTACGTCAGGAATATGGACACCGATAACAACATGATAGAGGTAAGAGAAGGATGTTTATACAAAAATATAATCTTGATTACAGTTCCAGCAACCTTGCATGCATAAGCAGTCTACATGAAGCCTACATATGGGTCTCATTTTGGTAATTACATTTTGATGGTCTCATTACTTAATGACAATGTTATTACTAAAAAGATACAGAAGAACCTGGCAATATTGAGAGATCAACAATTCATCTTTAATAAGTATAAGGAGCTAGCGGTCAAACTATACAGATATTCAATTATTTGTCCTTTGAGGCTCATAATTAACTGGGAGCTACGACTATTTGCCTTTACCGTCCCCAACATCCCCTCAAGGTTATCTACTGCCTCGCAACGGCTGCCTTATCTCCTACAGGCAGTTCTAGCCTTGATCCACCACAACATGATGCTTAATACATTTATGGTAAATTGTATCTACATGTGAATAAGTAAGACATAAGTGAAACATTTTGATATGTTTACTCCTGAGAGGTTCTGCCTGCTCAGCAGGATTCTTCCGTCGAGAAGCAGAGATGATCTAAATATGGAGAGGTAGATGAGGTGGTTAGTCCCTCTTCTACCTTTCCACTACCACATACAAGTCACCTCTATATTTCGACTGAAGAAGCTTGTTGAACAGGTTAAACGTCTCAGAAATAAAGATATCCAACTGGTGTAGTTTTTTTATGCACCTGATGCTTGTTCTCTTCTGCAGGCAATATCAGACATCACACGCAACCAGCTGACGACCACTGCCTCCTGCAGGCGGTGCAAGACTTAACATACGACCTTCTGACGAGCCTGTTTCCTTCTGCAGGTGGTATTGGATGTGACCCTGTCGTGGCGGGACGAGCGACTGGTGTTCCACAACCTGCAAAGGTCTCCCTGGTACAGCAACGACTTGGAGCCTCACACCATCAAGAAGCTGTGGCATCCAGGCCTCTACTTCCCCACAGCCAAGTTCGAAGAGAACCTCAACATCGCCTCTTGGGAAAACATAAGAAGCTACGCTATTCTCATCTCGGAAGAAAACGGCACTCACACACAGGTCGATAGTTTCGAAGGTAAACATAGAATATTTTCAGACATTTTAATAATGAAAGGGAGGTCCAAATCTCAAGCAGGAATGATGGTTATTGGACGATCTAAATCTTTAGGGATTAAACAGCGCCTGGAGGAAGGACAATGAGATTGAATCCAAAGGTAGTAGCGGAGACACTGTGTCTAGAATCAACGTAAAGTGTGAATAATATGCAAAGAAGGAGTAGTTATATGACGGTGTTGTGTTATGGAAGGTATAATTAAAAGAACTAAGTGAAGGTGAGTTCAACCTACTTCATATTATGGGTCAGAAGGTTTACCGAAATGTTCTTCTTTTCTTTGGTTCTCTTTATTTTCTTACAATGCTGGTGAGGGATTTTCCATGTAAAGACCTGATGTTACCTTTCACCTTCCTTATCACACAAAACCTGATTACTGTGCAAAGTGTGTATTTTAATGATGATGATGATGATGATGATGATGATGATGATGATGATGATGATGATGATGATGATGATGATGATGATGATGATGATGATGATGATGATGATGATGATGATAATAATAATAATAATTACTATTATTATTATTATTACATTTCAATTCCTTCTTCTGGTTCGGCCTCATTGAAGCGGGGAACACACTGTACTGCTTTCTGTAAACTAAAATTATTTACAGAATGCGAAAACTGCCTCCTTTCTCTTTCCCTATCAAATTCTTCGCTTGCGAATGCTCTCTGTTCCCTAGTTTGTTCAAGATTGATTTTTGCCAGCTCAAGTGCCAACGACGCTGATTCACCTTGAGACAACCCAGCTGCACTATACTGACCATTTTGCTCCGTAGGTGTATCATCTTCCTCCTGCGAGAACATAGTTTTTGCCCTAGCTCCCGTAGAGGGAGGAGTCTGATGTGCCATCTCTTCTTCTATAAGTTTGTCAGCAATCAGTGAACGCAGTTGCGCAGCTGAGAGAGTGCGTTTGTATTTAATGCCAATGGAACGAGCAATTTGCCAACAACGCTGTAGGGACAATTTAGGTAGGTTATGAAAAGTATATGCCGACACCAGACGTCTGACTCGTCTAGGTGGCATAAGTTATTCGCTATGCACAGTACGATTGCAGAATACCCTAACGTAACACGTTAATTTGCAGAACACGCTTAGCTATGCACAGTACGATTGCAGAATATGCATACAAGCAAAGATGACTGCAAAATTCTCCACACCGAACAGGCTAGTAACAACTGACACGCAAAATTTGTAAAGCAATGCCAGACAGCTACACTGTTCTAGAAGATTGACCGTAGCGAAGCGAGCACACCGAACAAGCTAGTAGCGAGCTGTTGAACAATCACACAATAGCAAGGCTGACCATAACAGTAATTGACACGCAAAGTTTGTAAAGCGTAGGCAAAGCTAATGCAATGCCAAACAGCAAGCTGCACAATGTTCCTGCTACGAGCTTCACCCTAAGCTCAACCATATCTCTAAGTCCAGCTCCAGCTCCCAGACAGGCCCCCATATTACAACCCAGGATTCCAAATGGCCTGTTATCCCGGGTGTAATGGGAGCAAAATAAACACAGCAGAAAAAGTTTAGACTTATATTATCCTTCACCAATTTAGAACAGCAATATGTTCACTATGTACAGTGATAAGTATAGTGCACTCCACGGTAAGCAAGGCAGAAATAGAAGCCACAAGATAACAGACCATGCTTTAACCAGCTCTAGAATGGGAATGACAAGGGCAGACAGGAGAGTGGTACCCACATAACCTCTGCGATTGCCAAAACCATCTTCTTATTGGCTAGAACCTGGTCACTAGTTGAACGACGGGGCCCCATCATCAACTCTTAGCAACCTGGTTCGCTGGTTGGGGGAGATAGCCTGTAAATGAGGGTGTGTACATGCGCCGAATAAAGGTTACATACTCTTTGCATGCCACAGCCACTAACCAGTATTGTTGTCTCAGCACTGGAGTACCCTGGCAGTGGTGGTGGTAGTGGTGGTAGTGGTGGTAGTGGTGGTGGTGTTGGTAGACACTGGTCACTAACCAGTATTGCTGTATCAGCACTGGAGTACCCTCGCAGTGGTGGTGGTAGTGGTGGTGGTGGTGTTGGTAGAGGTTGGTCACTAACCAGTATTGTTGTCTCAGCACTGGAGTACCCTGGCAGTGGTGGTAGTGGTGGTGCTAGTGTTGGTAGAGGCTGGTCTCTAACCAGTATTGTTGTCTCAGCACTGGAGTACCCTGGCAGTGGTGGTGGTAGTGGTGGTGTTGGTAGAGGCTGGTCACTAACCAGTATTGTTGTCTCAGCACTGAAGTACCCTGGTAGTGGTGGTGGTGGTGTTGGTAGAGGCTGGACACTAACCAGTATTGTTGTCTCAGCACTGGAGTACCCTGGCAGTGGTGGTGGTAGTGGTGGTGGTAGTGGTGGCGGAGGCTGGTCACTAACCAGTATTGCTGTATCAGCACTGGAGTACCCTCGCAGTGGTGGTGGTAGTGGTGTTGGTAGAGGCTGGTCACTAACCAGTATTGTTGTCTCAGCACTGGAGTACCCTGGCAGTGGTGGTGCTAGTGTTGGTAGAGGCTGGTCTCTAACCAGTATTGTTGTCTCAGCACTGGAGTACCCTGGCAGTGGTGGTGGTAGTGGTGGTGGTGGTGTTGGTAGAGGCTGGTCACTAACCAGTATTGTTGTCTCAGCACTGGAGTACCCTGGCTGTGGTGGTGGTGGTAGTGGTAGTGGTGTTGGTAGAGGCTGGTCACTAACCAGTATTGCTGTCTCAGCACTGGCGTACCCTGGCAGTAGTGGTAGTGGTGGTGGTAGTGTTGGTAGAGGCTGGTCACTAACCAGTATTGTTGTCTCAGCACTGGAGTACCCTGGCAGTGGTGGTGGAAGTGGTGGTGGTGGTATTGGTAGGGGCTGGTCACTAACCAGTATTGTTGTCTCAGCACTGGAGTACCCTGGCAGTGGTGGTGGTAGTGGTGGTGGTGTTGGTGGTGTTGGTAGAGGCTGGTCACTAACCAGTATTGTTGTCTCAGCACTGGAGTACCCTGGCAGTGGTGGTAGTGGTGGTGGTAGTGTTAGTAGAGGTTGGTCACTAACCAGTATTGTTGTCTCAGCACTGGAGTACCCTGGCAGTGGTGGTGGTGGTGTTGGTAGAGGCTGGTCACTAACCAGTATTGTTGTCTCAGCACTGGAGTACCCTGGCAGTGGTGGTGGTAGTGGTGGTGGTGGTGCTGGTAGGGGCTGGTCGCTAACCAGTATGGTTGTCTAAGCACTGGAGTACCCTGGCAGTGGTGGTGGTAGTGGTGGTGGTGGTGTTGGTAGAGGCTGGTCACTAACCAGTATTGTTGTCTCAGCACTGGAGTACCCTGGCAGTGGTGGTGGTAGTGGTGGTGTTGGTAGAGGCTGGTCACTAACCAGTATTGTTGTCTCAGCACTGGAGTACCCTGGCAGTGGTGGTGGTAGTGGTGGTGGTGGTGTAGGTAGGGGCTGGTCGCTAACCAGTATTGTTGTCTCAGCACTGGAGTACCCTGGCAGTGGTGGTGTTAGTGGTGGTAGTGGTGGTGGTGTTGGTAGAGGCTGGTCACTAACCAGTATGGTTGTCTCAGCACTGGAGTACTCTGGCAGTGGTGGTAGTGGTGGTGGTGGTGTTGGTAGAGCCTGGTCACTAACCAGTATTGTTGTCTCAGCACTGGAGTACCCTGGCAATGGAGGTGGTAGTGGTGGTGGTGGTGTTGGTAGAGGCTTGTCACTAACCAGTATTGTTGTCTCAGCACTGGAGTACCCTGGCAGTGAAGTGATCATCGAGCTGCACCAGTCAATGTTCGTCTCATCTTACTGCCCCGCCGATCTTACCGCCTTCCCTTTCGACGTCCAGGTGAGTCACTCGCCATCTTATAATTGTGTTTAAAAAGAAAGAAAAAAAAGCGTTTCGGTCCTTGGAGGTTGCTCTCTTCTACCCTGTTAGAAGTTATAGAAACGTTTTCTGATATGTCCTCGTGTTTGTCATTTAATAAAAAGCACAGTTTGGTATTATTTACCAAGGTTCACACTATGGTTCATAGCTGATTATCTAATGGCTTTTAATATCTATCGACTACACTAAGGGTCATTAAGGCTGCACCTGAGATTTTTCACTACCAGAGAATACTTTAATCCATGAAAGATTAAAGCCAACTTTCAGTTTATATATATATATATATATATATATATATATATATATATATATATATATATATATATATATATATATATATATATATATATATATATAATATATATATATATATATATATATATATATATATATATATATATTATATATATATATATATATATATATATATATTATATATATATATATATGTAGAGAGAGAGAGAGAGAGAGAGAGAAATATACCCTTCGGGATACATATCTTGTATTTATGCCATCTTTTAATAATTTAAACCACAGGTCACTTTGATATTAAATTTAATTAACGGGAACGATAATGACAATATCTGAAATGTATATTGTTAATTTTCCGAGTGAATGGGTAATATTTTTAAGTTATAAGTAATATCTTTGGGTATATGGATCATTGTTTTTTATGCATGTGTAATTTTGGAAAGGCAGGACATGGGTAATATTTCCTGATATGTGGGTAATATTTTGGATTCACGAGTTTCTTACACTAAGACGTAAGTCTAAGAATAAGTCTTGAGATTATTACAAGTTCTTCCAGCATCCTCCCTCTTCCAGGTGTCTCGTTAACCAACATACACTCTAACATGTGCACATACACACGTACCTACAGGTACATGCTCACACGTGTGCACGTAGGCCTTCGCTTACCCTCATACAAAATTCACAGTTGCCATATTAACAAGTTGCCAAAACTATAAACACAAAATATCAGACTTCTTTATCGTGAAACTTCATTTAAACTTTAAACGGCACTTCTAAATGAACTTTATCTGGGTAAATATTTTTTTTATTATACCTTATGTAAGTAAATAGATTCTCACTAAACTTTATTTAGATAAATATTCTTTATTGAACTTTACGTAAATGTATTTTGTTATTGAAATATATATCAATGTTTATTATTGAAATATATATCAATGTTTATTATTGGAATATATATCAATATTATTGAAATATATATCAATGTTTATTATTGAAATATATATTAATGTTTATTATTGAAATATATATCAATGTTTATTATTGAAATATATATCAATGTTTATTGTTGAAATATATATCAATGTTTATTATTGAAATATATATCAATGTTTATTATTGAAATATATATCAATGTTTATTGTTGAAATATATATCAATGTTTATTATTGAAATATATATCAATGTTTATTATTGAAATATATATCAGTGTTTATTATTAAATATATATCAATGTTTATTATTGAAATATATATCAATGTTTATTATTGAAATATATATCAATGTTTATTATTGAAATATATATCAATGTTTATTATTGAAATATATATCAATGTTTATTATTGAAATATATATCAGTGTTTATTATTGAAATATATATCAATGTTTATTATTGAAATATATATCAATGTTTATTATTGAAATATATATCAATGTTTATTATTGAAATATATATCAATGTTTATTATTGAAATATATATCAATGTTTATTATTGAAATATATATCAATGTTTATTATTGAAATATATATCAATGTTTATTGTTGAAATATATATCAGTGTTTATTATTGAAATATATATCAATGTTTATTATTGAAATATATATCAATGTTTATTATTGAAATATATATCAATGTTTATTATTGAAATATATATCAATGTTTATTATTGAACTTTATTTAAATAGAGTTTGTTACTGAACTTTAAATAGTATTTGTTATGTAACTTTGTGAGATTCTAAATTATAGTTTGTTGAAGGAAGGTAAGGAATCCCAGAAAGGTACCTTCACGCCGGTGACGGTGACTCCTGCTCTAAGGATCGAACCCGATTAACTCCCATTCCCCATGTGATGTATGATCCCCCCCATACAGTTTTAGCGCTTCCCACTGATGATAATACTACTGCTACAACAACTACTGCAACAGCTGTGTGTGGTTCCGGTGGCACTGGTGGGCCACGGAACGCCAAGTGTCGACAAGGAACACCTGGTCATCACTGGAGGGGGTCAGATGTTACCCGTGTTTCGTTTACTTCCTCTGCGCTGCGGGTTTAACCCCGTTGAGCCCATGGTGAGTGTCTCAAGTTTTTTTTTTTGGCGAATATCAGTCTCTAACAACGCAATGTTGTTAGAGACTGATATTGTGATCAAAAAAAGTGTTTTACTTTTCGCTTTGACTATTGTGAGGTTAATATGCAAGTTTCAGAGATTAACATCACAGTTGTTCTGTAGTGGCACGGTATTCTTGGCTGTATTTACAGGTGTGTCACCTGAAAGTCTTAGGTCACCTAACATGTTATCACATCAGGTGCTCACTTTCCCTACAATTTAAGGCTGCCACTACCTTAAATTATAAATTGTTAGTTGTATATATAATGCAGTTCGCCTTCCAGGGGATTTATATATATATATATGTCGTGCCGAATAGGCAGAACTTGCGATCTTGGCTTAAATAGCAACGCTCATCGTGCCATATAGGTCAAGCGAAAATTTGTGTATGCAATAATTTCACTAAAATCATTCTGAATGTAACGAAAAAAATATATTTCACTGTGTTTGTTTAGTATTAAATTACTGTAAACAAATCTAAAATATATTTAGTTGGGTTAGGCTAAAATAAATTGTTCTTGTTATAATAAGGTTAGGTAAGTTTTCTAAGATTTTTTTGGTGCAAAATTAAATTTTTTTACATTAACATTAATGAAAAAACTATATCTTTAAAGGTATAAGAGAAAATTTTCGAAAGGACTTAATTTTAAATGAGTTCTTGCTAATTGACCAGTTTTACATATTCGGCACGACATATATATATATATATATATATATATATATATATATATATATATATATATATATATATATATATATATATATATATATATATTGTGTGTGTGTGTGTGTGTGTGTGTGTGTGTGTGTGTGTGTGTGTGTGTGTGTGTGTGTGTGTGTGTGTGTGCGTGTGTGTGTAATAAGCCCTTTGAAGGCGAACAGCCAGATACCATTTTATTTGGATGGTTTAGCGATACATATGTCATGCTTTATTGTATTAAGTCATGTATTACTGCTCTATGTATTGCTGTATTAAGTTATGAATTACAATACTGTGCCATGTATTAAATCATTTATTACCCTGTCATGTCATTTATTACTTTACATTATAAAGAGACAGAAGTATGCGGATTTAGTCTCTGTTCAGACGTCATGCTCAGCGTTGTGACTAAAAACGTTCTTGGGGAAAATCTCTGTACCTGTCGGCACCATCTGGCAGAGCAAGTCTTGTGTTGCAGGAGGTGTTGATGGTGATGGTGCTGGAACGTCGTAGTGAAGCCTTCCTGCTGTCAGCTGTGGGTCCGTGTCTGGTGTTGGGACTCCTTGGTCACCTCTCCTTCCTGGCCTTCCCTCTCAATCACTTCAGCGAGAGGGCCAACACCTCCCTCTCACTCCTCATCGTCGTTGCTGCCCTTTTCTCTCAGGTTAGGCTAGCTTTACCTGCGCTAGCTATATATTTATAGTTAGAAGATCAAATGTGCCAGGTATCGTTCCACAGAGGCTTACCTGTCTTAGGTATCGTTTGCTAAAGATTCACCTGCTGCAGGTCAATCTCTAGCTATGTTTATCGATATCTGGTAATGTATATGGATTGTAAGTAGCGAAATAATTCGCCAATTACAATTGATATACATTTGCTAAATATTGTACCCTACAGACGCCATATCTACTAGATATCGCTTCATATATAGAAGTTCACCCTTGCTAGATACCGTGCACAAGGTAGAAGAGGCGCACTAGGGTCCAGTACTCAAGAAACCTACCTGAAACCATAAAGAAACCTCCCTGAAACCATAACGAACAACAGAATGTTTGAAACAAGAGGGAAATCCTGTTGATATTATTACCCCTTTTACCCCTCTCAAGGGAGGTTTTTTGACTCTGGTGAGGGGCTCGTGATCTAGGGAATCGAATCTGTGCTCCGGTTCCCTGATTTAAGCCTGAATACCTTCCATCACCCACCCCCCACAGGCGCTGTATAATCCTTACAGGTTTAGCGTTCCCCCATGATAATAATAATAATAATAATAATAATAATAATAATAATAATAATAATAATAATAATAATCACTTTCAATACAGATTTTTGGGCGACTAAGTCCACCCTGGAGTGTTCACGCAAGTGATCAATGAACTTAACCAGTTTACCTGTAGAAAGTTCGGGGGGTCAACGCCTCCGCGGCCCGGTCTGTGACCAGTCGTTGACGTTTCTGTAATATCGAAACCTACGAACTAAAACTGACCCTCAGTCACCAATATTCTTTTACTCTCATCTCTAAATTAATTTGCTAAAAAGCGGACATTAACAAAAGGCAAAAAATATGCATATTAAGAAATGCATTTAATAAAACTGACTTAATATTCTGTACATATAAAATGTTCACAAATATAAACTGAACACGAAGAGTAAAGAAATAATAATAATAATAATAATAATAATAATAATAATAATAATAATAATAATAATAATAATAATAATAATAATAATTAAGGAATTATTATATCTGTTGAACAAATAATTCTGTGCTTAAAAATGTAACAATACTCATTACGTTTTTTTTTTTTTTTGCCACGATTGATTTTCAATAGAAGATTAACTTCCATAATGGAATTCTTTTGCAGCCGACGTTTTGCCCCCTTCATGGGAGAAACGTAGTGCTGTATATAAATTTTGTCATAATGTTGAATTTTTGACTCATTACTATGGTGGGGTACCTCATACCATTACCATGGTGGGGGTACCTCGTACAATTACCATGGTGGGGGTACCTCATACCATTACCATGGTGGGGGTACCTCATACCATTACCATGGTGGGGGTACCTCGTACAATTACCATGGTGGGGGTACCTCATACCATTACCATGGTGGGGGTACCTCGTACAATTACCATGGTGGGGGTACCTCGTACCATTACCATGGTGGGGGTACCTCGTACCATTACCATGGTGGGGGTACCTCATACCATTACCATGGTGGGGGTACCTCGTACCATTACCATGGTGGGGGTACCTCATACCATTACCATGGTGGGGTACCTCATACCATTACCATGGTGGGGTACCTCGTACCATTACCATGGTGGGGTACCTCATACCATTACCATGGTGGGGTACCTCATACCATTACCATGGTGGGGTACCTCATACCATTACCATGGTGGGGTACCTCGTACCATTACCATGGTGGGGTACCTCGTACCATTACCATGGTGGGGTACCTCATACCATTACCATGGTGGGGTACCTCATACCATTACCATGGTGGGGTACCTCATACCATTACCATGGTGGGGGTACCTCGTACCATTACCATGGTGGGGTACCTCATACCATTACCATGGTGGGGGTACCTCGTACCATTACCATGGTGGGGTACCTCATACCATTACCATGGTGGGGGTACCTCGTACCATTACCATGGTGGAGTACCTCATACCATTACCATGGTGGAGTACCTCATACCATTACCATGGTGGGGGTACCTCATACCATTACCATGGTGGAGTACCTCATACCATTACCATGGTGGGGGTACCTCATACCATTACCATGGTGGGGTACCTCGTACCATTACCATGGTGGGGTACCTCGTACCATTACCATGGTGGGGTACCTCGTACCATTACCATGGTGGGGTACCTCATACCATTACCATGGTGGGGTACCTCATACCATTACCATGGTGGGGTACCTCGTACCATTACCATGGTGGGGTACCTCATACAACGCCTGAGAAATGAATGACAATCATATTCGATCAAAGGGCAAAAATATCTTAAATTCATTGGATCAAGAGTCTCTCATTATTATCAAATAATTCTCAAATTATCCAATAAACATCTAGTTTTATAATAATAATAATAATAATAATAATAATAATAATAATAATAATAATAATAATAATAATGCTTCCCACATGCAGTACTTACTGAGCAAATTCATCGTTACATAATTTTGCATTTCCGTGTATGTTCCACTAATATATTACTTGTTCGTGAGGGAAAAAAAACGCCTCTTCAGACATATTTCAAAAGATTCCAAATACTGGCTGCAATTACTTCCCGTGATACAATGGCTGTAATAATTTAGAGACGTTAATTATCTGTGACAGTCGGTGAGTACGCTACCAGCCTCGGCGTCGCCAAAGGCCATTGACGTGTGGTTCTTCTATTTTATCCTCCGCTTCTTCCTCTTCTTCGTGTGTCACTGCCTGGTGGAGTTCCAGAGGCGGAGGGTGTCGGCCTCGCCTCGTCATGACCAGCACACAGGTAGAGGAGGAGGAACGCTTGAAGGAGAGAAGGAAGGTATGGACGCCTTGTTTGTACCCGGAGGGAAGGCTCCTGTAGAGCCGACTTCATCTTCGTCAGCATCTCAAAAGACCCGCACTGACATGTGCCACAAGAGGTTCCCGAACAAACAGCTGACAGCAGGTACGGGTGATAGAGAAACAGATGCTTTCTATTGATTTACTGAAGGAAGCTTATTCCCAAGGCGAAACGTCTCAATAAAAATCCTCACCGTAATTGTGTCTAATTTGATGAAGTCCCTGGTGACTGAAACGTCTTCGTAAATAAAGTGTCATAACTCGGTTTGTGTGTCTCAGCTGCACTATCTTCCCCAGGTGTGGGTGACGCAAGGACCAGGACAGGTTCAGGTACCACGACCACTCTCTCCTGTGACAGTGAACATCGCCTCTCTGCTCCTCGGACTGGTAATCGACTGTGTGTTCCTGGTAGCTTTCTTCTGCTACCTACACCGCAAGAACCTTCAGGTTTTCAACCTCATCGCAGAGTTCGACAACTGTCTGTGGCGACGTTGAAGTCGACTCAAAATGCCGAGCATAGATTAATTGACATTGTTTTTTTATACAGGAGGTCCTCCACATTCGCGAGGGTTAGGGGATGAAGAACCTCGTGACTCTTGAAAATTCGCGAATGTTTGGTGCAGAAATATGACGTAGGGAAATATAATACTAGCATTTACTTAGCCTAATAATACTGCTTCTTTAACCTATTGAACCACGAACAATCATAAATGTTATATATTATTATAATTATATTTACGCTTCATATGGTGCCAGAAAAGTGAGAGGCAATCAGATTTGATCTAGGGGAGGACAGCTCTAGTTCCGTGGATCAAGAGCTCATCACCGGCCTCAATAAAACCCCTCCTCATCCTCCTCCTTGAAGAGGAATATCGTGTGGGGCCTTGATGCAGGAAGAAAGCTCTTGATTCAAAGAACTGAAAGAATGACATCGAATCTTATTGCTTCTCACTCCTCCATGCGCTTATGACCCCATATGAGTTTAGCCCCCCATGACTGTGATAATAATAGACCAAACACTGAAGATGGCACCATTTAGATACGAAAAAATACCATATAAAATATATCCTTAATAAAGGCGAATCGGCTCTGCATGAGTTCCTTATTTCACTAAAAAATCAACTTCGACACAAAGTAACACCCGGACCTGGAATACGAAATATCATTTTCAAAACATGAACAGAGTCCCAAACTTCGTTCTACACACACAAAAATTCCCAAACATTTACAAAAAGTACCTGACTTTAAATCCCTTACATTGATATATTTCCCATTTTTTTATACTTTTTGAAAATGCAGTCGTCATTAACGTGTGCCTCTGGACGTAATATCTTCTAACTGGACTCCAGCGAGGCTCTATATTACTGCACTACACTGCATATAAAAGGGGTATACAATTATTTATTTGTTATCTGGTTAACAAAAAAAGGCACAATACCGTGACTGGAACGATACACAAATAACCCGCACATAAAAGAGAGGAGCTTACGACGACGTTTCGGTCTGACTTGGACCATTTACAAAGTCACGTGTGAACCATACCCCCGGTCGGGATTGAACCCCGGTCATAAGTCTCAAAACTCCAGCCCGTCGCGTTAGCCACTAGACCAGCTAGCCACAATAAGATTCATCCAACTAGGTGTATTTCTACACCATAGGAAGGTTAGCACAGGCACCTCTGTGACCACAAATGCAAGTTTTTACAGACGAATCTCCAGCTAGCGTGGCCGTGACGAACTCTAGCTCAAGTCCCTTCACTGCCGTCAACATAACGCGACGGGCTGGAGTTTTGAGACTCTATGACCGCGGGTTCAATCCCGGCCGGGGGTATGGTTTATTTGCAATCGTGTCATTACGATTTCTTAAGTCACGTGTGACTTTGTAAATGGTCCAAGTCAGACCGAAACGTCGTCGTATGCTCCTCTCTTTCATGTGCGGGTTATTTGTGTATTGTTATCTGGTTCTGTTTCACCTAAGTGCTGTATGCTTCTTATGTGATATATCCTCTCGGTAGTATGTTGTCTGGGTGAGTTGAAGATTTGATATGGCCGTCGTCTGCAGTCTCTAATGAAGTGACGAGAATAATGAAGTTTAGAAAATATTTGTTCGATGAGCGAGTATTCTTCCTCGAAGAACTCATTGCTACATATTCGCAGGACACGAAGGAAAAAGCCTATGATTACACCACGTTTAGTTTTGGTGTCGTGGTGAGAGTAGAAGTGAAGAAGATCGTGTTGGTTGGTAGGTCTTGGTCAGCTTTGTAGAGAAGAACATCGAGGAAGAGTGTTGTCGATTTCTAGTGTGATGTGCTTTGAGAGCTCGACCTGGTTGAGCTTGTGTTGGAGAGCAGGAACGTTGATGTCTGTACGCCTCTTTGAAACCTGTACGCCTCTTTGATGTCTGTACGCCTCGTTGATGTTTGTACGCCTCGTTGACGCTTGTACGCCTCGTTGATGTTTGTACACCTCTTTGATGTTTGTACGCCTCGTTGATGTTTGTACGCCTCTTTGAAGTTTGTACGCCTCGTTGATGTTTGTACGCCTCTTTGAAGTTTGTACGCCTCGTTGATGTTTGTACGCGTCGTTTATGTTTGTACGCGTCGTTGATGTTTGTACGCCTCGTTGATGTTTGTACGCCTCGTTGATGTTTGTTCGCCTCGTTGATGTTTGTTCGCCTCGTTGATGTTTGTTCATCTCGTTGATGTTTGTTCGCCTCGTTGATGTCTGTACGCCTCGTTGATGTCTGTACGCCTCGTTGATGTTTGTACGCGTCGTTGATGTTTGTACGCGTCGTTGATGTTTGTTCGCCTCGTTGATGTTTGTTCGCCTCGTTGATGTTTGTTCGCCTCGTTGATGTTTGTTCGCCTCGTTGATGTTTGTTCGCCTCGTTGATGTTTGTTTGCCTCGTTGATGTTTGTACGCCTCAATGATGTTTGTACGCCTCGTTGATGTTTGTACGCCTCGTTGATGTCTGTACGCCTCGTTGATGTCTGTACGCCTCGTTGATCTCTGTACGCCTCGTTAATGTTTGTACGCCTCGTTGATGTTTGTACGCCTCGTTGATGTTTGTTCGCCTCATTGATGTTTGTACGCCTCCTTGATGTTTGTACGCCTCGATGTTTGTACGCCTCGTTGATGTTTGTACGCCTCCTTGATGTTTGTACGCCTCGTTGATGTTTGTACGCCTCGTTGATGTCTGTACGCCTCGTTGATGTCTGTACGCCTCGTTGATCCTGTACCCTCGTTATGTTTACGCCTCGTTGATGTTTGTACGCCTCGTTGATGTTTGTTCGCCTCATTGATGTTTGTACGCCTCCTTGATGTTTGTACGCCTCGTTGATGTTTGTACGCCTCGTTGATGTTTGTTCGCCTCATTGATGTTTGTACGCCTCCTTGATGTTTGTACGCCTCGTTGATGTTTGTACGCCTCGTTGATGTTTGTACGCCTCCTTGATGTTTGTAAGCCTCGTTGATGTCTGTACGCCTCGTTGATGTCTTTACGCCTCGTTGATGTCTGTACGCCTCGTTAATGCCTGTTAATCTTCCCTCCACAAATTGATGTGCAGGTTAGCACTTTAATTTTCAACAGTCGGTCAGTAAGTAATTGGAATCACTGAGCGATAACTTGTCCAACGCGAGTTATTTTTTTGTACACGATTAATTTGTTAAGCTAAGAGGTGTTATCTTACCTCACCTCATTAACAGCTAAGAGCTGTTATCTTACCTCACCTCATTAACAAGCTAAGAGCTGTTATCTTACCTCACCTCATTAACAAGCTAAGAGCTGTTATCTTACCTCACCTTATTAACTAAGAGGTGTTATCTTACATCACCTCATTAACAAGCTAAGAGCTATTATCTTACCTCACCTCATTAACTAAGAGGTGTTATCTTACCTCACCTCATTAACAAGCTAAGAGCTGTTATCTTCCTACCCTTAAGCTAAGGGTTATTACCTCACCTTTAACAGCTAAGAGGTGTTATCTTACCTCACCTCATTAACAAGCTAAGAGCTGTTATCTTACCTCACCTCATTAACAAGCTAAGAGCTGTTATCTTACCTCACCTCATTAACAGCTAAGAGGTGTTATCTTACCTCACCTCATTAATAAGCTAAGAGGTGTTATCTTACCTCACCTCATTAACAGCTAAGAGGTGTTATCTTACCTCACCTCATTAACAAGCTAAGAGGTGTTATCTTACCTCACCTCATTAACAAGCTAAGAGGTGTTATCTTACCTCACCTCATTAACAAGCTAAGAGGTGTTATCTTACCTCACCTCATTAATAAGCTAAGAGGTGTTATCTTACCTCACCTCATTAACAGCTAAGAGGTGTTATCTTACCTCACCTCATTCACAGGCGTTCTTACCTCCTTATAACTAAGAGGTGTTATCTTACCTCACCTCATTAAAAGCTAAGAGTGTTATCTTACCTCACCTCATTAACAGCTAAGAGTGTTATCTTACCTCACCCCTTAATAACTAAGAGGTGTTATCTTACCTCACCTCATTAACAGCTAAGAGGTGTTATCTTACCTCACCTCCTTAATAAGCTAAGAGGTGTTATCTTACCTCATTAACAGCTAAGAGGTGTTATCTTACCTCACCTCATTAACAGCTAAGAGGTGTTATCTTACCTCACCTTCTTAATAAGCTAAGAGGTGTTATCTTACCTCACCTCATTAACAGCTAAGAGGTGTTATCTTACCTCACCTCATTAACAGCTAAGAGGTGTTATCTTACCTCACCTCATTAACAGCTACGAGGTGTTATCTTACCTCACCTCATTAACAGCTAAGAGGTGTTATCTTACCTCACCTCATTAATCAGCTAAGAGGTGTTATCTTACCTCACCTCATTAACAGGTAAGAGGTGTTATCTTACCTCACCTCATTAACAGCTAAGAGGTGTTATCTTACCTAATCTCATTAACAGCTAAGAGGTGTTATCTTACCTCACCTCATTAACAGCTAAAAGCTGTTATCTTACCTCACCTCATTAACAGCTAAGAGGTGTTATCTTATCTCAACTCACTTTAAAGGCCATCCCTATCTAAGAGTTACTACAGTCACCTCTATACAAAGAGACTACCACCTAGTTAACGCTATAGAGGGCACCCACCACACTAAACAACCAGGGTACCTATTTAGCAGGCACCCACAGCACACTAACAAACCAGGTACTATTTACAGCCACCCACAGACACTAACAACCATGTAACCTAATTTACAGCCACCCACAACACTAAAACTACGGTACCTATTTAGCAGGCACCCACACACACTAACAAAGGTACCTATTTAGCAAGAGGCCACCCACACATCATAACAAGCCAGGTATATTTAGCAGCCACCCACTACACACTAACAACCGGTACCTATTTAAAACAGGGCCACCTCACCAAACAGACTAACAAACCAGGTAAACCCCATTTAGCAGGCCAACATCAACCGCAGACTAACACCCAGGTACCTATTTAGCAGGCCACCCTCAACAGCAGACTAATACCCAAGTACCTATTTAGCAGGCCAATCACAACAGCAGATTAGCACCCAGGTACCTATTTAGCATTCCACCATCAACAGCAGACTAACATCCATGTACCTATTTAGCAGGCCACTCACAATAGCAGACTAACACCCAGGTACCTATTTAGCATACCACTCACAACAGCAGACTAACACCCAGGTTCCTATTTAGCAGGCTACCATCAACAGCAGACTAACACCCAGGTACCTATTTAGCAGGCC
>NC_069420.1:12702072-12729572 GCF_026875155.1 Cherax quadricarinatus
GAACGGGTAGGAATCAAACTCATGGCTCACCCACCATTTGTTCAACACCCACCCGTTCCCTGGTTTGTTTACAATCGTTTTATTACGATTTCGTGAGTCGTGATTTCTTCCTCTCCCCTCTACCCTCTTCCATATCCTCCTCCCCTACCACACTACCCCAGCCTGAAAGGAATTTACGAAAAAACTCAACTTTAGTGTACCTCTGAAAAATCCCGACAAGCTTCAGCTACACCAATACCTCACCAGTTCCACCAACACCTCCTCAGCTCCATTAACACCTCTCCAGCTCCACTAACACCTCCCCAACTCCACTAACATCTCCCCAACTCTACCAACACCTCCGCAGCTCCACCAATACTTCCCCAGCTCCACTAACACCTTCCCAGTTCCACCAACACCTCCCCAGCTTAACCAACACCTCCCCAGCTCCACCAACATCTCCCCAGCTTCATTAACACCTCCCCAGCTCCACCAACACTTCCTCAGCTCCACCAACACCTCCCCAACTCTACCATCATTCCCCAGCTCCACTAACACCTCCCCAGCTTCACTATACCTTCCCAGCCGCACTATCACTTACCCAGCTCTACTAACCCCTCCCCAGTTCCACGAACACCCCTCAAGTTACTCAAACTTCTCCATTTTCTCACTGAACTTGCCAATGCCACACGTCCCATCTCTCTCTCTTCCTCTCTCTCTCTGTCCCTAATTAATCTATCCAACGATGAAGGGAATCAATCATCTTTTTTTTTTTTAAAATACTCAAACCTGGCGTAGGGAAGAGGTCCTCGCATGATAAAGATGAGGTCTCCGCGTCCCTTACAAATTTTCGCGTTCTAATCTGGTGTCTAAACCCTCTTGGTTTCAGATCCTGATCGAGGGTGATGGGTTTCCGCAGTGGGATTATGTTTGACAGGAGAGGTGGAGGAGGATTGGATCTGGCAAAGCCCTCGGTAAGGGCCTGTCAACGAGGGAATTGTAATGGTACGTTATAGTGGAATAGTGTGGTGATAAGGTGGTTGTAAGATAGTGATAGGGCGCTGGTGGTACGGTGGTAAGATGGTGACTGGTAGGTGGTGGGATGGACGTGCGACTGGTAGAAGGGAGTCAGGTTTATGGTAGGATGAGAGTAGCACTGTAATGGGGATGACAGTCTGTAAGGCGAAGGGAGAAAGACTGACCAACGTTATCACTCTGGGGGCACTGATGACACCAAATAGATACGGTATATATTATCAAGGAACTATGGTTAGTTCCTCTATAATATAAGAAGTCACGAAAGCGTTTGGAATTTCACTATTCTTTCACAGTGGCTGTTTTGCATATTCTGATATATACGTATATATATATATATATATATTATATATATATATATATATATATATTATATGATATTATATATATATATATATATATTTTTTATTTTTTATTATCACACCGGCCGATTCCCACCAAGGCAGGGTGGCCCGAAAAAGTAAAAACTTTCACCATCATTCACTCCATCACTGATTTGCCAGAAGGTGTGCTTTAATACAGTTTTTAAACTGCAACATTAAACACTCCCTCCTTCAGAGGTGAGGCACTGTACTTCCCATCTCCAGGACTCAAGTCGGCCTGCCGTTTCCCTGAAACCCTTCATAAATTTTGTCACACTCCAACAGCACGTCAAGTATTAAAAACCATTGTCTCATTCACTCCTATCAAACACGCTCAGCAGGCCTGCTGGAAAGTCCAAGCCCCTTGCACACAAACCTCCTTTACCCCTCCCTCCAACCTTCTAGTGACCGACCCCTACCCCGCCTTCCTTCCACTACAGACTGATACACTCTTGAATGTCATTCTGTTTTCGCTCCATTTCTCTCTACATGTCCGAACCACCTCAACAACCCTTCTCAGCCCTCTGGACAAACAGTTTTTGGTAATCCCGCACCTCCTCCTAACTTCCAAACTACGAATTTTCTGCATTATATTCACACCACAACATTGCCCTCAGACATGACATTCCACTGCCTCAGCCTTCTCCTCGCTGCAACATTCATCACCCACGCTTCACACCATATAAGAGCGTTGGTAAAACTATACCCCTCATCATTCCCCTCTTTGCCTCCAAGGACAAAGTTCTTTTTTTCTCCACAGACTCCTAAGTGCACCACTCACTTTTTTTCCCTCATCAATTCTATGATTCACCTCATCTTTCATAGACCCATCCGCTGACACGTCCACTCCCAAATATCTGAATACGTTCACCTCCTCCATACTCTCTCCCTCCAATGATATTAAATCTTTCATCACCTAATCTTTTTGTTATCCTCAAACCCTTTACTCTTTCCTGTTTCCCTTTAAAAAAAAGGAAAGGAAAGGGTTTATGGGATAAAAAAAAGATTAGGTAAAGAAGTAAATATCAGTTTGGGAGGGGGGAGATTTTATATATATATATATATATATATATTTTAAATATATATTTATATATATTATATAGAGAGAGAAGAGAGAGAGAGGAGAGAGATACGGCCCCATAATGCCCATGGCAACATGCCAATTCAGCTGCCACAGGGCCTGTGACTTTCTGATGACTCAAAACTGTAGCACGGAATCAATTAATTTTTCCCAATTTTTTTCCCTGTCAAAATATTTTTCAAAAATTTTTTTTCCCCTGCCCTCATTTTCCTTTATTTAATTTTTGCTGAAGTTTCACTTGTTTTTTCTTTGCTTTTGTTGAAATTCGCTAAATTTTTCCCCAGGACATGAAAAAAGATGCAAACATTTAGGCTACTCTAACCCGGCAAGAAGGTGCTACCTTCTCTCTCCATAATCCCATATGTTTCACGCTCAACACACACATTTTATATATATATATTTATAATATATATATATCTATATTATATATATATTTATTATATATATATATATATATTTATTTATTTATATATATATATTTATATATTTTATATATATATATATATATATTATATATAAATATATATAGAATGTGCAAAACAACCATTTGTGAAGACAAAGTAAAATTTCAAACGCTTTTCGTGACTTCTTACATTATCAAGGAACTATGGTTATTTTCTCGAAAATTATAAGAAGGCCCACGAAGGCTTGGAAAAATTTCACTTTTTCTTTCACATTGGATGGTTTTGCATATTTGAATCACCTGTTTACGTGACTTATTATATTATTTAATATATATTTATATATATTATATATAAAATATTAATTTATATATTTTATATTATATATAATATTATATATATAATATATATATATATATATATATATATATACTCTGATCTCTGGCTGAAGGAGACTCGAACCTACGAACCTTGGAACAAAGTACGAAGTGCATTACCATTTTCACCACACTGGACAATACCTTGGCGTCCAGCTTGCGCTAGACGTTGATCCAAGGCAGCCAGCTTTCAGGGAGAAGGCTTACAGCTTTTCATCTCATCCCCAGCATGCATCAGCCTTACTAGAGATTTTAACAATGCAAGAAATTGAGAGTTGAGGAGTTAAGGAGTTGAGATTAATTTTGTTGTATTCAAGAAAATATAAAAAACTAAGAAGCACATACAGGGCTTGTAGTGCCACTTACAAAATCTCTGTTATGAGAATTTCGACTCAAGTGACACTGGTGAATGTTGTGGTGGAGGCAAGAGTGTGCCACGTCCATTAATAATCCTGAGGTCGGAAATTGTAAACAAATTTCAGATGTAAGTTAATGGATTTTGTTAATTGGTGGAGGCTTATGTACAACGTATTTTCTTTTCTCAATGTGGCTTTTTTTTGTAGTCTGTGAGTCGCTTGTATGTAAAAATGAGGCTTACTTTTGTTGAGTTTAAAAGTTGTGTGTGCGTGTGTGTGTGTGTGTGTGTGTGTGTGTGTGTGTGTGTGTGTGTGTGTGTGTGTGTGTGTGTGTGTGTGTGTGTGTGTGTGTGTGTGTGTGTGTGTACTCACCTAGTTGTGCTTGCAGGAGTCGATTCACAGCTCCTGGCGTTGTGTGTTTGTGTACACCCACCTATTTGTGGTTACAAGGGCGAGTCACAGCTCGTGGTCCCGCCTCTTCACTGGTCTCTACCGTGTGTGTCTCATGATATATGTATAATACAATGCGTATGTGTATATTATCTTCAAATGTTTGCATGACGCTATGCGTGTATGTCCTGGTGTTTATGTATGTATATGTTAGTATTTGTGTATCGTCATGCATGTATGACTTAATGTGTCTGCATTTCCTCAAGCAGAGTATGCCATCATGTGTATGCATGTATGTCCTCATGCATGTATATCCTCATGTCCTTTATTGTGGCAACGTTTCGCTCTCCAGGAGCTTTGTCATGTCGTAACGGCTTGACAAATTTCCTGGAGAGCGAAACGTTGCCACAATAAAATGTCACATTAGTTGCACTTGTGTCCTTTTACTTTACATAGGCAAGGAGGGGTCAGGCTAGACGTTGGAGAGGGGAAAGATGCAGAGAATGATGTGAGAACGTAGGTAGGGGAGCCCCGTCTGGGTAGGGGAGCCCCGTCTGGGTAGGGGAGGCCTGTGTGGGTATGGGAGGCCAGCGTTGGTAGAGAAGTTTAAACTGAAAGCTTGACATCATTATGACATTCATGGGGAAAACGCTAAGCCCGTAGGGGGGATCAGCGCTTGAAGTATGGGCGAAGCAATCAGGTCCTACCCAAGGGAAAGAAGATCTAATTCTTTGGATCAAGAGCCCTTCATCAGCGTCAAGGACCCCTTTCCCCGTCTCCCAGAGGGATGAGAATGGAGAAGACAAGAAGATAAGAGGTACAGCACCTCACTTTCTTTAAAACTTTCCATGTTATTATGTAAATCAGTCCATTACGGCTCGCCACTGCTAGATTGACAGTCGTAGTGCTCGCCCCAGGGGGTTCGAACCTCGCGTCTTGCGTTCAGTAACGGCTGGAAGGGAGCTCGCAGATGGATGACGTAGTGTGAGGAAGTTACTGCTGCTGCTACTGCTGCTGCTACTGCTGCTGCTACTGCTGCTGCTGCTACTGCTGCTGCTACTGCTGCTGCTACTGCTGCTGCTACTTCTACTGCTGCTGGAACTGCTGCTGCTACCTCTGATCTGTGAAGCTGTTACTGGCATTACGGTTAATTAGTGCTGCTTCCAGGTATCTCACATGCATTTATACGGGACCAAGGCAGCCTCATCGTCTCTGAAATATAAGTAAGAATCCTGTAAAACGCTACACACCTGACAAGAAGCCCCTTCTATTAAATCTACTACTACCATTATATCTACTACCACCACATATACTACTACCACCACATCTACTACTAATAATACATCTGCTTCTACAACTACTCGTGCATGCGATTAGCTGTCTACTTATATTATCTTGTAGAGCAAGAAAATATTAAACAATGTCTGGTTAGTTCTGTACACTTACCTACCAAAGACAGCAAAACCAACCACAACATCATCCTCACACACATATTACTACGCGCTTATTAACCAGCCACTGTGGACTGTACAGACACTACAGCAACCTATGTGTTACATTCAGGGAACATTATCAAAAAAGTATCCCAGATATGTAAACAAATGTTCTAATTTTTATGTAATGGATATGTAATAAAAGTGTAAATATATACCCAGATATTACTCCTGTTACTCCATTTTAGAGTATAATTCAGGTCTTTTATTTGTAACAATATGCTAGCTGAGGTGGCAAAAATCTAAATCTAATATCTTGTCTCTTTTTCGTATACATGTCTTCCTCTTCTACTTTTCTTGTATCTTCCTCCCCTCCCGGGCATCTTCTCTCCCCATCTTCATTTCGTACAGCATCCGGGTCATCTCTCTTCCTCCTTCCACATCTGTTTATTCACCCCATCCAGTCTTCCTCTATGCTCGTAATTAAGAGAGTTATTCCAGTAGTTAGTGATAGGGTTGGCAGCTATTTCTGGCCTCTGTGCTGCTATTACAGATATACATGCTGTTCTGCTGCTGCTGGGCTGTTACTGTGCCACTGCTGTGCTGTTGCTGTGCTGCTGCTGTGCTGTTATTACAGACATACCTGCTGTTCTGCTGCTGTGATGTTGCTGTTCTGCTGCTGTACTGTTGCTGTTCTGCTGCTGTGCTGTTGCTACTCTGCTGTTGTGCTGTTGCTGCTCTGCTGCTGTGCTGTCGGTGCTCTGCTGCTGTGCTGTTGCTGTTCTGGTGCTGTGCTGTCGCTGCTCTGCTGTCGCTGCTCTGCTCTGCTGTGCCGTTGCTGTTCTGCTGCTGTGCTGTTGCTGCTCTGCTGCTGTGCTGTCGCTGCTCTGCTGCTGTGCTGTCGCTGTTCTGCTGCTGTGCTGTTGCTGCTCTGCTGCTGTGCTGTTGCTGCTCTGCTGCTGTGCTGTCGCTGTTCTGCTCTGTCTGGTGCTGCTCTGCTCTGTGCTGTCGCGCTATGCTGCTGTGCAGTTGCTGCTCTGCGCTGTGTTGTGCGTTCTGCTGCTGTGCAGTTGCTGCTCTGCTGCTGTGCTGGCGCTACTTCCGCTCTGTGCTGTCGCTGCTCTGTCTGCTGGCGTTGCTGTCTGCTGCTGTGCTGTTTGCTGCTCTGCTGCTGTGCTGTTGCTGTTCTTCTGCTGCTGTGCGTTTTCTGTTCTGCGGCTGGGCTGGTTCGCTGCTCTGCTGCTGTGCTGTTGCGGTTCTGCTGCTGTGCTGTCGCGCTCTCTCTTGCTGTTGCTCTGGGCTGCGTGCTGTTGCTGCTGTGCTGTTTGCTGCTGTGCTGTTGCTGTTTTCTGCTGCTGCTGAGCTGTTGCAGTTTCTGTGCTGTCTGTTGCTGTCTGATGCTGTGGCCTGGCTGCTCTGCTGCGGTGCTGTTGCTGCTCTGCTGCTGTCTGTCGCTGCTCTGCTGCTGTGCTGTTGCCTGTTCTGTCGTCTCTCTGCGCTGTTCTGTTGCTGCTGTTCTGTTGCTGTTCTGCTGCTGTGCTGTGTTTTGCTGTTCGCTGCTGTCTGTCTGCTGCTGTGCTGTTCGGCTGCTGGTGCTTTGCTGTTCTGGCTGCTGAGCGGATTGCTGTTCCTCTGCTGTGCTGTTGCTGCTCTGCTGCTGTGCTGTTGCTGCTCTGCTGCTGTGCTGTTGCTGTTCTGCTGCTGTGCTGTTGCTGCTCTGCTGCTGTGCTGTTGCTGTTCTGCTGCTGTGCTGTTGCTGTTCTGCTGCTTGGCTGTTTTCTGTTCTGCTGCTGTGCTTTGCTGTTCTGCTGCGTGTGCTGTTTTGCTGCTCTGCTGCTGTGCTGTGCTGTTCTGCTGTTGTTGCTGTAGCTGCTCTGCTGCATGTGGCGGTTCTGCTGCTGTGCTGTTGTTGCTCTGCTGCTGTGCTGTCGCTGCTCTGCTGCTGGCTGTTGCTGTTCTGGTGCTGTGCTGTCGCTGCTTCTGCTACTGTGTCTAGCCTGCTCTGTGCTGTCTGTTTGCTTGTGCTGCTGCTTGTGCGGGTGTTGCTCTGCTGGCTGTGCAGTCGCTTCTGCTCTGCTGCTGTGTCTGTCGCGCTGTTCGCTGCTGTGCTGTTGCTGCTCTGCGCTGTGGCTTTGCTGCTCTGCTCTGTCTTGGCGCTGCTCTGCGCTGTGCTGTTGCTGCTCTGCTGGCTGTGTGGTTGCATGTTCGCTGCTGTGCTGTTTCTGCTCTGCTGCTGGTACTGTCGCTGCTCCGCCTGCGTGCTGTCCGCGCTCTGCTGCTGTGCTGTTGCGTTCTGTCTGCCTGGCTGGCGTCGCTGCTCTGCTGCTGTGCTGGTGCTGGCTGTGCTGCTGTGCTGTTGCTGCTGTCTGGGGCTGTGCTTTTGCGGCACTGGCTGCTGTGCTGTTGCGGTTCTGCTGCTGTGCTGTTGCTGTTCTGCTGCTGTGGCTGTTGCTGTTCTTCTGCGTGGCTGTTGCTGCTCTGGCTGCTGTGCTGTTGCTGCTCGCTGCTGTGCTGTTGCTGTTCGGCTGCTGTGCGTTTCTGTTCGGCGTTGTGCTGTTGCTGCTCTGCTCGTGCTGTTGCTGCCTGCTGCCAGTGCTGTTGCTGCTCTGCTGCTGTGCCTTCGCTGTTCCTGCTGCTGTGCTGTTTCTGCTCTCTGCAGTGCAGTTGCTGTTCTGCGCGGTGCTGTGTGCGCTCTGCTGCTGTGCTGTTCTGTTCCTGCTGCTGTGCTGTTTCTGTTTGCTGTTTGCTGTTGCTGCTCTGCTGATGTCTGTCGCCTTGCGCTGCTGCTTGCTGTTGCTGTTCTGCTGCTTTCCTCGCTGCTCTGCTGCGGGTGCTGTTGCTGCAGTCTGCAGTGCTTGTTGCTCTGTGCGGCTGGCGCGTGGTGTTGCGGTTCTGCTGCTGTGCTGTTGCTGTTCTGGCTGCTGTGCTGTTTGCTGTTCCGCTGCTGTGCTGTTGCTGCGCTCTGCTGGCAGTGCTGTTGCCTGCTCTGCGCTGTGCTGTCGCTGCTCTGCTGCTGTGTTGTTGCTGTTCTGTCGCTGCTCTGCTGCTGTGCTGTTGCTGCTGTGCTGTTGCTGTTCTGCTGCTGTGCTGTTGCTGTTCTGCTGCTGTGCTGTTGCTGTTCTGCTGCTGTGCTGTTGCTGTTCTGCTGCTGTGCTGTTTGCTGTTCTGCTGCTGTGCTGTTGCCTGTTCTGCTGCTGTGCTGTTTCTTTCTGTTCTGCTGCTGTGCTGTTGCTGTCTGCTGCTGTCTGTTGCTGTTTCTGCGCTGCTGTGCTGTTGCTGCTCTGCTGCTGTGTGTTGCGCTCTGCTCTGTGCTGTTCTGTTCTGCTGCTGTCGTTTTGCTGCTCTGCGCTGTGCT
Source organism: Cherax quadricarinatus (assembly GCF_026875155.1). Lineage (NCBI taxonomy): Eukaryota > Metazoa > Arthropoda > Malacostraca > Decapoda > Parastacidae > Cherax > Cherax quadricarinatus. Next base: position 12,710,842 of record NC_069420.1, read on the forward strand.
GTCGCTGCTCTGCTGCTGTGTCTGTCGCTGTTCTGCTGCTGTGCTGGCTGCTCTGCTCTGAGCTGTTGCTGGCTCTGCTCTGTGCTTCGCTGTTCTGCTGCTGTGCTTTGCTGCTCTGCTGCTGTGCTGGGTCGCTGCTATGCTGCTGTGCTTGCTGCTCTGCTGCTCGTGTTTGTTTGCTGTTTCTGCCTGCTGTCTGTTGCTGCTCTGCTGCTGTGCTGTCGCTACTCCGCTGCTGTGCTGTCGCTGCTCTGCTGCTGTGCTGTTGCTGTTCTGCTGCTGTGCTGTTGCTGCTCTGCTGCTGTGCTGTTGCTGCTCTGCTGCTGTGCTGTTGCTGTTCTGCTGCTGTGCTGTTTCTGTTCTGCTGCTGTGCTGTCGCTGCTCTGCTGCTGTGCTGTTGCTGTTCTGCTGCTGTGCTGTCGCTGCTCTGCTGCTGTGCTGTTGCTGCTGTGCTGCTGTGCTGGTGCTGCTGTGCTGTTGCTACGCTGTGCTGTTCTGTAGCTGCTGATTGCTGTACTGTTCTCTGCAGTGCTGTTGCTGTTCTGCTGCTGTGCTGTTGCGCTCTGCTGCTGGCTTTAGCTGCTCTAGCTCGGTCTGTTGCTGTTCAGCTGCTGTGCTGTTTCTGGTTCTGCTGTTGTGCTGTTGCTGCGCTGCCTGCGGTGCTGTTTGCTGCTCTGCTGCTGATGCGGTTGCCTGCTCTCTGCTGTGCTTGTCGCTGTTCTGCTGCTGTGCTGTCTGCTGCTGTGCTGTTGCTGTTCTGCTGCTGTGCTGTTGCTGTTCTGCTGCTGTGCTGTTGCTGCTCTGCTGCTGTGCTGTTGCTGCTCTGCTGCTGTGCTGTTGCTGTTCTGCCTGCTTGCTGTGCTGCTCTGCTCGTGCAGTTGCTGTTCTCTGCTGTGCTGTTGCTGTTCTGCTGCTGTGCTGTTGCTGTTCTGCTGCTGTGCTGTTGCTGTTCTGCTGCTGTGCTGTTGCTGCTCTGCTGCTGTGCTGTTGCTGTTCTCTGTTTGCGTTGCTGCTCCGGCTGCTGTGCTGTTCTGCTGCGGTGCTGTTGTTGCTCTGCTGCTGTGCTGTCGCTGCTCTGCTGCTGTGCTGTTGCTGTTCTGGTGCTGTGCTGTCGCTGCTCTGCTACTGTGCTATCGCTGCTTCTGCGGGGGGGGGGGGGGGGGGGCTGGAGCTGTTGCTGTTCTTCGGCTGTCTGTTTGCTGCTCTGCCTGCGGTGCTGTCCGCGGCTCTGCTGTCTGTGCTGTCGCTGTTCTCGCTTGCTGTTGCTGCTCTGCTGACTGTGCTGTTGCTAGCTCTCTTCTGTGCTGTCGCTGTTCTGCTGCTGTGCTGTTGCTGCGGCTCTGCTGCTGTGCTGTCGCTGCTCCTGCTGCTGTGCTGTTGCGCGCTCAGCTGCTGTGTTGTTGCTGTGTCTGCTGCTGTCGTTGCTGCTCGCGGCTGTACTGTCGCTGCTCACCGCTTGCTGTGCTGTCGCTGCTCTGCTGCGTCTGTTGCTGTTCTGCTGCTGTGCTGTTGCTGCCTCTGCTGCTGTGCTGTTGCTTTTCTGCTGCTTGCGTTTCTGTTCGGCTGTTGTGCTTTTCTGCTCTGCTGCGTGCTTTTCGCGGCCTGCTGCTTGGCTGTTGCTTTCTGCTGCTGTGCCGTCGCCTGCTCGCTGCGTGCTGTTCTGCGTTGCTGCTGTTGCTGATGCTGCGTGCTGCTGCTGCTGTGGTTGCTGTTTCTGCTGCTGTGGCTGTTTGCTTTCTGCTGCAGTGCTGTTGCTGCTCTGCTCTGTGCTGTTCTGCCTGCTGCTGTCTGGTCGCTGCTCGCTGCGGTGTTGTGCTGTTCTGGTCGCTGCTTCTGCTGCTGTGCTGTTGCTGCTTGCTGCTGTGCTGTTGCGTTGTCGGCTTGCAGTGGCTGTTCTGCTTGCTGGGCTAGTTCTGTTCAGCTGCTGTGACGTTGTCTGTTTTTCGCTGCTGTGCTGTTGCTGTTCTGCTGCTGTCTGTTGCTGTTCTGCTGCTGTGCTTTCTGTTCAGCTGCTGTCTGTTGCTGTTCTGCTGCGTGCTGTTGCTTTCTGCTGCGGTGCTGTTGCTGCTCCGCGCTGTCTGTTGCTGCCTCTGCTCCTCTGGCTGTTGCAGTTCGCTGCTGTCTGTTGCTGCTTTGCTGTGCTGTTCTGCTGCGTTGTGGCTGTCTGTTCTGTGCTGTGCTGTTGCTGTTCTGCTTGTGGCCTGTTGCGCTCTGCTGCTGTGCTGTTTCTGTCTGCTGCTGTCTGTTCTGCTGCTGTGCGTTGCTGTTCGTTCTGCTGCCTGTGCTGTTATGCTGCTTGTGCTGTGCTGTTCTGCTGCTGCTGTTGCTGTCCAGCTGCTGTGCTGTTGCGGCTTCTGCTGCTGTGCTGTTTGCAGTTCTGCGGCTGTGCTGTTGCGGTTCTGCTGCTGTGCTGTTGCTGTTCTGCTGCGGTGCTGTTGCTGTTTCTGCTTGCTGTGCGTGTTGCTGCTCTGCTGCCTTGTGCTTTGCTGTTCTGCGCTGTGCTGTTGCTGTTCTGCTGCTGTGCTGTTGCTGTTCTGCTGCTGTTCTGTTTTGCTGCTCTGCTGCTGTGCTGTTGCTGTTCTGCTGCTGTGCTGTTGCTGTTCTGCTGCTGTGCTGTTGCTGTTCTGCTGCTGTGCTGTGCTGCCGCTCTGTGCTGTGCTGTTCTGGCTGCTGGCGGTTGCGTTCTGCTGCTGTCTGTTCTGGTGTCTGCTGTTGCTGCTCTGTTGCTGTGCTGTTGCTGTTCTGCTGCTGTGCTGTTGCTGTTCTGCTGCTGTGCTGTTGCTGTTCTGCTGCTGTGCTGTTGCTGCCTGCGCTGTGCTGTGGCTGTTTCTGCTATGTGCTGTTGCTGGTCAGCTGCTTGTGGCTGTGCTGTCGCTGCTGTGCTGTTTGCTGTTTCTGCTCTGTGCTGTTGCTGTGCTTTGCTGCTCTGCTGCTGTGCAGTGCTGCTCTGCTGCCTGTGCTGTTGCTGTTCTGCTGCGGCTGTTGCTGTTGCTGTTCTGCTGCTGTGCTGTGCTGTTCTCTGTTGCTGCTCTTGCTGCTGTGCTGTTGCTGTTCTGCGCTGGTGCGTTGTCTGTCTGGCTGCTGTGCTGTTGCTGTCTCTGCTGTGTGTGTGCTGCTCTGCGCGGTGCTTGTTGCTGTTTCTGACTGCTGTGCCTGTTGCTGCGCCTGCTGCTGTCTGTTGCTGTTCTGCTGCTGTGCCTGTGCGGCTCTGCTGCTGTGCTGTTGCTGTTCTGCTGCGGTGCTGTGCTGTCTGCTGCTGTGCGTTGCTGTTCAGCTCTGTGCTGTTGCTGTTTTCTGCTGCGTGCTGTTGGCTGCTCTGCTGCTGTGCTGTGCTGTTCCTGCTGATGTGCTGTTGCTTTCGCTGCTGTCTGTTGCTGTTCTGCTGCTGTGCTGTTGCTGTTTTCTGCTGCTGTGCTGTTCTTGTGCTTGTTTGCGCTCTGCTGCTGTGCTTTGCTGCTCTGCTGCTGTCTGGTGCGGTTTCTGCGGCTGGCCTTGTTGCTGTTCTGCTGCGTGCTGTTGCAGTTCTGCTGTTGCTGCTCTGCTGCTGTGCTGTTGCTGTTCTGCTGCTGATGCTGTTGCTGTTCTGCTGCTGTGCTGTTGCTGTTCTGCTGCTGTGTTTGTTGCTGCTCTGCTGCTGTGCTGTTGCTGTCTGTGCTGCTGTGCAGTTGCTGCTCTGCTACCTCTTGCTGTGCTGTTCTGTTTTCTGCATGCTGTCTGTTGCTGCTCTGCTCTGTGCTTTCTGTTCTGCTGCTGTGCTGTTTCTGTTCTGCTGCTGTGCAGTCTGCTCTGCTGCTGTGCTGTTGCTGTTCGCCTGCTGTGCTGTTTGCTGCTCTCTGCTGTCGGACGTGCTGTCTGCTGCTGTGCTGTTGCTGTTCTGCTGCTGTGCTGTTGCTGTTCTGCTGCTGTGCTGTTGCTGTTCTGCTGCTGTGCTGTTGCTGTTCTGCCTGCAGTGCGGTGCTGTCTAAATATCTATCACGTAAAATCCAGGATTTTAAATTTTTCTAATATTTTCTACATAGTTTAAAAATTGGCGCCTAAACTAGTGAACTGGGAACGTGTGTGGTGTGTGTGTGTGTGTGTGTGTGTGTGTGTGTGTGTGTGTGTGTGTGGTGTGTGTGTGGTTGCGCGCGCGCGTGTGTGTGTACTCACCTATTAGTACCACTATTTGTGGTTGCAGGGGTCGAGTCACAGCTCCTGCCCCGGCTCTTCAACTGATTGCTACTAGGTCCTCTCTCCTCCCTGCTCATTAGCTTTATCAAACTCGCCTTAAAACTATGTATGGTTCCCCGCCTCCACTAACTCACTTTCTAGACATTCCACGACTTGACTACTCTAGGACTGAAGAAATACTTCCTAACATCCCTTTTGATTTCATTGAGGTCTTCAACTTCAATTGTGACCCTCTTTGTGTCTGTGGTCCCTTCTCTGGGAACACCCGTCTTTGTACACCTGTCTATTCCGCGCAGTATTTGATATTGGTCGTTATCATTCTCCCCTGACCCTGCCTGTCCTCCAGTGTCGTCAGAAACGATTTTCCCTCAGCCATTCTCGTAGGACAACCCGTAGCTCTGGGACTAGTCTTGATGCAAACCTTTTACAGCGTTTCTGTAATTTCTTGACGTGCTTGACTAGGTGTGGATTACCAAACTGGTGTTTGCTGCATACTCCAGTATGGGCCTGACGTAATTGGTATCAAGGTCCTTAAACGAATCCTTACAGAGGTATCGGAATGCATCCGAAGGTTTGCCAGGCGCCCGTATGCTGCAGCAGTTATCTGATTGATTGCGCCTCAGGAAAAATGCTCGGTGTTACTCACCCCCTGAATCTTTTTCCTTGATAGTGTGCAGTCTTGGGCCATCCTAAACATATTGGTCTGCGGTCTTCTTTGGCCCTTCCCCGTCTTCATGACTTTGCATTTAGCAGGGTTAAATTTTCAAGGAGCCAGTTGGCTGGATCCAGCTTGTACCTGTCCAGGTCTCTTGTAGTCCTCCTGATCTCACCGATTTATTCATCCCTCATTAACTTCGCATCATCTGCAAACAAGGACACTTCTGAGTCTATCCCCTTTCCTTTTATGTCGTTCACATAACCAAGGACAGCAACTGGTCCTAGACTGACCCCCTGTGGAACCCCGCTGCCACAGGCGCTCACTCTGACACCTCGTCGCGTACCATGACTCGTTGTTGCCTCCCTGGTCAGGAATTCTCTGATCCATTGCCGTGCCCTTCCTGTTATGTTGTGCCTGAATCCTCTAGCTTGTTTGCAGTAACCCTTGTGAGGAACTGGTCGAAGGCCTTTCTTGCAGTCAAAAAATAGCAGTCGATCCACCCCTCTCTCTCTTGTCTTACTCTGTCACCTGTCATAAAACTCTAGTAGGTTTGTGACACAGGATATTTTCCTTCCCTGAAACCGTGCTGGATGTCAATTATACACATGGTTCGTTCCAGTGCCCCACCACTCTCCTCCTGATGATCTTCTCCCATGACCTTGCATACTATACACGTTAGTGGAACAGGTCTGTTAGTTTAGTGCCTCATGCTGTCTCCCTTTTTAAATAATTGGGACACATTTGCCATTTCCATACACTCAGGGATTGCCCAGTTTCAAATGATGTGTGGAGATCTTTGTCAATGGCTCACACAATATCTCCGCTCCCTCTTTAAGGACCCATGGAGAGAATGTTGTCTGTCCCACCGCCTTGGAGGTGTCAAGTTCGCATAGCGCTTCTTCACCTCCTCCTGGTTATATGGACCTCATCCAGCACTTGCTGTGTGCCGCCCTGTTCTGATTTCCTGGAGTCCCTACTGCTTCCCACTGTAAATACCTCTTAAATCTTGTGTTGAAGCCCTGACATACCTCTTGGTCCTTCTGTGATTATCCCATCACCTTCCTCAGTCTGATTACCTGGTCCTTGACTGTTGTTTTTCCCTCCTTATGTGACTGACAACAGCATTCCGGTCAGTCCATTACTTTTGATGCTATGTCATTTTCCCTATTGTCTCTGACCTCCCTTCTTATCCTGTGCATATTTCGTTTCTGGCTCTTCGCTGATTTATCTTATTTTCCTGAGTTCCTCTGTCTTATGTACCATTTTCCATTCTCTAGTACACCAAATTTTTGCCTCCCTAACCGTTGGGTGAACCAAGGAACTCGTTCTGTTCTTCCCAGTATTTCTGTTTCCTTGGGCACAAACCTCTCCCTCTGCCTCCTTGCATTTTGTTGCTACATAGTCCATCATTTCTTGTACCGGTTTTCCCTGTCAGTTCCCTCTCCGCCCACTGAATGTTTTGAAGGAAGTCCTCATGCCTGAGTAGTTCCCCCATTTGTAGTTTGGTTTTTCCCAGCCCTATTCCTGCTACCTCTTCCACTTGAAGCTCAACTATGTAGTCGAAGCACAGAACCACATGATCAATTAGCTCCCAGGGCCTTTCATACATGAACCCTCGAATGTCCAACTCCGCATGGTGAATAAAGGCCAGCCGTGCTGGTCCTCCTCTCCTCTCTCTCTGGGGAGGGTCTCTAAATGTTGATGCATGAGGTTTTCCAGTACCACATCCATCATCTTGCGCTCTCCATGTCTCGGGGACCCCCATGGGGCCCAGGTTTTCCCAGTCTATCTCCCTTGTGATTGAAATCACCCATAACTAGTAAACTTTTGCTCCCCCCATGTGTGCTCTCCTGGCCACGTCGGCTAGTGTGTCGATCATTGCCCTGTGCTCTCCATCGTATTCTTCTCTGGCCTCCTGCAGTTTCTGGTAGGTTGTACATTACTGCAATTATCACCCTTATGTCCTCAGACTTGATTGTTCCTACTAAGTAGTACTTCCTTTCGCCCATGCCATCCATTCCTTCCATTTCTCAAAATCCCACTGTTTTAATACAAAAAAATTGAAAAGCAGTGCAACCCCTACTCCCCCTCTTCCTCCCTCTGTCTTTCCTGAGGATTTGTATCCGGATGGCAAGATTAATCTGTTATTATTCTCGTGAGTTTTGTTTCTGTGAGTGCTATTATCTGGGGATGTCTCTTGATTCTTTCGTGCCACTCCTCATATCTTGTTTGTTATTCCATCTGCATATGTATACCACACTTCAGCTTCTTTTCTAAGACTGGGTCCTGGGAGGTATAATTGGGGTTTGGGAAGTGGGAGACCTGTATGAACTATGGGTTGTTGCTGTGGGGTGGAGTTGTAATGTAGTGGGTGGGGCATTGGATGTTGCATGGTGTTTTGATTTAGATGTTTGGTTGCACTGGGTTGACCGGTTGGGAGGCTTTCTATAGAAAGTTGTGAGGGAGGTTGTATTTGAATCGCTTCCTGGGTCTGGGATCTCCTGTCTGTCTTCGCCATCCCCCTCGTTTCCTCTTTTGCCTTGTACATCTCTCTCAGTTTCTGCCTTTCGTCTTGTGTGTTCTGTCGCGGTCGAGATACACCTTCCCTGTATGCCGGCATGTCCCTTATCGTGCTTTCTCCTGCAGGATCCTGGTCCGAGGCGCTTCTTGCCTTGAGGTCACTGCACTGGCCGTTCTTTTTTTACAAACCCACCCCCCCTATTCTCCGAAAATTTCCAGTTGGGTCATGTCGTCTTCTCCTATTGCTTTCATATGCTTCAACTGCTTTTTTTTCCCCATGTTTTGTTGCTTCATATGTTTTTCCCCGTCTACTTCCTGGAGGCCCATACACAAAAACTGACCCACCCTTCATTCTCCCACTAGCATATCCCTGGTATCCCCTCTTTAATTTGGTTTCGTGCACTGCACTTTCCTTTCTTCAGTTCACTGGCTAATGTAACTTTGGCTCAGTGGCCTGTCATTTTTACCCTTCTCGGCTTTCCTTGGGCTCTGTATGTTGTCTGTTCGGCCTCCACATAAACTTAGCTCTTTCATTTACTACAGTACACCTCTGATAGAGCTTCCCCATGCATTTGCCCAGTCTTTCCCCTACAGTCCCCTTATTGGGCTGAGGTGCAGTCTCTGTAGTCCAATCCCAAAATGGTTTCTTTAGTTCTTTAGGCCTGTTAAGATTTTTCATTACCTCTTCTAAACTCTGTATCCTAGCCTCTGCTCGCTATTACATGCACCTCCCACTTCCCTGCCTTTCCTATCTATCCCTCTCTTCCATTCTCATGCTAAGTTCGTCTAGTTTCCTTTTCAAAACGAGAGAGGCCAAGCCCATGATGATCCTTTTCAAATCACTTGTTCTCTCTAGGCTGGAATACTGCTGTACATTAACATCTCCATTCAAAGCCAGGTGAATTCGCAGATCTAGAGAGTGTACAGAGATCCTTTTACGTTTGCACGTATTAAGTCTGTCAACACCTTAACTACTGGAACGCTGGAAGCACTGACTGTACTCGGTGGAACGCAGGAGGGAGAGAATATCATAATCTACACTTGGAAAATCTTGGAAGGAATGGTCCCAAGTCTGCACACAGAAATCACTCCCTACGAAAGTAACAGACTGGGCAGCGATTTAAAAATGCCCCAATAAAAAGTAGGGCGCCATTGGTAACACTAAGAAAAAAACACCATAAGTGTCTGGGGCCCAAAACTGTTAACACAGCCTCCCATCAAGCATTAGGGGAATTGCCAATAAACCCCTGGCTGCCTCAATGAGAGAGCTGACAGATACCTAAAGTCAGTGCCGGATCAGCCGGGCTGTGGCTCGTACGTTGGACTGCGTGCGGCCAGCAGTAACAGCCTAGTTGATCAGGCCCTGATCCATCGGGAGGCCTGGTCATGGACCGGGCCGCGGGGGCGTTGATCCCCGGAATACCTCCAGTAACCTCCATCAATGATTCCATTTTTATGACTCTTGCTGGACCACTCTTCCTTGGCCAGCTTCGGCCTCCTGTCCCTTGGTTTTTCTTGTTGCTCTCTGACAACCCATTTTTGTTTTATCCTGATTGCCTCAGAGTGGGAAACCTATTACTTCTGTATGTTAGGTTAGTAGTGTGTATGTCAGAGTGGTGGGGGGAGGTTAGCTGGAGGAAACTTGGCTATGTGGGAGAGGGGTGGGAGGGTGGCAGGGGGGGGAGGGTGAACGAGGGAGGGAGGGATCAGGGAAGAAGTGAGATGTCGGTGTGAGGGGGGGGAGTTGTATGTGTGAGTCTGGGTATGAGTGTGTGTGTGTGTGTTGTGTGTGAGTTGGTGTGTGTGTGTGTGTGTTGTGTGTGTGGGTGTGTGTGTGTAATTTGGTGTGATTTATGTGTGGGTTTATTATGGTACTGAAGGGTAGGTGGCTTGTGCGTTGTAATTAGCCTCAGTGGTCCTTTGCTGCCCACAACTTCTTGTGACTGACCCCAACCGCCTGTGGCTTGACCGGCACGTACTAGTGGTGTGTGTGGTGGTTGTGGTGTGTGTGTGTGTGTGGGTGTGTGTGTTGTGTGTGTGTTGTGGTGTGTTTTGCGTGTGTGTGTGTTGTGTATGTGTGGTGTGGGTGATGTGTATGGGTACTGTGTGTGTGTGTGTGAGGGTGTGTGTGTTGTGTGTGTGTGTGTGTGTGTGTATATATGTGTGTGTGGTGTGTGTGTGTGTGTGTGTGTGTGTGTGTGTGTATGTGTGTGTATGTTGTGTGTGTAATGGGGTGTGTGATGGGTGGGTGATGTGTGTGAGGTGGTGTGGGTAATGTATGTGTGTGTATTGTGTGTGTTGTGTATGTGGTGGGTGTGTATGTGTGTTGTATGTGTGTTGTATGGGTTATGGGGGAGGCATGCAGGGAGATACTGTTAATACATACATAATTCTGGGTATAAAAAAGCATAATTGCTACTGAGGTCTAAAAGCTTCAATAAGTGTCCAGCCCTTGGGTGTGTGTGTGTGAGGGGGGATGGTTAGGGGGGGTAGATCCTTATACCACTCTGTTCAGCATCTTTCCAAGAAATGCTACACTCCTCGCTTATTTCCTTTCTGGATTGAAGTATCAATTTTGCTGTTATTATCCTATTCCTTGTTCACGTTTAGAGAGGACTTCCTAGCTTCCTAAGTGTGCTTACTACAAATAACTATTGTAATAGCTTGCAGGAGTGAGTGACCAGTATCTAACAGCGATGCAAGGCCAAGCCATGCCAGCCTCGACATGGCAAACCAACCAAAACATGAGGTGTGTTGTGTGTGTGTGTGTGTGTGTGTGTTGTGTGTGTTGTTTGGTGTGTGTGTGGTGTGTGTTTTGTGTGTGTGCGTGTGTGTGTGTGTGTGTTTGTGTGTGTGAGTTGTGTGTGTGGGTTTGTGTGTTGTGCGTGTGTGTGTGTGTGTGTTTGGGTGCATACTCACCTGTGTGTGTTGTGTGTGTGTTGTGTGTGTTGTTGTGTGTGCGTGTGTGTGTGTGTGTGTTTGTGTGGCATACTCACCTGTGTGTGTGTGTGTGTGTGTGTGTGTGTGTGTGAGTGTGTGTGTGTGCGTGTTTGTCGTGCGCGTGTGTGTGAACAAACCACAGAGAAACAACAGAGGAAACAAAACCAGTTAGTAAAGACAAGGGAAACAAACCACCGACTAACCAAAGGGGAAAAACCAGATCAAGCCATAAGAGGGGGAAGAAATCAGGAGCAACAAACAGAGAGGGAAGAAACACTGAGCAACAACAGAGAGAGGGAAGAAATCACTGAGCAACAACAGAGAGAGGGAAGAAATCACTGAGCAACAACAGAGAGAGGGAAGAAGATCACGAGCAACAACAGAGAGAGGAAGAATCACTGAGCAACAACAGAGAGAGGTAGAAATCACAGACCAACAAACAGAGAGAGGAAGAAATCACTGCGCAACAACAGAGAGAGGGAAGAAATCACTGAGCACACATAGAGAGGACGAAATCACTGAGCAACACGAGAGCGGAAGAAATCACTGAGCAACACAAGAGGAGGAAGAAATCACTGTGCAACAACAGAGAGGAGGAAGAATCACTGAGCAACAACAGAGAGGAGGAAAGAAATCACTGAGCAAACAACAGTAGAGGAGGTAGAAAGCAACTGAGCAACAACGAGAGGAGGAAGAAATCACTGGCATCAACAGAGAGGGGGAAGAATTCACTGTCAACAACCAGAGAGGAGGAAGAAATCACTGAGGCAAAACAGAGAGGAGGAAGAAATCACTGACAACAACAGAGAGGAGGAAGAAATCAACTGAGCACCAGCAGAGAGGAGGAAGAAATCACTGAGCAACAACAGAGAGGAGGAAGAAATCACTGAGCAACAACAGAGAGGAGGAAGAAATCACTGAGCAACAACAGAGAGGGGGAAGAATTCACTGAGCAACAACAGAGAGGAGGAAGAAATCACTGAGCAACAACAGAGAGGAGGAAGAAATTCACTGACAACGAACAGGGAAGGGAAGACATCAACAGGCATCAACAGGGAGAGGAGGAAGAAAATCACTGAGCAACAACAGAGAGAGGGAAGAAATCACTGAGCAACAACAGGGAGAGGGAAGAAATCACTGAGCAACAACAGAGAGGAGGAAGAAATCACTGAGCAACAACAGAGAGAGGGAAGAAATCACTGAGCAACAACAGAGAGAGGGAAGAAATCACTGAGCAACAACAGGAGAGGGAAGAAATCAACTGAGGCGAACAACAGATAGAGTAAGAAATCACTGAGCAAACAACAGAGAGGGAAGAAATCACTGGCAACAACAGAGAGGGGGACGAAATCAACTGGAGCAACAACAAAGGGGAAAAATCACTGAGCCACAACAGAGAGGAGAAGAAATCACTGAGCAACAACAGAGAGGGGGAAGGAAATCACTGGAGCAACACAGAGAGGGGGAATAAATCAAATCACTGAGCAACAACAGAAAGGAGGAAGAAATCACTGAGCAACAACAGAGAGGGGAAGAAATCACTGAGCAACAACAGAGAGGAGGAAGAAATCACTGAGCAACAACAGAGAGGAGGAAGAAATCACTGAGCAACAACAGAGAGGGGGAAGAATCACTGAGGCGAACAACAAGAGGAGGGAAGAAAATCACTGAGCAACAACAGAGAGAGGAAGAAATCACTGAGCAACAACAGTAGAGGGGAAGAATCACTAGCGACAACAGAGAGAGGGAGAAATCAACTGAGGCAACAACAGAAGGGGAAGAAATAACGAGCAACAACAGAGAGGAGAAGAAATCACTCGCGGCAACAAACAGAGAGGAGGAAAATCCTGAGCAACAACAGAGAGGGAAAGAAATCACTGAGGCAACAACAGAGAGGAGGAAGAAATCACTGAGCAACAACAGAGAGGGGGAAGCAATCACTGAGCAACAACAGAGAGGAGGAAGAAATCACTGAACAACAACAGAAGGGGAACAAACTAACCAAAACAAAACCCTGAACACTCGCCTCTGACGCGATATATAATAAAAGAAAAAAAAAGAAAGCTTACCTTTGTAAGAGCCAGAAGCTTTATTGCCTAACTCGCAGGATCAGATGACTGCCACTGCAGCACAGGTGCTCCTAAATTGCACCGGGTCGAGGTTACAGGGTAAATCACTTGCATTTCATTTGCAGTTCCCCTGGTTACGAAGTCTCCCGTATACCATTTCACCTGCTAATAGTCACCTTTGTTGCTTGTTTATCTGCTTGCAGCAGTCTTTATTGTTTGTTCACCTGCTAGCAGCCATCTTTGTTGCCGGTTTCACCTGCTAGCAGCCATCTTTGTGCCCAGATTCACCTGCTACAGCCATCTTTGTTGCCTGTTCACCTGCTAGCAGAATATGCGATCTTGGCTTAAATAGCAACGCTCATCTTGCCAGATAGGACAAGTGAAAATTTGTGTATGCAATAATTTCGCCAAAATCATTCTGAACCTACCGAAAAAAATAATTTATCGTCTCTGAAATATAAGTAAGAATCCTGTAAAAACGCTACACACCTGACAAGAAGTCCCTTCGATAAATCTACCTACTACCAATATATCTACTACCAACCACATATCCTACTACCACTACATCTACTCTCACAAATACATCTGCTTCTACAACTACTCGTGCATGCGATTAGCTGGCTACTTATATTATCTTGTAGACAAAGAAAATATTAAACAATGTCTGGTTAGTTCTGTACACATACCTACCAAAGACAGCAAAAACCAACCACAACATAATCCTCACAACACATATTACAACGCGCTTATTAACCAGCCACTGTGGGACTGTACTGACACTACACAAGTAAACCATGTGTTACATTCAGGGAACATTATCAAAAAAGTATCCCAGATATGTAAACAAATGTTCTAATTTTTATGTAATGGATATGTAATAAAAGTGTAAATATATACCCAGATATTACTCCTGTTACTCCATTTTAGAGTATAATTCAGGTCTTTTATTTTGTACAATATGCTAGCTGAGGTGGCAAAAATCTAAATCTAATATCTTGTCTCTTTTTCGTATACATGTCTTCCTCTTCTACTTTTCTTGTATCTTCCTCCCCTCCCGGGCATCTTCTCTCCCCATCTTCATTTCGTACAGCATCCGGGTCATCTCTCTTCCTCCTTCCACATCTGTTTATTCACCCCATCCAGTCTTCCTCTATGCTCGTAATTAAGAGAGTTATTCCAGTAGTTAGTGATAGGGTTGGCAGCTATTTCTGGCCTCTGTGCTGCATGACAATATACTCGCTGTTCCTGCTGCTGCTGGCTGTTACTGTGCCGCGCTGTGGCTGTTGCTGTGCTGCTGCTGTGCTGTTATTACAGACATACCTGCTGTTCTGCTGCTGTGATGTTGCTGTTCTGCTGCTGTACTGTTGCTGTTCTGCTGCTGTGCTGTTGCTTACTCTGCTGTTTGTGCTGTTGCTGCTCTGCTGCTGTGCTGTCGGTGCTCTGCTGCTGTGCTGTTGCTGTTCTGGTGCTGTGATGTCGCTGCTCTGCGGTCGCTGCGCTGTCTGCTGTCGTTCTGTTCTGCTGCTGTGCTGTTGCTGCTTGCTGCTGTGCTGTCGCTGCTCTGCTGCTGTGCTGTCGCTGTTCTGCTGCTGTGCTGTTGCTGCTCTGCTGCTGTGCTGTTGCTGCTCTGCTCTGTGCTGTCGCTGTTCTGCTCTGTCTGGTGCTGCTCTGCTCTGTGCTGTCGCGCTATGCTGCTGTGCAGTTGCTGCTCTGCGCTGTGTTGTGCGTTCTGCTGCTGTGCAGTTGCTGCTCTGCTGCTGTGCTGGCGCTACTTCCGCTCTGTGCTGTCGCTGCTCTGTCTGCTGGCGTTGCTGTCTGCTGCTGTGCTGTTTGCTGCTCTGCTGCTGTGCTGTTGCTGTTCTTCTGCTGCTGTGCGTTTTCTGTTCTGCGGCTGGGCTGGTTCGCTGCTCTGCTGCTGTGCTGTTGCGGTTCTGCTGCTGTGCTGTCGCGCTCTCTCTTGCTGTTGCTCTGGGCTGCGTGCTGTTGCTGCTGTGCTGTTTGCTGCTGTGCTGTTGCTGTTTTCTGCTGCTGCTGAGCTGTTGCAGTTTCTGTGCTGTCTGTTGCTGTCTGATGCTGTGGCCTGGCTGCTCTGCTGCGGTGCTGTTGCTGCTCTGCTGCTGTCTGTCGCTGCTCTGCTGCTGTGCTGTTGCCTGTTCTGTCGTCTCTCTGCGCTGTTCTGTTGCTGCTGTTCTGTTGCTGTTCTGCTGCTGTGCTGTGTTTTGCTGTTCGCTGCTGTCTGTCTGCTGCTGTGCTGTTCGGCTGCTGGTGCTTTGCTGTTCTGGCTGCTGAGCGGATTGCTGTTCCTCTGCTGTGCTGTTGCTGCTCTGCTGCTGTGCTGTTGCTGCTCTGCTGCTGTGCTGTTGCTGTTCTGCTGCTGTGCTGTTGCTGCTCTGCTGCTGTGCTGTTGCTGTTCTGCTGCTGTGCTGTTGCTGTTCTGCTGCTTGGCTGTTTTCTGTTCTGCTGCTGTGCTTTGCTGTTCTGCTGCGTGTGCTGTTTTGCTGCTCTGCTGCTGTGCTGTGCTGTTCTGCTGTTGTTGCTGTAGCTGCTCTGCTGCATGTGGCGGTTCTGCTGCTGTGCTGTTGTTGCTCTGCTGCGTGCTGTCGCTGCTCTGCTGCTGGCTGTTGCTGTTCTGGTGCTGTGCTGTCGCTGCTTCTGCTACTGTGTCTAGCCTGCTCTGTGCTGTCTGTTTGCTTGTGCTGCTGCTTGTGCGGGTGTTGCTCTGCTGGCTGTGCAGTCGCTTCTGCTCTGCTGCTGTGTCTGTCGCGCTGTTCGCTGCTGTGCTGTTGCTGCTCTGCGCTGTGGCTTTGCTGCTCTGCTCTGTCTTGGCGCTGCTCTGCGCTGTGCTGTTGCTGCTCTGCTGGCTGTGTGGTTGCATGTTCGCTGCTGTGCTGTTTCTGCTCTGCTGCTGGTACTGTCGCTGCTCCGCCTGCGTGCTGTCCGCGCTCTGCTGCTGTGCTGTTGCGTTCTGTCTGCCTGGCTGGCGTCGCTGCTCTGCTGCTGTGCTGGTGCTGGCTGTGCTGCTGTGCTGTTGCTGCTGTCTGGGGCTGTGCTTTTGCGGCACTGGCTGCTGTGCTGTTGCGGTTCTGCTGCTGTGCTGTTGCTGTTCTGCTGCTGTGGCTGTTGCTGTTCTTCTGCGTGGCTGTTGCTGCTCTGGCTGCTGTGCTGTTGCTGCTCGCTGCTGTGCTGTTGCTGTTCGGCTGCTGTGCGTTTCTGTTCGGCGTTGTGCTGTTGCTGCTCTGCTCGTGCTGTTGCTGCCTGCTGCCAGTGCTGTTGCTGCTCTGCTGCTGTGCCTTCGCTGTTCCTGCTGCTGTGCTGTTTCTGCTCTCTGCAGTGCAGTTGCTGTTCTGCGCGGTGCTGTGTGCGCTCTGCTGCTGTGCTGTTCTGTTCCTGCTGCTGTGCTGTTTCTGTTTGCTGTTTGCTGTTGCTGCTCTGCTGATGTCTGTCGCCTTGCGCTGCTGCTTGCTGTTGCTGTTCTGCTGCTTTCCTCGCTGCTCTGCTGCGGGTGCTGTTGCTGCAGTCTGCAGTGCTTGTTGCTCTGTGCGGCTGGCGCGTGGTGTTGCGGTTCTGCTGCTGTGCTGTTGCTGTTCTGGCTGCTGTGCTGTTTGCTGTTCCGCTGCTGTGCTGTTGCTGCGCTCTGCTGCAGTGCTGTTGCTGCTCTGCTGCTGTGCTGTCGCTGCTCTGCTGCTGTGTTGTTGCTGTTCTGTCGCTGCTCTGCTGCTGTGCTGTTGCTGCTGTGCTGTTGCTGTTCTGCTGCTGTGCTGTTGCTGTTCTGCTGCTGTGCTGTTGCTGTTCTGCTGCTGTGCTGTTGCTGTTCTGCTGCTGTGCTGTTGCTGTTCTGCTGCTGTGCTGTTGCCTGTTCTGCTGCTGTGCTGTTTCTTTCTGTTCTGCTGCTGTGCTGTTGCTGTCTGCTGCTGTCTGTTGCTGTTTCTGCGCTGCTGTGCTGTTGCTGCTCTGCTGCTGTGTGTTGCGCTCTGCTCTGTGCTGTTCTGTTCTGCTGCTGTCGTTTTGCTGCTCTGCGCTGTGCTGTCGCTGCTCTGCTGCTGTGCTGTCGCTGTTCTGCTGCTGTGCTGGCTGCTCTGCTCTGAGCTGTTGCTGGCTCTGCTCTGTGCTTCGCTGTTCTGCTGCTGTGCTTTGCTGCTCTGCTGCTGTGCTGGGTCGCTGCTATGCTGCTGTGCTTGCTGCTCTGCTGCTCGTGTTTGTTTGCTGTTTCTGCCTGCTGTCTGTTGCTGCTCTGCGCTGTGCTGTCGCTACCTCCGCGCTGTGCTGTCGCTGCTCTGCTGCTGTGCTGTTGCTGTTCTGCTGCTGTGCTGTTGCTGCTCTGCTGCTGTGCTGTTGCTGCTCTGCTGCTGTGCTGTTGCTGTTCTGCTGCTGTGCTGTTGCTGTTCTGCTGCTGTGCTGTCGCTGCTCTGCTGCTGTGCTGTTGCTGTTCTGCTGCTGTGCTGTCGCTGCTCTGCTGCTGTGCTGTTGCTGCTGTGCTGCTGTGCGGTGCTGCAGTGCTGTTGCTACGCTGTGCTGTTCTGTAGCTGCTGATTGCTGTACTGTTCTCTGCAGTGCTGTTGCTGTTCTGCTGCTGTGCTGTTGCGCTCTGCTGCTGGCTTTAGCTGCTCTAGCTCGGTCTGTTGCTGTTCAGCTGCTGTGCTGTTTCTGGTTCTGCTGTTGTGCTGTTGCTGCGCTGCCTGCGGTGCTGTTTGCTGCTCTGCTGCTGATGCGGTTGCCTGCTCTCTGCTGTGCTTGTCGCTGTTCTGCTGCTGTGCTGTTGCTGTTCTGCTGCTGTGCTGTTGCTGTTCTGCTGCTGTGCTGTTGCTGTTCTGCTGCTGTGCTGTTGCTGCTCTGCTGCTGTGCTGTTGCTGCTCTGCTGCTGTCTGTTTGCTGTTCTGCCTGCTTGCTGTGCTGCTCTGCTCGTGCAGTTGCTGTTCTCTGCTGTGCTGTTGCTGTTCTGCTGCTGTGCTGTTTCTGTTCTGCTGCTGTGCTGTTGCTGTTCTGCTGCTGTGCTGTTGCTGCTCTGCTGCTGTGCTGTTGCTGTTCTCTGTTTGCGTTGCTGCTCCGGCTGCTGTGCTGTTCTGCTGCGGTGCTGTTGTTGCTCGGCTGCCTGGTCTTCGCTGCTCTGCTGCTGTGCTGTGTGCTGTTCTGGTGCTGTGCTGTCGCTGCTCTGCTACTGTGCTATCGCTGCTTCTGCGGGGGGGGGGGGGGGGGGGCTGGAGCTGTTGCTGTTCTTCGGCTGTCTGTTTGCTGCTCTGCCTGCGGTGCTGTCCGCGGCTCTGCTGTCTGTGCTGTCGCTGTTCTCGCTTGCTGTTGCTGCTCTGCTGACTGTGCTGTTGCTAGCTCTCTTCTGTGCTGTCGCTGTTCTGCTGCTGTGCTGTTGCTGCGGCTCTGCTGCTGTGCTGTCGCTGCTCCTGCTGCTGTGCTGTTGCGCGCTCAGCTGCTGTGTTGTTGCTGTGTCTGCTGCTGTCGTTGCTGCTCGCGGCTGTACTGTCGCTGCTCACCGCTTGCTGTGCTGTCGCTGCTCTGCTGCGTCTGTTGCTGTTCTGCTGCTGTGCTGTTGCTGCCTCTGCTGCTGTGCTGTTGCTTTTCTGCTGCTTGCGTTTCTGTTCGGCTGTTGTGCTTTTCTGCTCTGCTGCGTGCTTTTCGCGGCCTGCTGCTTGGCTGTTGCTTTCTGCTGCTGTGCCGTCGCCTGCTCGCTGCGTGCTGTTCTGCGTTGCTGCTGTTGCTGATGCTGCGTGCTGCTGCTGCTGTGGTTGCTGTTTCTGCTGCTGTGGCTGTTTGCTTTCTGCTGCAGTGCTGTTGCTGCTCTGCTCTGTGCTGTTCTGCCTGCTGCTGTCTGGTCGCTGCTCGCTGCGGTGTTGTGCTGTTCTGGTCGCTGCTTCTGCTGCTGTGCTGTTGCTGCTTGCTGCTGTGCTGTTGCGTTGTCGGCTTGCAGTGGCTGTTCTGCTTGCTGGGCTAGTTCTGTTCAGCTGCTGTGACGTTGTCTGTTTTTCGCTGCTGTGCTGTTGCTGTTCTGCTGCTGTCTGTTGCTGTTCTGCTGCTGTGCTTTCTGTTCAGCTGCTGTCTGTTGCTGTTCTGCTGCGTGCTGTTGCTTTCTGCTGCGGTGCTGTTGCTGCTCCGCGCTGTCTGTTGCTGCCTCTGCTCCTCTGGCTGTTGCAGTTCGCTGCTGTCTGTTGCTGCTTTGCTGTGCTGTTCTGCTGCGTTGTGGCTGTCTGTTCTGTGCTGTGCTGTTGCTGTTCTGCTTGTGGCCTGTTGCGCTCTGCTGCTGTGCTGTTTCTGTCTGCTGCTGTCTGTTCTGCTGCTGTGCGTTGCTGTTCGTTCTGCTGCCTGTGCTGTTATGCTGCTTGTGCTGTGCTGTTCTGCTGCTGCTGTTGCTGTCCAGCTGCTGTGCT
>NC_069420.1:12734572-12737072 GCF_026875155.1 Cherax quadricarinatus
CATGTTTATAGAGGGGCCACAGATATATCAGATCACTTCTAGTTGTAGCTACACTGAGAGTAAAAGGTAGATGGGTACAAGGAGAATAGAAGCATCAGGGAAGAGAGAGGTGAAGGTTTATAAACTAAAAGAGGAGGCAGTTAGGGTAAGATATAAACAGCTATTGGAGGATAGATGGGCTAATGAGAGCATAGGCAATGGGGTCGAAGAAGTATGGGGTAGGTTTAAAAATGTAGTGTTAGAGTGTTCAGCAGAAGTTTGTGGTTACAGGAAAGTGGGTGAGGGAGGGAAGAGGAGCGATTGGTGGAATGATAATGTGAAGAGAGTAGTAAGGGAGAAAAAGTTAGCATATGAGAAGTTTTTACAAAGTACAAGTGATGCAAGGAGGGAAGAGTATATGGAGAAAAAGAGAGAGGTTAAGAGAGTGGTGAAGCAATGTAAAAAGAGAGCAAATGAGAGAGTGAGTGAGATGTTATCAACAAATTTTGTTGAAAATAAGAAAAAGTTTTGGAGTGAGATTAACAAGTTAAGGAAGCCTAGAGAACAAATGGATTTGTCAGTTAAAAATAGAAGAGGAGAGTTATGAAATGGAGAGTTAGAGGTATTGGGAAGATGGAGGGAATATTTTGAGGAATTGTTAAATGTTGATGAAGATGGGGAAGCTGTGATTTCGTGTATAGGGCAAGGAGGAATAACATCTTGTAGGAGTGAGGAAGAGCCAGTTGTGAGTGTGGGGGAAGTTCGTGAGGCAGTAGGTAAAATGAGAGGGGGTAAGGCAGCCGGGATTGATGGGATAAAGATAGAAATGTTAAAAGCAGGTGGGAATATAGGTTTGGAGTGGTTGGTGCAATTATTTAATAAATGTATGGAAAAGGGTAAGGTACCTAGGGATTGGCAGAGAGCATGTATAGTTCCTATGTGCTCTTGAGAGATTCTGAAGAGAAGTTGCAGAGATTGGTGGATGAATTTGGTAGGGTGTGCAAAAGAAGAAAATTAAAAGTGAATACAGGAAAGAGTAAGGTTATGAGGATAACAAAAAGATTAGGTGATGAAAGATTGGATATCAGATTGGATTGAGAGAGTATGGAGGAGGTGAATGTATTCAGATATTTGGGAGTGGACGTGTCAGCGGATGGGTCTATGAAAGATGAGGTGAATCATAGAATTGATGAGGGGAAAAGGGTGAGTGGTGCACTTAGGAGTCTGTGGAGACAAAGAACTTTGTCCTTGGAGGCAAAGAGGGGAATGTATGGGAGTATAGTTTTACCAACGCTCTTATATGGGTGTGAAGCATGGGTGATGAATGTTGCAGCGAGGAGAAGGCTGGAGGCAGTGGAGATGTCATGTCTGAGGGCAATGTGTGGTGTGAATATAATGCAGAGAATTCGTAGTTTGGAAGTTAGGAGGAGGTGCGGGATTACCAAAACTGTTGTCCGGGGCTGGGGAAGGGTTGTTGAGGTGGTTTCGGACATGTAGAAAAGAGCAAACAGAGTGATTTAAGATGTATCAGTCTGTGGGGAAGGGAAGGGGGGTAGGGATCGGCCTAGGAAAGGTTGGAGGGGGGGTAAAGGGGTTTTGTGTGCGGGGGGCTTAAACTTCCGCGGGCGCTGAGAGTTTTTTGTAGGATGAAGGGAAACAAAGTTTTTAATACTTGACGTTGGGTTGGGTGTGAGCAAATAATATTTAGAAGGGGTTCGGGAAAAGGGCCCCGGGATTTAAGTCCTGGAAGGGGAAGTACAGTGCCTGAAATCTAAAGGAGGGGTGTTAAATTTTCATTTTAAAAAAAATGTAGGAAAGCCCCTTCGGCAAAACAGTGATGGAGGAATGTTGGTGAAAGTTTTTCTTTTTCGGCCCCCCCTGGCCTTGGTGGGAATCGGCTAGTGTTAAAAAAAAAAATTATATAATATGCGAAAACAACCCCTGGGGGAGTAGAATGAAGCCTTTGGGCTTTCGTGTTTTCAATCAACACACACAGGGGCTTTCAAAAATTTCAGGGAAAAAGGAGGATGTCCAAGCAAGTACGTCCCCAAAGGGTTGCATCACAAAGCCTAGAGCTATCATGTACTCCCCCAGGGGGGTTTTTTTGGAATACGATTGGTTAGATACATTGGGTTTATTCAGTTATAGAATAGACACAGTGATTGGTAGGTACATGAGGGAGGATACGTGAGGGGAGGGACAGCGATTGGGAGAAAACAATAAAATAAGGGAATCACTGTTTGGAAACAAAAACTTCCCCTTTTGGGTTTTCCCCCCGACGGGTTAATTGCAAATGGTATTGTTCCCGGTAAGGCGGTTTTGCAGAACCTTCTCCTTGTGCCCGGAACACCCTATATCTCTCTCTCCCCAATCTTTTTTCCTCTTTCGTATTTTATCTGCGTTTGGCCCCCCTCTCTCTCTATCTCTCTTTCTCTCTCTCCCTCCCTCCCTTTGATGGATGGAAATAACCTTCACGAGCTTACTGAAGTTCCTCTTGTATCTGCAGTGGAGCTTACCACCT
>NC_069420.1:12742072-12762072 GCF_026875155.1 Cherax quadricarinatus
TTATCAGGGGAGGAAGCATCAAGATGACGTGTTACCTGGAAGGAGGAATCAAGGTGACGTGTAACCTGAGAGGAGGCATCAAGATGACGTGTTACCTGGGGAGGAGGCATCAAGGTGACGTGTTACCTGCGGAGGAGGCATCAAGGTGAAGTGTTATCTGGGGAGGAGGCATCAAGGTGACGGGTTACCTGTGGTGGAGGCATCAAGGTGACGTGTTACCTGGGGAGGAGGCATCAAGGTGACGTGTTACCTGCGGAGGACGCATCAAGGTGATGTGTTATCTGGGGAGGAGGCATCAAGGTGACGTGTTACCTGGGGAGGAGGCATCAAGGTGACGTGTTACCTGCGGAGGAGGCATCAAGGTGATGTGTTATCTGGGGAGGAGGCATCAAGGTGACGTGTTACCTGGGGAGAAGACATCAAGGTGACGTGTTACCTGCGGAGGAGGCATCAAGGTGATGTGTTATCTGTGGAGGAGGCATCAAGGTGACGTGTTACCTGGGGAGGAGGCATCAAGATGACGTGTTATCTGGGGAGGAGGCATCAAGGTGACGTGTTACCTGGGGAGGAGGCATCAAGATGACGTGTTACCTGGGAGGAGGCATCAAGGTGACGTGTTACCTGGGGAGGAGGCATCAAGGTGACGTGTTACCTGAGAGGAGGCATCAAGATGACGTGTTATCAGGGGAGGAAGCATCAAGATGACGTGTTACCTGGAAGGAGGCATCAAGGTGACGTGTAACCTAAGAGGAGGCATCAAGGTAACGTGTTACCTGGGAGGAGGCATCAAGGTGACGTGTTATCTGGGGAGGAAGCATCAAGGTGACGTGTTACCTGGAAGGAGGCATCAAGGTGACGTGTAACCTGGGAGGCATCAAGGTGACGTGTTACCTGGGAGGAGGCATCAAGGTGACGTGTTACCTGGGAGGAGTCATCAAAGTGACGTGTTGCCTGGGGAGGAGGTATCAAGGTGACGTGTTACATGGGAAGGGGCATCAAGGTGACATGTTACCTGGGAGGAGGCATAAAGGTGACATGTTACCTGGAAGGCGGCATCAAGGTGACGCTTTACCTGGAAGGAGACATCAAAGTGACATGTTACCTGGGAGGAGGCATCAAGGTGACGTGTTACCTGGGGAGGAGACATCGAGGTGACGTGTTACCTGTTGAGGAAGCATCAAGGTGACGTGTTACCTGGAAGGAGGCATCAAGGTGACATGTTACCTGGGAGGAGGCATCAAGGTGACGTGTTACCTGGGGAGGAAGCTTCAAGGTGACGTGTTACATGGGGAGGAGGCATCAAGGTGATGTGTTACCTGGGAGGAGGCATCAAGGTGACTTGTTACCTGGGGAGGAAGCATCAAGGTGACGTGTTACCTGGAAGGAGACATCAAGGTGATATGTTATCTGGGAGGAGGCATCAAGGTAAAGTGTTACCTGGGAGGAGGCATCAAGGTGACATGTTACCTTGGAGGAGACATCAAGGTGACGCGTTACCTGGGAGGAGACATCAAGGTGACATGTTACCTGGGAGGAGACATCAAGGTGACGTGTTACCTGGGAGGAGACATCAAGGTGAAATGTTACCTGGGAGGAACCATCAAGGTGATGTGTTACCTGGGGAGGAGGCATCAAGATGACGTGTTACCTGGGGAGGAGGCATCAAGGTGACGTGTTATCTGGGGAGGAGGCATCAAGTGACGTGTTACCTGGGAGGAGGCATCAAGGTGATGTGTTACCTGGGGAGGAAGCATCAAGGTGACGTGTTACCTGGAAGGAGACATCAAGGTGATATGTTATCTGGGAGGAGGCATCAAGGTAAAGTGTTTCCTGGGAGGAGGCATCAAGGTGACATGTTACCTTGGAGGACACATCAAGGTGACGCGTTACCTGGGAGGAGGCATCAAGGTGACATGTTACCTGGGAGGAGACATCAAGGTGACGTGTTACCTGGGAGGAGGCATCAAGGTGACGAGTTACTTGGGAGGAGGCATCAAAGTGACGTGTTACCTGGGAGGAGACATCAAGGTGACTTGTTACCTGGGAGGAGGCATCAAGGTGACATGTTACTTGGGAGGAGACATCAAGGTGACGTGTTACCTGGGAGGCATCAAGGTGACGTGTTACCTGGGAGGAGACATCAAGGTGACGTGTTACCTGGGGAGGAGACATCAAGGTGACGTGTTACCTGGGGAGGAGGCATCAAGGTGACGTGTTATTTGGGGAGGAAGCATCAAGGTGACGTGTTACCTGGGAGGAGACATCAAGGTGACGTGTTACCTGGGAGGAGACATCAAAGTGAAATGTTACCTGAGAGGAGGCATCAAGGTGACGTGTTACCTGGGGAGGAGGCATCAAGGTGACGTGTTACCTGGGGAGGAGGCATCAGGGTAACGTGTTACCTGGGGAGGAGGCATCAAGATGACCTGAGGAGATGGAAGGGTGCGTTCACAGTAGATGTAGAAAAGGGCGTGTAGTATGTGTCCAACGTACACACAGCACATGTGGGAATAAGAGAGAGAGAGAGAGAGAGAGAAGAGAGGAGAGAGAGAGAGAGAGAGAGAGAGAGAGAGAGAGAGAGAGAGAGAGAGAGAGAGAGAGAGGAGAGAGAGAGAGAGAGAGAGAGAAAGAAAGAAAGTGTGTGTGTGAGAGAGAGAGAGAGAGTCTGAACGCAAGGCCGCGTTCACAATACAAGTCAGACGAGACATTCTACTTTAAGCACATCCCCCTCCCACATATCCTCTCCCCTTACTCAGTCCTCTCTATAACAACACAATACACACAACAAACACACATACGCACCCATACACACACACACACACACACACACGCACACAAACACACACACACACACACACACACACACACACACACACACACCCCACACACACACACAACACCGCACACAAACACACACACACACACACACACATACACACACACACACACACACACACACATACACACACACGCACACACACACACACACACACACACACACACACACACACTACACACACACACACACACACACACACACACATACACACACACACGCACACACACACGCACACACACACACACACACACACACACGTACACACACACACACACACACACATACACACACGCACACACACACACACACACACATACACACACGCACACACACACACAACACACACACACACACACACACACACACACACACACATACACACACACACACATAGTAGACACACTACAGATTCTTCCCTCTCATTGTAGATTCACGCAGCTTTTCATTACCTTCCGTTTAATTACTTTTTCCACTTCATTGCTATTCTTAATTACTTTCAATGTTTAATTACTTTTATCTTATCAAGAGAGCGTAAACACCAAAGTTTATTCCCACAGTTCACCTCGTTCTTACGTACCGCATTTTCCGGCATATAAGGCGAGCCCCCCACAAAAAGTCTTGTAAAATCATTCTGCGCCTTATATACTCAAGGTCAGGCTTTGTGTTACGCTTTAGCGTAAAAAAGGTAATTAGCCCTTGATTATGATGACTGATTTACCGTTATGAAACTTCTCGTGCGCCTTATATGCCGGAAAATACCGTATATTAACACGATTTATTCTTTGTTTCGTCTCTCTGAATATTTATTTTCTAGGTGGTACTTAACGTATACAGAGGATATATATACACTGAGAGGTGTATATATATATCTTGTGTATATACACTTAGGACTTAATCATCTGTTAAAGTGTTCTTGTACAGTGGTGAACAGGTGACCGCGCAGCCTAAACGGCAAAGGTGCAGTGGATAGGTTTGAAACCCCCCATTAACCAACCATTTATGCGTACTTGAGGCTGAGGTTAAAACTCTTTACGTCTGTAGCAACGAGTTTTTGCGTCTGTCAACAGGGTAACGTTGCGACAAATCCGCTTTCCGACGTCCGAGTCACGAGGTGTGTGTGTGTGTTCCCTAGCTACTTGATGTCTGGTATCTCAGTAGTGACCGTGGCTTGGTGCACCGTGTCGGTAGACATTCCGTGTCTTCCGTGGTTTGGTACACCGTGTCAGCAAGCCTTCCGTATTTCCCGTGACTTGGTACACCGTGTCAGTAGTTTTCCGTGTTTCTCGTGGCTTGGTACACAGTGTCAGTAAAGTTTCCGTGTTTCTCGTGGCTTGGTACAGAGTGTCAATAAGCCTTCCGTGTTTACCGTGGGTTGGCGCACCGTGTCGGTAAATCGACCGTGCCTGTCGATAACCGTGTATTTGGTTCTTCCCTCTCAATAACCATATTATATGACACTTCGTGTCTTCGTGTCAGATATGGCCACATGCGTGGCAGCAGAGTCCTGGTGTCCTTGTAATAGCATCCTTGCAGTGTACGTATATCCACGTCCATAAATCTAGGTCCATGTCCTTGTATCCGTGTCCTTGTAGTAATATGTTTTGTCCTTTTGTGCATGGCAACGTCCGTGGTTCTCACCGGTGCTACCTTGTCGCTGATCTACGGACACGGAAGAAAGCGTCCGTGTTAATCAGGTGACGAAAACAATTTGGCCACGGACTAGGGGATCAACTGAGTGGCGTAATGCGTGGTCATTCTGGTCAGTGAACCACGGAAATAAATTTCTCGTTAGCAATCAGAAAATCAGGAAACGAGGACATGGAGAACAGGGAGAAGGGGGGTGGGGAAATCAAGGAACGAAAATATGAATCAAAGACAATCAGGAAAAGTATACATGCCTTGTAAGAGTGGCAGAGTCTGACGGGTCTTGAAGATTTACAAAAGTCTGTGCTTTTGTTTGTTTCTCTCTGTAATACTTAATATTAGTCACATAAAGAGGTAAATATTACCCTTTCCTCTTGAGAGCCGTTACGTGTTAGGACTGTTAACGGGAAAAAAAGATAAAAACAGGGTCCCAAACGGAGAAAGTGACCTCTCTAGGCTGCCAGTATTACCTCAGCATTCTTTGGTACGAGCGAGCAGTGGTTTGGTAGGCTGGTTAATGGGGTTTAAAGCTTATCGACTGTACTAGGGATCATTAAGGCTGCACGTCACTTGTTCACCACCAGTCAAGAATACTCAATTCTCCAAAGTACTGATTTAAGTGACCTCTCAGCGTACGTACACTGAGAGTTATACACTTCACACAACACAAATAACCCGCACATGAAAGAGAGAAGCTTACGACGACGTTTCGGTCCGACTTGGACCATGACTTTGTCAATGGTCCAAGTCGGACCGAAACGTCGTCGTAAGCTTCTCTCTTTCATGTGCGGGTTATTTGTGTATCGTTCCAGTCACGGTATTGTGCCTTTTTGTTAGTTATACACTTCATTGTACATATATACATCCTGCGGGTGGTGACTGGATCGCTGAGGCTGGTATTTAGGAAAGGATTCACTCGTGTTGACGTTCTTCATCCTGCCTGGATTAATCCAGAAAGTACGTGGATTCCAACCTGGATCTTCGACTCTCCGCAACTTTGTAAACACCGATCTTAAGCCTGAAAATCCGGCCATTACGCTGTGTAATCCCCGTGGAAGCCTCACACTGTGCTCACTTAGCTTTGGTTGCAGGGGTCGATTTACAGCTCCTGGCATCGCCTCTTCGCTGTCGTTACTATTTCGCTCTCCCTGCTCCATGAGCTTTATCATACCTCTTCTTAAAGCTATGTATGGATCCTGCCTCAACTACAGCACTTCCCAGGATATTCCACTTCGTGGCAACTCTATGACTGAAGAAATACTTCCTAACATCCCTGTTATTCATCTGAGTCTTCAACTTCAACTGTGACCCCCTGTTGCTGTGTCTCATCTCTGGAACATCCTGTCTTTGTCCACCTTGTTGATTCCTCTCAGTATTTTATATGTCGTTATCATATCCACCCTATCTCTCCTGTCCTGTGTCGTCAGGTCGATTTCCCTTAACCTGTCCTCGTAGGACATACTCCTTAGCTCCGGGACTAGTCTTGTTGCAAACTTCTGCATTTTCTCTAATTTCCTTATGTGCTTTACTAGGTGTGGGTTCCAAACTGGTGCTGCGTACTCCAATATATGCGTGTGTACTCACCTAATTGTACTCACCTAATTGTGGTTGCAGGAGTCGAGACTCAGCTCCTGGCCCCGCCTCTTCACCGACCGCTACTAGGTCCTCTCTCCCCCTGCTCCATGAGCTTTATCATACCTCGTCTTAAAACTATGTATAGTTCCTGCCTCCACTACATCGCTTTCCAGACTATTTCACTTCCTAACTACTCTATGACTGAAGAAATACTTCCTAACATTCCTTTGACTCATCTGACTCTTCAGCTTTAAATTGTGACCCCTTGTTTCTGTGTCCCATCTCTGGAACATCCTGTCTCTGTCCACCTTGTCTATTCACGCGTATTTTGTATTGTCGTTATCATGTCTTCCCTGACCCTCCTGTCCTTCAGTGTTGTCAGACCGATTTCCCTTAACCTTTCTTCATAGGACATTCCCCTTAGCTCCGGAACTAGCCTTGTTGCAAACTTTTGCATTTTTTCTAATTTCTTGGCGTGTTTGACCACGTGTGGGTTCCAAACTGGTGCTGCGTACTCCAGTATGGGCCTGACGTACGCAGTGTATAAAGTCTTGAACGATTCCTTACTGAGGTACCGGAACGCTATTCTCAGGTTTGCCAGGCGCCCATATGACGCAACAGTTATCTGGTTGATGTGTGCTTCTGGGGATGTACTCGGTATTTGTGTGTGTTAAGTGTGTGCTGTAATCAACTATTTGTAGTTGCAAAGGTCGATTCATAGCTCATGGCCCCGCCTCTTCACTAGTTGCTGCTAGGTCCACTCTCTCCTTGCTCCAAGAGCCTTATCGTACCTCATCTTAAAGCCATGTATGGATCCTGCCTCCACTACTTTACTCTCGTGTGTGTGTGTGTGTGTTGTGTGTGTGTGTGTGTATGTGTGTGTGTGTGTGTGTGTGTGTGTGTGTGTGTGTGTGTGTGTGTGTGTGTGTGTGTGTGTGTGTGTGTGTGTGTGTGTGTGTGTGTGTGTGTCTGTGTGGCTGTTCTTTCAAATTATCTTTAATCTTATCTCTTCCAATCACCAACAGTCTGAGTGATCAGAGACAGCGCCACCATTCACGGACGGATATTAGAGCCTCCAGCACTCCCTCGCAGGTTAAATATAACACAATATAAATCTATTTTATGTTCATCTTTATTTCCTCTTTCATTCTGTTTTTTTTCACTCTTATCTCTCTGTCTGTGTGTTACTCTGCATATCTGTTCATCCCCCTATGTCTCTTTTTCTACCCGTTTGTCCTTCAGTATGTATCTTCCTCTCTTTCTCTTTCATTCTTTCTCTCTCTCTCTTTCTAAATTATCTTAAATGGTTGTCTGCCTATCCCGTCTCTCCCTCTCATTTCATCTAGGTCTTATATCCTATTTCTTTCTTTCTCTCTCTCTCTCTCTCTCTCTCTCTCTCTCTCTCTCTCTCTCTCTCTCTCTCTCTCTCTCTCTCTCTCTCTCTCTCTGTTTACGAAAATGCAGCTTAAATTTTGTGCTTTTCTCAAGCTTCCATTCTTTCCTCTCAAGCAATTTTTTTCTTAAAGTTTTACGGGAAGTTCGTTATAATTATTTCTTCATTAGCTTTTTGTGTTACCTGAGTGTGACACGGGAGTGAGGAGTTAAACTATCTGTCCCCGTGTTTATAGTTCATCATCCTCCTCCTCCATCTTGTCATTTATGTTTCTCTCCTCCTTAAATTCCTCCATGTTACCTTGCTTACACGCCAACAGCACGTCAACTCGTGAAAAAACACTTGTCTCCACTTACTCCGATCTAACAGGCATGCTGGATGCCAAAGTTCCTAGCACTCAACATCTTCCTTCATAACCTCCTTCTAACCACTTTTAGGAAGACCACAACCCCTCCTTCTCTCTACCCGAAATTGATACGCCCTCCTGGTGTTTATCCTCCCTAAATGCCCAACCCATCCTAACTCCTCCTCGACCCTCTGATGTGTGTACATATTGAGTTCTGGAGAAGTGGAGACATGTTGCTGTTATTGAACTGTGTAGGCACCCTTACACAGTGGGAAACGGCTCATATATATATATATATATATATATATATATATATATATATATAATATATATATATATATATATATATATATATATATATATATATAATATATATATATATATCTTATCTGACATTCAGATATGCCAACATATTGTTAAGAAACTCGTAAAAATCATTAAACATGATTTAACGTGACGATGGTGTTACAAATGGTGCGTTACTTACCAAGAGTGGTAGTCACAAGCGTTCTTCTGACGCCAGCCAGCGTGCCCAGCTGCCATCGTCACTTGACCTTCAGAGAGGCGGGGCAGAACAGTGTACTACTCTAGGAAAAGTGTTCTGGATTGAAGGTTGTGAAGAGTGACAGAA
Organism: Cherax quadricarinatus; assembly: GCF_026875155.1. Classification (NCBI taxonomy): domain Eukaryota; kingdom Metazoa; phylum Arthropoda; class Malacostraca; order Decapoda; family Parastacidae; genus Cherax; species Cherax quadricarinatus. The sequence continues at coordinate 12,750,501 of NC_069420.1, forward strand.
ACACATCTGTCAGTACGTACCTGTCACCTGTCACCTGTTATTGGATCTATCGAGGCGAGGTAATGGTGACATGCCCTTAAGGTGACGGGAAAAAAAGTGTTGAACTCAAACAGGCCAATGGATACAAGAAATCGAATTGGCGGAAAATCCTGGGAACTCTGAAAGAAAGGAAGTAGACAGAGAAGATGGCGGCCATGAAGGAAGGCTCCTATTATTGTATACATGAATAGCAGACAATACCGACAAGATGAAGAATTAGACACATATACAACGGCTGGGTATCTATATTTGTAGACGTTTTGCCATCAAGTGGTTTTATCAATACAAATTTACGGACATAATGGGAACAATGTAGAACCATGTACCAAAGATTAGGTAATCAGTCCCTCAACCTCAACCTGAGGGACTGATTACCTCGTCTTTTGTATATAGTTCTACAGTCTTCCCATTATATCCTTGAATTTGTATAGATAAGGCCAACGAAACGTCTACAAGATATTCATCCCCTATTACTGTTATTTTATTTTGAAAGAGGCGTTTGAACCCTCCAAGGAACATATCTCCCTTGGGCAATCGGGTTCAACAGCAGGGTTTAATTCCTCGGATCCTGTGCATCACTCTATCAACAATGACCACGTTGATATCGCAGTAGAATGAGGCAACCACATCATGTCCACACAAAGAGAAGTGTGGGGCACTGCGCTAACTGTTGCTCTGCTGTGTAGTGATATTCAGAGTAATCCAGGAAGATAAGAATCCAGACAGATAAGAGGCACATTCTGTGATCTTAGTGCTCACCGCGGCTCAGGAGTAGACAGTGATAGTCGGGCAGGTGCCTGTGACTTAGGTGAAAGGTGGGTGAGGTGCACCCAGTGTGTGTGATGTGCACCTAGTGTAAGGTACACCAAGTGTGAGGTTCAGTCCCAGTGTAAGGTGCACCCAGTGTGTGTGAGGTGTACCCATTGCCTGCGAGGTGCACACACACTGCCTGTGAAGCTCACACAATGCCAACGAAGTGCACCCAGTGTCTGTGAGGTACACACAGTGCCTGTGAGGTACACACAGTGTCTGTGAGGTACACACAGTGCCTGTGAGGTACACACAGTGTCTGTGAGGTACACGCAGTGTCTGTGAGGTACATACAGTGTCTGTGAGGTACATACAGTGCCTGTGAGGTACACGCAGTGTCTGTGAGGTACATAAGGTGTCTGTGAGGTACATACAGTGCCTGTGAGGTACACGCAGTGTCTGTGAGGTACATAAGGTGTCTGTGAGGTACATACAGTGCCTGTGAGGTACACGCAGTGCCTGTGAGGTACAGTGTCTGTGAGGTACACAGTGTCTGTGAGGTACACGCAGTGCCTGTGAAGTACACACAGTGTCTGTGAGGTACACACAGTGTATGTGAGGTACACAAAGTGTCTGTGAGGTACACGCAGTGCCTGTAAACACACAGTGCATAAATAATAATAAGTACGACGAATTAGTGGCAACTTTAACACCGTGTGCAGTTGCTTGCTTAACAAAATCATGAAGTCACAGAGACTGCATAGTTACCAAATCGAACTGCATCACAACACGCCACAAACAATGCAACATTACATGTACACTGCAATAACGATCTCAGGAACAGCAATGAACACATCAAAGGCGAACTATATAAGGGATGTACCTAGATCTGATGTATTTTTCGCACACAGTAACTGCGCTTTTCACCAATTTATTTGTAATATATGTTCCTTAACAGTGTCAACATTTACTTATAGTTAGCTAGACGATGTGTTTTTTTACTGCACAATGGAACCACTGGGAAATTTTTGTACAGTTCAGAGCATTTTTTAAAGGAAGTTTTTCCACGAGTGTTTCTTCAGTTCCCGTGGCGAAACGTTTCCTCTCATAAATGTCCTAAGCTGTACATAAGTGTCTTTCCTTTTCACATCTTGTGGGTCACCAGCCATTTTGTTAACCATGAAATAAACTGACAACAATTTTGCTCGTTTCAAGTAAAAAGGGTATCGAGATTTTCTCAATTTAGGAGAAAAAAAGTTCCTAAAAAGTCGGAAATTAGTGTTTAGTACACAAATAACCCACATAAAGAGAGAAATTATGACGACGTTTCGGGCCACTTGGACATTTTAAAAATACACCAAGTCGGAACGTCGTCGTGATTCCCTTCTTTATGTGCGGGTATTTTTTGATCGTTCCAGTCACGGTTTTTGTGTCTTTTATTGTTATTTAGTGTTTTTTAGTAAAAAAATAAGGTAGCGATACCTCGGTTTTCTGTATCTTAGCTGACAGTGACTGACGATGAAGTCAAAACAAAAGATAAAACATATAATTTGGCCGGGAAGGGGAGGAGGGGGGTACGTGTTTATAAAAGAATGACTTGGGTTTCCCCCCGACACGACTTGTATACAATCGGGGAAACAGTGGCTTGAAGGTTTAATGTCTAAAGAGGAAACCCTACTAGTGGGGGAATCCGGTTTGCCCACCCCACTTACGACCATTCTTAAAACACTGAGTGGGGGCTGTCTAGAATGGACAAAAGTGAGGCCCCCAGACTTGTTGATTTTATATCAAAAAAATCTAAGGATGAGCAATTTCACTCAACTAATTAATGAAAACCCAAGTTCCCGTAACCGGGTTTGGGAGCGCACTGTTCACCACTGACGCCCCCGTTCAATTCCCCCCCTGGGGGAAACACGGGCGTGTTTCCTTAAAAAAACCCCTGCTGTCCCCGTCCGCCACACAAGTAAGTCCTGGGGTTTGCGATCTGTGTGGGTCGATCCCGGGGGCAAAATTTTAAACCCAAGTTGCCCGAAAGCCCACATAACAAGGAGCTTTTACATGAGTCATGTGTAGCTATGGGTTTTAAAAAGTTTTATAGTTTGTGAATTAAAAAAAATTTTATTATTTTACTTTTTTTCATTTTTATTATTTTTTTTATTACCCAGATAGCATACTCAGTCATCACACTTAACCCACTAACTAACGAAAAATAACAAAAAGTCATGCGCCCCGATTTCCCTGACCATTGGGCACAACAAAACAAAAAACCCGAGGAAAAGGAAAAAAAGTGGGCAAAAAAAAAGTGGGGACTGAGGGCTAAAGAAACACTAAAAAGTAAAAAAAAACTTTTTCAAACATTTGGGATTTTTGTTTGTTCTTTTAGGTATGCTAGTAGCGGTTTCTTTTAGTGCAGAGAGAGGTGGGAAAATGAGGAGGAGTTTAAGGAATCAGCCCATAGGTTGGAGTTGATATGTTCGTGCGTCAATCCCTCAATCCCCACTAGTGGGGAAACCACTGGTGGCGACACACTTCCCGGATAAAGATACAAGATATAAGCCACTGGCTGGCGACACACTTTCCCGGATAAAATACAAAACGGAAAGCCCCTGGTGGCGACACATTTCCCGGGTAAAGAAAAGACGGATAAGCCATGGTGGCGCCATTTTAGGATAAAAAATACAGACTGGAAAGCCCCTGGCTGGCGACACACTTCCCGGTAAAGAACAAGCGGATAAGCCCCTGGTGGCGAACTTTCCCGGGGAAAAAATCAAGACTGGAAAGCCAGGTGGGGACACATTCCAGGATAAAGATCTAACGATAAACCCCTGGCTGGCAACACACTTCCCGGAAAAGATACTAGACGGATAGCATTGGCTGGCGACCACTTCCAGGATAAAGATACTAGATGGGTAAGCCATGGCTGGACACATTCCAGGAAAAGGGTACAAGACGGAAAGCCACTGCTGGCGAACACTTCCCGGGGTAAGATACTAGCTGGATAAGCCCCGGCTGGCGACCGCTTCCAGGGAAAAAAATACAAGACGGATAACCCCTGGGTGGCGACACATCAGGATAAAGAACTAGGTGGATAAAAACCCCTGGCTGGCGACACGTCCAGGTTAAAAAACTAGATGATAAGCCATGGCTGGCGACACACTTCCAGGGTAAGATATAGACTGGAAAAACCCTGGCTGGCGAACATTCCAGGTAAGATACTAGACTGGATAAGCCATGGCTGGCGAAAAAAATTCCAGGGGTAAGAATAGATGGATAAACCATGGCTGGGCAACACTCAGGATAAAGGACCCTAATGTGCATAAGTGTCTTATTACCAAATTAACGTTTTTTTAAAACCTTTATTAAAACAAATACGTAAATTTTAACAACTTTAACAAGACGCCCAGTGTACGTGATGCCGGGGATTGTTTTAACAAGACGCTCCCGTTTCGTGTTTCGGGACTTGTTTTAACCAGGGGGGCTCCAGTGTACGGATGCCCGGGGCATGTTTTAAAAAGGCGCTCCAGGCGTGATGCCCGGGACTTGTTTTAACAAAGGGGCTCCAGTGACGTGATACCGGGGGCATTGTTTTTAAGAAGGCGTCCATGTACTGATGCCGGGAATTTTTTTAAAAGAGCTCCAGTTAGTGATGCCGGGGGCTTGTTTTAACAAGGGTCCCGTGTACGTGATCCGGGACATTGTTTTAAAAAAAGGCGTCCAGTGACTGTGCCGGGACATTTTTAAAAGGGCTCCAGTGTACTGTGCCGGGACATTTTTTAAAAAAGGCGCTCCTGTACGTATGCCCGGGACATTTTTTTCAGACCCCAGTGTACGTATGGCGGGACATTTTTTAAAAAGGCGTCCATGTACGTGATACCGGGGAAAGTTTTAAAAAAGACGCCCAGGTCGTGATGTGGGACATTTTTTTAAAAAAAGGCGCTCCGGACGTATCCGGGACTTGTTTTAACAAGAGTCCAGTGACGTTATGCCGGGACATTTTTTTTAACAAGACGCGCCCGTGTACGTGCTGCCGGGACATTGTTTTAACAAGGCGCTCCAGTTGGTTACGTGATGATGCGGGACATATGTTTTAACAACGCTCCAGTGTACGTGCTGCCGGGACATTGTTTTAAAGGCAGCCCATGTACTGATGCAGGGACATTGTTTTATACCAAATCCTGGAAACATTGTCACATAGGAGAAATTAGGATTAAAAAGCGAATCCTGGTGATAATTGATTAGGTGTTACACCATATATCAGTATTTGAGACCAACTGCAGAGAAGACTGAGAACAAATAGGAAGAAATGTCACATAGGCAAGAATGTCACATAGGCAAGAATGTCACATAGGCAAGAATGTCACATAGGCAAGAATGTCACATAGGCAAGAATGTCACATAGGTAGGAATGTCACATAGGCAAGAATGCCACATAGGCATGAATGTCACACAGGCATGAATCTCACAAAGGTAGGAATGTCACATAGGTAGGAATGTCACATAGGCAGGAATGTCACATAGTAATGTCACACAAGTATGAATGTCACATAGGCAAGAATGTCACATAGGCAGGAATGTCACATAGGCAGGAATGTCACATTGGCAGGAATGTCACATAGGCAGGAATGTCACATAGGCAGGAATGTCACATAGGCAGGAATGTCACATAGGTAGGAATGTCACATAATTATGAATGCCACATAAGCATGAGTGTCACATAGACAGGAATGCTCATTCGAACAAAAACGTTCCCCTGAACGAATCTGCTTGGACTTCCTACTCATTTCTGCAACACTGCAAGCTCCTGATGATGTGATTGCAACACGAAAGGCCTACAGCTATCATTCAACTCCCCCCGTGGATGTTTTGCATCTTGTTTCGCTTGTTTGCGATTATTGCATATGTTATTATATAAGCCAACTGTAAATATCTAAACTTGTGTAAGGAACCTGAATCAAAATCTCACTCGTAAAAGAACTAAGCAAACACTTACAGTACTTACAGAAAACAGAACTTACAAGTTAGGTTACTTAAATTAGCCTAACACGGCGTTGTTGTTGCTGGGGTTTATAGGGCCACTGGCAGCATACGCCGTATCGAGCCCTGCCTAACACTGTGATACGGGTTGGGTTGTCATAACGAGGCACTCAAGACTATAGTACTCACAAGAAGTACTCAAACGGGTACCCAAGACGGCAGTACTCAACAAGAGGTACTCAGGCAGGTACCCAAGACGGTGATACACATCACGAGGTACTCATAGTAAGGACTCACAATGAGTACTGAGTATCATGAGTCTAGCAAGATCTACACCAAGCACATCTCTTACACGTAAGTCAACAAGTTTTCTTATTGTACTCAGTGTTATAATGCTAAGGTTGTTACCATCATCATCCTCGTTATTATTAATTTTTCTCCGAGTTTAATAAGAGTAAAGTCTTCGCTTTCTACTGAAGGGGGTCGATTTATTTCAATAAACTAGAACTGCAGTAGGTCCCTCGTGTATTGTATTGGTGTTCGATTTTATTAAGGTATCAGTGAATATTATGTCTCTGTCTCTGATTATCTCTCTCTCTTACTCACATTCACACGTGGGAATCTCATCGCTATGTCAACGGTATAACTTGTGTAGTATACTTATAGATAGATGTCCAGGGAACATTACAGGCAGTACCCCTGGCCAAGCCTTGGTCAGGGCGCCTGTTTATATTATAACTAACCAGGCCGATGAATCAGACTCGTGGTGCACACAACAACCTGGAAGACCTCCAAAACGTTCGTCACATAATAACCGAGGCAAAAATTAATGTGCTGGCACTCAAAATAAGGCCGCGTTCGGCCTTCTGCTCTGGATGCCTCGGTAACACTCTAGGGGGTAAAAAATCCATATTTGCACATATTTGGATGTTCTATTTACCCACCTCTCTCTCTCTCTCTCTTTTGCTGCGTATCGTGCTTTTTTCCTCTTGTCTTTTTTTCCTCCCGATTTTTCTCTTTATCTTTTTTTTGGCTGTCTATCTTCCCCCCCCTCTCTCTCTCTCTCTCTCTCTCTCTCTCTCTCTCTCTCTTCTCTCTTCTTCTGTCTCTCTTCTCTCTCATTTCTCTGTTTTCTTTCTCTCATCTCTTCTTCTGCACAACACAAAACACCACCACGCTCACCTACTACATTTTATATATTTTATATTTATTATATCCCTATTTTACAAACATACAAATATATATAAATATAATATATAATTAATACATATATATAATATATAATACATATATATATATATATATATATATATATATATATATATATATATATATATATATATCATTAATATATATTATATATACATACACACACCTACTGGAGTTCTATGAAAGGGTGACAGCAGTAAGACAAGAGAGAGAGGGGTGGGTAGATTGCAATTTCTTGGACTGCAAAAAGGCGTTTGACACAGTTCCACACAAGAGATTAGTGCAAAAACTGGAGGACCAAGCAGGGATAACAGGAAAGGCACTACAATGGATCAGGGAATACTAGTAAGGCTGACAGCAGCGAGTCATGGTATGTGGCGAGGTGTCAGAGTGGGCGCCTGTTACGAGTGGGGTTCCACAGGGGTCAGTCTTGGTACAGTGCTGTTTCTGGTATTTGTGAACGACATGACGGAAGGAATAGACTCCGAAGTGTCCCTGTTTGCAGATGATGTGAAGTTGATGAGAAGAATTCAATCGGACGAGAACCAGGCAAAACTACAAAGGGATCTGAACAGGCGGCAGACCTGGTCCAGCAGTTGGCTCCTGGAGTTCAACCCCACCAAGTGCAAAGTCATGAAGACTGAGGAAGGGAAAAGAAGATCGCAGACGGAGTACAGTCTAGGGGGCCAGAGATTACAAACCTCACTCAAGGAAAAAGATCTTGGGGTGAGTATAACACCAGGCACATCTCCGAAGCGCACATCAACCAAATAACTGCTGCAGCATATGGGCGCCTAGCAAACCTCAGAACAGCATTCCGACATCTTAATAAGGAATCGTTCAGGACCCTGTACACCGTGTACGTTAGGGCCATATTGGAGTATGCGGCACCAGTTTGGAACCCACACCTAGCCAAGCACGTAAAGAAACTAGAGAAAGTGCAAAGGTTTGCAACAAGACTAGTCCCAGAGCTAAGAGGTATGTCCTACGAGGAGAGGTTAAGGGAAATCGACCTGACGACACTAAAGGACAGGAGGGATAGGGGGGACGTGATAACATAAGAACATAAGAAAGGAGGAACACTGCAGCAGATCTGTTGGCCCATACTAGTCAGGTCTTTCACAATCCATCCCACTAACAAATAAGAGCATAAGAAAGGAGGAGAGGAGAGATAGGGTGGATATGATAACGACATACAAAATACTGAGAAGAACTGACAAGTTGGACAGAGACAGAATGTTCCAGATATTGGACACAGTAACAAGGGGAAACAGTTGGAAGTTGAAGACACAGATGAATCACAGGGATGTTAGGAAGTATTTCTTCAGGAAGTGGAATAGTTTGGGAACTGATGTAGTGGAGGCAGAATCCATTCACAGCTTTAAGCAGAGGTATGATAAAGCTCATAGTGCAGGGAGAGTGACCTAGTAGCGACCAGTGAAGATGCGGGGCCAGGAGCTCGAACTCGACCCCTGCAACCTCAACTAGGTGAGTACAACTAGGTGAGTACAACTAGGTAAGTACAACTAGGTGAGTACAACTAGGTGAGTACAACTAGGTGAGTACAACTAGGTGAGTACAACTAGGTGAGTACAACTAGGTGAGTACAACTAGGTGAGTACAACTAGGTGAGTACACACACACCACACATGTATAAACTCTGTTAAGTTATAATAAACGACTATAGATTTATACAGACATATACATTGTGATAGCATTGAATATTCGCGTATTCAAATTTATATTAATTATACAAATAATCACAGTGATTATATTATAACATTATTATAATTTTAATGACAGGGAAAACACTGACATGTTGAAAATATAATTGAAGTATATAACAGAATATAATTCTGATGTCACATTTGTGAAATAAACGATATATATATATATATATATATATATAATTAATATTTTATATATATATATTAATATATATAATATATATATATATATATATATGTGCAAGAATTCTGAAGAATAATATTACAAATTATATGATCTATCAAGGACTCGAACCATACGTACCTTAGAACAAGATGCATTTATACCATCCCACACTGGACAATACCTTGGCTGTAGATTGCTTTTTGTCCAAGGCCAGCTTTCAGGGAAAGGTACAGCTTTCATCTATCCGCATGCTGCTTAGGATTTTAACAATGCAAGGATTCGCAAAGGAGCTGGAAAATCCAAACATGAATTTTAACTGAAGGAGAGAAGAAACTTAAACAAGGTGCTAAATGCATCTTACCACACGACAAACTTGCGTGTAGCTGTTGGATCAACGGTTGCGCAAGCTCAACGCCAAGGTATTGTACAGTGGGGATTGGTAAGAAAATTTTTACAATCAAAAAGGGAAGCCTTATTCAAAAATTTGGTTCCCCTTACATGAAAACTTGATGTTATGAGCCCTTTAAATTTAATATCAAGTTGTATTTAAAAATCTTTATTACAGTAAAATTTCCAAATGAGAGGTGTCTTAAGATTCCTTGTAAAATTGCGATAAGTTTTGGTCAAACTGGGAAAAATCTCGAACTAGATTTAAAATAAATATAGGCATTAGAACTGGACAAGATTCCAAGCTGTATTTATGTGAAAGATTTTAAACTTGATTTTCAAAAGTGAGAAATTTTAAAGGGAAAACATGGTAGGACAGGATATAATTGAATCTTGTTAAAACAGTTTTGACAATAATATGAATATTTCCTTTGGTTTATATAAATTAGAGCCATTTATAATTAATAGAAATTGGGAAGAATTTAATAATACATTTGACAAATAATAAATTTTAAAATTCTTAATTCTTGGGTAGAATAGTTTGTTGGTGGGTTGTGTGAAGGACCTGTCTAGTTGGGCCAGCGGGCCTGCTGCAGTGTTCCCTTTCTTATGAGCCGCGCGTCAGATGTTGCTTTGTTGTGGGATTTGATAGTGAGGTGTGGGCTAGACCCTTTATATGAGTTCCTTTGATGCATTACTTTCATTGTTCCTTGATAATGTGAGTAGTCACGAAAGCGCTTGGAATTTCTCTATTCTTTCACAGTGGTTGTTTTGCATATTCTGAAATTACCTGTTTACTGTGACCTTATTGCTTTTATATTATATATATAAATTTATATATATATATATATATATATTTTTATATATATAATATATATATATATATATATATATATACTCCAACTACTACTACCATACTACTACTACCACTACTACTACTACTACCACCACCACTACTACTACCACCACTACCACCACTACTACTACCACCACTACTACTACTACCACCACTACTACTACCACCACTACTACTACTACCACTACTACTACTACCACTACTACTACTACCACCACTACTACTACTACTGCCACTACTACTACTACCACTACTCATACTACTACTACTACTCCACCACTGCTACCACCACTGCTACTACTACACTACTACTACCACCACTGCTACTACTACTACCACTACTAATACCACCACTGCTACTACCACTAATACTACCACCACTACTACTACTACCACTACTAATACCACCACTGCTACTACCACTAATACTACCACCACTACTACTACTACCACTACTACTACTATTAATACTACTACTACTACTACCACTACTACTACCACCACTACTACTACTACCACTACCACCACTACTACTACTACTACCGCCACTACTACTACTACCACTACTACTACTACCACAGCTACTACTACTACCACTAATACTACCACCACTACTACTACTACTATTAATACTACTACCACTACTATTACCACCACTACTACTACCACCACTACTACTACCACCACTGCTACTACTACCATTAATACTACTACTACTACTACTACCACCATTACTACTACTTCCACTACTACTTCCATTATTGCTACTACTACTACTACTACTACTACTACTACTACTACTAATAATAATAATAATAATAATAATAATAATAATTATGTATGAAAACTATTGAATATTCCCTAAATTTGGAATATTCTGTAACATTTGGAGTACTATGTAATATCTGGAATATTTCGTAATATCTGGAATATTTCGTAATATCTGGAATATTTCGTAATGTTGTGAATTTACCATAATAAAGATGAAAGAAAATGAATTTGGAATAAAAGGGAATATATGAGCATATATGATATTCACGAGAATAAATGTTCGTATATGGGAATACGGGGAAATACACAATAATACGGGAGAATACACAATAATACGGGAGAATACACAATAATACGGGAGAATACACAATAATACGGGAGAATACACAATAATACGGGAGAATACACAATAATACGGGAATAACAATAATACGGGAGAATACACAATAATACGGGAGAATACACAATAATACGGGAGAATACACAATAATACGGGAGAATACACAATAATACGGGAGAATACACAATAATACGGGGAAATACACAATAATACGGAGGAATAGACAATAATACGGGGAAATACACAATAATACGGAAGAATAGACAATAATACGGGGAAATACACAATAATACGGGAGAATACACAATAATACGGGGAAATACACAATAATACGGGGAAATACACAATAATAC
>NC_069420.1:12767072-12777072 GCF_026875155.1 Cherax quadricarinatus
TGAAGCATATGGTCAGTAATTCTACGAAATCTCCGCTCTGACCCTAACCTAGTGTGTCAAAACAACGGTGGCATATAATACCGACAAGCTGAAGAATTAAGACACTTGCGCAAGTTGCTGCGCAAGTGTCTAATTCTTTAAGCTAGTGTGTCCGCGCGCCGATAGTTTACTGCTATTCCTATGGTAAGGCTTAAAATATTCAAATGATAGCGTCAATGACCCTCGTGTAGTCAAGAGTGCCTCGATTCACTCTATATTATTCACGTAAGTAAACTCTTATTCAGGTACGTAAACTCTTGGTTGTTGACGTGAGGGTAAACTCTGTTACTTGCTCTGTGTTCCCCCAGGGTGGGTAGGTCTGCCCATGTTGACGGTGCTGTGTGTTGCTGTGGGTTACTCAGGGACGAGGCTGGCACTGTGCTGGGTGCTATTGGAGGAGCGCTGGCCCAAGTACAGCACACCCTGCAGGAGACCCTACCCTGTCATAGCCTACTGTGCTTTCGGCAAGGCTGGCCAGTCAGTATTATCTCTTTTTTATTAATATTGATATATTATATGATGTTCATCTTTCTATATATATATATATATATATATATATATATATATATAATATATATATATATATATATAATATATATATATATATATATATATATATATATATAATATATATATATATATATATATATATATAATATTATATATATATTATTGTACCCACGAAACAAGTGGTATTGATCAATACAACACTGCGTTTTCTCTTACCATGAGGCAGGCCAAAACAGCATGGGTTCGACTCCTTGGCTAGTGCAGTGTTGTTATTGATATATATATCACACCTCATACTATATATATATATATATTATATATATATATATTTTAATTTATATATATATATATATATATATATAATAGTATGAGGTGTGATATAGCCCAGTGAGTGTGACTTCTGCTGTGTATATTCTCAGGTGTGTTATGGTTTACCTCTCTGACGTCTCAAGTTTCACTCATCTAAATGACATCATTAATTCCTTCTCTCAAATTTCGAGGCAATCACGACTGTGTAATTGAGGGTTTCCTGTTGTCCCCTCTCCCCTCTTCCTCTCTTCTCCTCCCTTTCCCCTCTTCTCCTCCCTTTCCCCTCCTATCTTTTATCCCCTTTTTGCTCTATGCTTTCTCTCTCTGCCCCTTTTCCCTTCTCTACCTTTTCATTCGCCCTTTCACCTCTGCCTTGTCACCCTCCCGTCCCTTCACGCTCTCCCTCCCTCACTACCTGTTCTCAATCCCTCCTTCCTCCATCTATTCCTCCCCTCCCTGCTTAATTGACGTGTGGAAGGCAAATGAGCACTTCTCTTCTGGGTTGATTGTCTTCATCAAGACACAATTAATGTTAGTTTTTCTCAAATTGTCTATCCTTCTCTCTCCCTCTCCCTCTTCAAGCTCCTTTCCACCCTTCCTCTCACCTCCCATCTTCTCACCTCTCTTTATATTCTTCAATCCTCCCCCCTTCGGTCCCCTTCCATCCCTCCCTTTCCCCTCTCTTCCCCACCCTGCCCTCCTTTTGACCTCAAACCGTAACGAGCTCTGAGAAGCTCCCTCATTAAGTGAGATATTTGATGGGAGGGAAGAAAGAAGGGAATGGGGATAAAGAGATAGGTACAGAATAAATAAGTCAATTATAACCACAGGTAAACCTGGTTGAGACTGTAAACTCGCACAGTTCTGAAGACGTCTGAGGGACAACTACACCGGTGAACGGAGGATCGAGCCTCCACTAATCCAATGATCCACACGAATTTATCGAATCTCATAGGCAAAGTGTGGGTAAAATATCTTGAAGATAAAAAGAGAGCTAGGTTTAATATCTCAAACGTCTTCTTGCAGAGTGGATGTGCCTAGAAGGAAGATATTTTCTGAAGTCCGTGGAATATATTATTTTAGCCAACGATTAAATCCTCCCAGTAGGTACTAGAGGAGTTTCTTGCACACATGACCGAAACGTTGAAAAAGACACGTGTGTATACAGGTCAGGACATATATTAGAAGAAACGTTTCACCATGAGTGGCTTCATCAGTCCTTCCTCAACACTAATGAAGCCATTCGTGACGAAAACGTTTATTTTAGTCAATATTCTGAACTATGTACAAGTGTCCATACCCCCGCTGTGTCAGCCTCACCACACTGATTACCACTAACACCCGAGTGTGGTCTTACACACCATAGCTGTGTTTAATGTTGTCTTACACAGCTTAGCTGTGTCTAATGTTGTCTTACACACCATAGCTGTGTTTAATGTTGTCTTACACAGCTTAGCTGTGTCTAATGTTGTTTTACACACCATAGCTGTGTTTAATGTTGTCTTACACAGCTTAGCTGTGTCTAATGTGGTCTTACACACCACAGCTGTGTCTAATGTTGTCTTACACACCATAGCTGAGTCTAATGTTGTCTTACACAGCTTAGCTGTGTCTAATGTTGTCTTACACAGCTTAATTGAGTCTAATGTTGTCTTACACAACTTAGTTGAGTCTAATGTTGTCTTACACAGCTTAGCTGAGTCTAATGTTGTCTTACACAGCTTAACTGAGTCTAATGTTGTCTTACACAGCTTAGTTGAGTCTAATGTTGTCTTACACACCATAGCTGAGTCTAATGTTGTCTTACACAGCTTAGCTGTCTAATGTTGTCTTACACAGCTTAATTGAGTCTAATGTTGTCTTACCCAGCTTAGTTGAGTCTAATGTTGTCTTACACAGCTTAGCTGAGTCTAATGTTGTCTTACACAGCTTAATTGAGTCTAATGTTGTCTTACACAGCTTAGTGAGTCTAAAGTTGTCTTAACACAGCTTAGTTGAGTCTAATTTGTCTTACACAGCTTAGCTGAGGGCTAATGTTGTCTTACCAGCTTAAATTTAGGTCTAATGTTGTCTTACACAGCTTAGTTGAGTCTATTGTTGTCTTACACAGCTTAGCTGAGTCTAATGTTGTCTTACACAGCTTAGCTAAGTCTAATATTGTCTTACACAGCTTAGCTGAGTCTAATTTGTCTTACACAGCTTAGCTGAGTCTAATGTTGTCTTACACAGCTTAGCTAAGTCTAATGTTGTCTTACACAGGTTAATTGAGTCTAATGTTGTCTTACACAGCTTAATTGAGTCTAATGTTGTCTTACACAGCTTAGCTAAGTCTAATGTTGTCTTACACAGGTTAATTGAGTCAAATGTTGTCTTACACAGCTTAATTGAGTCTAATGTTGTCTTACACAGCTTAGCTAAGTATAATGTTGTCTTACACAGCTTAATTGAGTCTAATGTTGTCTTACACAGGTTAATTGAGTCTAATGTTGTCTTACACAGCTTAGCTAAGTCTAATGTTGTCTTACAAGGTTAATTGAGTCTAACGTTGTCTTACACAGCTTAGCTGAGTCTAATGTTGTCTTACACAGCTTAATTGAGTCTAATGTTGTCTTACACAGCTTAGTTGAGTCTAATGTTGTCTTACACAGCTTAGTTGAGTCTAATGTTGTCTTACACAGCTTAATTGAGTCTAATGTTGTCTTACACAGCTTAATTGAGTCTAATGTTGTCTTACACAGGTTAATTGAGTCTAATGTTGTCTTACACAGCTTAGCTAAGTCTAATGTTGTCTTACACAGCTTACCTGATTCTAATGTTGTCTTACAGAGGTTAATTGAGTCTAATGTTGTCTTACACAGCTTAGCTAAGTCTAATGTTGTCTTACACAGCTTAATTGAGTCTAATGTTGTCTTACACAGCTTAATTGAGTCTAATGTTGTCTTACACAGCTTAATTGAGTCTAATGTTGTCTTACACAGCTTAGCTGAGTCTAATGTTGTCTTACACAGCTTAGCTGAGTCTATTTTTTTCTTACACAGCTTTGATGAATCTTACAGGTTTATCATGTAACTCATACCCATCAAGTGGGCAGTAGTCATAGGATTACAGAGGCACATAATGGGTCTAGGACTCAGACACCAACACTGGTACTTGATAAACAAGTTACACTGGTCATAAATTGCATTATTTACAAATTTACCGAACTGAGAACAATAGTACTAACTTAACACAATCACTGATTCAACCACAAAACATTTGTCTCCTGCGTTTGTGTCTCCAGGTGGGTTATTGTGGAGAACTAGGATTCGTTACACTTCAGTTATTCATTAAACGTAGTTCTGCATTATTCAGGGGTTATTGAAAATAGGCAGTCGGGGTATTTTTCCCAGAATGGCTGGAAACCTTTCACTCTGAGTAAAATAGTTTGTTTCATGAACATTTTTTGAGTTGGTCTCCGAATTCATTATTTCTTTTTCGTTTCCGCATCCCGGGACATGATAATGCAAGGTGTGAAAATAGTTCCTCTGGCAAAGTTTACATATAATTATGTCTACATCAAGTGGTGGTGCAAACTCCCAGAAGTATTTGTAGCCCAGGTGGAGTCTGACAGTAGTGACACACAAGAGTCTTGCTGGATGCTCTGTAGGCATGTTGCTCCTTCAGTCCTTCAGGAAGAGGGATTGATTGGTGTCATTCTTCTTCTGTCTTAAGTTAGTGAAGTTCAACTGAAGTCATTTACGCATTATTGTCCTCTACTAACTTCTTAATGACATACGCCTTACCAATTCACCAGTTCTGTTTAATATTTGAAGGCCAATGTGAGGGGGGAATCCACAAAAGATGTAATCAGATTGCAATGTCCACAATTCAAACATATCTCTGTTTGACTTCTGATGCGATCAAGTCACAACTGACACTCGTGGAGTTAAGAGGATTTATGGTTGATAATGAATCATAGTTAAGGCGTCACTTTTCGATAAATGGACACATCTGAGTACAAGAAGATTTCTCATGGGATCATTTTGCACACAGGATGACACTCCAGAGTACGTACCAACATGCTGTTTTCTCTGAATACCACCCCCAACAGTCGGCTAGCACACAGGTGCCTATTTTTACTGCTATTTTAGAGAAAAAAGATCAACAAACAAGAGACAAGGTTGAGATTCAGTAATCAAATCACGTCCCTCGAAGTGAATACGACTTGAATCCACAATTATTGATTCCATTAATTTTCCTACCGCTGAGGGTCCCTGTGGACGTGGGCGGGTGTCTTCTCAATACATCGTTTGCATTGGATTCTCTTGAACTCATCCTGAATGCTCTCTGATCTCCACCATCGTTCTTATGTCCAAGGAGGAAGGAATCGTCAAACGAACTGCCAATCAGAACTTAACATTTCTCTCTTTTTTTCTCTCTTCTTCTCTCTTTCAGAATAGTCACAGAGATATCGCTAGGCTTGACTCTCTTCGGAGCCGGCACAGTGTACCTGCTGTTGATATCACAGCTGGTATATGACCTGCTGGCGCAGCTGGTGCCTAACATCTCCCAGTGTGCCTGGTGCCTCATCATAGGACTGACACTCATTCCCTTCACCTGGCTTGCCACCCCCAAGGACTTCTGGTAAGAAGTATTTTTTTTAACGTTGAAGACGTTGTTTTTATGGGAGTTGTGTCATTATAGATAATGAATGACTCAACTGCTTACTCATTCACTGACTCACTCACTTACTCACGTTCATTTATTCACTCACCATCACCACCGTCCATCAAACACCTTTAATTGATCATATATGTGCAGTGTGTTACCGGGTGTCAAAGGCACTTTTCGAGAGACACTTGACCTGTCGTGTGTGTGTGTGTGTGTGTGTGTGTGTGTTTGTACCTAAGAGGTTAGGGCTCCAGCTCCTGGCCCCCGCCTCTCAACCTTGCATTACCTCACACAGTTACATACATAATACATACATACACAGTATACCTCAAAAGAGAATTGACATCGGCTGTTCCTCCGTTTACAGAGCGTTAAAAATGCAGACGAATGATCAGTGAGAGTGGCAAAGGAGGAGGAGGAGGAGGAGGAGGAGGAAGAAGAAGGGGAAAAGGAGAAGGAGGAGGAAGACGATCAGATGCAAATATTCTTATTGACACACTGTTCTTGAGGTATCTATTGACAATCGATAATTTTAAAAGGGGTGGAATGGTAAGCCAGCGGAATGAATCGGTCATATGATCGAAAGCTCCAGCGGTGGGTCATCATATAACTAAGACGCGCGTCAGGAAACACTTGTCCTGTTTCCTGACCAACCTTACCTAACCTAACCCGTATCTACACTTGAGGGCACCGTAATATATAGACTATGCTAGTCCATTTATAGACAGGCTCCCTGGCCAAGCCTTAAGTCACGTGACCCCTGTTTGAACCAGGCACCTAGGTGCCAGGCCTCTCCCTCATTCTCGACCAGGCCTAGCAGACAAGCAGACGGACAGGCTCCGCCACAATTATCAATACAACGCTTCTATAACACTCAGTATCTGTTTCCTTGCTACCATCGCTTCTCCTATCGAAGCCCCTAAGCAGAAAACGTTGAGAAGACTACGAACAGAGACGGTCTCTAGGCAGGTTTAAACAATTTGTGTCGACGCTGTGAAATGAGTGGCTATTGAAGCTAAATCCCAACAAGCACAAGGTTATTCAATAGAGAGATAGAGAAGAAAGACCGCAGACGGAGTACAGACTGAGAGAAATGAAGCCATAAATATCAGTGAAAGAAAAGGATCTGGGAGTAAACATCACACCAAACATATCACCGGAGAAGAACATCACCCGTGTACCTCCCGCAGCTTATGCGAGGCCAGAAAGCCTCAGAACAGCCTTCACGAACCTCATTAAACGAAATCCTTTAGACATGACATACAGACAGATGGTATCAGCCTGGAGCCCCCAGCTGATCAAGCAAGTTCGAAAGCATGAATAAGAATAGTGTCAGAAACTGAGGGTGCTCGCTGAGAGACAATCTGCAACCGAACTTCTTATCTTTATAGGAGAGAGGAGACATGATCAGAGCGTACAAGATACTCAAAGTAAAAGATGTTGGGATACCTTTACCATGAAAAAAAAGATATTGGGATACCTTTATCATGAAAAAGGGATGTTGGGATACCTTTACCATGAACAAAAGATGTTGGGATACCTTTACCATGAAAGAAAGATGTTGGGATACCTTTACCATGAAAGAAATATGTTGGGATACCTTTACCATGAACAAAAGATGTTGGGATACCTTTACATTGAAAGAAAGACGTTGGGATACCTTTACCATGAAAGAAATATGTTGGGATACCTTTACCATGAACAAAAGATGTTGGGATACCTTTACATTGAAAGAAAGACGTTGGGATACCTTTACCATGAAAGAAATATGTTGGGATACCTTTACCATGAACAAAAGATGTTGGGATACCTTTACAATGAAAGAAAGACGTTGGGATACCTGTACAATGAAAGAAAGACGTTGGGATACCTTTACAATGAAAGAAAGACGTTGGGATACCTTTACAATGAAAGAAAGACGTTGGGATACCTTTACAATGAAAGAAAGACGTTGGGATACCTTTACAATGAAAGAAAGACGTTGGGATACCTTTACAATGAAAGAAAGACGTTGGGATACCTTTACAATGAAAGAAAGACGTTGGGATACCTTTACAATGAAAGAAAGACGTTGGGATACCTTTACAATGAAAGAAAGACGTTGGGATACCTTTACAATGAAAGAAAGACGTTGGGATACCTTTACCATGAAAGAAAGACGTTGGGATACCTTTACAATGAAAGAAAGACGTTGGGATACCTTTACAATGAAAGAAAGACGTTGGGATACCTGTACAATGAAAGAAAGACGTTGGGATACCTTTACAATGAAAGAAAGACGTTGGGATACCTTTACAATGAAAGAAAGACGTTGGGATACCTTTACAATGAAAGAAAGACGTTGGGATACCTTTACAATGAAAGAAAGACGTTGGGATACCTTTACAATGAAAGAAAGACGTTGGGATACCTTTACAATGAAAGAAGACGTTGGGATACCTTTACAATGAAAGAAAGACGTTGGGATACCTTTACCATGAAAGAAAGACGTTGGGATACCTTTACAATGAAAGAAAGACGTTGGGATACCTTTACCATGAAAGAAAGACGTTGGGATACCTTTTCAATGAAAGAAAGACGTTGGGATACCTTTACAATGAAGAAAGACGTTGGGATACCTTTACAATGAAAGAAAGACGTTGGGATACCTTTACAATGAAAGAAAGACGTTGGGATACCTTTACAATGAAAGAAAGACGTTGGATACCTTTACAATGAAAGAAAGACGTTGGGATACCTTTACCATGAAGAAAGACGTTGGGATACCTTTACAATGAAAGAAAGACGTTGGGATACCTTTACCATGAAAGAAAGACGTTGGGATACCTTTACAATGAAAGAAAGACGTTTGGGATACCTTTACAATGAAAGAAGACGTTGGATACCTTTACAATGAAAGAAAGACGTTGGGATAACCTTTACAATGAAAGAAAGACGTTGGGATACCTTTACAATGAAAGAAAGACGTTGGGATACCTTTACAATGAAAGAAAGACGTTGGGATACCTTTACCATGAAAGAAAGACGTTGGGATACCTTTACAATGAAAGAAAGACGTTGGGATACCTTTACCATGAAAAGAAAAGACGTTGGGTACCTTTACAATGAAAGAAAGTACGTTGGGATACCTTTACAATGAAAGAAAGACGTTGGGATACCTTTACAATAAAGAAAGACGTTGGGATACCTTTACAATGAAAGAAAGACGTTGGGATACCTTTACAATGAAAGAAAGACGTTGGGATACCTTTACAATGAAAGAAAGACGTTGGGATACCTTTACAATGAAAGAAAGACGTTGGGATACCTTTACAATGAAAGAAAGACGTTGGGATACCTTTACAATGAAAGAAAGACGTTGGAATGCTTTTTTTTTACAATGAAAGGAAGGACTGTCATCAGAGAACATCGTCTGCTCCACAAACATATAACAGACTGAAGAATGCTACAAATTTTCACGCTGTGGTCAGAAGGTAGAAAGACCAGACCCACGACAGAGACTATCTAATCTCTGAGTAATAATATTGGTATCTAAGCCCTGAACGGTAATATCCAGTCTCTGAAAAGTAATATCCACTCTCTGAATGTTGATATTCACTCTGAACAGTAATATCCATCCTCGGTAGGGTAATATCCAGCCTCTGTACGGTAATATCCATCCTCGGTAGGGTAATATCCAGCTTCTGTACGGTAATATCCATCCTCGGTAGGGTAATATCCAGCCTCTGTACGGTAATATCCATCCTCGGTAGGGTAATATCCAGCTTCTGTACGGTAATATCCATCCTCGGTAGGGTAATATCCAGCCTCTGTACGGTAATATCCAGCCGCAGATCAGGAACTTCTCACCTCTAATAACATTACATTTGGCCAAGGGAAATTCTGTTACAGCCATCTGCGGTGTGACAGCCTGCACGGGGTCTCAGGGATTTTTGGACAAGATTGACCTGTCATCCCAGCCTTGTCGGAGAGCCCCTTTATTCCACTTCCTGTAACACACACACACACACACACACACACATACAGATGAGTCACGGGGATGTTAGGAAATACTTATTTAGCCTCGAAGTGGTCAGGAAGCGGTAGTGGCAGGAGCCATACATAGTTTTGAAAATAGGTGTGACAGGGCTCACGCAGCTACGAGTGGCCAGATGAGAGGCGCGCCTGGAGCACAGATTCAACCCCTGTAACCACAAAGAAGGAAGAGCAAACATACAGACACAGACAGACAGACACGTACACATACACACACACAAGAAAATATACGTGTAAGTATTATTATTATTATTATTATTATTATTATTATTATTATTATTATTATTGCATTCATGGAGAAGCTGTAAATTTCACCCATCACTAAAATCTTCAACACGCACCCATGACCTACTACCTTCCACATCTCACCCATCACCTACCACACCTCACCCATCACCTACCACACCTCACCCATCACCTACCACACCTCACCCATCACCTACCACACCTCACCCAT
>NC_069420.1:12787072-12796605 GCF_026875155.1 Cherax quadricarinatus
GTGGTGCTAGGAATCTTGTAGAGTTTGTGATGCCAGGAATCTTGTAGAGTTTGTGGTGCCATGAATTTTGTAGTGTGTGTGGTGCCAGAAATCTTGTAGAGTGTGTGGAGCCAGGAATCTTGTAATGTGTGTGGTGCTAGAGAACTTGTAGAATGTGTGGTGCCAGGAATCTTGAAGAGTGTGAAGTGCCAGGAATCTTGTAGTGTGTGTGGTGCCATGAATCTTGTGGAGTGTGTGGTGGCAGGAATCTTGTAGAGTGTGTGGTGCCAGGAATCTTGTAGTGTGTGTGTTGTGCCAGGAATCTTGTAGAGTGTGTGGTGCCAGGAATCTTGTAGTGTGTGTGGTGCCAGAAATCTTGTGGAGTGTGTGGTGCCAGGAATCTTGTAGAGTGTGTGGAGCCAGGAATCTTGTAATGTGTGTGGTGCTAGAGAACTTGTAGAATGTGTGGTGCCAGGAATCTTGTAGAGTGTGAAGTGCCAGGAATCTTGTAGTGTGTGTGGTGCCAGGAATCTTGTGGAGTGTGTGGTGGCAGGAATTTTGTAGAGTGTGTGGTGCCAGGAATCTTGTAGTGTGTGTGTGGTGCCAGGAATCTTGTAGAGTGTGTGGTGCCAGGAATCTTGTAGTGTGTGTGGTGCCAGGAATCTTGTGGTGTGTGGTGACAGGAATCTTGTAGAGTGTGTGGTGAAAGGAATCTTGTAGTGTGTGAGGTGCCAGGAATTTTGTAGTGTGTGTGGTGCCAGGAATCTTGTAGAGTATGTGGTGACAGGAATCTTGTAGTGTGTGTGGTGCCATGAATCTTGTAGAGTGTGTGGTGCCAGGAATTTTGTAGAGTATGGGGTGCGAGGAATCTTGTAGTGTGTGTGGTGGCAGGAATCTTGTAGTGTTGTGGTGCCATGAATCTTGCAGAGTGTGTGGTGCCAGGAATTTTGTAGAGTATGGGGTGCCAGGAATCTTGTAGTGTGTGTGGTGCCAGGAATCTTGTAGTGTGATGGCAGGAATCTTGTAGAGTGTGTGGTGCCAGGAATCTTGTAGTGTGTGTGTGGTGCCAGGAATCTTGTAGAGTGTGTGTTGCCAGGAATCTTGTAGTGTTTGTGGTGCCAGGAATCTTGTGGTGTGTGTGGTGACAGAAATCTTATAGAGTGTGTGGTGACAGGAATCTTGTAGTGTGTGTGGTGCCAGGAATCTTGTAGAGTGTGGGGAGCCATGAATCTTGTAGCGTGTGTGGTGGCAGGAATCTTGTAGAGTGTGTGGTGCCAGGAATCTTGTAGTGTGTGTGGTGACAGGAATCTTGTAGTGTGTGTGGTGCCAGGAATCTTGTAGAGTGTGTGGTGACAGGAATCTTGTAGTGTGTGAGGTGCCAGGAATCTTGTAGTGTGTGTGGTGCCAGGAATCTTGTAGAGTATGTGGTGCCAGGAATCTTGTAGTGTGTGAGGTGCCATGAATCTTGTAGAGTGTGTGGTGCCAGGAATCTTGTAGAGTATGTGGTGGCAGGAATCTTGTAGTGTGTGTTGTGGCAGGAATCTTGTAGAGTGTGTGGTGCCAGGAATCTTGTAGTGTGTGTGTGGTGCCAGGAATCTTGTAGAGTGCGTGGTGCCAGGAATATTGTAGTGTGTGTGGTGCCAGGAATCTTGTGGTGTGTGTGGTGACAGGAATCTTGTAGAGTGTGTGGTGACAGGAATCTTGTAGTGTGTGAGGTGCCAGGAATCTTGTAGTGTGTGTGGTGCCAGAAATCTTGTAGAGTATGTGGTGCCAGGAATCTTGTAGTGTGTGTGGTGACAGGAATCTTGTAGAGTGTGTGGTGACAGGAATCTTGTAGAGTGTGTGGTGACAGGAATCTTGTAGTGTGTGTGGTGACAGGAATCTTGTATGTGTGTGGTGACAGGAATCTTGTAGTGTGAGTGTGGTGACAGGAATCTTGTAGTGTGTGGTGACAGGAATCTTGTAGAGTGTGTGGTGCCAGGAATCTTGTAGTGTGTGTGGTGCCAGGAATCTTGTGGTGTGTGTGGTGCCAGGAATCTTGTAGAGTGTGTGGTGCCAGGAATCTTGTAGTGTGTGTGGTGCCAGGAATCTTGTAGAGTGTGTGGTGCCAGGAATCTTGTAGAGTATGTGGTGCCAGTAATCTTGTAGTGTGTGTGGTGCCAGGAATCTTGTACAGTATTTGTTTAGTCTGTATTACACTATATTAAGTATAGCAGGTCGTGCATTATGTTACATTTATGATAGGTACCGTACTGTATTCTATTACGGTAATACATACTATACTGTATTATATTATGGAGGTAGGTACTGTCTATTACTGTATTCATAGTAGTAAGCACCGCATTATATTACATATTATGTCATGAAGAAATAAGCATAAATGGATGATCTGGCACGAGTTGTGGAAGCTTGTTGCTCCGTATGGTGGTAGCGGGAACGAGGCAGAGGGACACATCAACAACTCTGGGCTGGCAGTCAGGACAACAGTGCGCCTCTCAATGGGTAAAGATCACTCCTGGCAAGGATATGAAGGCTCGCCTATTTACCTAAGATAAAACCTAATTACCTTCCATTTTCTAGGGTCTATATGACCTTTACTTTTATATGTGTATATATATATATATATAATATATATATATATATATATTTATATATATATAATATATATATATATATATTATATATATATTTTATATATATATATATATATATATATATATAGTATAAAAAAGTTTAGTTCCATTTTAAACCTGCTTTTCTTTTCATTTATTATCTTTACAGATAAATTATCGTATTCAGTGTTTGTATTAGAAATATTTACATCTTTATATTTATTACAACCCAGGATTTCAAATGGCCTGTTATCCCAGGTGTAATGGGAGCAAATAAACACAGTAGAAAAAGTTTAGACTTATATTATCCTTCACCAATTATAACAGAAATATGTACACTATGTACAGTGATAAATATAGTGCACTCCACGGTAAGCAAGGCAGAAATAGAAGCCACAAGATAGCAGACCGTGCTTCAACCAGCTCTAGAATGGGAATGACAAGGGCAGACAGGAGAGCGGTATCCACATAACCTCTGCGATTGCCAATCCCACCTTCTTATTGGCTAGAACCTGGTCACTAGTTGAACGATGGGGCCCCATCATCAACTCTTAGCAACCTGGTTCGTGGGTTTGGGGGGAGATAGCCTGTAAATGAGGGTGTGTCCATGCGCCGAATAAAGGTTACGTACTCTTTGCATGCCACAATATTTGTAAAAAGAAAGTGGACAGTTTGTTGTTTATAACCGTGATATTGTTGTATATCGTGCGACCTTGTCCAACACTACTGTGTCCAACAGTGTCGGAGATCTTCCCCGGTGTAACAACACCTTTAAACCATCCTTCGTTTTTGATTCTGTTTGGGAAAATTTAATAACAACAACAATAAAATAATAACAACAACAACAAAAACAATAATAATAATAATAATAATAATAATAAAAATATATTAATTATTATTTTTATTATTATTATCTCATCATCATCATCTTATCTCATAATCATCCCCTTGGGGGGCACAAAGCATTTATGTTGAAAAATTCAACTTTAAATGTTGTGTGTGTGTTGGGGGGGTGGGGGTGTGTGTGTGGGGGGGGTGTGTGTGGGGGGGGGCTTTGGTGTGAGGTTTGGTGGGTGAGTGTGTGTGGGTGTGTGTGTGGGGGGGTGTGTGGTGTGTGTGTGGGGGGTGTTTTGGGGGTGGGGGTTTTTGTGTGTGGGGTTGTTTTTGTGTGTGGTGTTTGTGTGTGGGTGTTGTGTGTGGTGTGTGTTGTGTGTGGTGTGTGGGTTTTGGGTGTGTGTGTGGGGTTGTTGTGTGTTGCGTGTGTGTGGTGTGTGTGGGTGTGTCTTTGGGTGTAGTGTTTTGTGTGTGTGAGTGGTGTTGGTGTGTTGTGTGGTGTGTGTGTGTGTTGTGTGTGTGTGTGTGTGTGGTGGTTTGTTTTTGTTTTGTGTGTGTGTGTGTGGTGGTGTGTGTGTGTGTGTGGTGTGTGTGTGGTTTTGTGTGTGAGTGTTTGTGTGTGTGTGTGATTTGGGTGGGGGTGTGTGTGTGTGTGGTGTGTGTTTTGTGTGTGGGTTTGTGGTGTGTGTGTGGTGTGTGTGGGTGTGTGGGTGTGGTGTGGGGTGTGTGTGTGTGTGTGTGTGTGTTTTTTTGTGTGTGGTTTTTGGGTGTGGGTGAGTGTCTGAGTGTGGTGTGTGTGTGTGTGTGGTGTGTGTGTGTGTGTGTGTTGTGGTGTGTGTGTGTGTGTGTGTGTGTGTTTGTTGTGAGTGTTTGTGTTGTGTGAGTGTGTGTGTGTGTGTGTGTGTGTGTTGGTGTGTTGTGTGTGTGTGTGTGTGTTGTGTGTGTGTTTGTGTGGTGTGGGTGTGTGTGGTGTGTGTGTGGTGTGTGTTTGTGTGTGTGTGTGTGTGTGTGTGTGTGTTGTGTGTGGTGTTGTGTGTGTGTGTGGGGTTGTGTGTGTGTGTGTGTGTGTGTGTGGGGGTCTTTGTGTGTGGTGTGTGTGGTGTGTGTGTGTGTGTGTGTGTGTGTGTGTGTGTGTGTGGTGTGTGTGTGTTTTTGTTTTTGTTGTGTGTGTGTGTGTGTGTGTTGTGTGTGTGTGTGTGTGTGTTTTGTGGGGAGTGTTTGTGTGTGTGTGAGTGTGTGAGTGTGTGTGTGTGGTGTTTGGTGTGTGTGTGTGTGTGGTTGTTGTTGTGGTGGGGTGTGTGTGTGTGGTGGGGTTGTGTGTTTTTGTGTGGTTTGTGTGTGTGAGTTGTGTGTGTGTGTGTGTGTGTGTGTGTGTGTGTGTGTGTGTGTGTGTGTGTGTGTTTTGTTTGTGTGTGTATGTTTTGGGTTGTGTTGTTGTGTTGTTTGTTGTGTGTGTTTGTGTGTGTGTGAGTGTGTGTTGTGTGTGTGTGTGTGTGTGTGTTGTGTGTGTGTGTGTGTGTGTGTGTTGGTGTGTGGTGTGTGGTGGTATGTGTGGTGTGTGTCTGTGTGTGTGTGTGTGGTGTGTGTGTGGGGTTTGTGTGTGTGTGAGTGTTGGTGTTGTTTTTGGTGTGTGGTGTGTGTGGGTTTGTGTGTGTGTGGTGTGGGTGTGTGTGTTTGTGTGTGAGTGTTTGTGTGTGTGAGTGTGGTGTGTGTGTATGTGTGTGTTGTGTTGTGGTGTGTGTGTGGTGTGTGTTGTGTGTGTGTGTGTGTGTGTTTTTTGTTTGTGTGTGTTTTTGTGTGTGTTTTGTTTGTGTGTGTGTGGTGTGTGGGGTGTGTGTGTTGTGTGTGTGTGTGTGTGTGTGTGTGTGTGTGTGTGTGTGTGTGTGTGTGTGGTTTGGTGTGTGTGTTTGTGTAGGGGATAATAAAAATGGGTATTACTGCATATAGAGAATCATAGATTATTTAACGTCACTAAAGTATGGATGGCGTCCAAACAACACGCAGCGTGGGAGCAGTTCCTTAAAGGGGACAAGAGCTGGATTCTGGCGTTGCAGAGGGCACCACCTCTGAGGTTATTGAATAAGACAGGTTTCTTAACTTTCGAAAAATAATCAACAAATTTGTGGCAGATGAGGATTCGCAAACACGAATCCTAGGGTTTGATTCCCCCCGATTAACGTGAATTAAGCTGCAGTTTTCCTATATATTATATATATATTTATATAAATATTATATATTATGTATTATTTTATATATTTTTATAATATATATTTATATATATATTATATATATATATATATATGTAATAAACCGAAGGGTTGGGTCTTTCGTTTGCAATCAGCACTCAGGAGCTTCCAATGTTTTTGTTAATCCCGGAAGAACTGTTATGGAATGGCTCTCCAGGAAACGGGGCTTGCGCCAAGAAGGGCACCGAGGCCCAAAAAAGCAGACGCATATTTAGCTTCATTCAATCCCCCGTGGTTATTTTTTGTGTTTATTTAATTTTAATTTTATATATATTATATTATATATATATATATATATTAAAATTTTTTTTTTTTTTAACAATCGGCCGTCTCCCACCCAGGGGGGGGGAAACAAAAAGAAGGAAAATCCCAAAAAGAAAAAACTTTATCTTCATTTAACCCCTTTCACCCACTCGCACATTATCCCCGTTTTTGCGAGGTGCTCAGAATAAACTCTGAAGCATACCTATAAGAACAAACATAACCCCCCCAAACTGTCAAAAATCCAAAACCCTCCTTTTAAAAAGCAGGGACTGTACTTCCCCTTTAGGGCTCAAGTCCGCTATAGGGAAAAAAACCGGTTTTCCCGAAACCCCTTTACTAAATATTACCCCGCTCACCTCCAACAGATCGTCAGGTCCCAAAATTCCATTGTCTCCCCTTCACTCCCCATTAACCGCTCACGCACGCTTGCTGGAAGCCCAAACCCCTTTTCCCACAAAACCTCCTTTACCCCCTCTCTCCACCTTTCGGGACGACCCCCCACCCCGCCTTCCTTCCCCTATAGATTTATATGCTTTCCAGCTTCTATTTGATCCCTTCCTCTAAAAGACCCAAACACCTCAACAACCCCCCTTCTGCCCTTGACAAATCTTTTATTAACTCCACACCTTCTCCTAATTTCCAACTCCGAATTTTCTGCATATATTTACACCCCCATTGCCCTTAAACAGGACATCTCCACTGCCCCCAACCCTCTCCCCGCTGCTGCATTTACCACCAAACTTTACAACCCCTAAAGAGTGTTGGTACTTTCTATATTTCATACATTCCCTTCTTTGCCCCCAGAGTAACTTTTTTGACTCCACATATACCTCAACGCCCCCACTCACCTTTTTTCCCTCATCAATTCTATGATTAACCCACCCTTCATAAATCCCCCGCCGACACGTCAACCCCCAAAGTATTGAAAACATTCCTTTTTTCCTACCCCCTCCTCCCAATTTGATACCCAAATTTTTCTTTATCTAAATCTTTTGACCCTCATACCTTAGTTTTTCTATTTCACTTTCAACTTTCTACCTTTACACACATTCCCAAATCATCCACAAACCCTTTTGAATTTTTTCTTTAGAATCCCCCATAAGCACAGTTTCAGCAAAAAGTAACTGTGTCAATTCCCATTTTAAATTTTGTTCCCCATAATTTAACCCCACCCTCCCCAAAACACCCTAGCATTTACTTCCTTTACAACCCCACTATAAATATTTAAAACAACCATGGTGACATTACACATCCCTGTTTGACCTACTTTTCCGGGAAAAGTAGTCTCCCCTTTTCTACACACCCTACCTGAGCCTCACTATCCTATAAAAACTTTTACAGCATTTTTAACTTACCACCTATTCCATATATTGCAAATCTGCCCCATTTCTCCTCTATCCACTCTATCATAGCCTTTTCTAAAACCTAAAAGCAATAAAAACTTCCCTATCTTTATCTAAATACTGTTCACATTATGCTTCAAAAGTAAACACCTGATCTAACATCCCCACCCCCCTCTAAAAATCCCTTGCTCTCCGCAAACCTACATTTATCTTCCCCTTTTAAATTTTTTCAATTTTAACCCTACCGTACACTTTTCCTGGGATACTCGTAAGCTTATTCCCTCTCTTCTCTCTCTTCCCCTCTTTTCTCCTCTCTATATAAAATATATAATATATATATATATATATATATAATTATTATATTATTATATATAATATGTATATTAATATTTTATTTAAAAAATTTTTTATAATATATAATATATTATATATATTTTATATTTATATAAAAATATAAATATGCAATAAGATCACGTAAACAAGGATTTCAAATATGCAAAAACAACCACTCTAAAAAGAATAAGAAATTTCCCAAAGCGTTTTTCGTGACTCTCACATTAAAAGGGAAAAATAAAAGTAAAGCATCCAAGGAAGGTTTTTGGGGGTTGGCCAGCCCTCCTATCAGATCCCAAAAACGGTTAAACCCCTGACCGCCCCGGCCCCAACTGGAAGGCCCTTTTGCCACACTAAAAACCCAAATTTTCTCCCCAAAAAAATTTTTTAAATTGTTATTTGTCCGTGTTTTTTAAAATTCTTAAAATTCTTTTAAATTTATAAATGGATTAATTTTTATAAACCAAAGAAATATTCATATTATTGTCAAACTGCTTTTTATGTGTGTGTGGTGTGTGTGTGGTGGGGTGTGTGTGTGTGTGTGTGTGGTGTGTGTGTGTGTGTGTGTGTGTGTGTGGGGTGTGTGTTTTATGTGTGTGTGTGTGTTGTGGTGTGTGTGTGTGTGTGTGTGTGTGTGTGTGTGTGGTGTGTGTGTGTGTGTGTGTGTGGTTTGTGTGGTGTGTGTACCACCTAATTGACTCACCTAATGGGGTTGCAGGGGTCGAACTGCTCCTGGCCCGCCTTTCACTGATCGCAAAGGATCCTTTTCCCTCTCTGTTTCCCTGGCTTTGTCATACCTTTTTTAAACTTTAGGTTTCCCTGCCTCCCTATTCACTTGCGGGTATTCCCCTTTGCTACAACTCTATGATGAAAAAAATCTTCCCTAACGCCCCTGTGACTCGTTGGTCTTCGTTTCCATTTTGTGCCCCTTGCCCCTGTGTCCCCCTCGGGAAACATCCTATCTCTGTCCCCCTTGTCTATTCCCCGCAGTATCTTGTTTGTCGTTATCATGTCTCCCCCCGCCCTTCTGTCCTCCCGTGTCGTCAGTCGATTTCCCCAACCTTTTCCCCGTAAGACATTCCTTGAGCTTGGGGGCTGCCCTTTTTGCAAAATTTTGTACTTTTTCTAACTTTTGACGGTTGACCCGGTGGGGTTCCAGACTGGGCTGCATAAACCCCTATGGGGCCCAACATACCAGTTTACAGTGCTTAACGATTCTTTATTAAGGGATCGGAACGCTTTTTTCAGGTTTGCCAGGGCCCCTATGCTGCAGCGGTTTTTGGTTGATGTGTGCCCTTTCCCGGGGATGTGTCGGGGTTATGGTCACCCAAGGTCTTTCTCCGATGAGGTTTGTAGTCTTGTCCACCTAGCCTATATCTGTCTGCGGTCTTCTTTGCCCTCCCCAAACTTCTGATTTGCATTTGGGGGATTGAATTCGGAAAACGTTTCTGGCCACATGTCCCGCCCCTCCAGGTCTCTTTCATCCCGCCTCATCCCCGTCCCATTAATTCTTTCATCAACTTCACGCATCGCGAAAAGGGACACTTTGAGCTATTCCCTTCCACATGTCGTTACATATATCAAAAATAGCACTGGTCCTAGAACTGACCCCCGTGGGGCCCGTGGTAAAAGGCGCCCCTGTGTTCCTTTCACGTACCATACCGTTGCTGCCTCCCCGTCAGGTGTGTGTGTGTGTGGTGTGTGTGTGTGTGTGTGTGTGTGGTGTGTGTGTGTGGTGTGTGTGTTGGCAAAAAGTACACACTGGGAACCCCAGGTTTCAGAGAGCCGAAGGTGCTGGGGATTATTTTTTTTAAGAAATGTAGAACACGGAAAAAAAAAATCAGATTTTAAACAAGGTTTTTAACTGCCGTGTGAGGCGCCATGGCCCAGTAAAAAACGCTCACTCATCACCATGAAAGACT
>NC_069420.1:12797105-12854531 GCF_026875155.1 Cherax quadricarinatus
AGATCGACCAATTTTATCTACTCCTTTTGTGCCCCCCCATCTGTCCTGTCTTCCCAGAGTCCTTCCTGTCTCCACTGTGAATACTTCCTTAAATCTCGTGCCGAGCTCCTCGCAAAACCTCTTGATCGTTTCTTGTGATTTCCCCACCTTCTTTCCTCAGCCGATCACCGGGTTTTTTGACTGTTGTCTTTCTCCCTAATGGGGCTAAACAGCATTTTTCGGGTAAGACTTGATTTTCGATGTTTATGTCATTTTCGTACTGTCGCTGGGCCTCCCTCCTTATCTGGGGATTTTCCCCTTTTTTGGTTTCTTCGACTGATCTCCTTTTTTTTCCTTGTTTTTTGCCTTCTCAACCTATTCCTTTCTCAAATTTGCACTTATTTTTTTGCCTCCCTGCACCTTTGAGAAAACCCAAGGCCCTCCCCTTTAAAAGGGTTTTCCCCCATTTTTTTCTGTTGCCCTTGGGGGAAAACCCTTTCCCCCCTCTGCCCCCTTGCATTTTGTTACTTTAATTCCATCTTTTCCCTTTTTACTGACTTTCCTACCATTTCTCTTCCCCCTGCACCAAACCCGCAGGAAGTTCCAAATACCTGTGTAGAAACCCCCCCCCCCCTTTTAAATATTTTGACTCTTTTAACCCCCCTCCATTTGTAACTCTACTAGTAATAAAAAACTCAGGACTACAGGGCCCACTAGCTCTGGGGTGCCACTCAAATGTAAAAGGGTCATCAATGTCTGGGCTACTCAGGGCGAACAAAAAGGGTCCAGCCCTTGCGGGTTTTTTATTTTTTTTTCCCCCCCTCTCTCTCTGATAATGTCCCTGAGGGTGTTGATGAAATGGGGTTTTTTCCTGTACCACTCCATGATTTTGGGCTCCCCCCATGTTTTGGGGCTTTTTTTAAAGGGTCCCAGGTTTTCCCCAATCGATCCCCTGTGTTGAAATCACCCAAACCAGAAAATTTTGCTCTGCACGATTGAGGTCTTCATGCCCCCTTTCAGCCAGTGTGTCCACCATTTATTTATTTATTTTTTTTTTAATAATTTAAAACATACAGAGGTCCCAAAAAAAATACAGGTAAAAACACCCATGCCAAAGCCACTTGTATCATACATTATGGGCTGGTTTAAAAATTTTAATTTAAAATTTAAACCCAAAGCAATGATGAAATCAGTGATAAAACTTTAAATTGTAAACAAATAAAATAAAGCAAAATTTGAGTTTTAAAAAGACAGCCCTATTCCCGGGTTTTTTACCTGGAGAGAGTTCCGGGGTAAAACGCCCCCCCGGGCCCGGTCTGGACCACCCTTTCCTGGGGGATAAAGACCCTTTAATAAAACCCAGGCTTTCTGCTGGCTGCCCCAAAAACCAACAAACGAGCCACGGGCCCGGCTAAACCGGGAAAACTGATTTTAGGTTTTGTCCAGTGCCAGCTTGAAGACTGCCAGGGGGTCTGTTGGTAATCCCCCTTATTTTTAAATGGGGGGCCCCGTTGAAAAGTCCCCGGGCCCCGACACTTTTTTGTTTTGGTCTCTTAACGTGCTAGTGAAAACCCCGCTTTCATTGGGGGGATGGTTTCCCTGCATTGTTGTAAATTCAGTAGAATAGTATTCCGTTTAGGCGTATTTAAAAATAACAAAGTTTGATTGGGTCTTAGTTTTTAAAATTTAAATGATAAATTGTGAAAAAACATTTAAGAAATACAATTTAAAAAGATTCATTTTTTCATATTTTATTTGGTTTTTGGGGGAGTAATTTATTTTTTTGGGGAAAGACTTGAATTTAAAAAACAGGGAGTGTTTCTTTTTTATTTAAATGTAATGAATTCCCCGATTTTTGGGGGCCTTTTTTTTGGGATTTGGGGTTTTTTGGGATAGCGTGAGATGGGGCACGAGGAAAATCAAAGAGTATCTGTGCCTTGTGTTTTTGGTCCCTGTGTTCTTTGAGGTTGGCAAGGAAAAGTTTTTAGGGGAGGGGGTTTTTAAACAGAGTTAAGTGTTTATTATGAAAAAGGTGCAGTAAATAAGTATGGATTTTTTTGTATTGAGGGAAAGGTTTTGTTTTTTGAAAATTTTGGGGTGTGCTGCCGATTTGGGGAAAAATTTGGGTTTTCATTTTTGACGCAAAATTTTGTTGTTCTCATCAATTCCCCCCCCTTGGGCCCCTGCAAATTCTGTGGTGGGGTTTTACAACACACCAAAGGCTACCTTTTTTCCTCAAATTTAATTGTTTCCTCTATGTAGTCCCTTTTTCCCCTCCCCGTCCATGCCCTCCATTTTCCCCCAAAAAAATCCATCATTTTTTAGAAAGTGGGAAATCCTCCTCCCCCCTTTTTCTCTTTCTAACTTCCCTCAGGAAAGATAGAAAAAGGGGCATGCGTGCATGCGTGTGTTTGTACTCACCTATTTGTACTCATCTATTTGTGGGTTTTAGCCTGCCAGGTCTCCTCGAAGGCCTGCCTGATCCTCACCGTTTTGATTTTTCTCTTAATTTCCATCATCGAAAACGGGGACACTTCTGATCTACCCCTTTCCCGTTATGTCATTCACACATCCCAAAGGAACAGCACAGGTCCTAGGACTGACCCCTGTGAAACCCTGCTTGTCCACAGGCACCCACTCTGACACCTCGTCACGTACCATGACTCGTTGTTGCCTCCCCATCAGGTATCCCCAATTTTTGAAAAAACCCAAATACCCCCAAAAAACTGGGTAAGCCCCCCCAAAAACCCTTTTCCCCAATTTTTTTTTTAAATTAAAACTTTTTCCTTTGGTTTTTTTTAAAAACCCCCCCTTTTTAAAACCCCAAAAAATTTTCCCCAATTATCCTTTCCCTCCCCCCTTTCCTTACTTCTATCACCTTGTCAAAAAACCCTCCAGTTTTTTTGTGAAAACCGGGTTTTTCCTTTCCCCCCTAAAAACCGTGCGGTTACCCAAAATTTTCACTTTTTTTTTCTTTCCAGGGTGCTCCACCCCTCCCTCCTGATGATTTTTTCCCAAAGATTTTTCCCATACTAACACGTTAGTGATACGGGTTTCGAAAGTTTAGTGCCTCATGCCCTGTCCCCCCTTTTTAAAAAAGGGGGATTTACATTTGCTATCTTCCGTCCCTCGGGAAAAAATTGTCCTTTTTTAAATTAAAGTTTAAAAATCTTTGTTAAGGGAAACACACTTATCTCTGCTCCTTTTTTAAGGACCCATGAGAGATGTTGTCTGGCCCCACGGCCTTTGAGGTGCCAAAGTTCGCATAGCAGCTTAAAACCCCCTTTAGTTATATGTCCCCACCCCAGCACTTGCTGGGTCCCCCCCCCGTTCTGTTTTAAAGGGAACCATAAAAACCCATAAAAAAGGGGGAACACTGAAAGGGGGCCCCTGCGGGCCCTATTAGGCGGGTCCTTTAAATTTTCCATCCCCAAACCCAAAACATTTGCCCAACCCTTTTTTCCCAATCCCACCCAAGAAATAAGCGCAGATGTAAAAGCCCCACTCAAATCCCCCCCTCCCACTCAGTACTTACCAACCAGTTTTTTGAAACAACCCAAAGCCCCCGCCTCAATAACCAACTAGGAAAACTTTTCCCCACTCATCAACTACCCTTTCCAAACCAATATTTTTCCTTTTCCCTTTTTCTAAAAAAAAAATTTATTTTAATTTTAAACCATTACTGCGGGTTCCTTTTGGAGAGACATCCCAAGCCCTTTAATTTAATATCCCCTTTTTTAATACCTTTCTTCCCCCTTAAACACTTCGATCAGGTCCCCCCCTCTTTTCTTGTCTAACAAGTAATTTAACTTAAGAGTTTTCCAACCCTTTTCTTCAAAAGGGAAGTTTTTCTAATGCTATGTAAATTTAATTTTTGTCATCCTTTCGCTGAATGTTTTTTCCAACGAATTTTTTGTCCATTTTGTAATACGGAGACCAAACTAGCTCAAATCTAGGTGAGGGTTACTTAAGATGTATAAACGCAGTATGACCTCTGGACTTTTTGGAGTCCTACTGCTTTCCCCCTGTAAATACTTCTTTAAATCTCCCTTTGACTCCTGACAAAACCTCCCCGGTCGTTTCTTTTTGAAGTCCCCATTACCCTTCCTCAAATCCCGATTACCCGGCCTTTACTTGGGTTTTCCCCCCTGAAGTGGCTATACAACAGCTTTGGGTAACTTTACTTTTTAATGCTTTTGTTTATTTTCCCTAAAGTCGCTGAGCCCCCCCTTCCCTTTTCTGTGCATATTCCCTTTTTGGGTCTTTGGTAAACTTCCCTTTTTTTTCCCCAGTTTTCTGTCTTCTGTAACCTTTTTTTTCCCTTCTCTAGTACAAACCCAGTTTTTTGCCTCTCTACACCCTTTGGGTGAACCAAGGACTTTATTTTTGTTCTTCCAATTTTTTCTGTTTCCCTTGGGAACAAAACCTCTTTCCCCTCCTCCTTTCATTTTGTTGCCCCAAAATAGTCCACATTTTTTGTACGGTTTTCCCCCGTCAGTTCCCTCTCCAACTGAATTCTTGCAGAAAGTTCCTTATTTGAGTAGTTCCCCCTTTTTTTAGTTTGGTTTTTCCCACCCTATTCCGCTACTCTCTCCCTTCGGACCCCCCATAAAGTAGCCCCAAGCACAGAACCAAATATCACTAGTCCCAGGGGGGCCTTTCATACCCATGATTCCCTCAAAAGCCAACTCTCAAGGCGAATACAAAGTCCAGTTTCTGGTTCCCCTCTCCCCTCTCTCTCTGGTAGTGCTCAACTGTTGATCATGAGTTTTCCCACTACCCACATCCACATCTTGGGTCTCCATGTTTAGACCCCCTGGGGGCCCCTTTTTTCCCCTCAATCCCTGGATTGAAATCACGCAAACTAGTAACTTTTCTGCCCCCAGTGGGTATCCTGGGCCCCCTTGCTATTTGGCGACCATTGCTCCGTTGCTCTCATCGTATTCTTCTCTTGGCCTCCCCATTCGGGGGTGGGTTGTACATTACTGCAATTATCACCTTTTTGTCCCCCAACTGGGTTGTTTCCACTAAGTAGTCCCTTTCCCCGTGCCATCCATTCCTTCCATTTTCCCCAAAACCCCCACTCTTTTAATAGTGGGCAACTCCTGGGGTTTTCCTGGGGTTTAAACCCGGAGAAGTTTCCGGGGTCAACGCCCCCGCGGCCCACTGTGACCAGGCCTCCTGGTGGATCAACCTGATCAACCAGCGTTCTGCTGGCGCAGCAAACCAACGTACAGCCACAGCCCGGCTGATCGGGAACAATTTTAGTGCTTGTCCAGTGCCACTTGAAGACTGCCGGGGGTCTTTTGGGTAATCCCCCTTATTGTGCTGGAGGCAGTTGAACAGCCCGGGGCCCCGGACACTTATTTGTATGGTCTCTTAACGTGCTAGTGACACCCCTTGCTTTTCATTGGGGGGAGGGTGCACGTTGCCAAGTCTTTTGCTTTCGTAGTGAGTGTTTTTCTGTGCAAGTTTCGGTACTATCCCTCTAGATTTTCCCAGGTTAATAACCATGTATCTCCCCCTCCTGCGTTCCAGGAATACGGGTTTAGGAACCTAAAGCGCTCCCAAAATTGGGGGTTTTTTTATCTCCGTTAGCGCGCCGGAAAGTTTTCTGACTTTTTTCTGGGTGGGGCAATTTCACCTGCCTTAAAATTGCCCTCTTCTCCCTCTGTCTTTCCTGAGGATTTGATATCCAGATGGAAAGATTGAATCTGCTATTATTCTGGTGAGTTTTGTTTCTGTGAGTGCTATTATGTCTGGGAATGTTCCTTGTTTCTTTCAAGCTACTCCTCATACTTATTTGTTATCCATCTGCATTTGTATGCCACACCTTCAACTTCTTTTCTAAGACTGTGGTCTGGAAGTGTGAAGGCTTACTCAGCCCTGTAACAACTTCAGTCAGTATTACCAAGGCTGGCTCCTCCTCAGGAAAATTAATGAATAGAAAAAGAAATAATGACAGACAATGATAAACACTTTATTATTTAGAAAGGGAAAAATTTTAAAAAACAATAAAACATGAATGGGTATCCTAATTGAAAGAAAAATGAAAAATGAAATGAAAACAATTACATTTGAACGCAACACTAATATAGGTATATCGTGGTAATGGGGTGTCAGGTGTTGGTGACACTGAGTGTTGTTGAAATCGTAGCCGTTGCTGATGTGGGGGGCAGGGTAGCAAGTGTTGGTGACCACCACTGGCTCTTTCTCACAGAGTATAGGCGTGTGTATTACTTCAGATGACAGGAAAACAGGTTCGTTACCACTGCTATTATGAGGGGTTAGGTCCTGTGTTGGCTTACATAACAGGTAAGTAGACTAAACATGGGACGTCTCAGGACGTTAGTCCCTCTCCTTCTATTCTTCTCGTTGGTTGGCAGGTGACCCCCCTTGTCATTCCAAGCTGTAAAGAGAGACAGATTACCCACTGTTTTAAGAAATCACTCTCCATGAAAGTACAATACCTAAAAGATGTGGTGACTATTAAAACATTTAACAGATAAAGACTGAAAGGACTAAGTTAATTATTGGTCAAAAGTGAAGCTTTCAACCAATAAGTCCACTAAAATATGATCAGGCGTGTACTTACAGTAGTTTTGGGGAGCTGTGAGTCGAGTGATTTACTGTTTGACCGGAGCCCCCCCACGTCACCTTTTTGGGGGGAGGGAAGAGGGAGGGGAAGGGATAGCGGAGCTAGACTGACCCTACCTTAACAAGCAGCTGACAATCAACTATCACTTTCTGGGAGGGGAAAAAAGGGGGGGGGGTAGCCGGAGCTGGACTTACCCTACCTTAACAAGTAGCCGGCAATGAAACTATTGTTACTATGCACTCCATCGCTACTCCTATCTATTGAACTTTTCCCTCACAGGGAGGTATATTGGGGTTGGGGAAGTGGGAGACCTGATAAGGAACTATGGTGGTTGCTATGGGGGTGGAGTTTGTAATGCAGTGGGTGGGGGCATTGGATATGGCATGGGTGTTTGCATGCATGCATGCGTGTGTGTGCATGCATGCGTGTGTGTGTGAGTGATTGAATTTTTAGTCATGTCCAGCACTGAAATTTTTATCTCCCCATTTTGATCCCACCGTTTAATGTCACTATTTTTTAATGAGTGAACGAATCCAGCATTTGTGGTTGTGGCAGGGACGGACTAGGAGTCTTCTGGTAAGAACAACCAGGAGAAGTAACAGCTTGACTTGACTATGAATGTCATAAGTGCCTAAAATACTCTTAATTGTCAATATATCCAAAAATAACAAACTGCATTAGTAACATTGAACATATTTGGTGAAAACACTCAATAAATATATACATACATTGACCTCATCGCTTTATTGCCGTGAGGTTGTGCTGCGCACACGCTCCTGGTTGAGAGGCCTTTCTGCGCAGATTGATTTTTACAAGATGGCGCAGACTATCAGAAGGCGCGTCAAAACTGTGTGCTTTATTAGTGCGGGGGGTAGTTACGCCTCAGTCCGCACAGGTGCTTCTACCTTTGATTATTCGCGACACATACGGCATTGCTGATCAAGATTTGTATGGAGTATCGCTCAACGGGGCTTACCGAATATTCGTTAAGCTACGATCGACGGCAGTGTATGAGCGCCTTGGTGGGGCAGTATCAAGATGGCTTGTGGACGTAAACTCGGCAATACGGTTCGTTTAATTGACGTGTCGCGACACTACACTTGGGTGAAGGGTACGAAACGTGCCTTTCGAAGCGGACAGATAAGAACGTTTTTGAACTTTATGTACGTGCTTTGGGCAAGGGCAGGTACCTGGATGGATGGGGCGTCCCAGTCCGGGGGGTTTCGTTCAAAAACCAAAGAAGCGTGAGGCATCCCATCCCCTCGTTTTCACCCGGACGACTTTTTGGACGCAAGTGATGGTGTAAATTTCCGGGCAGCGCAAGACCCGAGGCATGTGGCGCTTATACCAATGGCAGCACGTGTGAAAGGGGGACCAACGAAAGGGGTTTCAACCCGAAGGACGGGGCGAGGGGGCCCGACCCAAGGCGGGCCTGCCAGCGGGGCGCCTGTAAAGGGGATAGTTTTTCTTGGAGCGAGGGGTGGAGAGAGCGTTCCCCACGGGGGGTGAGCCCACAAAGCCCTTTGGGTCTACGTCTCCCCCTTTGGTGGAAGGGGAGACCAAGTTAGTGGAGGAGAACGAGCAGAGGATGTGGCTCTGGAGCAGTTGACGGAAAAGTTTTTGGAGACGAAGAGAGCTGGAGATGATGTACAATCGGTGGTGGGACCTGAGGAGAGTGAGGACGAGAGGAGAGACAGCCAGCTGACTGCAGGTGCCTCTTCTACGGGAATGGTGACCGTGGTCGAGGTGGCGGCGGAGGTGCATTGTGAGGCATCCCCCGACCAGACCATGGATGCAGAGAGTGTTCGGCGGAAGAGGGCGGCAACGCACTCTGATTCCGATGATGTCTTGACCCCGGCGCAAAGACCGGGGAAGAAACCGTGGGCTGATGTGGTGAGTGGAGGCGCCACAGGTGTGTCCGGTCAGGTGTTCGACCGGGGAGGGAATAGAGCTCACTGTGGTGAGCATGGTGGGAAAAATAGGAAGGCTGGTGACGTGTCTATGAAAGGAGTTACAGGGCAGCGTGTAAAACCCTTCAAGAAGGTTTCAGGTGTATGACTGTGAATGTAAATGGGTTGTGTATGAATGTGAAGCGTTTGTGGCTCCAGGGGTTTCTGAGGCGTCATGCCATAGATATTGTATTCATGCAGGAGCATAACTTTAAGGCGGGTCGGGATTTGAATGTGGACGGATATCGTGTGTTTGTGGCATATTCGGACCGTTTGAAAGGTGGGGTTGGAATTCTGATTCGGGAGACAAGCCCGTTTGTTGTAATTAGATGTGAGGGAGGGGAGGAGGGTAGGGTACTCCGGGTAGATGGATGGTGGAGAGGTGAGCGACTGGCAGTGGTTTGTGTGTATGCGCCGGCGGAGCGTGATGTACGGGTGAAGAATGAATTTGTGCGTGATGTTTTGGTTTATTATTTGAGATCTCTTCCCTCGGTAACAATCATGGGCGGTGATTGGAATTGTATAGTACGTAGAAAGGATGTGGAGCCACGGGGGGCAGGGTGTTTTTTGGTTAGCCTAAGGGATCTTTTGCTGGGCGTGGGGTTAAGGGATGTTATTGGAGGTGGGGACCTAATGGTTGAGCATACGTTTCATAGACAGGGATACGCGGCAGGCTCGATAGGTTATATGTGACGAGAAGTGTGCGAGTGATGTGTGTGCGTACGGTGGAAGCTGTTTACACGGATCATAGAGCTGTTTATACGGACTTGACTTGGGCCAGCTTACCTAAGAGGTATCCAGGGTATTGGAAGTTAAATGTGAGACTTCTTGGGGTGGAGGAGGCGGGGTTAGATTTTAGGACAATGTGGGAGAATTTGTGGGGAGAGGGTAGGGATGTGGGTGACTTGCTGGGGTGGTGGGATGGGGTAGCTAAGGAGAGGATCCGGCGTTTTATGTGCGATGGGGAAAGTACCAGGGTTGGATGACGTACGGGTTGCAGCAGTATTTCGAGGGTAGGTTGCAAAGTTGTTATGAGAGGGGCGTGCAGGCAGGGCAGTATCCCATGGAGGAAATCGAGTTGTTAAAAGGAAGGATTCGTGATTTGCAGAATGATAGATTTGATGCGGTGAGAGTGCAGGGTGGAATTGAAGAGGCGGTGTGGGGTGACCGACCATCGGCCTGTGTGTTAAGGGGACAGAGGCAGCGACGTATGGCTATGGAAATTGATAGGCTGGTGGTACATGAGGACTTAGGTGGATATAGGGCGGGACATGAGTTAAGAACAACGGAGGCAATGAGTGATTACGTTGATAGGTGGTTTGGAAAAAATTTACTGAGTGTAGGGGTGGATGGGGAGGCTTTCGGGAGGTTGGGGGAGAATGTATCTTGTGTGCTAAGTAGCAGTGATCGCATGGCGTTGGGGGGGGATATTGAAGAAGGGGAGGTGTGGAGGGCTTTGGAGGGGATGGCACGGGTAAGGCTCCAGGTCTGGATGGCTTGCCCTGCGAGTTTTATGTGAGCCATTGGAATGTGTTGAAGTCCTTCTTAGTAGAACTAATGAATACGATGAAAAGGGAGGGGAGGATGGGCAGGTTGCAAGGAACTGCGGTTGTGGTTTTAGTGCCAAAAGGTAAGAAACAGGACACGGTGCGGGACTTTAGGATAATATCATTGCTGTGTGCTGATTATAAGATTTTTGCAAAAATTTTAGGAAATAGGATGAAGTGTGTGGTGGATAGAGTGGTTGCGAGAGGACAATATGGTGTGTCTGGGAGGACGATGTATGACGGGCATAGTATTATAAAGAATTTTGTGGAAGGGTCGGGAGGGGAGCAGGGGGGGGGTGTCTTAGCGTTAGATTGGCAGGCGGCGTATGATAGTGTAGAACGTGAGGTGTTGTGGTATATATTAAGGAGGCAGGGTTTTGGGGAGGAGGTGGTACGTTGGGCAGAGACATTGTATACAGGTGTGGGAGTGTGTGTACAAGTAAATGGGAAATTGGGGAAGTGGGTATCCATGGGTCGGGGTATTAGGCAGGGTTGTCCCCTGTCTCAATTGTTGTTTGCCTGTTTAACAGACCCTTTCTATAGAAAGGTGGAAGCGTGTATGGAGGTGGATTGGGGAGTAGGAAGTGGAGTGCAGGGAATAATAGGGTATGTGGATGACACGACAATACTCGTGCGAACGCAGAGGAGTTTACGTGCGGTTGGAGATGTTATTGATAATTTCGCGGGGGTTACCGGGTTAAGAGTTAATGTGGAAAAATCAAAATTACTGGTCTTAGGAGATTGGGTGGGAAGAGAGAGTTGGGGAAGGAATGTACGTTGGAATATGGTGGACAGGATAAAAGTGTGTGGAATAGTGTATATGCGTAGTGCGAGAGAGGCGAGGATGGTTAATTCTGGACTTGTTGTGGATCGAGTGGTGGGGCGATTGGATGGGTTGAGACCAACTCATTTGACAGTACATCAGCGTGCGATTGTTGTGAATGTGTTGTTATACAGTAAAGTCTGGCACGTGGCTGCGGTATATCCGTTAGCAGGTCCGGATGTTACGAGGCTGTTAAAGAGGGTTTTCCATTTTCTTTGGGGTTCCGGGTGTGAATGGTTGAGTAGGAGTGTGGTTACTTTACCGGTCAACAGAGGAGGATTGGGGTTGATTGATTTACGGTTAAGAGTCAAGTGCATTTATTTGAAGTGGGGGTTACGCCGTGTGCGGGGTCATGCAGGGAGGGGCGTGAATGGCTTGCATGAAGAGGTGCGAATGTGGTGGGGAGGGTCGGAGATGAAAGTGTGTGAAGACGTGTTGCGGGCGTTGCTGCATGTACGGGACCCTAATAAAGTTCGAGTGGGTGTTTTGGAGCGTGTTGTAAGGGCGAAGGTAGTCGTGAAGGCTGAGAGTATCTACCCTATGTATGCGTGGAAGGATATATGGGAAAGATTACGGTTGATGCGCGTGCGTCCAAATGTGCGAGAGGTATTTTTCCGTTTTCTCCATGGTATACTGCCGTCGGGTGCTGCACTTAAGGAAAGAGGGTTGATGGTGGAGGGCGCGTGTCGGGTGTGCGGGGATGAGGAGACTGCGTTTCATGTAGTGTATTTTTGTGATAATTTGGGGAGTATCAGGGAATGGATGGGTAAGGTTCTGAGGACAGTGGGAGGAGGCGGGATATTAGTATTGAGGGCGTTAAGTTTGGACGTGGGAGGCGTCGAGGCGCCTGTGCAACGTGCAATCACGTATATAATTGCGGATTTTGTTTTTGTATCCTGGGCAATGAGAAGGAATGGGGATTGGGAGGTGCGCAAAAGGGTGTTGGCGGGGACCATTTATAGAACGTTGTGTTATAATCGGGAAATATATGGAAGTCGCTGGGACCAGGCTTTTTCAGCAGGGTACCGTAGTATGAGTGTGAGAGCATTGTTAACGTTGTGAAAGGGGGGGGGGGAGTGAATTTCAGGGGATGGAACGGGCTTGTCTCCGGGGTTGGGTATGCACAACGGCTGGTTTACTGTGTGTATCTGTGTAATGCGTGGTTGAGGAAAATGTGGTTGTGTGAGTGGATGTGGTGGTGAAGTTATATGTGTTATAGATGTCTTAAGTCAGAGTCTACTGCCTTCTTTCTTTGTTGAAGTACTTGATGTACCTTTCGGCTATGGCCTGGCAAACGGGGTTTTG
This sequence comes from Cherax quadricarinatus, assembly GCF_026875155.1. Lineage (NCBI taxonomy): Eukaryota > Metazoa > Arthropoda > Malacostraca > Decapoda > Parastacidae > Cherax > Cherax quadricarinatus. Next base: position 12,809,307 of record NC_069420.1, read on the forward strand.
AGTGTTTGTACCGAGCATTTTCATGCTGTTATTAATGTGTATAGGACTCGTAGATGATGGTGCGGATATGATTATGGCTTTTTAGTTTTGTGGCTGACTCGAGACTTGTGGATGGCGCAGTATGTTCTTTGTTTTATCTGAGATTGTGGATGTAGGTTCTTTCGGTTATCGATATTATTGTGTTGGTTGTGAGTAACCGATATATTTATATATTTATCATACATTTCTTCTTATTGCTATTGTATTGTGCATTGGCAAGATCCCAGTATATTATGTAAATAGTGTATACCCGAAGGGATATTGGTTTTATTTAAATTTATTGAACCTGCCCTACAGGGGTCACCTCTGTTATTACTTGTTTTGTTCTTGGTACATAGGGTTAGATTGCCCATCTTCTTTAATGTTATGTTTTGTCACAGCGATATTTTCTAGTATAATTGTGTAACCTCTGTGTTTGTTAATATTGTCCACTTATATTGTTTATTTGCTATTGTACGTTCAGAGAGATGTCTTCAAAATGTGTTTATATACAATGTGTTATCACCTAGTTTAAAGGGTTTTTATGTTACAGCTATGTATTGTATTTTAAATAAAAAAAAAAAAAAAAAAAAAAAAAGAAAAAAAAAAAAATCGCTTGTGTGTGGAAAGAAAGTATTTGATTCGCGAATCAAAGTTGTGTTGTGATTTGAGCGTGAGAGTAACTGAAGGCGACTTACCTGGTGATATCAGAAATGATTGATTTGTATGGAAACGTAAGAAAATTTTCTCTCTCTCTCTCTCTCTCTCTCTCTCTCTCTCTCTCTCTCTCTCTTCATTCTCTCTCTCCGCAACACACACATACAACACTCATCATCCATTCATTATTAAATAACTTATTATTTATTAATTATTAATTTATTATTTAATTTATTATTAATTAATTTATTATTTATTAATAATTAATTTATTATTTATTAATTTATTACTTATTAATTTATTATTTATTATTTATTAATTTATTATTTATTATTTATTAATTTATTATTTATTATTTATTATTAATTTATTTATTAAATTAATTATTTGAATAATACTTATATTCTAGCACTCGATTTACCGTTCACAAATAACATACATATTGGAGTGAAAACTTAAGACGAGGTTTCGATCCACCCCGGACCGAAACCTCGCAGTTGCTAAACAGTTAATTCTATCGCTCGGGATAATGGTACAGGACGGAGACGAAAAGCCTTCTGAAATTTCCTCTCCAAGTGTGGATTATTTGTGAACTTTTCTTGCCACGGTATTGTGGGTTGGTTGTGAATTGTTCCAGCCACGGTATTGTGGGTTGGTTGTGAATTGTTCCAGCCACGGTATTGTGTTAGTTGTGAATTGTTCCAGCCACGGTATTGTGGGTTGGTTGTGAATTGTTCCAGCCACGGTATTTGGTTAGTTGTGAATTGTTCCAGCCACGGTATTGTGGGTTGGTTGTGAATTGTTCCAGCCACGGTATTGTGGGTTGGTTGTGAATTGTTCCAGCCACGGTGTTACACCCTTTTGTTCATCTTGTTCATTTTCTTATTATCACAATTGTATACTCTTACATGTTATTTTTGCTATTTCACTTAATATTATATTCAGGAGTAATTCCATTAGTAGCTAAATGGATTTACTGACTTGATAATATTATCGATTCGTATTACTTAGCTTTGTATTTAGTAGGTCCATTTAATTAGTGTCAAAACTGCGTGGTGACCTGGCCAAGCAACAGTAGTGTTTTGAGCTGCTCGACCCCTGTTCCGACCGAGGCCAAAGTGGGGCTGTAAAGCCTCACTGGCTTCAGTTCTTACCTTCCTCACCTCTCGTGAGGGAAGCTCCCTGATTCCTGGATTTAAAACTTCTGGTTGCGACATGAGGTTCCTAGTTGACCTCCTAGTACCTCGGACGGTATCAGACCCCCCAGAAACGTCTCGGACGAAGTGTTGTGTTGCTGTTTTGGAGATGGCTGGTGACTGTCCCTAGCCTCTGCTAGGGTGAATTAAGCAGTATTGTTCAAAGAGGTACAGTGAAACAAGTCTTGGGAGACAGGGACTCGCCTCAAAATTCCTTTTTAAGTGTAAAATTATTCCTAATATCCACTTGGTTTATTATGAAAGTTGATAAGAGTGGGATTATTATTGAAGTGTTACGTCTCTCTCGCTTTAGATTGAGTAAGTAAGTGTATAATGGGAAGAGAAGGTGTTATGATACTAGAGCCGTCAGTACTATAATAAAGGATAATACTGTGTATTATCTTTTAAGTGAAACGTAAGTGTATATTTATGGAGTACTGTTTTATGGTGCGACCTTTTTAAAGTTAATATAAAACCCTTCTATGGTTTATTAAGAAACTTAATAAAAAACCGGAAAGAAACATTGTGGTTGTTTACTACTGAAACCTTGAATGATATCATCTAGAATAGGATATTCAATCCTGTTAATTTGTTGCATATTCGAAAGTGCTAAACAGGATTAAAGTAGTGGCCCTGTACGCAACACACGGTATTGTGTGTTGGTTGTGAATTGTTCCAGCCACGGTATTGTGTGTTGGTTGTGAATTGTTCCAGCCACGGTATTGTGTTGGTTGTGAATTGTTCCAGCCACGGTATTGTGGGTTGGTTGTGAATTGTTCCGGCACTGTAATTGTGGGTTTTGGTTGGTGAATTGTTCCAGCCACGGTATTGTGGGTTGGTTGTGAATTGTTCCAGCACTGTATTGTGGGTTGGTTGTGAATTGTTCCAGCCACGGTATTGTGGGTTGGTTGTGAATTGTTACAGCTACGGTATTGTGTTGGTTGTAGTAATTGTTCCATGCTACGCGGTATTGTTAGGTTGGAGTTGTTCCAGCCCCGAGTATTGTGGGTTGCGAATTACTCCAGCCACGGTAGTGTGTTGGTTGTGAATTGTTCCATCCACGGCATTGTGTTGTGAATTGTTCCAGCCACGGTATTGTGTGTTGGTTGTGAATTGTTCCAGCCACGGTATTGTGTTGTGAAATTGTTCCAGCCACGGTATTGTGGGGTGTTGTGAATTGCTCCAGCACTGCATTGTGGCGTTGGTGGTAAATTGTTCCAGCTCCATCGCGGTAATTGTGGGTTGTACACCGCTCCCCGCACCATTGTCGCAGAGATACGGTATTGCGTTGGTTGTGAACGTGTTCCAGCCACTGTAGTGTGTTGGTTGTGAATTGTTACATCCCGGCCATTGTGTTGTTAATTGTTCCAGTGCCACGCGGTTATAGTGCCTCCCCCCCCAGAGAGTGAGAGTGAATTGTTCAGCCACGGTTATTATGTGTTGTGATTGTGAATTGTTTCCAGCCACGGTATTATGTGTTAGGTTGTGAATTGTTCCCGTGCACGGTTATTGTGTTGTGAATTGTTCAGCACCCGAGTATTTGTGTGTGAATTGTTCCAGCCCACGTAATTGTGTTGTGAATTGTTCCAGCACGGTATTGTTGTTGTGAATTGTTCCAGCCACGGATTGGGTTTTGGGTTGTGAATTGTTCCAGCCACGGAATTGGTTGTAAATTTTGTTCCAGCCCGGTATGGTTTTGGTTTGAAAAATTGTTTCAGCCAGGTAGTGGGGTGGGGGGTTTGGCCCACCCATGCTTGTGGGTTGGTTGTGATTCCAGCAGGGTATTGGGGGTTAGTTGAAAATTTGTTCCACCAGGGTATTGGGGTTGGTTGGAATTGTTCCAGTCACGGTTTGCGTTGGTTGTAAATTGTTCCCCCACGGATTGTGGGATGGTTGTGAATTTTCCCCACGGTATTGTGGGTTGGTTGTGAATTTTTTCCACCACGGTATTGTGGGTTGGTTGTGAATTGTTCCAGCCACGTATTTTTGGTTGGTTGTAAATTTTTCCCAGCCCCGATATTTTTGGGTTTACGAATTGTTCCAGCCACGTATCGGGGGTTTGGGAATTTGTGCAGCAAGGTGTTGTGGTTTTTTTCCGCCTCGGCTCCCGCTTTTTGGGGGTCTCTTTATTTTGCCAAGGGGGAAAAACAGGAGAGACGCTGTATTGGAGGCACTCTGAGCTCACTCCATTTACCCAGTCCTGTAATCCCAAGAGCTCTCTGCCTTACGAGAGCTGCTGTCAACTATTAGGAGAGACAACTAAGCCAAGGTCCCTGAGTGCTATTTTATATGATGATGGTTCAGTGCTTCTCTCAGGATCGAAAGGTGGGATGGCCCCTCTTTTCAGGGTCTGACCCGGGAAAAGTCGGGATGGCTCTCTCTCAGGGTCGTTAAAGAGTCGGATGGCTCTCTATCAGGGTCGAAAGAGTCGGGATGGCTCTCTCTCAGGGTCGAAAGAGTCGGAATGGCTCTCTCTCGGGTCGAAAGAGTGGGGTGGCTCTCTCTCAGGGTCAAAAGTCGGGAGGGGTTTCTCTCTCAGGGTCGAAAGAGTGGGGAAAGGTCTCTCTCAGGGTCGAAAGAGTCGGGATTGGCCCCTCTCTCAGGGTCGAAAGAGTGGGGAAATGGTTTCTCTCTCAGGGTCGGAAAGAGTCGGGTTTGGCTCTCTCTCAGGGTCGAAAAGAGTCGGGATGGCTCTCTCTCAGGTCGAAAGAGTCGGGGGGCTCTCTCTCAGGGTCGAAAGAGTCGGGATGGCTCCTCTCAGGGTCGAAAGGTCGGGATGGCTCTTCTTCAGGGTCGAAAGAGTCGGGATGGGCTCCTCTCTCAGGTTCGAAAGAGTCGGGATGGCTCTCTCTCAGGGTTTCGAAAGAGTCGGGATGGCTCTCTCTCATCGCGGGCGAAAGAGTCGGGATGGCTCTCTCTCAGGTCGAAAGAGTCGGGATGGCTCTCTCTCAGGTCGAAAGAGTCGGGAGGGCTCTCTCTCAGGGTCGAAAGAGTCGGGATGGCTCTCTTCAGGTCGAAAGTCGGGATGGCTCTCTCTCAGGGTCGAAAGAGTCGGGATGGCTCTCTCTCAGGGTCGAAAGAGTCGGGATGGCTCTCTCTCAGGGTCGAAAGAGTCGGGATGGCTCTCTCTCAGGTCGAAAGAGTCGGGATGCTCTCTCTCAGGGTCGAAAGAGTCGGGATGGCTCTCTCAGGGTTCGAAAGAGTCGGGAGGGGCTCTCTCTCAGGGTCAAAAAGAGTCGGGATGGCTCTCTCTCAGGGTCGAAAAGAGTCGGGATGGCTCTCTCTCGGGGTCGAAAGAGTCGGGATGGCTCTCTCTCAGGGTCGAAAGAGTCGGGATGGCTCTCTCTCAGGGTCGAAAGAGTCGGGATGGCTCTCTCTCAGGGTCGAAAGAGTCGGGATGGCTCTCTCTCAGGGTCGAAAGAGTCGGGATGGCTCTCTCTCAGGGTCGAAAGAGTCGGGATGGCTCTTCTCAGGGTCGAAAGAGTCGGGATGGCTCTCTCTCGGGGTCGAAAGAGTCGGGATGGCTCTCTCTCAGGGTCGAAAGAGTGGGGATGGCTCTCTTCGGGGTCGAAAGAGTCGGGATGGCTCTCTCTCAGGGTCGAAAGAGTCGGGATGGCTCTCTCTCAGGGTCGAAAGAGTCGGGATGGCTCTCTCTCAGGGTCGAAAGAGTCGGGATGGCTCTCTCTCAGGGTCGAAAGAGTCGGGATGGCTCTCTCTCAGGGTCGAAAGAGTCGGGAGGGGCTCTCTTCAGGTCGGAAAGAGTCGGGATGGCTCTCTCTCAGGGTCGAAAGAGTCGATATGTGTCTCTCTCAGGGTCGAAAGAGTCGATATGTGTCTCTCTCAGGGTCGAAAGAGTCGATATGTGTCTCTCTCAGGGTCGAAAGAGTCGATATGTGTCTCTCTCAGGGTCGAAAGAGTCGATATGTGCTCTCTCAGGGTCGAAGAGTCGATATGTGTCTCTCTCAGGGTCGAAAGAGTCGATATGTGTCTCTCTCAGGGTCGAAAGAGTCGATATGTGTCTCTCATGATAGATACAGTCGAAAAGTTGTAGGATGTGTACACCGAATGATTTAAGAACATAAGAAAGGAGGAGCGCTGCAACATGTCTGCTGGCCCATACTAGGCAGGTTCTTCTCAAGCCCAAACCCACTAACAAAAATATTTGCCCAACCCATTTTCAGTGCTACCCAAGGAATAAGCTTTTGATAACCCTAGTAACACACGTGCAAGTCCCATCTTACACGCTGCTTCACTGTGTAAGGATGATGAAAGTGGAATGAGAGGTTGAAGCTGTGCAGTAGAGATGTATCGGATATCCGCATCCGCATCCTCATCCGCATCCGCAAAATGAGTAAGACGTCCTCATACACATCCTCGGATATCTAAATTTTCACATCCGATACATCTCTACTGTGAAGGCAAATTCCATACACAGCTTCAACACTAGATACGACAGGGCTCCGACCTGTGATTGGTTGTTCTGCCCTCGCACCCTAACCGGGGGGGTCAGGTTTCATTGTTGACCACCTGGTCAACCAGGCTGTTGATACTAGTCTCCCGCAGGCCCACGTAACTATCACTTGCAGGAGATGGTTGGCCAGTTTCCGCCTTGCAAAACTTCTATATTTACTCCAGCGATATTTCTGTCATTCACTTTGTGTCAGGTTGAACAGTCTTGCACAACGGAGTCTGACACTATGTTCTCTTACTGTGCCTAACGTTCCTTTACTTTTTCCACTAGATTTAGTCTACATTTCCTCTTACATTTCTCACTGTAGTTAATTGCTTCCTCTTGTATCTCTCGCTCCAGTAAGTTATGGTTAGTGTTAAGTTAGTGTGCTATTGTTAGTGTTAACTTGCTATGGTTAGTGTTAAATTAGTGTGGTATGGTTAGTGTTAACTTGCTATGGTTAGTGTTAAATTAGTGTGGTATGGTTAGTGTTAAGGTGCTATGGTTAGTGTTAAATTAGTGTGATATGATTAGTGTTAGTCTGTGTTCCATGTAGATGTTATGATGTATCTATATAAGTCAAGGAGACCAATGGAAATAAATTACTTTGTCTAAGGTTTCTTTTGGGTTATCCCAGGTAATTTACACATATGTTACTATGAATGATAGTTTGTGTAGCTGTGTTTGTGTACCTGTACCTAAATAAACCTAATTACTGAATCTAGGTCAAGCAACCACGACACAAGTACGTCAGTTGATTGTACCTTTTAGGTAAGTGGTGGTGCCAGGAGCTGTGACTCGACCCTCCCTCGGGGATAGGTGAGCGAGTACACACACACACACACACACACACACACACACACACACACACACACACACCCCCAAAAACACACACACACACACCCACACAACCCCAACACACATTTTTCCCAGCACCATTTGGGAAACCCCCCAAAACCTGGTAAAGCACGAAAGGAATTTTAGGGAAGTAAAAAAAGGTTTGAACAAGGCTAGTCCCAGGCTCGGGGGAATGTCTTTCGAGGAAATTTTTAAGGGGAAATCGGACTGAGGGACACTGGGGGGAAAGGGGGGTTGGGGGAAAACCCTTGATAACGCCCATACAAGATACTGCGGGGAAATAGAAAAGGGTGGACAAAATTTAAAGGGATTTTTCCCAGAGAGGGGACACAGGGAAAAGGGGGGGTCACAACTAAAAAGCTGAAAATCAAAAGAGTCAGGGGGAGGACTTTTAGGAAGTATTTTTCAGTCATGGGATTTTGTCAAAAGGGAAAATAGCCTAGCAAGTGAAGTAGTGGAGGCGGAAACCATAAAATATTTTTTAAAAAGAGGTATGACAAAGTCGGAACCCAGAGAGAGGCCCCATTTTGCGATCAGTGAAGAGGGGGGGCCCAAAGGCCCCGAGGTCCCCCCCTCCCAACCCCACAAATTAGGTGAGTACACACACACAACAAAACCAACACACACACACACACACCCACACCCCACACACACACAACACACAATTACACAACCCCTTTTTAAAAGAAAATTTTCAAAAACACCAAAATTCGGAAAAGGGAAAATTGCCTGAGGCAGGGGGAAGGGACAGCAAAATGAAAAAGCCCCCAATTTTTTTTTAAAAAAAAGGGAGACAAAAATGAAAGCCATTAAACACGGGACCAGTGTCACGGGCATTTTTACATTTGCAAAATCAGGGAAAAGAAGATTTATCGGGAAAGAAAAAGGGGGTTTTGGAAACACCTAAAAAGGGAAAAACGATCTCATAAAACCAGCACCCAAAACAGGGGTTTTTAAGGGACGGGAAATCCTGTGTCACAAGCCAACGGGGTTTCCCTATGAAGGTAAACAGCATTTAAAGACAAGAAAGGGGGGGGGGGGGGAGGGGGTGGGGGGGGGGGATTTGCATTTTTTTGGGGGAATTGAAAGGGGAAAGGGGCCTTTGGGGACACAGTCCCACACAAGGGGATTGGGTGAAAAAAACTGGGGGGGCCCCAAAGCAGGGAAAAAAGGGGAAGGGGCATTTCAAGGGAAATCGGGGAATCCCTTGTCAGGAAGACAAAAGCACAAGTAGGGAAACTGGCGAGGGTGTCGGGGGAGGGGGCCCCACCTTTTGCCCCAGGGGGGCCCCCGAAAGGGGGTTAAAGCCCTATGACCAGTGCTGTTTCTGGTTTTTGGAAAGGGACAGAGGGAAAGGGAAATAGACATCCTTGAGGTGCCCCTTTTTTGCAGATGATGAATTGTGAGAAAAATTTCACTCGATCGAAGACCGGGGGCAGAACTAAAAAGGGATCGGGACAGGCTGCAAAAACCTGGTCCAAAAATTGGCCCCGGGGTTTTAAACCCCACCAAGGGCAAATCATAAAAGTTTGGGGAAGGCAAAGAAGGGCCGCGCGGGAGTACAGTTTTGGGGGGCAGAGACTAAAAAACCTCATTTAAAGGAAAAAGATTTTGGGGGTAAAGTTTTAACACCGGGCACATCTCCTAAAAGGCACATCAACCAAATAACTGCTGCAGCATAGGGGGCGCCTAGCAAACCTCAGAACAGCATTCCGAAATTTTTAAAAAAGGAATCTTTCAGGACCCTGTTCCCCGAAAAAGGGTTGGGCCCCAAAATTTTGGGAGTAGGGCGGCCCCCGTTTGGAACCCACCCTAGCCAAGCACGTAAAAGAAATTTGAGAAAGTGAAAAGGGTTTTTGCAACAAGACTAGCCCAGGGGCTAAGAGGTATTCCTAGGGGAGGGGGAAAGGGGAAATAAAAATTTACACACGGGAAAGGACAGGAGAGATAGGGGGGACATGATAACGACTTTCCCAAAATACTGAGAGGAATTGACAAGGGGGGAACAAAAAAACAGGATGTTCCAGTAGATTGGACACAGTAACAAGGGGACACAGTTGGAAGTTGAAGACACAATGAATCACAGGGATGTAGGAAGTATTTCTTCACCCACCGAGTAGGCAGTAAGTGGAATAGTTTGGGAAGCGATGAAGTGGAGGCAGGATCCTACATAGCTTAAGCAGAGGATGATAAAGCTCACGGCTCAGGGAGAGGTGACCTAGTAGCAATCAGTGAAGAGGCGGGGGCCAGGAGCTCGGGCTCGACCCCCGCAACCTCAACTAGGTGAGTACAACTAGGCGAGTACACACACACACACACACACACACACAAAACACACCACCCCAAAACACACACACACCCCACACACACACACACTGCATGGAGAAGCTCTATCAGAGGAGACTGTAGCAAATGAAAGAGCTAAGCTTTATGTGGAGGCCCCAACAGACAACAGAGCCCAAGGAAACCCGAGAAGGGAAAATGACAGGCCACTGACCCCAAGTACTTTCCCAGTGAAACTGATGAAAGGAAAGCTGCAGTGGAGGAAACCCAAAAAATTAAAATGAGGGGTACACAGGGATATGCAGGGGAGAATGAAAGGGTGAGGTCAGTTTTTGTGTTGGGCCCCAGGAAGTTGAAGGGGAAAATACAAGAAAGAAAACAAGGGGGAAAAAAAGAAATTTTGAAAGCATCATAAAAGCAATAGGAAAGAGAATGACCCGCGGAAAAATTTTTGGAGAATGGGGGGGTTTTTTAAAAAAAAGAACCGGCCCAGTGAGAGTGCCCTTTAAAAGGCGAAGGACTCGGACCGGGACCCTGCAGGAGAAAAGCACGTTAAGGGACATGCGGATACGGAAAGGTGTATCTCGCCCGCGACAGAAAACAAAAAAAAGGCAGAAACTGGAGGATGGTAAAAGGCGAAAGGAGGAAAAGGGGGATGGAGAGACAGACAGGAACCCCCAGCCAGGAAAAAATAAAAATACGCCTCCTCCAACTTCCGGAACCCTCCCAACCAGGTCAACCCCAGTGCAACCAAAACACTCTAAATCAAAACACCCATCCCAATCCAATGCCCCCCCCCATACTTAAAAAACCCACCCCCACGCAACAACCCATAGTTCCTTACAGTCTCCACTTCCCCAACCCCAATATACCCCCCAGACCACAGTCTTAAAAGAGTTTAAGGTGTGGATACAAATGCAGATGGAATAACAAACAATATGAGGGTGGCACGAAAGAATCAAAAAGACATCCCCAGACAAATAGCATCACAGAAAAAAAACTCACCCGAATTAAAAAAAGATTCAAACTTTTTCCCTTGGATATCAAAAAATAGGAAAAACAGAGGGGGAGGGGGGGGAGGAGTTGCACTGCTTAAAAAAAAAGTGGGGTTTTGAGAAAAAAGAAAGGGAAAGGGTGGGACGGGCGAAAGGGACTACTTAGTAGGGCAATCCAGTTGAGGGACATAAGGGATAATTTCAGTAATGTACAGCCCCCACGAATGCAGGAGGCCAAAAGAAGAATACGATGAGAGCAACGAGCAATGATCGAACACTACCCGAGGTGGCCAGGGAGCACATAGGGGGGAGAAAATTTATTTGTTTGGGTGATTTCAATCAAAAGGGGAGATTGACGGGAAAAAACCGGGGCCCCCATGGGGGTCCCGAAACATGGAGAGCCAAGATATGGATGTGGTACTGGAAAACCCTCATGCATGAACATTTAGAGACCTCCAGAAGAGAGGGAGATGAACCACAAGGGGGGCCCTTGTTTCCCATGAGTAGTTCGGAATGGGGGGGTATATGTATAAAGGGCCCCCCTGGGAGCTAGTGATCATGGGTTTTTTGGCTTCGACACATATTTGGGCCCCAAAGTAGAGAAGTAGCAGGAATGGGCGGGAAAAAAACCAAATAAAAAAGGGGGGAATACTCAGGCATGAGGAACTTCCTTCATGACATTCAGTGGGAGAGGGAAATGAAGGAAAACCGTACAAAATGGACTATTAGAAACAAAATGCAAGGGAGAGGAGTGGTTTTTTCCCAAGGGGAAACAAAAAAAAGGAAGAACAGAACGAGTCCTTGGTTAAACCCAAAGGTTAGGGGGGCAAAAATAGGTTATAGAAATGGAAAAGGACAGAAGACAGAAAAGTCAGGAAAATAAAGAAATCAGCCGAAGAGCCAGAAACGAATATGCACAGATAAGAAGGGAGGCTCAGCAAACAATATGAAAATGACATGCATCGAAAAGTCAAGACTGACCCGAAGCTGTTGTACAGCCACATCAGGAGGAAAACAACAGTCAAGGACCAGGTAATCAGACTGAGGAAGGGTGATGGGGAATTCCACAAGAAACGACCGAGAGGTATGTCAGGAGCTCAACACGAGATTTAAAGAAAGTATTTACAGTGGAAACCAGTAGGACTCAGGAAATCAGAACAGGGGAGTACACCAGCAAGTGCTGAATGAGGTACATATAACCAAGGAGGAAGTGAAGAAGCTGCTATGCGAACTTGAGACCTCAAAGGCGGTGGGACCAGACAACATCTCTCCGTGGGTCCTTAAAGAGGGAGCAGATATTGTGTGTGCCATTAACAAAGATCTTCAACACATCTTTTGAAACTGGGCAACTCCCTGAGGTATGGAAGATGGCAAATTTAGTCCCAATTTTTAAAAAGGGAGACAGACATGAGGCACTAAACTACAGACCTGTATCACTAACGTGTATAGTATGCAAGGTCATGGAAGAAGATCATCAGGAGGAGAGTGGTGGAGAAACTGGAAAGAAACAAGTGTATAATTGACAACCAGCACGGTTTCAGGAAGGGAAAAATTTCCTTTGTCAAAAAACCTATTAGTTTTATGACAAGGTGACAGAAGAAAGACAAGAGAGGAGGGGTGGATCGACTGCATATTTTTGGACTGCAAGAAGGCCTTCGCCACAGTTCCTCACAAGAGGTTACTGCAAAAGCTAGAGGATCAGGCACACATAACAGGAAAGGCCACTGCAATGGATCAGAGAATACCTGACAGGGAGGCAACAACGAGTCATGGTACGCGACGAGGTGTCAGAGTGGGCGCCTGTGACAAGGGGGGTTCCACGGGGGTCAGTCCTAGGACCTGTGCTGTTCTTGGTATATGTGAACGACATAACGGAAGGGATAGACTCAGAAGTGTCCTTGTTTGCAGATGATGTGAAGTTAATGAGAAGAATCAAATCGGATGAGGATCAGGAGGACTACAAAGAGACCTGGACAGGCTACAACCTGGTCCAGCAACTGGCCCCTTTGAATTTAACCCTGCTAAATGCAAAGTCATGAAGATTGGGGATGGGCAAAGAAGCCCGCAGACACAATATAGTTTAGATGGCCAAAGACTGCAAACCTCACTCAAGGAAAAGAATTGGAGTGAGTATAACACCGAGCATATCTCCTGAGGCGCACATCAATCAGATAACTGCTGCAGCATACGGGCGCCTGGCAAACCAACGGATAGCGTTCCGATACCTCAGTAAGGATTCGTTTAAAGACTCTGTATACCATCTACGTCGGGCCCTACTGGAGTATGCAGCACCAGTTTGGAATCCACACCTAGTCAAGCACGTCAAGATATTAGAGAAAGTGCAAAGGTTTGCAACAAGACTAGTCCCAGAGCTATGGGGATTGCCCTACGAAAGAAAGGTTGAGGGAAATCGGCCCCGACAACACTGGAGGACAGGAGGGTCAGGGGAGACATGATAACGACTATAAAATACTGCGCGGAATAGACAGGTGGACAAAGACGGATGTTCCAGGGAGGGACACCCCGACAAAGAGGTCACAATTGGAAGTTGAAGGGCTCAGATGAATCAAAGGGATGTTAGGAAGTATTTCTTCAGTCATAGAGTGTCAGGCGTGGAATAGCCTAGAAAGTGACGAAGTGGGCGGGAACCATATATAGTTTTAAAACGAGGTATGATAGAGCTCATGGGGCAGGGAGAGAGAGGACCTAGTAGTAATCAGCGAAGAGGCGGGGCCAGGAGCTGTTTACTCGACCCCTGCAACCACAAAACACACACTTTCTCTCTCACAAAAATATTTTTCTTCAGCTTTGTAAAAATATAATCAGTTTCTTTAATAAAAATATAAACATTTTTCTTCACCACTAAAATAAGTAGAAGAGGGAGGGGGGGGAAGTGGGAGGGGAGGGGGAAGTGGAGGGGAGGGAGGTGGGGAGGGGGAAAAAAACGGAGAGGGGGGAAGGAAATGGGGAGGGGAAATGGGAAGGGGAAAGGGATATGAGGCAGGGAAGGGGAAAAGGAGAGGGGATGTGGAAATGGGGACGAGGAGGGGAAATAGGGAGGGGGAGGGAAGGGAAATGGGGAGGAAGGGGAAGGAGAAATAGGGAGGGGAAGGCGGGAAGAAATGGGAGGGAAGGGAAATAGAAGGGGGAAAAGGAAGGGGGAATGGGGTAAAGAGAGATGGATACGTAAGGGGGAGGGAAGAGAGATTCCTTTCCCCTCTTCTCCCCGGTTGGGGGACCCCCCCCCCTCTTCTCCCTGGGTTGGGGGACCCCCTCCCCCCCTTCTCACTGGGTTGGGGGGACCCCCTCCCTCTTATACCTGGGTTGGAGGTACCCCTCCCCATCTTTCCTCCAGGTTGTTTGGACCCCTCCCCTTCTTTCTCCAGGGTTGTAGGGACTCCTCCCCCCTTATCTCCCAGGGTTGGGGGACTTTCTCTCCTCTTCCCAGGGTTTGGGGAACTCTTTACCCCGGGTAGGTGGATTCTCCCTTACCCTGGGGGGAATTACGCTCTTACATTAATTTACGCTCTTAATCTACGCTCTTACATTATTTTCGCTCTCATTAGCACTCATTTACACTCAATGGCACTCATTGGTACTCAGTCTCACTACTGGCACTCATTACTCATTGACACTCATTTGGAATCATTTACACTCACTGGCACTCATTTAATCATTGGCATCATACACTTTGGCGCTCATTACCAATCACTTACACTCCCTGGTGCATCATTTACAATCACTTTCACTCCCTGGTGCTCATTTACAATACTTACACTCCCTGGTGCTTCATTTATCAATCACTTACACTCCATGGTGCTCATTTTTTTAACAAAAAAATCACTTACACTCCCTGGTGCTCATTTACAATCACTTACATCTCCCTGGTGCTCATTTAACAATCACATCCTGGTGATCATTTACAAATCACTTACTTCCCTGTGTGCTCATTTTAAATCAACTTACACTCCCTGGTGCTCATTTACAATCACTTACTTCCCTGGTGACCTCTTTTACAATCACTACGCTCCCTGGTGCTCATTCAATTCACTTACAACTCCACGGTGCTCATTTACAATTCACTTACGCTCCCTGGTGTCTTTACCAATCACTTACGCTCTCAATTTTCAAATTCACGTTTACACGAAATAGAAAAAAAATATTGTGTACACAAAAGGTGCACCAGTTGTCTGTACGAACGTTGACAACAAGGTGTCGTCTACGAAGGTCGTCGACCAACCAGATGTAACTGCAAAGGACTTATCCCCCAAATGGGGGTGATAAATAGTTCCTAAATGGTGGTTTAAAATACTCATTCCTATGGGTAATAAAGGGTTTCCCTTGGGGGTACTAAAAATCCCCCAAAAATGGTCAAAATTTTTCTTTCCCTTTTTTGGGCTTCTTTTTTTTAAAATAATTCTCCCAAAAAGGGGGAAAATAAAATTCCCCCCAAGGGGGGCAAAAAATTTTTAAAATGGATCTTAAAAATTTTTTAAAAAATTTCCCCAGGGGGGCTAAAGGGGCTTTAAAGGGGGGGGCAAAAAAAGTCCTAAATTGGCTAAAATTTTCCCCAGGGGTAAAAATTTTTTCAAATTTTCAAAAAATCCTTTTCAAAGGGGGCTAAAAATTTTAATTATAAAATAAAATTTCCCTTTTCCATTCCCTTTTAAAAAAATTTAAAAATAAAATTAATAAAATTAATAAATGGCCATTCAGAAAAGGGCTTAAATTAACGCTCAAATTTGGCATAAAAGGGAAAAAAAAATTGCGATAAAAATTCGCAAAAATTAACCACAAAAAAAATCCCCTTTTTTGTAAAAATTTAAAAAACTAAAATGAACATAAAATGGAATAAAAGGAGGTCAAATAAAGGCCCCAAAAAATAAAAAATTACCACAAAGTTAGACTATAAGTGTACCTAAAATGTAACCTACAAAAGTAATACTTAAATGTAAAATCAGAGTGGGAGGGGATAAGCAGGGGTTTCAAAAATGAGAGTCTTGGCAGGGGAAGCTCAACCGAGATGAGAGGTTTCCAGGGCAACTCCAGCAGATGAACCAGATTTTTTTTCTCCAGTGTCAGTGTTTTTGCTTTACAATTAATTGCCATTGTTTTTTGTATTTAGCAGCTGGGGACAAGCCTACAATACACTGTGTGCTGAGTCTTTTGTATAGTGAGTATTTTTTCTCCCCTCTCTCTCTTTTTCCTCTCTCTCTTCTTTTATATTTATATATATTAATTAAAATATTTATTTATAAAAATATATATATTTTATTTTTGTCGTCCCCGAATGGGCAGAACTTGCGATCTTGGTTTAAATGCAACGCTCATCTTGCCTTAGGACAAGTAAAAATTTTGCGTATGCAATAATTTCGCCAAAATCATTCTAAACCCTAACGAAAAAAATATTTTCCTGTGTTTAGTATTAAATTATTGTAAAAAAATCTTTAATAATTTGTTGGGTTAGGTAAATAAATTCGTTTTTAATAGGTTAGGTAGTTTTCTATTTCTTTGGTGCAAAATTATAATTTTTACATCAGCCTTAATGAAAAAAAATTATCTTTAAAGTATAAGAGAAAATTTTAGAAAGGACTAATTTAAATGATTTTCTTGCAAATTGACCATTTTAAATATTCGGCACGATATATTTTTTTTATTATAATTAAATATATAATATATTTTATATTTTTTAAAATTTTATAATATTTTTAATATAATTTTTAATTTCCTCCTCACTGTTTTTGCCGGGGCCGCTTACACCATTTTAAAAACTGCAACTTAACACCCCCGAGGCAGAACTGTATTTCCCCATCTCCAGGACTCAAGTCCGGCCTGCCGGTTTCCCTGCCCCCCTTCATAAATGTTCCTTGCTCACACTCCAACAGCACGTCAAGTCCTAAAAACCTTTTGTTCATTCACCCTCCAAAAAAGCTGACCTGCTTGCTAAAAGCCAAGGGCCCCTCGTACACAAACCTTTACCCCCCCCCCCCCAAACCCTTTCCCTTTGGGGCCTCCCTTCCCCCGCTTTCCACCCCACTGTAGTTTATCACTAAAAATTTTTTTTTGTTCCATTCTCTTACATCCCAACCACCTCAAAAAACCCTCCTCACCCTTTTGAATTGTTTTGGCAATCCCGCCCCTTCCTCCAAATTTCCCAAATACAAATTTTTCTGCATAATATTCACACCACACATTGCCTCAGACATGAATCTCCCGCCCCTGCCTTCTCCTTGTTGAAATATTCCCACCCATGCTTCCCCATATAAGAGCTTTGGTATAAACTATATCTCATACTTTCCCCTCTTTGTTCCTGGAAAAAGCTCTTTGTTCCACGACCCCTCATGCACCACCTCCCTTTTCCCCCTCATAAATTCTATGATTCACCTATCCTTCAGACCTCTGCTGACAGTCCATCCCAAATATCTAATACATTCACTTTTCCCCCATACTCTCTCCCCCAAACTCATCCCCAACCTTATATATTTATATATATATTTTATAATATATATAAAAATTATATATATATTATTATATTATTATATAAATAATAATATATATTTTTTTGGTTGTGTTTGTGTGTTTAGGGAAGTAAAAATAAAAATTCAATTTCTCAAATATTTACGTAATAGTCTTTGACATTTGTGGGAAACAAAAGACGATGCAGTGGTCCCCGTGTAAACAAACTCCCAAATACGCCTTAAGGTCTAAACTGTTTTGAAAAATTTTTTCAAGACTGAGATGCTTCGGGGGATTTCAAGGTTTTTTCCCCCTTTGGGTAATGCGGAACAAAAACCTTTATCCTGGGGGGGGAAAACGTAGCAATGACCTATCCTTGACGTATGCGCCAAATAACCATACCTAGGGAATGCAATAACAGTGAAAAATCCTATGGCTAATGCATTGCAGTGACATTCTATGAAGATGCAATACATGGGGTTCCCTTGAAAAAAAATAGAAAGGCATCCCTGGGGGCCCCATAGCATACCTTAGGGAACCAAGGGGGAACATTGAATTTCCCTTGCATAAAAAAACCGATCAATGGCTTTAATCCCGGGGTAAGGGCTTTTTTATTAAGCATGGGGTTGTTCCAGCAATCAGGGCTAACTTAAAAGGCAGTAATGAAAAAAAGCGCAGATGTAGAGCCAGCTTTAACCGTGCAAACTCTAGCTCTAATACAGAGTGTTGCCGGCCCGCTTTTTCAAGTCAGCGCGGTGTTTGGGCCCACCAGTGAAGTGTTTCTTCTTACTATCAAAACAAGGTATTTTTAATAAAAATAAAAAAAAATAATAGCTTTATATTCCTGTATTATACTACTAAAAATAACATTAAAAATAATTACCTTGGCCTCTTGGCGGTATACATAGCCTGATAAAGGGTAGATGAAAAAAGGTTGAAGGAGGCCCGGGGATGATCTTGATGAGGGCGTTGGGAAACCCGAATGTATATCTGAAAAAGGTGTGGATCCTGGGCCTCTCATGGTCCAGTGGACAGGGGCGAGTTTCTGGTCTGGTGGGGTGGAGGAGGAGTACGTGAGAAGGACGGGTATAGTCCGCACGGTACATGGGAAAAAAAAGATAGCAGAGGTTTTAAATTCCCCGCGAGGCATGGGAAAAGGATAGCGAGGTTTAATTCCACCGAGGGGAAGGGGTAAAAATAGCAGAGGTAATTCACCGAGTACATGGTATGCAGATAGCAGAAGTTATTTCCACACGATCATGGGGAAAGACGGATAGCAGGGGTATTGTAATCTCAATCTTCTCTCTCTCTCTCTCTTCTCTCTCCTCTTTTCTCTCTTCTCTCTTTTTCTCTTCTCCCCTTCTCTCTTCTTTTCTCTTTTCACCTTCGTGCCTGTCTTAGGGAAAAGTAAATAAGTATTTGGGGCCCTTGAGGTCCCGGAAAGACAGATGTAGGCGCCCACCAGGGCGATGGGGGCCGGGGCGCGTACACAGAAACGGGTTTGGGAGTTTGGGGCTTACATATGGGTTTTTGTATGCCACATGCTAGCTTATTGTCAGCAGATGGCTTTTTCGTGTGGGGTCCCCTGTGGAAAGAGAGAGGGGAATGAGGGAGAAAAAAGGGGGTTTGATGTTGGATGGGGGACCCAAATAAAAATTTTACTAAAGTTTTTTAAAAGAGAGGGGAAAAGAAAAGGGTGAGAGAGAGAGAGAGAAAAAGGGGAAAAAAAAAAAAAAACCCCTACGGTTTATTTCTTTTAAAAGGGATAAAAACACCCTAGCGCCCTTTATTTTTTCTCTTGTTAGTTGGGATTGGGTTAGAGCAGAAGGCTCTTTCCCCCACCCTTTCATTTCCCTGCTTGGGGGCTGGACAGAGATAAAAGACAAAAAAGAAAAATATCATAAACATTTCGGGATAGTTAAAAACGAAGGGTTTACAATTGCTGGGATCCCATAACACTTTTCTTCTTCGTATTACTTTATTTAACCGGGGGTGTCATAGTAAAATGATAGCCCGGTGGTGTCGACCTTTTTATTTGGTTGGAATCTTCAGTGGGGAAATTTAAAGGGCATTGGGGGGGAAATTTTGGGGGGTTTTAAAAGGGGGTTTGGGGGAAAATTTTTTTTTTATTGTTTAAAAATTTAAAAAAAGTGGGTTTGTGTTGGGGGGGAAGGAAAAAACGGGCCTTTAGTAGGCCATAACCACTGATTTGGTTCTTCCCCGGTCCTTTGCTTGGGAATTTTTTAAGACATTTTTGGAAACCTATCAAAAAAGGATGGGTTTAGTTCGGTTGGGGGCCTTGGGGGGGAAAAATTGACAAATTTCCCGAAATCCGTAAAAAGGGGCTTTTCAATTTAGATTTAGCTACCCTGAACTTTTTCTTTTTTTCGTCCCGTGAAACATTATCATTTTCTTTTAAACACTGTTTTCCCCTTTGTTAACCAAATTCCCCAATTTTTGAAGTACTTTTGTGGGAAAAAGGGTTGGGCCACTGGGGAAAATTGACCTTAAATTTTTTTTGGGCCGAAAGGGGTTCTTTTAAAAGGGCTTAAAACAGGGGAAATGGGTTACCCCTAACCTTATTTTAGTACTTTTATAGAAAAAAGAAAATTATAACCGAGGGAGGGGGATGAATCATTTGTTACTTTTTCTGTTTTTCCCAAAAATTATGCCAAAAATTCAAGTTTTTTCCCAAAAAGTTGCATTTTAATTTGTAGAGAAGGGTTTCTCTAAACCCATTATCCTTGTAGATAAAGGGTTCTCTAAACCCATTCACTACAAACCTGTCAAACTGCAACTTTTTGGGGATCTTATACTTGGAAATTCTTCGCTTGCTAATTCTTGGGCCAAAATATTCCACATTGAACAAATGTAACCCACCTTGACTGCGCCCCTCTCCTCCCATAGGGTTTTTAAAAGTGTTTCTCGCCATCTGCCGTTTTTACTCAAATTGATGGACTGAACCCATCGACCAAGGTTGAGGGACTGATTCCCCTTTCTCTCCTGTTCTTCAAGTTTCCCCTATGTATGGATGATGAACCCACTGTGTGGCGAAATTTTTCCCTCAAAAAAGAACCCAAGAGTTGCACATTTTCTAATTTTCAACGTATCAATTTCTTATCTTGCCTTAGGGTTACCTTACTATGACAAGTTTGGGGTGGTGTTTTTAAACGAATGATTTTGCAAAACGATTTTCTGTTTTTGGGGTTTTTCGGAGGTTTTTATCATAAAATTAAAAAATTTTGGGTTTTAATATTTCAGGAATAAAATTTGCCAATTTTTGTCCAAAAAATTGTTTGCCTTTTTAAAAAAAAAATTTGTTCTCTGAGGGGGCCCGATGTTGAGGGAAAATTAAAAGTTGATGAAATGTTCCCGTCCTCACGAAGTAAGAGAGTTGGATTGGTTTACTTGGATGAGTGACTCCCTTTGAGACACAAAATGCTTTAGTCCTTGGTGAGTGATTTTGAAAACACAAAAGCTGTTGGCTTCAGTGTTTGGGATCAGGTTTTGATCCACGGCGGGCCTGGTAATGGACCAGGCCACGGAGGCTTTTTTACCCCCCTTTTTGAAGGTTGGGGTAACAGTTGGCTTTTTCCCAGTGTTCGGACCTTGCTTCTCAAATACTTTATTAAGCTTTCCCTTAATGGTACGCGTTTTTGTTATCGAATTTTTTATAATTTTTAGCAGGCAGTTCGCGGGTCTTTTTTGATTTGTTAATTTTCGGGTTTTCAGGTTCTTAATAGTCAAAGGGTGCCATTTGTTTTAGATTTAATTTGTCAAAATTTAGATATAAAAATGGAAAAATTTGGGGCCTGGTAATGTTTGGTTTTGCTCACTGTAATATAGACTGTGACGTAGCGGTTTTTTTTGGTTTCTAGTTAACACAGGAAGAAAAGGTGGGAAGATGAGAATTTGAAGTAATCGTCCCCCCAGTCTGGAGTCGAGGTTAAATCATCAGTCTTGAATTTGGGTGGCCCCATCGACTGGGGTGATTACCCAAATTTTTCCCCCAAATTCATGTTTTTTCTGTATTGGACTGAAAAAAGTCACTGACTGGGGGAAACGTTTTCCCCAATTAAATATTAAAAAATGTCGCACAAAGTGTCTCAATCTTTAAGACTGAAAACTGTGGGTTATTTAAAACAATTTCCTTTTTTTGTTTTTTCCCCAGTTATCGCAAATTATAGGTCTTACTTTTTTTATCCAGCGAAGAACAAAAAGCACAATACCTGATGGGATTTTACCGCGAAACCCCCTGCCCTTTTATACTGGCTCCCCACTTTGTGTCAGTGTGACTCTAACGGTCTAAGTCGGACTGAAAAAGCGCGTAACTCCCCCCTCTTATGTGCGGATTTTGGTGTATTGTCCTGATGCACCTCAAGGAAGGTTTTCCCTTTACGTGGTGAGGGGCCTTTATTAGGGAATTGGGTCTGTGCTCTAGTTCCCTGAATTTTAAACTTTAATTTCCTTAACATCACCCCCCCCCCCCCCGGCGCTGCATAATTCTATGGGTTTTGCGCTCCCCCTTGATTATAATATTGTTCATGTTTGGACGAAAATTTTTCAAAGGGTTTCCTTGATGTGCGTAGTTTTCTTTCGAATCCCCTTTACTGTTTAAATTTTCTCTCTTGCTTTTTCAAAAGCAAGGAAACAGCAGGGGAAAACAGGGGGAAAAGGGGAAGGGGGAAAAAGACGGAATAAAAAACCTTGAGAAATATTCCCCCCAAATTTCCAATTCTTTTAAAAGTTTTGCAAAAATTTTTCCGAATTTTTCCAAAATAAATAAAAAATCCACCGTTTATTCCGGAAAATGAAAATGAATTTCCCCGTTTTCCACAAAACCGAGGGAAAAAAAAGGGGAAATAAATAAACCCACGAAAAAAAAGAAAAACTCCAAAAACGAATCCTTAAAACGGCTAAAACACCGGAAATGAAAACCTAAAAAAACAAAATTTAAACAGTAATCCCCCCAAAAAAAAACAAAACTTTGAAGCAGATAAAACCAAGGGAAAAAAGGCACTAAAACCTTTAAAGGGAAAAAAAAAAGGGGGCCCCCCAAAAAAGGGAAAAAAAAACACACCCCACACGCTGAAATTTAAATGGAGCCCCCCCCCTTTTTAAAACAAAAGGAAAATTTAAGGACCATCCAAACTCTAGAACCAAATTTTTAAAAACCCCCGTACACCAAAAACACGGGGAAAGAAAAGGGAAAACAAGGGGAAACAGACAGAAACCTTAACACCACCAATTAATTTTTAACCCACAGAACTTTGGGAAACTCCATTAGGAAACGTACTTTCCAAACCCCAAAAGGATAAAAAACACTTTCAAAAAAACCCATGTATTTTAAATAAAAAACATTGTTCAAACACCGGACTTTTTATGAAAACCAATCCAAAAACACGAACTAATTTAAATAAACCACGTTTTAGAAAACACCCACACCAGGAAAAATAACAAACATTGTAGAAAACCCCAAACCAAGGGTTCAACAAAGTAAAATACACCCATTTCCCGGAAATAATAATGTATGCGTTGAAAACAAAAAAATGATTAAGATAAGTAAGACAGACTAAACACCGAAAAATAAAAAAACACCCAAAACCCAAATAAATTTGAAACCTAAATATAAGGGGCCATAAAACCGGGTCACTACCACAAACTAACACCGATCACCAAAACCACCACAAAATAAACCAGCCAAACCAAAAAAAAACACCCACACCCCCAAAAACACAAAATAAACAAACCACACACAAAAATAAGAAAACACCACAATAACCAACACCACCCTCCCAACACCACAAACCAAACCATATCACAACACCAAACCACACACTAACCACACCAACCACCACAAAATCACAGCACCAACCACACAAGCCCCAAATACACCCAAACCCCACCAACTGAAAAAAACCCCACATCACCAGCACCAACACCACACACCAGACACACAAAACTAAAAATTTTAGCAAACCACACTAACAAAGCAACCACCAACTTTTTACGGACAAAATATAAGATTAAACCGTCCCAGACACCACCAAATATCACAAGAACCAAAACCACCATATTAAAACCATACCCACCAAACCACCACTATCACCGGGACCACCACCACTATCACCAAACCACCACTATCACCGGGACCACCCCCACTATCACCAATACCACCATATAAACCAGCACCACCACCACTATCACCAATACCACCACTATAACTACTGCCGCCCCCACCACTTCTCTCACTCTCACCACCAAACACATACACAGAAACACCCACATACACCCAGAATCACCCGCATACGAGGCGCAGAGATCCACCCAGAGACAACTCAAGCAAACACACAGCTGGACGGTTGTAAACAATGCCTGGCACCATGAGTGCCTAAATGTGTCCCAGGCACAGCGTGCACTTCAAGTAATTATCCTGGACAGTATTATGTGTAGAGGTGACCGAATTGGTCCACTGATGGTCTTCCCTCGCTGGCGTCCCTCCAACGCTACCCTCAGCTCATTGTATACCAGTATATATATATATGTCGTGCCGAATATGTAAAACTTGCCAATTCGCAAGAACTCATTTAAAATTAAGTCCTTTCGGACATTTTTTCTTGTACGTTTAAAGATATATTTTTTTCATTAATGTTAATGTAAAAATTTAAAATTTTTGCCCCCAAAAGAATCTTAGAAAACTTACCTAACCTTATTATAAAAAGCTTAATTTATTTTAGCATAATCCATTAAATATATTTTAGATACGTTTACAATAATTTAATACTAAACAAACACAATGAAATATTTTTTTTTTTCCGTTAGGTTTTAGAATGATTTTTGCGAAATTACTGCATACACAAATTTTCGCTGTCTTATATGGCAAGATGAGCGTTGCTTTTTTAAGCCAAATCGCAAGTTTTACATATTCGGCAGACATATTTTATTATATATATATTTAAAATAAATGTAATTAAAATATTTATAAATAATTTTAAATTTTTATTAATAAAATATATTTTATATTAATTTAATTAAAATTTAATTTTAAAAGAGATTTGAATTTAATTAATTTTCAAAGAAAATTTAGGTAACCCCCTGAATTATTTAAAGAAAATTATGGGGACTTAAAACCAAACAAAAATTTTCTTAGGCGAATGAGGGGAAAATTAATGATAAAATTTTACCAAAGTCTTTTATGGAAGATGGGTTGAAATTTTGCCAGAGGAAGGCTGGAGGCAGTGAATTATTCTTAGGGGAAATTTTTTTAATATAATAAAATTTATTTTGGAAGGTTTTGGAGGAGGTTGGGGATTCCAAAATAGGTTATCCAAAAAGGGTGAGGAAGGGTTTTTGGGGTGGTTGGGCATGGAAAGAGAATTTTTGGGGGCGAAAAGAGTTGATTTCCCAAGAGTTATAGTCTGGTAGTGGAAGGAAGGCGGGGAGTGGGCGGGCTGGAAAGGTTGGAGGGAGGGGGTAAAAGAGAGGTTTTGGTGTTGGAGGGCGGGGTTCCAGGCCAAAGGGCTGGGAAAGGGGGTTGGGGGGTTGGGGTAGGAGGAATGGAGAAAAAATGGTTTTTTAAAACTTTGGAAGAGCGGGGGGGTGTTGAATTTGAGGGAAAGTAACTTTGTGGGGAAGGGTTCCCGAGGAACCGTAGGCCCGGTTGATGGTTGAATGGGAAAAATTTTACAGTGCCTGCACTTGAAGGAGGGCGGGGGTTAATTGGGGGTTGCAAAAGGGGTTTAAAAAAATGGAGTGTAAAGCACCCTTCTGGGAAGCAGTGATGGATGTGAATGATGGTGAAAGTTTTTCTTTTTCGGGCCACCCTGCCTTGGTGGGAATCGGCCATGTGATAATAAAAAAAATAATTATATATATAAATATATTATATATAATTTAATATATATATATAATATATTTTACATATAAATATATATATATAATATAATATATATATAAATATAATATTATATATATATATATAAAATATATAAATATATAAAAATATTTATAATATATATAATAATAAAATATATATATATAATATATAATTTATATAATGTCGTAACGAATAGGCAGAACTTGCGATCTTGGCTTAAATAGCAACGCTCTATCTTGCCATTAGGACAAGCGAAAATCGCGAACAAGCGATACAAGTTGCAAAACAACCACGGTGGCGAGTTGAAAGATAGCTCTAGGCCTTTCGTGTTGCAGTCACATCATCAGAAGCTTGCAATGTTGCAGAAATGAGTAGGAAGTCCAAGTAGATCCGTTCAAGGGAACAACTCGGGCTAGAATAATTTCGGAGCTTCGATGGTGACAAAAGCATTAGCTGTGGTAACGGTAATGATACTGATGATGATGACTACAAAAGTGACGATGAAGGTGATGGTACAGGTGAAGGTGATGAAGGTGAGACGGATAAGGCGGAAGAGTCTTGAGACGCTGGCGAAAATGGGAAGGATGATGCAGGCTGCCTGTGCTGACGACGGTGATTGATAGATTGAGATGGAACGCCAGGCAGGAGTATTGCTATTGTCACAGGGAAGTGCTAAACCCCTGAGGGTTGTGCAGTGCTTGGGAAATGTGAGGTGTGGAGTGAGTGTTTTGTTTTGTCAGGAAATCGAAAAAGGTGTCTCTTGAAGTATGGTCTCTTTCAATGATAATAATTTAATAATATAATAATAATAATAATCTGTTTTTCTACACGTACATGTTACAACTTATGTAGATCATAGCTGACCTCAGTGACATGCTATATAGAAAGCCGCTTGTTATGCAGAGAATATCGGAAAATTAGGTAAATTTTGTCTTCAGGATGCGACCCACACCAGTCGACTAACACACAGGTACCTATTTTACTGATGGGTGAACATAGACAGAGGTGTCTTAAGGAAATGTGCCGTAATTTTTCACCCGTACCGGGGATCGAACCACGGACCTCAGTGCGTGAGTTGAGTGCATTACCAACCAAGCTACGAGTAAGCATCCGCTGGCCTACCCCAGTTAGGTTTTTACACCCCGTTTAATAGAGTGTAACACTGTAAAAACGTTAGTCTTAGTGGCATTCAGGATATCTTTATGAGGTTAAGAGTTTCAATGGGGTTTGCCGTGAGGAAGGGAAAGTTAGTCGTAATTCGTAGCCTAGAGCACCCTTTATCAGCCTCAAGGTACTTCCTTTGAAGGGACGCCACGCAAGGCCGTAAAGAATATTCCCGACATCCGATGACAGCGATATTTTCGGGTGTAAATATTAGAGCCATGCCGAGAGGCAGGAAGCTGGGTGCTCTTATATTTACTCGCAGCGATGCTCATTTGTTTCGCTCGATCCTCCTCTGAAGGGTTTTATCTGGCCGACGTAAATTATTAATGAAAGTTCAGCCACTAACTTCAGATAACATCATTACAAATGCTGATACTGGAATTTATATGAGCCATTTTAATGGAAAAGTGAATATATAGGAGGATCGAGTTATCCAATATGTGGCTATTTCTCGCTTCGATGCTCATTACTCGGAACATCTGATATGTTCATTAGATAAACAAATCTCTGGAACTCTATTTACTTTAAGATATTCTCAGTATTATGTTGGAAAATATCTTAAGTAAAGGTTTATATCCACGGTGAGCTGTTCTCGATTATTTTTTCGCTTGTTGATAGATACCGAGAAATTGGTGTAGGTTAGGTTAGGTAAGGTTTGTCAGGAAACAGGACAAGTGTTTCCTGACGCGGGTTTTTGCCACATGATGACCCACCATTGGAGCTTGGTCATCAGACCGAGGCCTTCCGCTGGCTTACCGGCAACCCTTTAAAAAAAATATGGTCGTTATAACCAACATATTAATAGTTGGTTTAGAAAGACAGGTAAGCAAACCCCTAGGACATATTTATTAAAAAAAACGTTTCGGTCGTGGGACCTTGATCAAGGCCCTAGTATTTTTTCACCTGTCTTTCTAAACCAATCTTTCCTCTTACATGTTTCACTTTTTGTTTTTCCAGGGAACTGGATATCGACTTTAACGTTCGGAATATTTTTGTATGTAATTTTTTTTAAGCCGTTTCCTACTTCGATGCTCACTTTACCTTGGTGGCTCATCAAGAAAACAGGCAAAAGTAGCCTACCTTTTTTTTTTTTTTTTTGTATATCTATCGTAAACGCAAATTCCAGACATCCTCCGAGGCACAACACTTGACAACACTCTTGCTAACTCCATCGAATGAGATCACTAAGATGATGAGGAATGTTTGCAGATTAGTGTTTTAAGAGAAGGTTGAGGCGAGGCTACACAAGGCTTGGTAAGACCCCCGTGCTCACGCCTTTTCAAAATTTTTATTTCCAGTGTGGGAGCCACACGGAAGTCTGCCCAAAAAGGGGGTTTTACAGGGTGAATAGAAAGAAATTCTTTGACATGAGGGGAATGGGGATAAGGGGATTTATGATGGGAGATTAAAAAGCTGATGTTTACATGAAGGGCTGTGAAGATTTTTAGGAAGAACCTCAGCCGTAATAATAGTAATAATAGTAATAATAGTAATAAATTCTTTATATCTACAAGTACATGATACAACTTACACAGGCCTAGCTGACCTTAGTGACATATTATGTAGAAAACCCCTGGATATGCAGATCATTTCGGGCAACATACTTTAAATTTTGTCCCTCAAGAATACCACCCTTTACCATTTCTGTTAACACCCAGGTACCTGCTTACTGCAAAGTAAACAGGGACGGCAGGTGTTTTAAGCAAACACGCTCAAGTACAAGTAAAATAGGAAGCAAGAGGCTATAACCCACGCCGCAAAATGAGTAGGTTGAGAGGCAGAGCCAGGAGCTGTGGTTCGATCATTCGCACTCACAGCTCGGTTAGTACAGCGCTAATTCCGTCGAAGGCTGATGCCAAGACCATGGTGTTTATTATTCTGGGATAATGGCTGGGGTTTTTTCATGTTGTGGAGGGAGGGAGGGAGGGGCCACTATGAGGTTTGTGGCCAGTTACGACTTACAAGGTGATGCTGTGACGTACATTACCTCTGCAGCACTCCGAGCACTCACACGCGCACACGCGCCCC
The DNA here is from genome assembly GCF_026875155.1 of Cherax quadricarinatus. Lineage (NCBI taxonomy): Eukaryota > Metazoa > Arthropoda > Malacostraca > Decapoda > Parastacidae > Cherax > Cherax quadricarinatus. Next base: position 12,837,288 of record NC_069420.1, read on the forward strand.
CCCCACACACAGACAGGTTGTTCCAGAGAGGGGACACAGAAACAAGGGGTCACAATTGGAAGCTGAAGACTCAGACGAGTATAGGAATGTTAGGAAGTATTTCTTCAGTCTAGAGTCGTCGGGAAAGTGGAATAGCCTAACAAGTGATGTAGTGGAATCAGGAACCTTTACATAGCTTTAGACGAGGTATGACAAAGCTCTAGAAGCAGAGAGAAGAGAGAGAGAGAAGGACCTAGTGCGATCAGTGAAGAGGCGGGGCCAGGAGCTGTGCCTCGCCCCCTGCAACCACAATTAGGTGAATTAGGTGAGTAACACCTAAGCCAAATATGTAAGAAAATTAAAGAAAGTACAAGGGTTTGCAGCAAGACTAGCCCCGGAGCTAAGGGGTATGTCCTGCAAGGAGAGGTAAAGGGAAATCGACCTGACGACACTGGAAAGACAGGAGAGATAGGAGGGATGATAACGACATAAAAAATTACTGAGAGGATTTAACAAGGCGGACAGAGACAGGAAGTTCTAGAGATGGGAAATAGCAACAAGGGGTCACAATTGGAAGCTGAAGACTCAGATGGATCACAGGGATTTTAGGAAGTATTTTTTCAGTCAGAGAGTTGTCAGGAAGTGAAATAGTTGGGAAGTGATGTAGTGGAGGCAGGATCCATACATAGCTTAAGAAGAGGTATGATAAAGCTCATGGGGGCAGGGAGAGAGGGGAAACCTAGTAGCGACAGGGAAGAGGCGGGGCCAGGAGCTGTGACTGAGACCCCTTCAACCACACACACACACACAACACACACACACACAAAACACACACACACACACACACACACACCCACAAGTTCCAAACATCTTTTATTTCGTCAGAGTTTGTGATTGCCTGTTGGTCTTCAAGGGCTTGAGAGACCAATTGTAAACAGTTAAAATCTTCCATCCAATGTCATTAGTTTTTACGGGCCCATACATGTTAGTGCAGGGAGTACCCGACAACATCGCTCATATCTCGCTGAAAAACATTGGTTTTGCCACAAAGATAGTTTTGGACCCCCCTAAAAAAGTTTGGAATATGGTTTATTATATTTACTTTGAGACGATAAAACTGTAGTTGTGAGCGGGGATGTGATGTGAGGTAGGCTTGGTCAGTCGATTACTGAGGCTTTTAAACGGTACTGGAGATATACTCACCTAATTGTACTCACCTAATTGTGGTTGCAGGGATCGATCTCCAGCTCCTGCTCCCGCCTCTTCACTGATCGTTTGCTAGGTCCTCCCTCTCTCTTTTTCCATGAGTTTTTTTCATACCTCGTTTTTAAAGCTATGTTTGCTTCCTGCCTTCATTTCATCACTTTTTTAGACTATTCCACTTCCTGACACTCTGTGACTGAAGAAATATTTCCTAACATTCCTCTGACTCTTTTGAGTCTTCAGCTTGCAGTTGTGACCCCTTTTTTCTGGGTCTCCTCTCTGGAACATCCTGTTTCTGTCCACCTTATCTATTCCACGCAGTATTTGTATGTCCTTATCATGTCTCCCCTGACCCCCCTGTCCTCCAGCGTCGTCAGGCGATTTCCCTCAACCTTTCTTCGTAGAACATTCCCTGATCTCCGGAACTAGCCTTGTTGCAACCTTTACATTTTCTCTAGTTTCTTGACGTGTTTGACAAGGTTGGGTTCCAAAATGGTGCGCATACTCCAGTATGGGCCTGACGTACACATTGTACAGTGTCTTGAACGATTCCTTACTAAGGTAACGGAACGCTGCTCTCAGATTTGCCAGGCGCCCATATGCTGCAACAGTTATCTGGTTTATGTGTGCTTCCGGAGCGTGCTCGGTGTTATGTCACCCCAAGATCTTTCTCCTTGAGTGAGGTTTACAGTCTTTGGCCACCTATCCTAACTCTGTCAGCGGTCTTCTTTGTCCTTCCCCAGTCTTCATGACATTGCATTTGGCGGGGTTGAATTCGAGAAGTCAGTTGTGGAACAAGTTTTTCAGCCTACCCCGGTCTCCTTGTAGTCCTGTCTGATCCTCATCTGATTTAATTCCCCTTAACTTCAAAATCATCTGCGAACAAGGACATTTGAGGGCTATCCCTTCCATCATGTCATTCACATAACCAAAAATAACACTGGGCCTAGGACTGGGCCCTGTAGGACCCCGCTCGTCACAGGCGCCCCCTGTGATACCCCATCACGTACCATGACTCGTTGTTGTCTCCCTGTCAGGTATTCTCTGATCCATTGCAGTGCCCTTCCTGTTATATGCGCCTGATCCTCTAGCTTCTGCACTAATCTCATGTGATTAACTGTGTCAAAGGCCTTCCTGCAGTCCAGGAAAATGGAATCAACCTATCCTTCTCTCTCGTGTCTTACCTCTGTTACCTTGTCATAAAACTCCAGAAGGTTTGTGACACAGGATTTGCCTTCCATGAATCCGTGCTGGATGTCGTTTATAATTTTGTTCCGTTCCAGGTGCTCCACCACTCTCCTCCTGATAATCTTTTCCATGACTTTGCATACTATACACGTCAGAGACACTGGTCTGTAGTTTAGTGCCTCGTTTCTGTCTCCTTTCTTAAAAATAAGGACTACATTTGCCGTGTTTTGATTGTTTTAGTCACCTCTGTAATAGATGGAGGAAGCCTCATAGTGTTGCAATTGTGTTGTAGTCACCTCTGTAATAGACGGGGCGAAGCCTCTTAGACAGTTGTAATCACCTATGTAATAGACAGATGAAGCCTCTAAACAGTGTTGTCACTGTATTGTCGTCACCTCTGTAATAGACAGGTGAAGCCTCTTAGACCGCGTTGTCACTGTGTTGTAGTCACCCCTGTAATAGACGGGGTAAAGCTTGCTACGCAGGCGAGAGGTTTCGCCAGTAAAGGTCCTGGTACAGTCTATTATATTTGTAAGGGGAGTCTGAGGTAATCAGGTATGATCCAGGGTTACCCTGAACAGGGTTAGATACTCTCTGGGAGGTTGCTAGGCACGGAGGACGCTATCAGATTTGATCCAAGGAAGAGGAGACTTGCTCTTATTTGTAGAGTGTATTTCACGATGCGCGGATCATTCAAGGTATGGAGTGGTGGAGGCTGGATGCACCGTTGGCTAATTGCCAACTGGCTTTTGATCAATTAGGCTATTGGTGAGCATCCTCCCCTTGAAGATATAAACCTTATCATATAACCAACATCAGTGTATACACACCGTGAGGTTGTATGACTCGGTGTATACACACCGTGAGGTTGTATGACTCGGTGTATACACACCGTGAGGTTGTATGACTCGGTGTATACACACCGTGAGGTTGTATGACTCAGTGTATACACACCGTGAGGTTGTATGATTCGGTGTATACACACCGTGAGGTTGTATGATTCGGTGTATACACACCGTGAGGTTGTATGACTCGGTGTATACACACCGTGAGGTTGTATGACTCGGTGTATACACACCGTGAGGTTGTATGACTCGGTGTATACACACCGTGAGGTTGTATGACTCGGTGTATACACACCGTGAGGATGTATGACTCGGTGTATACGCACCGTGAGGTTGTATGGTCTCGTGTATACACAACCGTGAGGTTGTATGGCTCTCGGTGTATTACAACCGTGAGTTGTATGCTCTCGGTGTATACACACCGGAGGTTGTATGGCTCTCGGTGTATACACACCGTGAGGTTGTATGGCTCTCGGTGTATACGCACCGTGAGGTTGTATGGCTCTCGGTGTATACGCACCGTGAGGTTGTAGGCTCTCGGTGTATACACACCGTGAGGTTGTATGGCTCTCGGTGTATACACACCGTGAGGTTGTATGGCGTTCGGTGTATACACACCGTGAGGTTGTATGACTCTCGGTGTTACACACCGTGAGGTTGTATGGCTCTCGGTGTATACACACCGTGGGTTGTATGACTCGGTGTATACACACCGTGAGGTTGTATGGCTCTCGGTGTATACACACCGTGAGGTTGTATGGCTTTTGGTGTATACACACCGTGAGGTTGTATGGCTCTGGTGTATCACACCGTGAGGTTGTATGACTCGGTGTTACACACCGTGTAGGTTGTATGGCTCTCAGTGTATACACACGTAAGGTTGTATTGCCTTCATTGTATACACACAGTGGGAGGTTGTATGGCTTCAGTGTATACACACCGTGAGGTTACATGGCCCTCAGTGTATACACACCGTGAGGTTGTATGATTCTCATGTATACACACCGTGAGGTTGTATGACTCTCGGTGTATACACACCGTGAGGTTGTATGGCTCTCGGTGTATACACACCGTGAGGTTGTATGGGTTTTTGTGTATACACACCGTGAGGTTGTATGGCTCTTGGTGTATACACACCGTGAGGTTGTATGACTCGGTGTATAATCACCGTGAGGTTGTATGGCCCTCAGTGTATACACACCGTGAGGTTGTATGATTCTCAGTGTATACACACCGTGAGGTTGTATGGCTCTAGTTGTATATACACCGTGAGGTTGTATGGCTCTCGGTGTATACATACCGTGAGGTTGTATGGCTCTCAGTGTATACACACCGTGAGGTTGTATGGCTCTCGGTGTATATACACCGTAAAGTTGTATGGCTCTCGGTGTATACACACCGTGAGGTTGTATGACTCTCGGCGTAACACACGGTAAGGTTGCATGACTTTCAGTGTATACAAAACCGTGAGGTTGTATGGCTCTCGGTGTATACACACGGTAAGGTTGCATGACTTTCAGTGTATACACACCGTGAGGTTATATGACTCGGCGTATACACACGGTAAGGTTGCATGATTTTCAGTTTATACACACCGTGAGGTTATATGGCTCTCGGTGTATACACACCGTGAGGTTGTATGGCTCTCGGTGTATACCACCGTGAGGTTGTATGGCTCTCGGTGTATACACACCGTGAGGTTATAAAGTTGGTAGAATTACCGACAATATGTAAAGTAAAAGGACACAAGTGCAACTAATGTGACATTTATTGGGGCAACGTTTCGCTCTCCAGGAGCTTTATCAAGCCATTACAAACAATACATGGACCACAGAGGGTATATAAAGGCTCTGAGTGAGGTGCAATACTAGTGAGGTACCATTTCGATGTTCACTAGTGGTGGTAGTAGTAGTAGTAGTAGTAGTAGTAGTAGTAGTAGTAGTAGTAACAAAAAGTAATACAATATGGAAGAGCAAATAATTCGTACATGAGTAAAAGGATATAAAAGCTATTACTTGGGTAACATAAAAATAGGTTGGACAAATATAGACTGGAAAGAGGCAGGTTTTTTTTTTTCAGTGTTCACTCTCTGTAATGTGTTTTGTGTAGTAAAAAGGAGAGCAAAGGGTGGCAGGGTTTATTTTTTTCAGGAGGATTTTGCTAAGACTTCGGAGATGGTAGAAGCTCCCCGTTGTTTTTTTTAAATTTGTTTTCCCCGAAACAGCGATCAGTGCTGTTTCCCAATGGCACTTGGTCTGCGGAAATTTTGTTTTTTTTTGGTTTTCACAAAAATTGGGCGTCTCTGTTTTCATAGAGGGACGGGGGAAATTTTCCCGGTGTTTGTACACAGGCTGCAAATAAAGAGGTCTTCAGATAAATAAATTCTCCACCCCATCAACCCCGGGCCCCCCAACAAAGTTATAATTTTTCCCCAAACCCGGGCCAGGTTGCACTGAACGCCCCCCCCAAAAGAAACTTTCAAAACCCAAACCCGGGTTTTTCCCAATGGGTTTCTCCCACTTCAAAAAAGGGAAACTAACCGGCCCCCAAAACCCCAAGCCCACGAACCGGGCCCAAAATGCGGGGTTTTACACTTTTCCCCTGTGGGGGCCCTGGGGAAAAAAGACCCTACGTAGGTGAAACAGCAAAAACCTCGAAAACCCCCCCCCTCAATAAAATCAATTTACGCATGTGGGAAAACGAAATTTAAAACAAGCCTGTGAACAAAAACCAAAATTCCCCCAAATCACCTCATAAATTTCAGAGGACGCCCAATTAGGGATAAAAGAAAAAAATTTTTCCGAGACGCAAGTCCCTTTTGGAATCGGGCACAAATTCGCTGTTTCAAATTACTTTTAAAACAAAACAACGGCACCCTTCACCATTCCGAAGTTTTAGAAAAAACCCTCCTGAAAAAAAGAAAACCCTGCCCAAAATAGTTCTCCTGTTTTATTTAACAAAAGCCCCATTACAGAGGTGAACACTAAAAAAACCTCCCTCTTTCCAGTCTATATTTGCCCAAACCCAAATTTTTATGTTACCCAAGTTAACTTTTATTATCCTTTTACTCATTTTACAAATTTAAATTTGGCCCCTTCCATATTGTTTTAATTTTTGTTACTACTTACTACTACTAACTCCCTACTACTATTTAACTCTCCCTATTTACTACTACTAAACAACAACTCCCAACTACTACACTACCACTAGTGAACATCGAAATGGTACCTCACTAGTATTGCCATCATCAAAAGCCTTTAAATAACCCTCTGGTTCAAGATTGTTTTGTAAATGGGTTTTGGTTTAAAGTTTCCTGGAGGGCGAAAACGTTCCCCACAAAAAAAGTCCCTTTAATTTGACTTGTGTTCTTTTACTTTCCCCACCTTGAGGTTTTTATGGTTTCCTCAGTGTATATGAAAAACCGTAAGGTTTTAGGCTCTCGGTGTATATAAAAACCTTTAAAGTTGAAAGGCCCCAGTGTAAACACCCCCGTAAAGGTTGTATGGCTCCAGTGTATAAAAAAACCTGGGTTGTAGGGGGTCTGGGGTTTTATATACACCGTGGGGTTGTTTTGGCTCTCGGGTGTTACACACCGTGGGGTTTTTGTATAAATTTCCCCAGTATATTTTCACAGGGGTGTATGGCTCTCAGTGTATATGTAAAAAAAGGGTTGTTTCTCTGAAAAAAAAATTAGAAAAGTGAAAAGGGGCTCTAAAAGGGTTCAATAAACAGAGATTGTTTAAACCCAATTCGCAGACTGGGGGGAAAATTTATTTAAAAAGCTACCCTCGCCCAAACGGGTTAGGTTTGGTTTCAACCTGCACCCCTTTTGGATTTCCGGCTGTGTGGATAAAGTACTGCGTACCTTGATGCAAAAAACGTGCAAATACAAGGGTTTTTTGGAAAATTTGGCTCTCAGTTTATTTAAAAATAGTAAAATTCGGGTCACTGCAAAAGGAGTAAACTGTTTTTTGGACTCGGTGGGAAAAAGGGGGACATGCAGCTCTAATGATCCTCGTTAGTCAAATAAAATTTAAAACCCTTTTTTTAAATGATTGTTAACTGGCAATAACTGCATTATGGGAGGCTGGCAAACACAAAATAAAATTAGAATTTCTTGGAAAAAATTGGTTATGAACAAAACATCGCGGCGAGAGAGAGGGGGTTTTGAACGCGAGTTTTAAAATTTAAATTCGTGAAACCCCTTTAAAAATTTAATGGGTTTTTTTTAAAAACCCAATGGGGGGAAAATCAGCGGAGTATGCCTCTTAGTTTGGGTTACGAAAAAGCTTTTTTAAAAAGGATCTTACTGTAGTTCAACAAAGGACAGTGGCTGGTTTGTCAGTAACTTTCACATTGGGGGGGTTTTACAAAATCAGGAAAAAACCTAGAAATAAGCGAGCATTTTTGGTTCAGTTTTTGTTAGGGGGGTTTTTTAGGTTCTTTTCCCCAGGTTTGCCAACCCACAACAGTCTACTAGGAACCTTTATTGTTGCTGGGTAAACAGGAAGGGCAGGTGTAAGAAGATTGCCCTTTATTTGGTCAGGGAAATACACACGCGGGGGAGAGCATATAATTTAAAATTTTTAAAAATAAAATTTATATTTTAAAATATTAAAAATTATTTATAATATAATTTAAAATTAAAAAATAAAAATATATATTTTCATAAAAATTGACGATTTGGACGAGGTCTGGGGGAACCCCCCTTTACCCATGAGAGCAAAGGGGAATGTAGGGAGAGAATAGTTTTTTCCAAATTGCTTTGTATGGGTGTGAAGCAGGGGTTTTGGGGGGGCCCCCTCCCCAAAAAGGGAAAAAGGCTTGAGGCGGGTGGAAATTCCCTTGTCTGTGGCAATGTGGGGTGTGTAATAAAATTAGAGAATCCGTGGTTTGGAAATAGGGGAGGGGTGAGTTTTCCAAAAAAATTTTCGAGAGGGTTGGGGGGGTTATTGAGAGGGTTTTGGAAATTGGGAGGGGTTTGTGGATGGAAGGCTGGCTAAGGGTCGGCCTAGGAAATTTTTGGGGGGAAAAAGGGTAAAGGAGGTTTTGTAAAGCGAGGGGTTTTTTCTTCCGGGAAGGGGTGCCCTGAAACGTGTTAGATAGGAGCGAATTTGGGGACAAATAGTTTTTTTTGGGGCTTGCCGTGCTGTTGGAGTGTGAGCAAAGGGAACATTTTGAAAGGATTCCGGGAAAATGGGAGGCCGGACTTGAGTCCTGGAGATGGGAAGAAAATGTCCCGCCTCTGAAAGGGCGGGTGTTTTAAAAATTTCGTTTCATAAATGAATTTTGACAAGCCTCTGACAAGACAGTGATGGAGTGAATGATGGTGAAAAAATTTTTTTTTTTCGGGGGGCCCCCGCCCCTTTGGGGGTTGGGGGAAAAAGGCCGTGCTTTAAATAATATAAAAATATATATATATTTATATATTATTTTTTAATATATATATTAAAATTTTATAAAATTTTTATATATATTATAAATTTTTTATATATTTAAAATATATTTTATAATATATAACGGCCCAATAGGTAAAATGGTCAGGGCGATAGTGAACCAATTTTGTATGATTTCCCTACTGAAAATTTGGGCTAGTTTTTTTTTTGGGTTCGACGCTGTTAAATTTAGCGGTCTTTCAAGGTTGGTTTTCCATTCCTTCTGCTTTTTGTAAAACCCTTTGGGAGTATCCCGTATAACCCCATTGGGTTTAGCCCAGAAAAAGTGTGTGGGTGTGGTAAGGGATCAGGGTGTGGGTGAGGGATCGGGTGTGGGTGAGGAATCAGGGTGTGGGTGAGGGATCCCGGGTGTGGGTGAGGGACTGGGTGTGAGTGAAGGGCAAGGTGTGGGGTGCGGGAACAAGGTTTTTACCATTTATATAAATTAAAAACCCCTAATAATCCTCCCACACTATACCGGTCCCCAGAAAAAAAAAAAAATAATAATTTTAATAATAATAATAAAATAAAAATCCTTATTTCAAAAAGTACAGTACAAGGTATTTTTGGACCATTGCTGGGCATCAGTGACATACTAATATACAAAAGCCCCTTGTTAAACAGGGCATTTTTTGGGGGGCCCCCGGGTGCAAAACACACCCGTCAACCCAACACCCAGGAATTTCCCCCTTTTCTTCTTTGGGGAAAAACTGGGAAACAAGTGTCTTATGGAAAAAAGCGCCCCAATGTTACCACCCTTTAAAGGGGGTCGGGCCCCCGGGCCTTATGGTGGCTGAGGCCCAAAGAAACGAGCTAAAGGGAACCCCTACTAATTTAATCAATACATTACCTAAAAGAAAACTGTAAATTTAAAAATTTAAACAAAAAAGAATACAAAAAATTAACGCTTATTTTCCCAACCCCCCGGGAAATGAGTCTTTGGTAAATTAAAAAAAGTTTGAGAAGCGTTTAAAATGGGGAAAAAATTAAAACTTTATTTCTAGTCTCGGTCAGGTGGGAAAAAGGACCGAGGAATTAAAAACAAAAAAGGATAATTAAAGATAATTTTAATTGTTGTTTAAATTGGAAAGATGATAATGGGGGGTGATAATAGCTTAAAGTTTATACCTGAAAAATGCTTTATTCTCAAAAAATCACAGGAAGGGGTAAAGTGGGTTTGTGGATCAGAATAACACAGGAGGGTGCAGGGAGGGGTGGGGAAATATAATTTAGTAAAAGGAACCCAAGGGAAAAGTATAAATAGTAACACTACTCTTACTACTAATACTACTACTACTTTCTTCATATACTACAAATTTTTTTCTTCAAATTTCTACTACTACGCTGCGCAGTAATTTAAAAATTAAAAAATTATTTTTATTTAATTTTTAAAGTAGAAAAAAGATTCAGGCCGGGGGAAAATGGGCCCTTTTTTTAAATAAAAAGAAAATGAGAAAAAAATAGAAATAAAAAATGAAGGAAAGGGCCGAAGAAAATGAAGGCCCGCAAAATTTGCCTTAAATTTTTTACATTAATGTTTAGGAATCCCTTTAAAGTTGGGCGGGGTTTAAAGTCGTACCTGGGGTAAAGTGGGGGTGGAAAAGGATGAAGACGAGTGGGGGGTAGGCCCCGTCGAACAGGTTTTCCCGTCCTTTTATGGGAGGGAAAAAAACGTAGAAGGGGTACCCCCATCAGCAAGGGAAATTTGGCCACCCCGGCCCGGGCCCCCTCGGATGGTGTTTTTTAGGTTGATCATTCTGCGTCTCGTAAAGGGTTAAACATGTTGAAGGGGTGTTGGTGAACCCCCCCCAAAGCAAAAATTTAGCCGCAAAGGGAGCCCCTGCACCTCCTGGCGGGGAAGGGGGATGGAGGCCAGCGGGGGAGAGAGAAATGGTGGGAGGGAAAATTAGATTAGATTTTTCCACCGAAGTGGGTATTTTTTTGTGCCCCCCCCATATCCATCCCGTGGACGGTGCGCGAGGCAATGGATACACAAAAGGCCTAGGAACTAGGCCCCCAAAGGGGTTTAAAAGGAAACATAGGAATTTTATCTACATATCTATAGTTCACTTATCTGTTACAAGCAAATTTAGGAAATTTTCCTTTGTATAAACTGGTTTTTATTTTCTTTAATAAGATATCTTGAATGCCATAGGTTATTATATGTCTGTCTTGTTTTCCAAAAATGAGTGGAAATTTAAAGCACTAGTGTTCAAAGAGTGACCATATGCCTGATCACATAATTTACATTTAGTTTGATCCTTTGGTGTCTCCAAACTGCCAGAAGTACTTGAAAACCAAGCCAACCGGCCACTACAATCAGTCAGTCTGTTCCCATTGCAGGTTGCCCCAAAAAACATACTTATCTACGTTAAAGTTTTCTAGTGGGTTATAATTATCAGGCTTTAATGCACCCTATAAAAAATCATTTTCATTTTTTATTTCTTAAAATTATTCTAATGCTGGGACCAGTTACCTGGACCTGGATTTACCGGGAGGAGTTTGGGGGGTCAACCCCCCGGGGCCCGGGGTCTTTGCCCGGGGCCTTGGTGGATAAAGCGCCTGATCAACCGGCTGTTGCGGGGCTGGCTGCACGAAAACCCAACGTAGAGCCACAGCCGGTGATCGGGAAACTTTTAGGTGCTTGCCCAGTGCCAGCTTAAAAGACTGCCGGGGGTTGTTGGTAACCCCCCTTATGTGTGCGGGAGGCAGTTGAACGTCCGGTCCCCTGACTTTTATCCAAAGTTTTATTCTACATTCTCCTCTGGGTACTCTTCTGGCTAACTTAATTTATCATGAAGGGAGAAATCCAATGTGTGATGGGATCCATAGCAATTGTACTTTAAATTTCCCTTTGTCCCAAATTTTTGAGACTATACCTGGCTTCCCCAAGAGCATGTTGTTGGAGTCATTATATGATAAAGACCCTTCAATGATGAATAAAAATCGTAATGTAAAAGAGCAATCAGTGTCTGGTTATTTAGCGCCATTAGGTTTGAAAAAATTTCAGTTTGCATGTAGACCCCCAGTTGTTAATTCTTAGGGCCTAACCAAAAAAATTTATTAGTTTTAATAGGAGGTGGAAAACAAGAGAGATGCGTCCCAGAAGCCCCCTGTTTAACCCTCAGTGTAAAACTTGTGATAACTTATTATACCAGTAGGTAGAATTTTCTTCTTGAGCAGTTGCTCTAAAAAGAGTTTTAAAGGAAGGTTATAGCAATGGTTTTGGGAGGGACTTGTGGGTTGTGATTTTAAATAAAACCCCCTTTTTCCCTGGGGGGGTGAAATGCTCTTGTTCCCTACATGTACAGTTATGAGGTTATAAAATTAATGAAAGCACGTTTTAAATCCATTTAGATCGGGTTGTATTTACCTTGACATTTTGGTAGTTCACTGTGACGTGTCTGGTTCTTTTCTCAACTTTCAAAACCCGGTTTTTCAGTTTTAAAATTTAAAACTTCCTTCACTGATACTAAAAATACCAAAAGCTCCTTTCCTCATTTAAGAACTTTTGTAATCTGGGCCCCAAGAAAAAACCTGAGAGCTTTTTTTGCATTAACTCCAAGGGTGGAAGAACTTTCTCTAGCTAATATCAACATGGGAGCGAAATCAATTAAAGGGGCCCTAACAAGGTATGACATCATTCTCACGTTTCTCCTTAGCACCTATTTGGGATTGTAGCCAGAAAAGCTTTGAGACATTTAGCCTAGCTTTCTTTTTCTTGTTTATTGTGGTATAGTGGATTTTTTAAAAGGGTACATCTACACCAAGATATCTGTAAGTTTAACGTAGCTAAGTTTCACCCTGCAAATGATGGGGGGGGGATGTCGTTTGTTTGTTAAATATCTTTGTTTTAGAGGAAGAATTATGAGGTGTCGATTACAAATTGTTGACTTCATTAAAAAAGATATTCATTTTTCCAGCCCGTTGTAGGGATCATGATATTAGATACTTATAGTTTTAAATGTTAGGGAGGAAGGTAGAGATTTAGGAGAGTTTAATCGAATATTAAATACAGGAACTAAGAACTCCCCCCTGGGGTTTTACCTAAAACTTTCTTTAAAATCATTTGAACCCTTTGGAAAAGGCAGGATACTCTTTTTGACGGGGACCCTATTATCCGCAGGTAAGCTACACCAATTTCATTTTGGCTATTTAGTAAAAAACGGTTCGTTTCCCAATATAAATGCGTTTTTAGTCAAAAAAAATGGTAAAAACTAGTGAGGGTGTGCATGAGAAAGGGGGAAATACAGTTCTGCCACTTTTCCCTTTATAAACCCCATGGGGTAGGGGGAAATTTTGATGTTGATTCTGTAGTACAGTCTGTTAAGATCTTCTTTAAAAGTTTTACAAAGAAAACTAGTTAAGGAGATGGGGCCTAAATGTATCGGCTTTTGGGGGGTTTAGGGATGGGGCCAACAATGAGATTTTTGGTCGGAAGTGGAAGAAGCCCTCAATGTAATGAGATTATACAGTCCCAAACAGAGGGTTATCGGCAGGGGCCTTAGAGTTTGGAATACTTGGTTTACCATCCTTCCGGGGAGCGTTGATCGCCCTTTGGTTAATGCATTATCTAATTCTACCAAAGAGGCAATACTCTCATAAATATTTTGTCAAAAAATTTAAATCAGTTTCAACATTTTTTCAGAAGTACTCTCAAAAATTTTTTTAATATGAGAGGGAAAGGGTTTTCATGCCTGGATTTTTTGGGACCAGTCATTTATGAGGTCATTTGCTTTTTCAAGGGGGAAAAGGGGTGACAACATTGCCAGTCTTTTTCCTGGTTATTTTATTTATACCTTTCCCAACCCAAAATCAAAGGGGGGGGGACCATTTAATCCAAAAACAAACGTTCCCTTTCCTGTTGCCTAATTTTTCCCTTTTTTCCTTGCATTTGTTGTGCGTTTGGGAACTTCTGAAGGTCGGGGGTTTACATTCCGGTAGCTTTACCAATCCCCCTGCTGCATGTGTTAGATTGCGCGTGTGGATCTTTTAAGTATTTACATTGGTTTTTATTGTTATTTATAGTGGAGGGTCTTTTTTTTCCCTATTCCTCCCCACTTGACTGTGAGAACCTCTAAATGTGGAAATTAAATCATCTTTAAATTTTTGTGTCCCAAGGGGGTCGTATTCTTATACCATTGACCAAATGTTAATAAAGTTTTCTCGTTTCGGTTTGAGAATAAGTTTTCCCCCTTCGTATTTAGCTCCTTGAAATGAGGGGATGTGAACAAGTTTTACGTTTAGTCTTGGGGAAAGGATCAGATGAAGATCATCAACTATGAAGAGTCATCAGATATGATGTATTAAAACCAAACAAGATTTGTTGCCCCCCAATTTTGAGTAGGCCCCAGTATGCCCCCCAAATTTGAAAATTTCATGCCCTTTAGAATCTCCACTAGTTTGTTCCATTGGTGTTGTTATAGACCCCCCAATATTCTTTATCTGGATTAAAAATTTCCCAAAATGATGGTAGGTTTACTATTGATGGGCTGGTAAGATCAGGGGAAGCTGGTTCGCTGGGGGGTAGAGATTAAAAAAGTTTAGGAAAAATCGCCTGCATATACTTTTTCACCCGATACTGCTGTTAACCGACTCTGCAAGGAAAGGGTGAATTGGCAAATTCTTTCTGACATACATCACACAACAGTTGGTTGCCCTTTGGTTAAAAGCGATATCCCGGCAAGTTTGGGAGGTGTCCATCTTTCAGTCTACTTCCTGAAAAAAAACATCAAAAATTTTTTGGTTGCAATAGGCAACCCCTTCCTAGGAAAACATGTTCCCTGAAAAATTTGTAATGTATCCCTTGTAGTGGTTTTTACTCTCTTTCATAAAAGTAAAAAATTTTTGCTTTGATGCAGTTGCAGACACTTAAGAGAAATACATGTTTGTCGTCTTTATTTCGGACCTTTTTTTTTAAGCATTTTTCGGCATATTGGCAGCCAGTTCCAAAGGGAAGTCTTGAAAGGGAAAGTCATGGGCTTCTTTCTTACAAATTGCTGGAAGCTGAACGGGATTGTGCCCTTTTTACTCTCAAAAAGTCAAGGCTATCCCGATTAAAATATTTTTTAAACTTGTCAGGATTGTTTTAAGAGCCAATTTTTTTTTGGAAAAATTTTGGGTTTTAATATGAGGAAGGGAGGGGAATCCAATCCTCTCGGGGGATGGCACTTTGGGTTGTCTTCCCTTTTAAACCTATACCTTTTAAAAGGGACCATGGTTTCTTAGTTTTCTCGTTTCATCATTTATTGCAGGTAGGTCCGGATTGACTCATCTCCAATTTCCGGGAGGTTCCTGTGTGGTGTCCGTCTGAGTTGTAGTTGTGTGTATGGAGAAAGGGCAAAATATCCCCCTATTCAGGTGTAAACCAAGGGATCTGTAGTGGCAGGGGCCCTAGTTCCATATGTGCTAGCAGGGTGGCTAGCTCCCCCACAGTGGTGTGTGTGATGGATTTGGGACCAGAACCCTTTTCATGAGGTGGGGGTTTTTGCCCCTTTGCAAAGGGTTTAGTCTAGTCTGGCTGTGTAGAGGAGGCCCCCCTCATTACCTTAAAGGATGTTATCAGGTTTACATCGAAGGGTTTTTTGGGTTTGACTGCAGTCCTTGTGGGGAAAATTAACCCCCCAAATTCTTTACAGTTAATACACTTTAAAATTTTTTGGGTGTCAGGGCCCCACGTGCTTCTCTAGTGGAATGTTTCCCAGCACACTTTCCACACCAAGAAAGTGTTTCACAGTCTACTGCAACATGGCCATGTGCTGGCATTTTTAAACCCCCCGTTTTGGGGGTAGGTACACTTTGATGTTTTGGAAACGTAAACCTGCACCCAGATATTCCCGGGGGGGGGGCACAGGACCCACCCCAAGGCAAAAATTGGGATTTTCCTTTAAGTCTTTTAGGCTTTTAGTTTTGCTATAAAGGGCAGATGGGATGGGTCCCTCAGAGGGGTATCCAAAGATTTGATATGACCCCTTTTTTGAAGTGGTAGTGTTGATGGGGGTGGAGCCTTAATATCCCATAAAGGGTACTAATAGTCATTAATCACTCTTTATTCGTTCCCCAAAACAAAGTTGTGTGGTTTTTCCTAAATTGGATCCTTGAGTTAGGATGCTTTTTTACAGTTCCATTTGCCAGCACATTAGCAGGCAGCGGGGGGTTGTCAGGGAAATTCAGCTTAACACATTTTCCTTTTAAAAAAAGACTTTTTGCGCCCCTGTGCCCAAGGGCGTTTGTATCACATAGTGTGAGTCAAGTGAGTCTGACTAGTCGAGCTCTAGCCCCTTTTCACTTTTTTCTTTTGTTTTTCTTTTAAAAATTTGGAAGCTATCACATTTCCCTCACCTGCAGAAAAAAGGTTCCCCTATGACAGTTTCCAGTTTGCGGGGATGATATCTGGTGTAAAACCACAACACAGGATTCCTGTTTCTTTCCCTTTAGCTTATGAAAGCAAAAATTCATACAAATCAGAAGCCAAAATAGATACAAGACACAAGTGCTCAATTCAAGAACACCTCCAACCCTACTAACCCAGATCACCCCCACTCAAAACGAAAACCCCACCCCACCAAAAAAACCCCTCAGGCCTCTTGTAGTGTGTTAATAAAATTTGGGACTATAATGAATTTTAAAGGTGGTACAGGGGAGGGCTTACACCCTTTTCAAAAAATTACAAAGAGAGAGAGAGGAGAGAGAGAGAGAAGAGAAGAGAGGGAGAGAGAGAAGAGGAGAGAAAAAGGAGAAGGAGAAGAGAGGAGAGAGGAGAGAGAGACAAAATAGGAAAAATTGAGCATAAAATTAAAATTCTGTCATACATCACATTAAACAAGAGGTTTGATTCAATGAAAAATTCCCCTTGAGTAATTCAGGCTACTGCCACCCAATGAAACCTCCCTGAAATAAAAATAAAGAGACATCACAAGAACGTGAAGAAACCCCTTACCCCAACCCAAAATTGTAAAAAGTTTTACTAAAAAAAAAAAAACTAGTATGTTACAATCAATGAGATAAATCACTGTGGTGGACTTGTTGGTCCTCTGTGCGGGACAGGGACACGGGCACCAAGCACCCCTGTGGTCTGGCAAAAAAAACCGCCTAGCCACAAGCAAGTAGAGCGAAAGGGGTTGTTCCAAATCGAGGAAGGGAAGGGACAAGGAAGGGATATTTACTCGCTAGACACAGGAATATGGGTGTAGTGGCCTGAGGTGCAGTCAATTTCAAGGGCATTCACTATCGCGGAAAATTGATCGTTTTCTCATGATTTTTACACGCTTCGAAAAACCATTAAAATTGGTCTCTTGATCAAGGGGTTTTAAGGGAAATTAACCTGACTGCTTTGGGAGGGTGTGCCCCCACGTATTGCTTTGCAAGTTTTTCTGGAAGCCTCGTTTTTTTTTCCGGCCGTTTTTCTAAAATATGTTTCAATCTGCCCTTTACCTCATCTACTCAACACCATCACTATATCATAGCTGACAGGAGTTTCACATGGGAGGGGAAAGATAAAGGGGAAAAGAAGGGACAAGGAAGGGATATTCACTTCGTAGAGACAGGGAAAAAGGGTTTAAGGCCTGGGGTCGCAGTGCGATTTTCAAGGTCAT
>NC_069420.1:12855031-12862531 GCF_026875155.1 Cherax quadricarinatus
GTGGTGGTGTTGGTGGTGTGGTGCTTGGTGGTGTGGTGGTGGTGGTATGTGGTGCTTGGTGGTGCTTTGTGATGCTGGGTGGTGGTGGTGTGTGGTGCTTGGTGGTGGTGCTGGATGGTTGTGGGGTGTGGTGCTTGGTGGTGGTAGTGGTGTGTGATGCTTGGTGGTGGTGCTTGGTGGTGGTGCTGGGTGGTGCTTGGTGGTGGTTGGGGGTGCTGGGTGGTTGTGGTGTGTGGTGCTTGGTGGTGGTGCTGCGTGGTGCTTGGTGGTGTATGGGGGTGCTGGGTGGTTGTAGTGTGTGGCGCTTGGTGGTGGTAGTGGTGTGTGATGCTTGGTGGTGGTGCTTGGTGGTGCTGGTTGGTGGTGGTGTGTGGTGCTTGGTGGTGGCAGTGGTGTGTGATGCTTGGTGGTGGTGCTGGGTGTTGGTGTGTGGTGTTGGTTCTGGTGGTGTGTGGTGAGTGGTGGTGGTTGTGGTGGTGTGTCGTGGGTGGTGGTGGGTTGTAGTGGTGGTGGTGCTGGGTGGTGGTGGTGGTTGTGGTGGTGGTGTGGTGGTGCTGGGTGGTGGTGGTGGTGGTGGTAGTGAAGCGTCAGTATAGCAGAGCACCTTGTGGAGTGAGGATGTGCGTATATGTGGTGGTTCCTGACTGTCTCTCACTGACTGGTCTCGTACTCACCCTGTCTCACAGACTTGTCTCACACTCACCCCGTGTGTCTCACTGACTGATCTCACACACACCTAGTGTGTCTCACACTCACCCGTGTGTCTCACAGACTGGTCTCATTCACCCCGTGTGTCTCACAGACTAGTCTCACACTCACCTCGTGTGTCTCACAGACTTGTCTCACACACACCCCGTGTGTCTCACAGTCTTGTCTCACACTCACCCCGTGTGTCTCACAGACTTGTCTCACACTTACCCCGTGTGTCTCACAGACTGGTCTCATTCACCCCGTGTGTCTCACAGACTAGTCTCACACTCACCTCGTGTGTCTCACAGACTTGTCTCACACACACTCCGTGTGTCTCACAGACTTGTCTCACACTCACCCCGTGTGTCTCACAGACTTGTCTCACACTCATCCCGTGTGTCTCACAGACTTGTCTCACACACACCCGTGTGTCTCACAGACTTGTCTCACACTCACCCCGTGTGTCTCACAGACTTGTCTCATACTCGCCCTGTGTATCTCACAGACTGGTCTCATACTCACCCCGTGTGTCTCACAGACTTGTGTCACACACACACACCCCGTGTGTCTCACAGACTTGTCTCACACTCACCCCGTGTATCTCACTGACTGGTCTCATACTCACCCCGTGTTTCACAGACTGGTCTCATACTCACCCCGTGTGTCTCACAGACTTATCTCACACACACCATGAGTGCCTCACAGACAGGTCTCTCACCCCGTGTGTCTCATAGACTGGTCTTATACTCACCCCGTGTCTCACAGACAGGTCTCTCACCCCATGTGTCTCACAGACTGGTCTCATACTTACCCCGTGTGTCTCACAGACTGGTCTCATACTCACCCCGTGTGTCTCACAGACTGGTCTCACACTCACCCCGTGTGTCTCACAGACTGGTCTCACACTTACCCCGTGTGGCTCACAGACTGGTCTCATACTAACCCCGTGTGTCTCACAGACTGGTCTCACACTCACCCCGTGTGCCTCACAGACAGGTCTCTTACTCACCCCGTGTGTCTCACAGACTGGTCTCACACTCACCCCGTGTGCCTCACAGACAGGTCTCTTACTCACCCCGTGTGTCTCACAGACTGGTCTCACACTCACCCCGTGTGTCTCACAGACTGGTCTCACACTCACCCCGTGTGCCTCACAGACAGGTCTCTTACTCACCCCGTGTGTCTCACAGACTGGTCTCACACTCACCCCGTGTGCCTCACAGACAGGTCTCTTACTCACCCCGTGTGTCTCACAGACTGCTCTCACACTCACCCCGTGTGTCTCACAGACTGGTCTCACACTCACCCCGTATGTCTCACAGACTAGTCTCACACTCACCCCGTGTGTCTCACAGACAGGTCTCTTACTCACCCCGTGTGTCTCACAGACTGGTCTCACACTCACCCGTGTGTCTCACAGACTTGTGTCACACACACACCCCGTGTGTCTCACAGACTTGTCTCACACTCACCCCGTGTGTCTCACTGACTGGTCTCATACTCACCCCGTGTGTTTCACAGACTGGTCTCATACTCACCCCGTGTGTCTCACAGACTTATCTCACACACACCATGAGTGCCTCACAGACAGGTCTCTCACCCCGTGTGTCTCACAGACTGGTCTTATACTCACCCCGTGTGTCTCACAGACAGGTCTCTCACCCCGTGTGTCTCACAGACTGGTCTCATACTTACCCCGTGTGTCTCACAGACTGGTCTCATACTCACCCCGTGTGTCTCACAGACTGGTCTCACACTCACCCCGTGTGTCTCACAGACTGGTCTCACACTTACCCCGTGTGGCTCACAGACTGGTCTCATACTAACCCCGTGTGTCTCACAGACTGGTCTCACACTCACCCCGTGTGCCTCACAGACAGGTCTCTTACTCACGCCGTGTGTCTCACAGACTGGTCTCACACTCACCCCGTGTGTCTCACAGACTGGTCTCACACTCACCCCGTGTGTCTCACAGACTGGTCTCACACTCACCCCGTGTGTCTCACAGACTAGTCTCACACTCACCCCGTGTGTCTCACAGACAGGTCTCTTACTCACCCTGTGTGTCTCACAAACTGGTCTCACACTCACCCGTGTGTCTCACAGACTGGTCTCACACTCACCCCGCGTGTCTCACAGACAGGTCTCTCACCCCGTGTGTCTCACAGACTGGTCTCATGCTCACCCCGTGTGTCTCACAGACTGGTCTCATACTCACCCCGTGTGTCTCACAGACTGGTCTCATACTCACCCCGTGTGCCTCACAGACTGGTCTCACACTCACCCCGTGTGTCTCACTGACAGATCTCTTACTCACCCCGTGTGTCTCACAGACTGGTCTCACACTCACCCCGTGTGTCTCACAGACTGGTCTCATACTTACCCCGTGTGCCTCACAGACTGGTCTCACACTCACCCCGTGTGTCTCACAGACTGGTCTGTGACTATTACATTGTGTCTACAAGTGAGGAAACCACTTGGACAGGAAACAGTATGACACAGGTAAAAAAGAGATTTCTATGTTACTCGCTGAGCCCCTCTTCAGCAGAGCTAGAGGAGCTCATTTACCTGCGATTTATTCGTTTTTACACACGTAGATTCCTTACTTCTCATCTATAAGTGATTATGAGAATTTTAATATATATATATATATATATTATATATATTATATTTTATATATATATATATATATATATATATATATATAATATATATATAATATATATATATATTATATATATATATATATTTATAGGTGTTTGTAGTCGTGTACTGCCTTCGGCTCACAACCGAGGAGTCAGGGTTTGATCCTGGGGCAGGTGGAAAGTTTGGAAATGCTTCCTTACACTTGTTGCTTCTATTCACTTAGCAGTAGGTAGGGCACCTGGCCGATAGTAGACTTGTGTGGGTGGCATCCTGGGGGAGAGGAAATGCTGCATTGGCTGCCTTTCTTGAGTTGTTATGGGTTACTAACTCACCTGGTTAATAATCCCAATAATTATTTCTTCTTCTTCTTGTTCTTGTTGTTGTTGTTGTTGTTGTTGTTGTTGTTGTTGTTGTTGTTGTTGTTGTTGTTGTTGTTGTTCTTCTTCTTCTTCTTCTTCTTCTTCTTCTTCTACTTGCTCTCCTCCTCCATTACCGTTCTTTTCAGGGTTTGGAGTCTAATACTTCACGGTCCAGGCGCTGCTATTTACCTTTACCAGGGCGCCAACGTGACCATCCATAGAGGGAACGTCCATCCTGTACATGGGAAGCGATGAAAACCCGTGTAGGTCACTCAACACACCGTGTAGGTTACTCAACACACCATGTAGGTCACTCAACACACCATGTAGGTCACTCAACACACCATATAGGTCACTCAACACACCATGTAGGTCACTCAACACACCGTGTAGGTTACTCAACACACCATGTAGGTCACTCAACACACCATGTAGGTCACTCAACACACCATGTAGGTCACTCAACACACCATGTAGGTCACTCAACACACCATGTAGGTCACTCAACACACCATGTAGGTCACTCAACGCACCGTGTACGTCACTCAACGCACTGTATACGTCACTCAACGCACCGTATACGTCACTCAACGCACCGTGCACGTTACTCAACGCACCGTATATATCAACGCACCGTGCACGTCACTCATCGCACCGTGCACGTCACTCAACGCACCGTGCACGTCACTGAACACACCGAATCAAAATATCTAACAAAAAAGAACATCCATTCCATAAACATTTACATGATAAACATCCTGGATGTTTATACTTCACTAAAACTTCAGTCTAAACACTTCTAACTGGCATCCGTCAGTTACAATCTTAATATCAACCACTTAAACTGTAACAGTTACGTCTTGGCCTCAACATCTAACTTATTAAAATCAATTTTCAAATCGAAAAATCTGTGAACTACCCAGAACAGAACAGTTTTTTTGTATCCTCCCAGATGACAAGCGAAATTGTGTTCTTGAAGGGATTTCTAGGCGAAATTGTGTTCTTGAAGGGATTTCTAGGCGAAAATTGTTTTCTTGAAGGGATTTCTAGGCGAAATTGTGTTCTTGAAGGGATTTCTAGGCGAAAATTGTGTTCTTGAAGGGATTTCTAGGCGAAATTGTGTTCTTGAAGGGATTTCTAGGCGAAAATTGTGTTCTTGAAGGGATTTCTAGGCGAAATTGTGTTCTTGAAGGGATTTCTAGGCGAAAATTGTGTTCTTGAAGGGATTTCTAGGCGAAATTGTGTTCTTGAAGGGATTTCTAGGCGAAATTGTGTTCTTGAAGGGATTTGTAAGCGAAATTGTGTTCTTGAAGGGATTTCTAGGCGAAATTGTGTTCTTGAAGGGATTTCTAGGCGAAAATTGTGTTCTTGAAGGGATTTCTAGGCGAAATTGTGTTCTTGAAGGGATTTCTAGGCGAAAATTGTGTTCTTGAAGGGATTTCTAGGCGAAAATTGTGTTCTTGAAGGGATTTCTAGGCGAAATTGTGTTCTTGAAGGGATTTCTAGGCGAAAATTGTGTTCTTGAAGGGATTTTAGGCGTAATTGTGTTCTTGAAGGAATTTCTAAGAGAAATTGTGTTCTTGAAGAGATTTAAAAGGATAATACTTAAATTCGCGAATCGTGATTCAGAAATTGGAGACAGTGCAGAACAGGGATTCACAACACCGGGGTATCCATACCCCTGGGGGGTATGGGAACCAAATAATGGAAGCATCTGAACCAGATAATGGGGGTATAGGAATCAGATAATGGGGGCATGGGAATCAGATAATGGTTGTATGGGAATCAGATAATGGTTGTATGGGAATCAGATAATGGGAGTATGGGAATCAGATAATGGGAGTATGGGAAGCAGATAATGGGAGTATGGGAAGCAGATAATGGGAGTATGGGAAGCAGATAATGTATGTATGTCAAGTCTGTATGTCAAGTGTTGTGTTGCTGGCTCTCTGTATGTCAAGTGTTGTGTTGCTGGCTCTCTGTATGTCAAGTGTTGTGTTGCTGACTCTCTGTATGTCAAGTGTTGTGTTGCTGGCTCTCTGTATGTCAAGTGTTGTGTTGCTGGCTCTCTGTATGTCAAGTGTTGTGTTGCTGACTCTCTGTATGTCAAGTGTTGTGTTGCTGACTCTCTGTATGTCAAGTGTTGTGTTGCTGGTTCTCTGTATGTCAAGTGTTGTGTTGCTGATTCTCTGTATGTCAAGTGTTGTGTTGCTGGCTCTCTGTATGTCAAGTGTTGTGTTGCTGGCTCTCTGTATGTCAAGTGTTGTGTTGCTGGTTCTCTGTATGTCAAGTGTTGTGTTGCTGGCTCTCTGTATGTCAAGTGTTGTGTTGCTGACTCTCTGTATGTCAAGTGTTGTGTTGCTGACTCTCTGTATGTCAAGTGTTGTGTTGCTGGCTCTCTGTATGTCAAGTGTTGTGTTGCTGGCTCTCTGTATGTCAAGTGTTGTGTTGCTGGCTCTCTGTATGTCTAGTGTTGTGTTGCTGGCTCTCTGTGTGTCAAGTGTTGTGTTGCTGGCTCTCTGTATGTCAAGTGTTGTGTTGCTGGCTCTCTGTATGTCAAGTGTTGTGTTGCTGGCTCTCTGTATGTCAAGTGTTGTGTTGCTGGCTCTCTGTATGTCAAGTGTTGTGTTGCTGGCTCTCTGTATGTCAAGTGTTGTGTTGCTGGCTCTCTGTATGTCAAGTGTTGTGTTGCTGACTCTCTGTATGTCAAGTGTTGTGTTGCTGGCTCTCTGTATGTCAAGTGTTGTGTTGCTGGCTCTCTGTATGTCAAGTGTTGTGTTGCTGGCTCTCTGTACGTCAAGTGTTGTGTTGCTGACTCTCTGTATGTCAAGTGTTGTGTTGCTGACTCTCTGTATGTCAAGTGTTGTGTTGCTGACTCTCTGTATGTCAAGTGTTGTGTTGCTGACTCTCTGTATGTCAAGTGTTGTGTTGCTGATTCTCTGTATGTCAAGTGTTGTGTTGCTGACTCTCTGTATGTCAAGTGTTGTGTTGCTGACTCTCTGTATGTCAAGTGTTGTGTTGCTGACACTCTGTATGTCAAGTGTTGGGTTGCTGACTCTCTGTATGTCAAGTGTTGTGTTGCTGGCTCTCTGTATGTCAAGTGTTGTGTTGCTGACTCTCTGTATGTCAAGTGTTGTGTTGCTGGCTCTCTGTATGTCAAGTGTTGTGTTGCTGACTCTCTGTATGTCAAGTGTTGTGTTGCTGACTCTCTGTATGTCAAGTGTTGTGTTGCTGACTCTCTGTATGTCAAGTGTTGTGTTGCTGACTCTCTGTATGTCAAGTGTTGTGTTGCTGACTCTCTGTATGTCAATGTTGTGTTGCTGACTCTCTGTATGTCAAGTGTTGTGTTGCTGACTCTCTGTATGTCAAGTGTTGTGTTGCTGACTCTCTGTATGTCAAGTGTTGTGTTGCTGACTCTCTGTATGTCAAGTGTTGTGTTGCTGACTCTCTGTATGTCAATTAAAACCAAGCTACTGGTGTCTTGTGAAGTTATACTGGTACTTAATATGACTGGTACTACTAGGACTGGTACTACTAGGACTGGTACTTAATAGGACTGGTACCTAATAGGACTGGTAATTAATAGGACTGGTACCTAATAGGACTGGTACTACTAGGACTGGTACCTAATAGGACTGGTACCACTAGGACTGGTACCTAATAGGACTGGTACTACTAGGGCTGGTACTACTAAGACTGGTACTTAATGGGACTGGTACCTAATAGGACTGTTACCACTAGGACTGGTACCTAATAGGACTGGTACTTAATAGGACTGGCACTTAATAGGCCTGGTACCTAATAG
>NC_069420.1:12865031-12882531 GCF_026875155.1 Cherax quadricarinatus
ACCTCTTCTTAAAACTATGTATGGTTCCTGCCTCCACTACTTCACTTGCTAGGCTATTCCACTTGCTGACAACTCTATGACTGAAGAAATACTTCCTAACGTCCCTGTGACTCGTCTGAGTCTTCAGCTTCCAGTTGTGACCCCTTGTCCCTGTGTCCCCTCTCTGGAACATCCTATCTCTGTCCACCTTGTCTATTCCCCGCAGTATCTTGTATGTCGTTATCATGTCTCCCCTGATCCTTTTGTCCTCCAGTGTCGTCAGTCCGATTTCCCTTAACCTTTCCTCGTACGACATTCCCTTGAGCTCTGGGACTAGCCTTGTTGCAAACCTTTGTACTTTCTCTAACTTCTTGACGTGCTTGACCAGGTGTGGGTTCCAGACTGGTGCTGCATACTCCAGTATGGGCCTAACATACACAGTGTACAGTGTCTTGAACGATTCCTTATTAAGGTATCGGAACGCTATTCTCAGGTTTGCCAGGCGCCCGTATGCTGCAGCGGTTATTTGGTTGATGTGTACGTGTGTGTATGTGTGCTCACCTATTTGTACTCACCTATTTGTGGTTGCAGGGGTCGATTCACAGCTCCTGGCCCCGCCTCTTCGCTGATTACTACTAGGTCCTCTCTCTCCCTGCCCCATGAGCTCTATCATACCTCGTCTTAAAACTATATATGGTTCCCGCCTCCACTTCGTCACTTTCTAGGCTATTCCACTGCCTGACAACTCTGTGACTGAAGAAATACTTCCTAACATCCCTTTGATTCATCTGAGTCTTCAACTTCCAATTGTGACCTCTTGTGTCTGTGTCCCTCCTCTGGAACATCCCGTCTTTGTCCACCTTGTCTATTCCGCGCAGTATTTTATATGTCGTTATCATGTCTCCCGTAACCCTCCTGTCCTCCAGTGTTGTCAGGCCGATTTCCCTCAACCTTTCGTCGTAGGACAATCCCCATAGCTCTGGGACTAGTCTTGTTGCAAACCTTTGCACTTTCTCTAATATCTTGACGTGCTTGACTAGGTGTGGATTCCAAACTGGTGCTGCATACTCCAGTATGGGCCTGACGTAAATGGTATACAGAGTCTTAAACGAATCCTTACTGAGGTATCGGAACGCTATCCGTAGGTTTGCCAGGCGCCCGTATGCTGCAGCAGTTATCTGACTGATGTGCGCCTCAGGAGATATGCTCGGTGTTATACTCACCCCCAGATCTTTTTCCTTGAGTGAGGTTTGCAGTCTTTAGCCATCTAAACTATATTGTGTCTGCGGTCTTCTTTGCCCTTCCCCAATCTTCATGACTTTGCATTTAGCAGGGTTAAATTCAAGGAGCCAGTTGCTGGACCAGGCTTGTAGCCTGTCCAGGTCTCTTTGTAGTCCTGCCTGATCCTCATCCGATTTGATTCTTCTCATTAACTTCGCATCATCTGCAAACAAGGACACTTCTGAGTCTATCCCTTCCGTTATGTCGTTCACATATACCAAGAACAGCACAGGTCCTAGGACTGACCCCTGTGGAACACCGCTTGTCACAGGCGCCCACTCTGACACCTCGTCGCGTACCATGACTCGTTGTTGCCTCCCTGTCAGGTATTCTCTAATCCATTGCAGTGCCTTTCCTGTTATGTGTGCCTGATCCTCTAGCTTTTGCAGTAACCTCTTGTGAGGAACTGTGTCGAAGGCCTTCTTGCAGTCCAAAAATATGCAGTCGATCCACCCTTTCTCTCTTGTCTTACTTCTGTCACCTTGTCATAAAACTCTAGTAGGTTTGTGACACAGGATTTTCCTTCCCTGAAACCGTGCTGGTTGTCAATTATACACTTGTTTCTTTCCAGGTGCCCCACCACTCTCCTCCTGATGATCTTCTCCATGACCTTGCATACTATACACGTTAGTGATACAGGTCTGTAGTTTAGTGCCTCATGTCTGTCTCCCTTTTTAAAAATTGGGACTACATTTGCCATTTTCCATACCTCAGGGAGTTGCCCAGTTTCAAATGATGTGTTGAAGATCTTTGTTAATGGCTCACACAATATCTCTGCTCCCTCTTTAAGGACCCATGGAGAGATGTTGTCTGGTCTGTGTGTGTTGTGTGTGTGTGTGTGTGTGTGTGTGTGTATGTGTGTGTGTGTGTGTGTGTGTGTGTGTGTGTATGTGTGTGTGTGTGTGTGTGTGTGTGTGTGTGTGTGTGTGTGTGTGTGTGTGTGTATGTGTGTGTGTGTGTGTATGTGTGTGTGTAGGTGTGTGTGTGTGTGTATGTGTAATCACCTATTTGTGACTGCAGGGGTCGAGTCACAGCTCGTGTGTGTGTGTGTGTATACACAATCCTTCAACACTGCCTCCCCGTCTCATGTCTCCAACCTGAGTGCCTCCACCTCCCCCCCCCCGACCCTTCCCGAGGGGTTTGCATAACCCTCCATGCGGGTTTAGCTTTCCACAAAATAGCTATAATAATCATTAATAATAATCCACTCTCACCAGAACGATGTTTACATCCAGCAGTTCATTTTATCGCGATTGGCCGCTCTCTAAGCCAGTTTTCCTCGCTAATTCGAATCCAATCACAGCCGCTGGTCATCCCCAAAATAAATACATACCAAAAGAAATTTGATTATCATGGTACGGTACCCATTCACTTCATAACATTAAATTACCTATCATAAAACGCCAAAAATTTAGAGGCAATATATATACATACATATATATATATACACACAGACACATTATATATATATATATATATATATATAAAATATATATAAAATATATATATATTTTATAATATATTATATAATATGGGGGCATTTTGGCTTTGGGTATTGGAATTAATATTTTCATTGGGCTATGGTTTAGATTTCACGTGTGTGTGTGTGTGTGTGTGTGTGTGTGTGTGTGTGTGTGTGTGTGTGTGTGTGTGTGTGTGTGTGTGTGTGTGTGTGTGTGTGTGTGTGTGTGTGTGTGTGTGTATGAAGACATACTACCCATATACACATACATACTTACACAGGCAGACACAGACACAAAGACACGCGCACATACACACATTATATATACGTATACATGTGCGTCCACACTGGCTAATACCTATCTTCACTACACCAGGGAAGAAGGAGGGGCAGCTGCCAGCTTCAGGGAGTCCCAAAAGTCTAGAAAATATGGAGAACTTACCCTCGACCATGGGGGAAAGAGTGCATCTGAGGTCCTTACGGAACTAGGCAAAAGACTCATCAGGGTAACTAGGGATCCCAGAGAGGCTAGTTTTCTATTCCAGCGACTCAGCGCTGCGGTTCAGAGGGGTAATGCCTGCTGTATCCGAGGCATGTGCCTCAGTTCTTAGGAGCTGGATGAGATTTTTCCATTGTAATATATTGATCAAATCTCATGTACTGTATGATGTATATATATGTATATACTATATACAGTATTGTAACCAACCCAACGACATTTGCTTCCTGATTCGATAATGCTGATTACTTAGAGTAATTAAGCAAAGTGCTTAATGATGCTAATGAGTTCCGGTGATGAATACACTACACGCACGCACACGCACAAACGCACACACACATACACACACACATACACACACACACACACACACACACACACACACACACACACACACACACACACACACACACACACACACACACACACACCACACACACATACACACACACACACACACACACACACACACACACACACACACACACACACACACACACACACACACACACACACACGTAACGAGAGGAAATTTGAACAACGACCTGGGCCTGAAGTAACGACCTGACGACCTAGGAAGAGACAGGATTACGAAATACACTGTATACAGACAGTGTTGGTGTACGTACACTGTGTACGAATGGTATATAATACCGACAAGATGAGATTAAGACACATGTGCAACATCTGGGTATCTTTATTGTAGACGTTTCGCCATCTAGTGGCTTTATCAATACAAATTCTAGGACATAACTTGAAGACAGTAGAACTATGTACAGAAGATGAGGTAATCAGTCCCTCAACCTAGGAGTAGGTGCGAACAGCACCATAGTCGAGGAGATTCTGAAGCAGAAGAAAGAATCCTGGCGCTTATATAGTAACGTCAGGTGTAGCAGACGAGGGCAAATTCACTGGTAGGCGGGATTCCCCAGTGGAAGTAGGTCCTTCCCAAAGAGATGGGTTAGTTGTAGTAGTAGTTGTCGTAGTCGTGAAGGTTATGTACATGTCCTCTTCGCACCTACTCCTAGGTTGAGGGACTGATTACCTCATCTTTTGTACATAGTTCTACTGTCTTCAAGTTATGTCCTAGAATTTGTATTGATAAAGCCACTGGATGGCGAAACGTCTACAATAAAGATACCCAGATGTTGCAAATGTGTCTTACTCTCATCTTGTCGGTATTATATACCATTCGTACACAACTTGTCAGACACTGCAACATCATGGAATCTTAATTCTGAGGACATGTACATAACCTTCACGACTACGACAACTACTACTACAACTAACCCATCTCCTTGGGACAGACCTACTTCCACTGGGGAATCCCGCCTACCAGTGAATTTGCCCTCGTCTGCTACACCTGACGTTACTATATAAGCGCCAGGATCCTTTCTTCTGCTTCAGAATCTCCTCGACTATGGTGCTCTTCGCACCTACTCCTAGGTTGAGGGACTGATTACCTCATCTTCTGTACATAGTTCTACTGTCTTCAAGTTATGTCCTAGAATTTGTATTGATAAAGCCACTGGATGGCGAAACGTCTACAATAAAGATACCCAGATGTTGCACATGTACGTACACTGACACGTACGCAGTCCACTGTATCCTTTACTAGCATCCTTGACAGGTACACCCTCCACAGTATCCTTAACAGGTACACCCTCCACAGTATCCTTAACAGGTACACCCTCTACAATATCCTTGACAGGTACACCCTCCAAAGTATCCTTGACAGGTACACCCTCCAAAGTATCCTTAACAGGTACACCCTCCACAATATCCTTGACAGGTACACCCTCCAAAGTATCCTTAACAGGTACACCCTCCACAATATCCTTAACAGGTACAATCTCTACAATATCCTTGACAGGTACACCCTCCACAGTATCCCTGACAGGTACGCCCTCCACAGTATCCCTGACAGGTACACCCTCCACAGCATCCCTGACAGGTACACCCTCCATAGTATCCCTGACAGGTACACCCTCCACAGTATCCCTGACAGGCACACCCTCCATAGTATCCCTGACAGGTACACCCTCCATAGTATCCCTGACAGGTACACCCTCCACAGTATCCCTGACAGGTACACCCTCCAAAGTATCCCTGACAAGTACACCCTCCACAGTATCCCTGACAGGTACACCCTCCATAGTATCCCTGACAGGTACACCCTCCACAGTATCCCTGACAGGTACACCCTCCACAGTATCCCTGACAGGTACACCCTCCACAGTATCCCTGACAGGTACACCCTCCATAGTATCCCTGACAGGTACACCCTCCACAGTATCCCTGACAGGTACACCCTCCACAGTATCCCTGACAGGTACACCCTCCATAGTATCCCTGACAGGTACACCCTCCACAGTATCCCTGACAGGTACACCCTCCATAGTATCCCTGACAGGTACACCCTCCACAGTATCCCTGACAGGTACACCCTCCATAGTATCCCTGACAGGTACACCCTCCACAGTATCCCTGACAGGTACACCCTCCACAGTATCCCTGACAGGTACACCCTCCACAGTATCCCTGACAGGTACACCCTCCACAGTATCCCTGACAGGTACACCCTCCACAGTATCCCTGACAGGTACACCCTCCACAGTATTAGAGAAGAGCGTCAAACAGGCTAGTGAGCACTTACTGAGATGGAGGTGGAGGTTATCAGACCAATATCAACACAGATTTGGGAAGGGTAAATCTTGCTTACATTCCTACTGGAATTTCATGAGGGACTGACAGACATAGAGAGAGAGAGAGAGAGAGAGAGAGAGAGAGAGAGAGAGAGAGAGAGAGAGAGAGAGAGAGAGAGAGAGGAGAGAGAGAGAGAGAGAGAGAGAGAGAGAGAGAGAGAGAGAGAGAGAGAGAGAGAGACAGGACATAAACAAAAGAAAACAAAAGAGCAAGTCACTATTGCCATGTTGGTGTGAGAGTCTTCCGCGAGAATCTGCACTGTGGTCACAGTGTGTGGCTCATGCTAACCTTACTAGCGTGTACAGAAATACACCAAGATGAACGAATCTCTTTAGGCCAGTGTGGTACTGTGGTTAGAGCACTGTCCTGCTGATTTTAGAACTAGCTTGCTCTGGGTTGGCATCCCACCCGTTCTGTGGCTTGTTTACAATCGTCTTATTACGACAGCGTAAAAAGTCTTAAATTTATTGTATCAAATCAAACTTATGGGAAATGATGGAAAGGCGGGATGAGACATCCAAGTAGACGGTACTGAACAGGTCCTGATAGACGGTACTGACAGGTCCTGATAGACGGTACTGAACAGGTCCTGATAGACGGTACTGAACAGGTCCTGATAGACGGTACTGAACAGGTCCTGATAGACGGTACTGAACAGGTCCTGATAGACGGTAATGAACAGGTCTTGATAGACGGTACTGAACAGGTCCTGATAGACGGTACTGAACAGGTCCTGAGAGACGGTACTGAACACGTCCTGATAGACGGTACCGAACAGGTCCTGAGAGACGGTACTGAACAGGTCCTGAGAGACGGTACTGAACAGGTCCTGATAGACGGTACTGAACAGGTCCTGAGAGACGGTACTGAACAGGTCCTGATAGACGGTACTGAACAGGTCCTGAGAGACGGTACTGAACAGGTCCTGAGAGACGGTACTGAACAGGTCTTGATAGACGGTACTGAACAGGTCCTGATAGACGGTACTGAACAGGTCCTGATAGACGGTACTGAACAGGTCCTGATAGACGGTACTGAACAGGTCCTGATAGACTGTACTGAACAGGTCCTGATAGACGGTACTGAACAGGTCCTGATAGACGGTATTGAACAGGTCCTGATAGACGTTACTGAACAGGTCCTGATAGACGGTACTGAACAGGTCCTGATAGACGGTACTGAACAGGTCCTGATAGACTGTACTGAACAGGTGCTGATAGACGGTACTGAACAGATCCTGATAGACGGTACTGAACAGGACCTGATAGACGGTAATGAACAGGTCTTGATAGACGGTACTGAACAGGTCCTGATAGACGGTATTGAACAGGTCCTGATAGACGGTACTGAACAGGTCCTGATAGACGGTACGGAACAGGTCCTGATAGACTGTACTGAACAGGTCCTGATAGACGGTACTGAACAGGTCCTGATAGACGGTATTGAACAGGTCCTGATAGACGTTACTGAACAGGTCCTGATAGACGGTACTGAACAGGTCATGATAGACGGTACTGAACAGGTCCTGATAGAGGGTACTGAACAGGTACTGATAGACGGTACTGAACAGGTCCTGATAGACTCTACTGAACAGGTGCTGATAGACGGTACTGAACAGATCCTGATAGACGGTACTGAACAGGTCCTGATAGACGGTACTGAACAGGTCCTGATAGACTGTACTGAACAGGTCCTGATAGACTGTACTGAACAGGTCCTGATAGACGGTACTGAACAGGTCCTGGTAGACTGTACTGAACAGGTCCTGATAGACGGTACTGAACAGGTCCTGATAGACGGTACTGAACAGGTCCTGATAGACGGTACTGAACAGGTCTTGATAGACTGTACTGAACAGGTCCTGATAGACTGTACTGAACAGGTCCTGATACGGTACTGAACAGGTCCTGATAGATGGTACTGAACAGGTCCTGATAGACGGTACTGAACAGGTCCTGATAGACGGTACTGAACAGGTCCTGATAGACGGTACTGAACAGGTCCTGATACTGTACTGAACAGGTCCTGATAGACGGTACTGAACAGGTCCTGATAGACTGTACAGAACAGGTCCCGATAGACGGTACTGAACAGGTCCTGATAGACGGTACTGAACAGGTCCTGATAGACAGTATTGAACAGGTCCTGATAGACGGTACTGAACAGGCCCTGATGAACGGTACTGAACGGGTCCTGATAGACGGTACTGAACAAGTCCTGATAGACGGTACTAAACAGTTCCTGATAGACGGTACTAAACAGGTCCTGATAGGCGGTACTAAACAGGTCCTGATAGACGGTACTGAACAGGTCCTGATAGACGGTACTGAACAGATCCCGATAGACGGTACTGAACATGTCTTGATAGACGGTACTGAACATGTCTTGATAGACGGTACTGAACAGGTCCCGATAGCACTGAACAGGTCCTGACAGACGGTACTGAAGAGGTCCTGATAGACGATACTGAACAGGCCCTGATAGACGGTACTGAACAGGTCCTGATAGATTGTACTGAACAGGTCCTGATAGACTGTACTGAACAGGTCCTGATAGACGGAACTGAACAGGTCCTGATAGACGGTACTGAACAGGCCCTGATAGACTGTACTGAACAGGTCCTGATAGACGGTACCAAACAGGTCCTGATAGACGGTACTGAACAGGTCCTGATAGACGGTACTGAACAGGTGCTGATAGACGGTACTGAACAGGTCCTGATAGACGGTACTGAACAGGTCCTGATAGACGGTACTGAACAGGTCCTGATAGACTGTATTGAACAGGTCCTGATAGACGGTACTGAACAGGTCCTGATAGACGGTACTGAACAGGTCCTGATAGAGGGTACTGAACAGGTCCTGATAGACGGTACTGAACAGGTCTTGATAGACTGTACTGAACAGGTCCTGATAGACGGTACTGAACAAGTCCTGACAGACGGTACTGAACAGGCCCTGATAGACGGTACTGAACAGGTCCTGATAGACGGTACTGAACAGGTCCTGATAGACGGTACTGAACAGGTTCTGATAGACGGTACTGAACAGGTCCTGATAGACGGTACTGAACAGGTCCTGATAGACGGTACTGAACAGGTCCAGATAGACGGTAATGAACAGGTACTGATAGACGGCACTGAACAGGTCCTGATAGACGGTACTGAACAGGTCCTGATAGACGGTACTGAACAGGCTCTGATAGACGGTAGTGAACAGGTCCTGATAGACGGTACTGAACAGGTACTGAACAGGTCCTGATAGACGGTACTGAACAGCTCCTGAGAGACGGTACTGAACAGGTCGTGATAGACGGTACTGAACAGGTCCTGATAGAGGGTGCTAAACAGGTCCTGACAGACGGTAATGAAGAGGTCTGATAGACGGTACTGAACAGATCCCGATAGACGGTACTGAACAGGTCCTGATAGACAGCACTGAACAAGTCCTGATAGACGGTACTGAACAGGTCCTGATAGACGGTACTGAACAGGTCCTGATAGACGGTACTGAACAGGTCCTGATAGACGGTACTGAACAGGTCCTGAAAGACGGTACTGAACAGGTCCTGATAGACGGTACTGAACAGGTCCTGATAGACGGTACTGAACAGGTCCTGATAGACGGTACTGAACAGGCCCTGATAGACGGTACTGAACAGGTCCTGATAGACGGTTATGAACATGTCTTGATAGACGGTACTGAACAGGTCCTGATAGACGGTACTGAACAGGTCCTGATAGACGGTACTGAACAGGCCTTGATAGACGGTACTGAACAGGTCCTGATAGACGGTACTGAACAGGCCCTGATAGACGGTACTGAACAGGTCCTGATAGACGGTACTGAACAGGTCCTGATAGACGGTACTGAACAGGCCCTGATAGACG
Source organism: Cherax quadricarinatus (assembly GCF_026875155.1). Lineage (NCBI taxonomy): Eukaryota > Metazoa > Arthropoda > Malacostraca > Decapoda > Parastacidae > Cherax > Cherax quadricarinatus. The sequence goes on from NC_069420.1 coordinate 12,874,848, forward strand.
GTACTGAACATGTCTTGACAGACGGTACTGAACATGTCTTTATAGACGGTACTGAACAGATCCCGATAGACGGTACTGAACATGTCTTGATAGACGGTACTGAACAGGTCCTGATAGACGGTACTGAACATGTCTTGATAGACGGTACTGAACAGATCCCGATAGACGGTACTGAACATGTCTTGATAGACGGTACTGAACAGATCCCGATAGACGGTACTGAACAGGTCCTGATAGACGGTACTGAACAGGTCCTGATAGACGGTACTGAACATGTCTTGATAGACGGTACTGAACAGATCCCGATAGACGGTACTGAACATGTCTTGATAGACGGTACTGAACATGTCTTGATAGACGGTACTGAACAGGTTCTGATAGACGGTACTGAACAAGTCCTGATAGACGGTACTGAACAGATCCCGATAGACGGTACTGAACATGTCTTGATAGACGGTACTGAACAGGTCCCGATAGACGGTACTGAACAGATCCCGATAGACGGTACTGAACAGGTCCTGATAGACGGTACTGAACAAGTCCTGATAGACGGTACTGAACAGATCCCGATAGACGGTACTAAACATGTCTTGATAGACGGTACTGAGCAGGTCCTGATAGACGGTACTGAACAGGTCCTGATAGACGGTACTGAACAGGTCCTGATAGACGGTACTGACAGGTCCTGATAGACGGTACTGAACGGGTCCTGATAGACGGTACTGAACAGGTCCTGATAGACGGTACTGAACAGGTCCTGATAGACGGTACTGAACAGGTCCTGATAGACGGTACTGAACAGGTCTTGATAGACGGTACTGAACAGGTCCTGATAGACGGTACTGAACAGGCCCTGATAGACGGTACTGAACATGTCTTGATAGACGGTCCTGAACATGTCCTGATAGACGGTACTGAACAGGCCCTGATAGACGGTACTGAACATGTCTTGATAGACGGTACTGAACATGTCTTTATAGACGGTACTGAACATGTCTTGATAGACGGTACTGAACAGATCCCGATAGACGGTACTGAACAGGTCCTGATAGACGGTACTGAACATGTCTTGATAGACGGTACTGAACAGATCCCGATAGACGGTACTGAACATGTCTTGATAGACGGTCCTGAACATGTCTTGATAGACGGTACTGAACATGTCTTGATAGACGGTACTGAACAGGTTCTGATAGACGGTACTGAACAAGTCCTGATAGACGGTACTGAACAGATCCCGATAGACGGTACTGAACATGTCTTGATAGACGGTACTGAACATGTCTTGATAGACGGTACTGAACAGGTCCCGATAGACGGTACTGAACAGATCCCGATAGACGGTACTGAACAGTTCCTGATAGACGGTACTGAACAGATCCCGATAGACGGTACTGAACATGTCTTGATAGACGTTACTGAGCAGGTCCCGATAGCACTGAACAGTTCCTGATAGACGGTATTGAACAGGTCCTGATAGACGGTACTGAACAGGCCCTGATGAATCGTACTGAACGGGTCCTGATAGACGGTACTGAACAAGCCCTGATAGACGGTACTGTACAGGCCCTGATGAATCGTATTGAACAGGTCCTGATAGACGGTACTGAACAAGCCCTGATAGACGGTACTAAACAGTTCCTGATAGACGGTACTAAACAGGTCCTGATAGGCTGTACTAAACAGGTCCTGATAGACGGTACTGAACAGGTCCTGATAGACGGTACTGAACAGATCCCGATAGACGATACTGAACATGTCTTGATAGATGGTACTGAACAGGTCCCGATAGCACTGAACAGGTCCTGACAGACGGTATTGAACAGGTCCTGATAGACGGTACTGAACAGGTCCTGATAAACGGTACTGAACGGGTCCTGATAGACGGTACTGAACAGGTCCTGATAGACGGTACTGAACAGGTTCTGTTACACGGTACTGAACAGGTCCTGATAGAGGGCACTGAATAGGTCCTGATAGACGGTACTGAACAGGTCCTGATAGACGGTATTGAACAGGACCTGATAGACAGTACTGAACAGGTCCTGATAGGCAGTACTGAACAGATCCTGATAGACAGCACTAAACAGGCCCTAACAAACTAAACAGCAGTGAACAGGTCCAAACAAACGAGGCAGTATCGATCAGGTCGTAACAAACGAGACTATCGAAGAGAGCTCCCCCCCCCCCCGTCCATACCCAACAAAGAAGTCAGAATCGAACAGGTGTTTAAATAACGAGTTTCGAGAGATTTGTTGGGAGAGAATTACAGGTCTGTTGTGTGCGAGTGAGTTACGATACCCAGGCGACGTCCAGATATGTGCTTCACAATAGGTGCCTGGTTACCGCTACATTCTGGAAGCTGCATTGGTCTCGCGACGGGTCGTGCAGCGCCTGGGAAAGAGGAGATTAACAGCTCTGACCCGTCGCTCCATTTAATTGGATGAAAAGCCCTTCACCAGCATCAACTAGTCATAGCAGTAATATATTCCTCGTGTTTTGAAATATGATTTGCTGTAGCAAGAGTGAATGGAACAGTTGCAAGCAAACGGGAAAGTACCAAGGTAAGACTGAGGGAAGTCCTCAACGCCAGCATGTATACACTGAGAATATTATTGTACCCACGAACGGGTGGTATTGATCAATAACAACACTGCGACTAGCCGAGGAGTCGAACCCATGCTGCTTTGGCATGGGTTCGACTCCTTGGCTAGTCGATGTGTCGTTACTGATCAATACACTGAAAAGTGTATAGCTCTTGTTATATACACACTGAGAAGTGTATAGCTCACGTTATATATACACTGAGAAGTGTATAGCTCACGTTATATATACACTGAGAAGTGTATAGCTCTCGTTATATATACACTGAGAAGTGTATAGCTCTCGTTATATATACACTGAGAAGTTGTGTACGAAGATTCCATGATGTTGCAGTGTCTGACAAGTTGTGTACACAACTTGTCAGACACTGCAACATCATGGAATCTTAATTCTGAGGACATGTACATAACCTTCACGACTACGACAACTACTACTACAACTAACCCATCTCTTTGGGAAGGACCTACTTCCACTGGGGAATCCCGCCTACCAGTGAATTTGCCCTCGTCTGCTTCACCTGACGTTACTATATAAGCGCCAGGATTCTTTCTTCTGCTTCAGAATCTCCTCGACTATGGTGCTGTTCGCACCTACTCCTAGGTTGAGGGACTGATTACCTCATCTTCTGTACATAGTTCTACTGTCTTCAAGTTATGTCCTAGAATTTGTATTGATAAAGCCACTGGATGGCGAAACGTCTACAATAAAGATACCCAGATGTTGCACATGTGTCTTACTCTCACACTGAGAAGTGTATAGCTCTCGTTATATATACACTGAGAAGTGTATAGCTCTCGTTATATACACACTGAGGAGTGTATAGCTCTCGTTATATATACACTGAGAAGTGTATAGCTCACGTTATATATACACTGAGAAGTGTATAGCTCTCGTTATATATACACTGAGAAGTGTATAGCTCTCATTATGGTTTAGAAAGACACGTAAGCAAACACTATGACATATTTGTTAGAAAACGTTTCGATCCTGGGACCTTGATCACTTCTAACATAAAGAGATAGAAAGACATTATATATATATATATATATATATATATATATATATATATATATATATATATATATATATATATATATATATATATATATATATATATATATCTATATATATATATATATATATATATATATATATATATATATATATATATATATATTATATATTATATATATATATATATATATATATAGGCGGAGAGTGAGATGTGAGGACACAGGCGTACCTTACATCGTCTCTGTTAGAGGCATTTCGATGCTCATTGAGGCGGACTGTAAGATCTCTGCCTGTCTCGCCTACATATTTCTTGGGACAGAATCCACAGGGGATAGTGTAGACGCCTGCTGTAGAAGTTAGAGGTGTGGGGCTGCGTTTCGTAGTGAGGTCTTTGATAGATGATGTGTTTATGGTGGAAACGTTGATGTTACTCATAGCAAGTGCCCGGCGAGTATTCGTGGCAACATCACCACATGGGAGCAGTTGCTTAGGGGGTTGTTCCATGGGCGGTTTGTTGAGGATAGCTTGTGCCTTGAGTCTGCAATCTCGGATGAAGAAAGATGGGAACTGAAGACGTGTAAAGGCTTGTGTTATATAAGTACATTCTTCTTTAAGAAAACAAGGGCTAGAAATACGAAGAGCTCTCAAGAAGAAGCCAATGAGGACTCCTCTTTTAGTGCGAGTGTCTTCGTGTGAATAAAAGTGTATAAGACCGTCCTTGTTGGTAGGTTTTTTAAACACTTTGAAGAGAAGTTTGTCACTGTCGGGAGATCCGCACAGGAGAACGTCCAGGAAAGGAAGTTTGCCATCGTTTTCGAGTTCAAGTGTAAACTTTATTGATGATTCGGCTGCATTGATCTTGTTGAGAAGGGCCTGGATATTGAGACGTCTCGGATAGAAAACCAATACATCATCAACGTATCTTAGCCAGGTAACGGTGTTGGGATTGAGGCTGCTGAATTTCTCTGTCTCCAGGTTTTCCATGAAGAGGTTGGCAAGCACAGCACTGAGCGGGCTGCCCATTGCCATCCCAAAGCGCTGTTTGTAACAGTTGTCCTGATACTTGAAGAAGTTGAAATTAACACAAAGATCCACAAGATTGATGAAATCTAGAAGAGATAAAGGGAGGTCGTGGTTTTCAGTGAGCCTCTGTCTCAGAATGTTGATTGCAGCGTCAGTAGGAACGTTGGTAAAGAGAGCTGTGACATCGAAGGAAGCCATGCTTTTGTTTTTAACATTCAGGTTGGAAATTCGGGAGAGAAGGTCACCTGACATAATACTTAAGCCCCACCAACCCAACAACACAGGAGTCACATGATTTCATCGTCTACCAGTCCTCATCCCAACATGACATTCTTCAGGACACGTGCGTCACTCACACCTCACTCTCCGCCTATATATATAATATCTTTCTATATCTGTATGTTAGAAGTGATCAAGGTCCCAGGACCAAAACGTTTTCTTATAAATATGTCATAGTGTTTGCTTACGTGTCTTTCTAAACCAACTTGTCGGTATTTATTACCAAGGTTTATACCAGCTCTCATTATATATACACTGAGAAGTGTATAGCTCTGGTTATATATACACTGAGGAGTGTATAGCTCTCGTTATATATACACTGAGGAGTGTATAGCTCTCGTTATTTATACACTGAGAAGTATATAGCTCTGGTTATATATACACTGAGGAGTGTATAGCTCTCGTTATTTATACACTGAGAAGTGTATAGCTCTGGTTATATATACACTGAGGAGTGTATAGTTCTGGTTATTTATACACTGAGGAGTGTATAGCTCTGGTTATATATACACTGAGAAGTGTATAGCTCTGGTTATATATACACTGAGGAGTGTATAGCTCTGGTTATTTATACACTGAGGAGTGTATAGCTCTGGTTATATATACACTGAGAAGTGTATAGCTCTGGTTATATATACACTGAGAAGTATATAGCTCTGGTTATATATACACTGAGAAGTGTATAGCTCTGGTTTATATATACACTGAGAAGTGTATAGCTCTGGTTATATATACACTGAGAAGTATATAGCTCTGGTTATATATACACTGAGAAGTGTATAGCTCTGGTTATATATACACTGAGAAGTATATAGCTCTGGTTATATATACACTGAAAGTTTACTTAAGGCCCTAACTAAGGTATTAAAGTGTCCTCAACAGGTGGTGAACACGTTATATTACATCCTTAACGACCCTCTTCTAGCGGATAGATTTTGAACCCCGTTAACCTTCTACAATATTTTTTTAAAACTCCTGCCGTCTCCCACCGAGGTAGGGTCACCCGACAAAGAAGAAAACACCTTCACTGTCACTCATTCAATTACTCTCTTGCCAGAAGGGCGCCGACATCACAATTCAGATGACCCTCCTAACCGCAATATCCCCACCCCTCCTCCAGAGTGACGGCACTGTTCTCACCACCTCCAGGGCTCAAGTCCGGCTAACCAGTTTCATGAAATTCCTTCATAAATGTTTACCTTGCTCACACTCCAACAGCACGTCAAATCATCTAATACGCTCACACAAGCTTGCTTAATGTCCAAGCCCTTAGCACTCACAGCCTTCTTTACCTCCTCCCTCCAACCTTCCCTAGGACGACCCCTACACCACCTCCTCTCCACCCCAGATTTATGCTCCCTCTAAGTCATTCTAATGTCATCTATCCTCTCTAAAATGTCCAAACCACCTCAACAACCCCTCCTAAGCCCTCTGAATAATACCTTTCGCAACTCTACACCTTCTCCTAACCTCCAAACGTCGAATTCTCTGCATAATATTCACATCGTACATTGCTCTAAAGCGCCTCTCTACTTCCCCCAGCCTTCTCGCTGCAACATTCAAAACCCATATTTCACACTCATACAACAGTGTTGGTAATAATGTACTCGGGAATATTTCCCCTTTTTTCCCCAATAGACAAAGTTCTTTGTCTCCACAGATGCCTCTATGTACCACCCACCCTTTTTCTCTTCGTCATTTCTATGATTCACAGAACCATCAGCCGACAAGTCCACACTCTCAGAATATCTGAACGCATTTACTTGCTCCAGACTCCCTCCAATCTCATATCTGAAGATAAATTGGCTTAAAATTATGAGGAAAGACGGGGTAGTATTTCGAGCCATGTAATTCAGGGGGGAATATACGTAGTTACCATTTTATTTCCTACACAGATCAGTTTTACAGGCTAACAGTTATCCTACCTCAGTTCGTTTCAAAGCCCAGACCAGGATGCGTCCCACAACAGTCGAATAACACCCAGTTACCTTCTTACTGCTAGGTGAACAGGGGGTAACATGTCCAACGTTTCCACCCAACCTGGACTCGAGCCACGGACACTCGGTATGTGAGCCGAACGCGCTACCAACCAAGCCACGGGACACGCTTTTTAGTGTTGCAAACAGACGTCGTAATTTCCTGGTGCTTCAGAAGGTGTTGGTTCAGTTGCCTATCGAATATCCGACGGCCATTAAGGCTGCACGTAAGTGCCCTCGTCTTCTAATAACATGTCCATTTTTCCACTATAATCTACCTTGTCCATAATTACCATTGCATTTTCCTTGCTTCGTAAGGTGATGTCTGGATCTTTCCTTAATTCATGGTATAACTTAAGAACATAAGAACATAAGCAAGGACGAACACTGCAGTAGGCCTGTTGGCCCATACTAGGCAGGTCCTTAACAAATCCAACCCACTAACAGAATAACAGAATAAACGCTACCCAAGAAAATCTTTGATGCCAATTATGTTACACTATGAATTACGGAAAGATCCTAGACTTCACCTTCTGTATCTGACAAAGAAAATGCGATAATAATTATAGACAAGGTGGAAAAAATGAACATGTTCTTAGAAGACGAGGGAACTTACGGGCCCTTTAAGACCGCATATAACCTGTCCACTACCAGTCAGTACCTAATCCCTAAAATAAGGATTCAAGTAGACTCATAGCATATACACACCGAGAGACATACACCTCACGGAGTGTACTCTGTGTGTCTGGTTCACCTACGCATTCCAGATAAGGACTCGACACACTGTC
>NC_069420.1:12885031-12892531 GCF_026875155.1 Cherax quadricarinatus
TGACTGTGGAGGTTGCGACAGCAGAGGTGACTGTGGAGGTTGTGACAGCAGAGGTGACTGTGGAGGTTGTGACAGCAGAGGTGACTGTGGAGGTTGTGACAGCAGAGGTGACTGTGGAGGTTGTGACAGCAGAGGTGCCTGTGGAGGTTGTGACAGCAGAGGTGACTGTGGAGGTTGCGACAGCAGAGGTGACTGTGGAGGTTGTGACAGCAGAGGTGACTGTGGAGGTTGTGACAGCAGAGGTGACTGTGGAGGTTGTGACAGCAGAGGTGACTGTGGAGGTTGTGACAGCAGAGGTGACTGTGGAGGTTGTGACAGCAGAGGTGACTGTGGAGGTTGTCACAGCAGAGGTGACTGTGGAGGTTGTGACAGCAGAGGTGACTGTGGAGGTTGTGACAGCAGAGGTGCCTGTGGAGGTTGTGATAGCATAGCTGACTGTGGAGGTTGTGACAGCAGAGGTGACTGTGAAGGTTGTGACAGCAGAGGTGCCTGTGGAGGTTGTGATAGCAGAGGTGCCTGTGGAGGTTGTGACAGCAGAGGTGACTGTGGAGGTTGTGACAGCAGAGGTGACTGTGGAGGTTGTGACAGCAGAGGTGACTGTGGAGGTTGTGACAGCAGAGGTGGCTGTGGAAGTTGTGACAGCAGAAGTGACTGTGGAGGTTGTGACAGCAGAGGTGCCTGTGGAGGTTGTGACAGCAGAGGTGACTGTGGAGGTTGTGACAGCAGAGGTGACTGTGGAGGTTTGTGACAGCAGAGGTGACTGTGGAGGTTGTGACAGCAGAGGTGACTGTGGAGGTTGTGACAGCAGAGGTGACTGTGGAGGTTGTGACAGCAGAGGTGACTGTGGAGGTTGTGACAGCAGAGGTGCCTGTGGAGATTGTGACAGCAGAGGTGACTGTGGAGGTTGTGACAGCAAAGGTGCCTGTGGAGGTTGTGACAGCAGAGGTGACTGTGGAGGTTGTGACAGCAGAGGTGACTGTGGAGGTTGTGACAGGAGAGGTGACTGTGGAGGTTGTGACAGCAGAGGTGACTGTGGAGGTTGTGACAGCAGAGGTGACTGTGGAGGTTGTGACAGCAGAGGTGACTGTGGAGGTTGTGACAGCAGAGGTGACTGTGGAGGTTGTGACAGCAGAGGTGACTGTGGAGGTTGTGACAGGAGAGGTGACTGTGGAGGTTGTGACAGCAGAGGTGCCTGTGGAGGTTGTGACAACAGAGGTGACTGTGGAGGTTGTGACAGCAGAGGTGACTGTGGAGGTTGTGACATCAGAGGTGCCTGTGGAGGTTGTGACAGAAGAGGTGACTGTGGAGGTTGTGACAGCAGAGGTGCCTGTGGAGGTTGTGACAGCAGAGGTGACTGTGGAGGTTGTGACAGCAGAGGTGCCTGTGGAGGTTGTGACAACAGAGGTGACTGTGGAGGTTGTGACAGCAGAGGTGACTGGAGGTTGTGACATCAGAGGTGCCTGTGGAGGTTGTGACAGAAGAGGTGACTGTGGAGGTTGTGACAGCAGAGGTGCCTGTGGAGGTTGTGACAGCAGAGGTGACTGTGGAGGTTGTGACAGCAGAGGTGACTGTGGAGGTTGTGACAGCAGAGGTGACTGTGGAGGTTGTGACAGCAGAGGTGACTGTGGAGGTTGTGACAGCAGAGGTGACTGTGGAGGTTGTGACAGCAGAGGTGACTGTGGAGGTTGTGACAGCAGAGGTGACTGTGGAGGTTGTGACAGCAGAGGTGACTGTGGAAGGTGCGATAGCAGAGGTGACTGTGGAAGTAGGTACCACAGACGTGACTGTGGAAGTAGGTACCACAGACGAGACTGTGGAAGTAGGTACCACCGAGGCTGGAGACTAATTTAGTTAACTCTAGAACAAGAAAATCGTGGAAGTCTTCCTTGGAGGCGAAGATGAGAGACTGCCGTGTGAGTTTCCCATGTGCATGAGTCTCTCACAAGTGTGAATCTCTCACAAGTACGAGCCTCTCACAAGTATGAGTTTCTCACAAGTGAATCTCTCACAAGTACGAGCCTCTCACAAGTATGAGTTTCTTACAAGTGTGAATATATCACAAGTACGAGCCTCTTTCTCCTTTCGGTTGTCTTTCTTCTGACTTGGGTATTTGTTCCTTTATTATTTATTTTCCCCCTCCCTGTGTCTTTGCTCCTACCCTCTGTGGGCTCCTAGCTGCCTTGCAGTGCTCCTCTTTCTTAGTATTTGACTGGCTCCACCTCCACCATACTACCTCCACCTCCACCATACTACCTCCCTCACTACTACCTTCTACCTCCACTACCACCTCCTGGCCTATATATACTCCCTCCTTCTCTCCTTTTCGTTAGTGTGACTTTGTAAATGGTCCAAGTCGGACCGACACGTCGTCGTAAGCTCCTCTTTTTCTATCTGCGGGTTATTTGCGTATCTAATATATCTTGATCTACCTCCACCTAACATAACCTATCCCACCTTAACCTAATATAATTTATTATCATAACCTAACCTAGCATTCTTGAACCTAACCTACTTTAAACTACCCTTACCCTAGTCTAACCTAATCTAACGTAATCTACCTAAACCTAACATGTTATATCCTCCGTAACTATAATCTAAGCCTCTATAACGTAGAAGCTTAGATTACAACAACAGCAACAACAATACAACAAGAAGTAACCATCGTAAAAGCTTAGATTACAACAACAACAACAATACAACAAGCAGTATTATTATTATAATCAAGGGGGAAGCGCTAAACCCGGAGGATTATACAGCGCCTGGGGGGGGGATGTGGAAGGCATTCAGGCTTAATTCGGGGAACTGGAGCACAGATCCAATTCCCTAAATCAAGAGCCCCTCACCAACATCAAGGAACCTTCCTTGAGGGTCAACAAGCAGTAACCATTGAGAATACCTAGAAAAGTGAAAGAAATGACACATATCCGCACTGTATGTGGACTTCGTTGTCAGTATGACAGACACTACCCATGGTGTCACATGTAAAAATTTTTTGTCTCTGTCTACGCACAATCTTTCTCACTGCTGTATCCTGCCCCAGTTATTCCCTTCTCATTCTTGCCACCTCTCTCATGGCCAACTAAATAAAAATAGCACTTATGGTGTGAAGTGGAGGGTACGTAGGAAGCCAGCGGGCGGACCCACACTGCTTGTTAGAACGAATGTAAACACATTAGCATCCAGGTTGTGAGGTGTGCTAACACCTACCTAGAGGGTGTGACGTGTTGGGGTAATGGGGTAATTGGTGTTTGTCTCGTTATATGTCTGTATTCTTAGCCTGACTCTTTTTTTCTTTGGTTTCTATATTTTCTCGCATTATTTCTCTCTCTCTCTCTCTCGTTTCAGCCTCTTATATTTTAGTCACATGTGCAACATCTGGATATCTTTATTGTAGACGTTTCGCCATCCAGTGGCTTTATCAATACAGATTCAATGAGACACATGTGCAACATCTGGATATCTTCATTGTAGACGTTTCGCCATCCAGTGACTTTATCAATACAGGTTCAAATTATGTCCTTGAATCTGTATTGATAAAGCCACTGGATGGCGAAACGTCTACAATAAAGATATCCAGATGTTGCACATGTGTCTCAACTTTCATATTGTCGGTATTTTATACCTTTCTTGCACAACTCATATTTTCTTCCTCCCTCCTTCCCTCTCCCACCTTCCCTTCCACCTTCCACATGACAGAGAAGCAAACAGTATCTCATACAGACATCACAACAAACACTGGCTTCCTTCATCGCCCCAAACACTGTTTTCCTACCATCAAACACGTCGATTAAACTCAAGAGAAATACACTAATACTTCCATCACAAGTCCAAGCTGATGTTTATCTTATTACTCCACTTAAAAAAAAGACACAAACAAAAGAAGAGACAGAGATTGTTTGTTGCTGTTGTTGTTGTTACTGCTATAGTTGTTTATGTTATTACTGTTATTGTTATTGTGTTGTCCTGCTACTGTTATTGTTATTGTGTTGTCCTGCTACTGTTATTGTTATTGTTATTACTATTACTATTGTTGTAGTTTAAGTTATTGTTGACAAGGCACATGTCCAACATCCATTGGCTTCACAAATTCAACACAATACATGTAAAATTGTATTTACTGTTGTCATTAAAAAATCAGAGAGTAATGAGAGTTATGTTAATTACCACGCGGTAGTAATAGAGGTCAAAAAGTGAAAAGTGCCTTTGATCCAGGCGAGTTCCGCTTCCAGAGAACTGGATTCAATACTCCAGGACAACATCTCAACACCATTCTCCTGGTAGACTCTTCACGAGACACCATGATAAGGTATTATCTCCTACAAATTGGATAAGGGGGAGGATTCATCTCTTTTGGGGGAGAATCTTACTACATATCGTGATGGGTTCTGGACCGCAAAAGCGGTCCAGGTCCCGGAATGGAATGTAGTTCACCTATATTCCATTCCGCCGGGTTTCTTGTGAGTCAAATGTTTTGATAAATTAGATACATGTGCAACCTTTGGGTATCTTTATTGAGGAAACGTTTCGCCACACAGTGACTTCATCAGTCCATACAAAGAAGAAGAATGGTGAGGATCAGAAGGAGTTTGAGGTAATCAGTCCCTCAGCCTGGAGTCTATGTAATTAGTCCAACAATCTCGAAAAGACTGATGGACTAATTACATCGACTCCAGGCTGAGGGACTGATTATTTCAAACTCCCTCTGATCTCCACCATTCTTCTTGGTACAGGACTGATGAAGCCACTGTGTGGCGAAACGTTTCCTCAACAAAGATACCCAAGAGTTGCACATGTGTCTAATTTATCAACTGATCGGTTCTCTGAATCATTCACCTACAGTCAACTTTTTTCTTTTGGGGAGAAGCGATTAAGGATTTTTGCGACAGATTCGAAAGAGATCACTTTAGACGCACTTTTCATGACGCATGTGGGTACGAGTGATTTAAATCCCAGCAGTTTAGAAGATACCACAGTCAGATTTTTTGCGTTTTAAGTAAAATCCTAAAGCAAGTGAGTCACCAGCTTACGAGAGATGTAGGCTCGCTTCCTACCGAACCCGCTCTCATCAGATTCAATGTTGTTATCACTTCAAGACATGAATTTCACTCCTATACGCTCGGCAATTTAGTATCATCTGAATCGTGATATCTAAGCACTTCTGACAATACAGCTGTTGAATGACTGATGGTTAATGTGTTTCCTTTGTGTCATCGTATGTCAGCTGAAAACAGCCGATGAGGTATTAGAAAACGGAAATAATATTCATCAAAAGCGCGAGAATAAACTAAAAACTACAAGGTTAGGCTAGGTTAGGTTAGGTTGGGTTGGGTTGGGTTGGGTTGGGTTGGGTTGGGTTGGGTTGGGTTGGGTTGGGTTGGGTTGGGTTGGGTTGGGTTGGGTTGGGTTAGGTCAGGGTAGGTTAGGTTAGGTCAGGTTTGTCAGGAAACAGGACAAGTGTTTACTGACGTGGGTCTTGATCACATGATGACCCACAGCTGGTGCTTTTGGTCATTTGACCGAGGCCTTACACTGGCTAAGCGGTCCACCTCCCTTTAAAAATCACGGTTATAATTATAATCATTAGATTGTTCTCATTATATAACGAAAATATATAAGCAACAAATCGTTGCTATCTGTACCTGCGTCTCCATTAATTAACTCCACTAATGACCGCTACCGGAGCTTTTGGTCTTCTGACCGAGGCCTTCCGCTGGCTTACCCCTTTAAAAATTATGGTTTTGATTTGTTCAAGACAGATAGTCAACCTCAGAAGGGTGTTGCAAGAGCAAGACTGTGAAGGCTAAGAAGAGGTGAAAGATATAAGCGAGAGAAAGAAAGAGAGAGAAGATGGAAGAAGACAAAGAGGGGAGACACAAGGTAGTTGATGACATCCATTCAGATACCCAAATTAAACCACCAAACAGGTGTGATTTCAACCCGTGGCGAGTGGGTCATAAAACTCCAGGCGTTTGCGTAAGCCACTGGGGCCAAAAGTTTTGACTCACTCGCCATAGGTTGAAATCCCACCCGTTCCGTGGTTTTGCAAGTGTCATAACGATTTCGTGAATCAAGACAATCGAACTGAAAACAACACCTGCTGGGGCTGGCACCATAGCTATCTGTACTATGCTACCATAAGGTGAGGAACCTTGTCCATGTGCACCCATCAGTAAAATAGGCACCTGGGTATTAGTGGACTGGTGTGGGTCGCATCCTGGGACAAAACTGACCTAATTTGCCAGAAGTGCTCAGCATAACAAGGGGCTTTCTATATAGTAGTATGTTATTGATGTCAGCTAGGAGTGTATACCTTGTACATGTACTTGTAGAAATAAAGATTATTATTATTATTATTATTATTATTATTATTATTATTATTATTATTATTATTATTATCATCATTATTATTATTATTAATATTAATGGCCCTCACCTGCTGCCTTACACCTGCCACACATTACAGACACAAATGAGTCAGAGAGATATTAGGAAGTATTTCTTCAGTCATAGAGTTGTAAGGCAGTGGAATAGCCTAGAAAATGACGTAGTGGAGGCAGGAACCATACACAGTTTTAAGACGAGGTTTGATAAAGCTCATGGAGCGGGGAGAGAGAGGGTCTAGTAGCAACCGGTGAAGAGGCGGGGCCAGGAGCTAGGACTCGACCCCTGCAACCACAAATAGGTGAGTACAAATAGGTGAGTACATTACAGCTGTCAAGGCATCCTGTGAGGAGTCAGTCGCTTCATAACAGGATAAGCTATGGCTGAACACAGCGAAGAAACGAGACAGGTGCAAAAAAAGTCTTTAACAGGACAACGTTTCGCTCTATGTAGACCTTTATCGAGTGAATGAATGAGGTGATAAAGCACTACACGGAGTGAAACGTCAACACAAGAAAAGTTCACACAGAACCCGTGTATTATCTTCATTACGCAATGTTATAACCCAACATTTCGCCCGGAAAAAGGATGGAGGAGTGATCTTTCATACAACACCGAATTAAACGAGATTTAACGAGAAAACAAGATTAAAGAGAAAAGACAATTGATCTGTTTTGAAATTCTATGTAGCGAGGCTGGTACAATTATTGTCGTTGTTATACATTTTCCCACCAGTCAGAACCAGGACGGTGGTTCCGCCTCTCACACCGAATGTTAGCTGGTTTCAGCAGGCTGGTGGTGTCTTGGGAGGGTGTGGAGGGTGGGGAGAGAGCCTTCCGTTATTCTCTAACCTCAACTGGCTAGTAGTTAGTCCTTAGTTCTGTTGTGGTTCCTAAGTGGTCACATTTACACGTTTTCTTTATTCTTTCTCTTCTTATTCGTCCTTCGTCTTTTTCACTTCTACCTCCTCTTCCTCTTCAGCCTCCTCCTCTTCCACTTCAGCCTCCTCCTCTTCCACTTCAGCCTCCTCCTCTTCCACTTCAGCCTCCTCCTCTTCCTCTTCAGCCTCCTCCTCTTCCACTTCAGCCTCCTCCTTTTCCACTTCAGCCTCCTCCTCTT
>NC_069420.1:12897531-12955031 GCF_026875155.1 Cherax quadricarinatus
GTGTGAGAGCCAGTGTTATGCTTGTGGAATATCTGGTGTGAGAGCCAGTGTCATACTTGTGGAATACCTGGTGTGAGAGCCAGTGTCATGCTTGTGGAATACCTGGTGTGAGAGCCAGTGTCATGCTTGTGGAATACCTGGTGTGAGAGCCAGTGTCATGTTTGTGGAATACCTGGTGTGAGAGCCAGTGTCATACTTGTGGAATACCTGGTGTGAGAGCCAGTGTCATACTTGTGGAATACCTGGTGTGAGAGCCAGTGTCATGTTTGTGGAATACCTGGTGTGAGAGCCAGTGTCATGCTTGTGAAATACCTGGTGTGAGAGCCAGTGTCATGCTTGTGGAATACCTGGTGTGAGAGCCAGTGTCACGCTTGTTCAATACCAGGCACGAGGACTAGTGTCATGTTTGTGGAATACTAGGCATGCGAATCAGTGTCATGCAGTGTTATGTCCTGAGACAACAATATCTCTCCCTCGTCGTCCTGAGACAACAATATCTCTCCCTCGTCGTCCTGAGACAACAATATCTCTCCCTCGTCGTCCTGAGACAACAATATCTCTCCCTCGTCGTCCTGAGACAACAATATCTCTCCATCGTCGTCCTGAGAAAACAATATCCCTCCCTCGTCGTCCTGAGGCAATAATATCCCTCCCTCGTCGTCCTGAGACAACAATATCTCTCCCTCGTCGTCCTGAGAAAACAATATCCCTCCCACGTTGTCCTGAGACAACAATATCCCTCCCTCGTCGTCCTGAGACAACAATATCCCTCCCTTGTCGTCTTGAGAAAACAATATCCCTCCCTCGTTGTCCTGAAACAACAATATCCCTCCCTCGTCGTCCTGAGACAACAATATCTCTCCCTCGCCGTCCTGAGGCAACAATATCCCTCCCTCGTCGTCCTGAAACAACAATATCCCTCCCTCGTCGTCCTGAGACAACAATATCTCTCCCTCGTCGTCCTGAGGCAACAAAAATCCCTTCCCTCGTCGTCCTGAGACAACAATATCCCTCCCTCGTCGTCCTGAGAAAACAATATCCCTCCCTCGTCGTCCTGAGGCAACAATATCCCTCCCTCGTCGTCCTGAGACAACAATATCCCTCCCTCGTTGTCCTGAGACAACAATATCCTTCCCTCGTCGTCCTGAGACAACACTATCCCTCCCTCGTAGTCCTGAGACAACAATATCCCTCCATCGTCGTTCTGAGACAACACTATCCCTCCCTCGTCGTCCTGAGACAACAATATCCCTCCCTCGTCGTCCTGAGACAACAATATCCCTCCATCGTCGTTCTGAGACAACACTATCCCTCCCTCGTAGTCCTGAGACAACAATATCCCTCCCTCGTCGTCCTGAGACAACAATATCCCTCCATCGTCGTTCTGAGACAACACTATCCCTCCCTCGTAGTCCTGAGACAACACTATCCCTCCCTCGTCGTCCTGAGACAACATTAATAATCTCATATCAAAGTTAAAACAAATCCAAATCAATTATTTTTAATTATTAATCCCTCGTAAATTATTTATTAGGCTGAAAAAACAGGGCATTTTAATTAACCCCGTAAGTACTGTACTAGCCGTACAGGTTTAGTGGATTTTAAGTATAAACAGTTATAAACCCAAATTTCAGTGGAGAAAACATTGCAATAAACCCAGAAATCCCATCGGAATATATATCAATAAACCGAGAAAAACGTCAGTATATTGTTTTAAATAAAACCCAGAACCACCCGAGAATATATTTCAATAAACCCAAAACCACCTCAGTATATATTTTAATAAACCCAAAACCACCTCAGTATATATTTTAATAAACCCAAAACCACCTCAGTATATATTTTAATAAACCCAAAACCACCTCAGTATATATTTTAATAAACCCAAAACCACCTCAGTATATATTTCAATAAACCCAAAACCACCTCAGTATATATTTCAATAAACCCAAAACCACCTCAGTATATATTTCAATAAACCCAAAACCACCTCAGTATATATTTCAATAAACCCAACATCCCAGCTCCTCACGTTTTATAAAGGAAGAAACGAGAGGAGCTGTGTATTTCGATCTCCAAGACAGCCCTTCCTCAGACACGAAGGTGGAACACTGTAGCTGAGGGAGTTGTGCTGGGAAATGCTGGTAGTGGGTGAGTTGTGGTAGATGCTGTTAGTGGGTGAGTTGTGGTGGATGCTGGTAGTGGGTGAGTTGTGGTGGATGTTGGTAGTGGGTGAGTTGTGGTGGATGCTGGTAGAGGGTGATTTGTGGTGGATGTTGGTAGTGGGTGAGTTGTGGTGGATGCTGGTAGTGGGTGAGTTGTGGTGGATGTTGTAGTGGGTGAGTTGTGGTGGATGCTGGTAGAGGGTGATTTGTGGTGGATGCTGGTAGTGGGTGAGTTGTGGTGGATGTTGGTAGTGGGTGAGTTGTGGTGGATGCTGGTAGAGGGTGATTTGTGGTGGATGTTGGTAGTGGGTGAGTTGTGGTGGATGCTGGTAGTGGGTGATTTGTGGTGGATGTTGGTAGTGGGTGAGTTGTGGTGGATGTTGGTAGTGGGTGAGTTGTGGTGGATGCTGGTAGTGTGTGAGTTGTGGTGGATGTTGGTAGTGGGTAAGTTGTGGTAGATGCTGGTAGTGGGTGAGTTGTGGTAGATGCTGGTAGTGGGTGAGTTGTGGTGGATGCTGGTAGTGGGTGAGTTGTGGTGGATGTTGGTAGTGGGTGAGTTGTGGTGGATGCTGGTAGTGGGTGAGTTGTGGTGGATGCTGGTAGTGGGTGAGTTGTGGTGGATGTTGGTAGTGGGTGAGTTGTGATAGATGCGGGTAGTGGGTG
This sequence comes from Cherax quadricarinatus, assembly GCF_026875155.1. Classification (NCBI taxonomy): domain Eukaryota; kingdom Metazoa; phylum Arthropoda; class Malacostraca; order Decapoda; family Parastacidae; genus Cherax; species Cherax quadricarinatus. The sequence goes on from NC_069420.1 coordinate 12,900,360, forward strand.
AGTTGTGGTAGATGCTGTTAGTGGGTGAGTTGTGGTGGATGCTGGTAGTGGGTGAGTTGTGGTGGATGTTGGTAGTGGGTGAGTTGTGGTGGATGCTGGTAGAGGGTGATTTGTGGTGGATGTTGGTAGTGGGTGAGTTGTGGTGGATGCTGGTAGTGGGTGAGTTGTGGTGGATGTTGGTAGTGGGTGAGTTGTGGTGGATGCTGGTAGAGGGTGATTTGTGTGGATGCTGGTAGTGGGTGAGTTGTGGTGGATGTTGGTAGTGGGTGAGTTGTGGTGGATGCTGGTAGAGGGTGATTTGTGGTGGATGTTGGTAGTGGGTGATTTTGTGGTGGATGCTGGTAGGGTGATTTTGTGGTGGATGTTGGTAGTGGGTGAGTTGTGGTGGATGTTGGTAGTGGGTGAGTTGTGGTGGATGCTGGTAGTGGGTGAGTTGTGGTGGATGTTGGTAGTGGGTAAGTTGTGGTAGATGCTGGTAGTGGGTGAGTTGTGGTAGATGCTGGTAGTGGGTGAGTTGTGGTGGATGCTGGTAGTGGGTGAGTTGTGGTGGATGTTGGTAGTGGGTGAGTTGTGGTGGATGCTGGTAGTGGGTGAGTTGTGGTGGATGTGCGGTAGTGGGTGAGTTGTGGTGGATGTTGGTAGTGGGTGAGTTGTGATAGATGCTGGTAGTGGGTGAGTTGTGGTAGATGCTGGTAGTGGGTGAGTTGTGGTAGATGCTGGTAGTGGGTGAGTTGTGGTGGATGTTGGTAGTGGGTGAGTTATGATAGATGCTGGTAGTGGGTGAGTTGTGGTAGATGCTGGTAGTGGTGAGTTGTGGTGGATGCTGGTAGTGGGTGAGTTGTGGTGGATGCTGGTAGCAGGTGAGTTGTGGTGGATGCTGGTAGCAAGTGAGTTGTGGTAGATGCTGGTAGTGGGTGAGTTGTGGTGGATGCTCGTAGCAGGTGAGCTGTGGTAGATGCTGGTAGTGGGTGAGGTGTGGTAGATGCTGGTAGTAGGTGAGTTATGGTAGATACTGGTAGCATGTGAGTTGCGTTAGAATGCTGGTAGCAGGTGATTTGCGGTAGATGCTGGTAGCAGGTGATTTGCGGTAGATGCTGGTAGCAGGTGATTTGCGGTAGATGCTGGTAGCAGGTGATTTGCGGTAGATGCTGGTAGCAGGTGAGTTGTGGTGGATGCTGGTAGCAGGTGAGTTGTGGTGGATGCTGGTAGCAGGTGAGTTATGGTAGATACTGGTAGCATGTGAGTTGCGTTAGAATGCTGGTAGCAGGTGATTTGCGGTAGATGCTGGTAGCAGGTGATTTGCGGTAGATGCTGGTAGCAGGCGAGTTGTGGTAGATGCTTGGACGGTGACCTGGGTTGAAGTGAGCTGCAGAAACATGCTGCCTTGAGACTTATTTCGAAATTCCATCTGGTTTCCACTGGCCCTGGAAAATGCTGATACGAGGGATCGAGTGAATATGCTTTGATTCTACAAATCTCATTTCGCTGCTGTTTTCAATTCTGTGCGCGACAATTTCCCCCCAATTCCGATTAACAGTGCGATAAAGGGTATACAATACCGACAAGTTGATGAGCAAGACACACGAGCATCACTAGCTATCTCTATTGATGCAACGTTTCGACCGCACTGTAGGATTCACCAGTCGAATACAGGATGTGTTGGATCATCGCTGAACTTCTTCCTCTCCGCGTGTGACGGACCTTCAGCGTTCAGTGATGAGTGTTTGCAGGTCTCTTCCTGTCTCTCCTACATATTCTTTTTCACGGCTTTTGCAAGGGGATTTGGCAGATTCCCGGAGTGCCTGAGGGTCGCTGTCTGCTTACTGGGTTATTCGAGCATGTCAGAGAATATTTACAGGAGCTTATTCTCTCTCTCACAGCTCCAAGAGCTTTATCGCACCTCTTCTTAAAGCTTGGGATTTAAAGATAGCAAATTAGATACAAAGTGGGAGTTGTCACACTTGTTCTTTGCCAATACTTCATAGTTTTTATAATCTACAGAATGCATTACAGTAGTACCAGAAGCATAAAATACATTTTTACAAACAGAATACATATCAATGATTCCAGACCCGCTGCAGAAATCTATTTCAATAAACCCCAGAAACCATTTCAATAAAAACCACAGTAAACAAAAATAAAAAAAATCATCATCTATATCTATTTCCAGTAACGAACGCTGACCAGGTCAACAAAAAATATATTTCCAATCAACTATACTCTGTTTTCGAGACTATATAATTCCTATACCCCGTTTTCTTGCTGGTGAAAAAAGGCCAGCTCAGACACCCGAGGAGCGACTAAACTAATACCAATTCCCCGAGAGGAAATTGGTGAATTTAATAACAGGTGCAGGGATGGCGTTTGTTTTGGTTTCCCCCGTGATACAATATGGTCACTGCTGGACTGACAGAACCGGGATGGGGGTGAGATTGCCTGGGATGAACCGGGACAGGAGTGAGACTGACTGGGATGGGGTTGGATTGACTGGGTTTGGGTTGGATTGACTGAGATGGGCAAGGATGAGGTGAGATTGACTAGAACGAGTTAGGTTGTGTGTACTCACCTATTTGTACTCACCTATTTGTGGTTGCAGGGGTCGAGTCTTAGCTCCTGGCCCCGCCTCTTCACCGGTTGCTACTGGGCCCTCTCTCTCCCCGCTCCATGAGCTTTATCAAACCTCGTCTTAAAACTGTGTATGGTTCCTGCCTCCACTACGTCATTTTCTAGGCTATTCCACTGCCTTACAACTCTATGACTGAAGAAATACTTCCTACTATCTCTCTGACTCATTTGTGTCTTCAACTTCCAATTGTGGCCTCTTGTTTCTGTGTCCCCTCCCTGGAACATCCTGTCTTTGTCCACCTTGTCTATTCCACGCAGTATTTTATATGTCGTTATCATGTCTCCCCTGACCCTCCTGACCTCCAGTGTCGTCAGGCCGATTTCCCTTAATCTTTCTTCATAGGACAGTCCCCTTAGCTCTGGAACTAACCTTGTGGCAAACCTTTGTGTGTGTACTCACCTAGTACTCACCTAGTTGAGGTTGCGGGGGTCGAGTCCGAGCTCCTGGCCCCGCCTCTTCACTGATCGCTACTAGGTCACTCTCCCTGAGCCGTGAGCTTTATCATACCTCTGCTTAAAGCTATGTATGGATCCTGCCTCCACTACATATCTTCCCAAACTATTCCACTTACTGACTACTCTGTGGCTGAAGAAATACTTCCTAACATCCCTGTGATTCATCTGTGTGTGTGTGTGTGTGTGTGTGTGTGTGTGTGCTCACCTAATTGTGGTTGCAGGGGTTGATCCATAGCTCCTGGCCCCGCCTCTTCACTGGTCGCTACTAGGTCCGCTCTCTCCCTGCTCCATGAACTTTATCGTACCTCATCTTAAAGCTATGTATAGATTCTGCCCCCACTATATCACTCTCCAGTGTGTACTCACCTAGTTGTACTCACCTAGTTGAGGTTGGGGGGGGTCGAGTCCGAGCTCCTGGCCCCGCCTCTTCACTGATCGCTACTAGGTCACTCTCCCTGAGCCGTGAGCTTTATCATACCTCTGCTTAAAGCTATGTATGGATCCTGCCTCCACTACATCGCTTCCCAAACTATTCCACTTACTGACTACTCTGTGGCTGAAGAAATACTTCCTAACATCCCTGTGATTCATCTGTGTCTTCAGCTTCCAACTGTGTCCCCTTGTTACTGTGTCCAATCTCTGGAACATCCTGTCTTTGTCCACCTTGTCAATTCCTCTCAGTATTTTGTATGTCGTTATCATGTCCCCCCTATCTCTCCTGTCCTCCAGTGTCGTCAGGTTGATTTCCCTTAACCTCTCCTCGTGTGTGTGTGTGTGTGTGTGTGTGTATGTATTTACCGAATTGTGTTTGCGATGGTCAAGACTCAGCTCCTGGTCTCTCCAGGAGAGGTTACTGAGATACTGAGTGCCAGACAGACAGGAGGATGGCGAGGTACTGACCTGACAGAGGTATATGCCAAGAGAGAACATTTTTGTCGAAGGCTGTGTGGGTGTAGGTTATTTATCACTGATCATGTTAGATGTATGTGGATAATGTGGAGATAAATGTTTGCAGAGATGAAAGATATATATATATATATATATATATTTTATATATATATATATATATATATATATATATATTATATATATATATATATATATATATATATATATATATATATATATATTATATATATATATATATATATATATATGCAATAAGATCACAGTAAACAGGTCATTTCAGAATATGCAAAACAACCACTCTGAAAGAATAGAGAAATTCCAAGCGCTTTCGTGACTACTCACATTATCAAGGAACTATGAAAGTAAAGCATCCAAGGAAGCTATATAAGGGGTCTGGCCAGCACTTCACTATCAGATCTCACAACGGTTAAACACCAGACGCGCGCCGACCCAACTGGATAGGTCCTTTGCACAACTCACCAACAAACTATTCTACCCAAGAAAATTTAAAAATTATTATTTGTCCAGTGTATTATTAAATTCTTCCCAAATTCTATTAATTATAAATGGATCTAATTTATATAAACCAAAGGAAATATTCATATTATTGTCAAAACTGCTTTTTATGAAACAAGATTCAATTATATTCCTGTCGACCATGGACTTGCTTGATACTACTTTCTCAACTTTTTGAAAATCAATTGGATGGTTAAAATCTCTTACATGAATAAATAGAGCATTGGAATCTTGTCCAGTTCTAATGCTATATTTATGTTGTTTTAATCTTAGTTCGAGATTTTTACCAGTTTGACCGTAATAAACTTTATCGCAAATTTTACAAGGAATCTTATCGACACATCCATCAGCATTTTGGGGGCAATTGTTTATCAAAAGTTTTTTTACTGTATAAAGATTTTTGAATACAACTTTAATATTAAAAGTCTTAAGAAGAGAAGGCATATCAACCAAGTTTTCATGGTAAGGGAGAACCAACATATTTTTAGTTGAATAAGGCTGGTTGCCCCTTTTTGGATTATAAAAAGTATTTCTAGCAACTTTAAAAGATTTATCAATTACATTTCTTGGGTATTTTAAATCATTACCTATTTCATATATATATATATATATATATATATATATATATATATATATATATATATATATATATATATATATATATATATATATATATATATATATATATAAATATGTCGTGCCGAATATGTAAAACTGGCCAATTAGCAAGAACTCATTTAAAATTAAGTCCTCTCTGAAATTTTCTCTTATACATTTAAAGATATATTTTTTTTCATTAATGTTAATGTAAAAATTTTTAATTTTGCACCAAAAGAATCTTAGAAAACTTACCTAACCTTATTATAACAAGATCAATTTATTTTAGCCTAACCCAACTAAATATATTTTAGATTTGTTTACACTAATTTAATACTAAACAAACACAGTGAAATATATTTTTTTTCATTAGGTTCAGGATGATTTTGGCGAAATTATTGCATACACAAATTTTCACTTGTCCTATATGGCAAGATGAGTGTTGATATTTAAGCCAAGATCGCAAGTTCTGCCTATTTGGCACGACATATATATATATATATATAATATATATATACGTTCTGAAGCGTCCTTTCATTCGTTCTTGTTCTCTTCCGTCTTGTTCGTGCCTCTTCACGCCAAGTTATTTGTCGCAGTTTCTTTATCACGTGTTCTGTGTACCTCTACACTGATTCTTCCGCTTCACAGCTCGCTACCTTCATTCTCTGATGACTCTTCCTTGCCCTCCCTTCCATTATTTTTTTTTCACTTCTGTGTCCTCTTTCTCCTCCACTGCTCTCTCTTTCTCAATTCATCTCCCGGGAATGCTCAAGGTTGCTTCTTGTGTTGCCAGGTGTAGGTCTGGAGTGCACCTAAACTCCTTCACTGACACAACTATATTCTGCCCATATATCACAAACTATATACAGTGATGGATTTAAACAGCTGTCTACTGCCATGGATGCATCTGCTTTTACTTCCACCGACAACGCTTCGGTCCAAGTCGGAACAAAACGTCGTCGTAAGCTCCTCTCTCCTATGTGCGGGTTATCTGTATATTGTTCCAGTTACTTTATTGTACCTTTTTGTTCTTCAGAACTCTAGCAACTATGTTGAATTAAGAATAAGAATTAACAGCTGAGTTGCAAACTACAAACTGAATTGTTTTGCCATCTTAATGGCACTAAAGTTAACTTTTGACAAAGCCCTTGACACCTCGATCATTACTGATTCTACTGTGTGTCGTCACTGAATCCACATGACTGTAATAATGACAAACAACATGCCAATTGCAAAAGTAATTTATGTACGATTCTTAAGGATTCCATGACACGTTGAATTACCTCTGGATAACTTAGCCAAAGAAAGAACAGTGACGAACAAAGTTGTACATGACTTGGGAATCTCTGGTTCCATCATCAGTAATAATATCTGGAGGGAAGAAAATAAGGAATCTGAGTGGCACGGGAATGCAATCAGAAGAATGAGTAGATCTACAACTCACAATGATTACATGAAAGTAGGTATGTCCATCGAAGTATTAACTTGTGGTGTAAATAGAGTGACCGATGTTGTGGTAGCCAGGCTTAGGCTTGGTTACAGGTTGATTAGTAAGACATATGTGTAGCAGATGGGTATCTTCATTACCGAAACGTTTCGCCCATACGGTAGGCTACTTCCATCAAATACAAAGAATGCACTGAAGGCAAAAGTGACTGAAGTTGCCTACCGCGTAGGCGAGACGTCTCAACGCTGAAGATACCAAAGTGTGGCACATGTGTCTTCCTCGGTCGGTATTTTACACCATTTTCAACACTGGTTACAAGTATGTCTGGCAAATTTGGCATACACTCAGACGATACTCAAGCTAAATGCGATCAGTATGTGATCAGCCTTAGGGTGACTTTCTAGAACGCTATGTGCTTCATTGTGTCCACTTATCGAGGGACACAGAGTTACACAGGAGACACTTGTCCTGTTTCCGGACAAACGAAACACCTTCCTCAGTCCAAATCATTTTCCATTTGTCTTTGTAAGGCCTTTTAACGATACAATATCAAGGGGTTAACGCCCTGGTAGCAACCCATACCGAACTCGTTCATCAAATTTTGAGAACTCCAAGAGTTATTATAGTCAGTATCGTTCAAAAAGTTATTCTATCCAATCAAATGTGATTATCACCCACTACCAGGCGCTGCAGGGTCTCCCCTAAGAATGTAAAGCTCCCCCAGGCATATGATAATAACAATTACTAGTAATATTAGTGATTACAGGTAATACCAGTAATGTTTACATTACGCTGAAATTCCCAGCGGGTCGGAGCTCTGACAATGACATATTGCACGGCTGGCTGCCTACCTGACTGCACGTATCTATATCTATATCTATATCTATACTACATACATACATACATATATATTATAATATATATATATAAATATAAAATATATATATATATATATATATATATATATATAAAATATATATATATATATATATATATATATATATATAATATAATATATTATATATATATGCAAAACAACCACTCTGAAAGAATAGAGAAATTCCAAGCGCTTTCCTTGTTTACGAAAGTTCCTGTTGATGATTTATTAAGTTTCTTATCTGAAGAACTCGTTAACTATGATTTACCATTGCCAGTTCCTACTATCATTAAACTTATTAAACTTTGCATTGTTGATGCAAAATTTGTATTTAATGATAAGTTTTATACTCAGAAGTTTGGTATGGCAATGGGAAATCCTCTTTCACCTGTTCTTAGTAATTATACATGGAATTTTTTGAAACAAGGTTACTTAACACAATCCTCCCTAATAGAGCTAAATGGTTCAGATATGTTGATGATATTTTGTGTCTTATGCCCAAAAATGTAGATATACACCATTTCTTTGGAAAATTAAATAGCTTAGCCCATTCTATAAACTTTACTGTTGAGTTTGAAGAAAATAAATAACTCATTGCCTTTTCTAGATATTTTAATTATTAAGGGTAATAATGAATTCAAATTTAAAATTTACAGAAAACTTACAAATAACTGTTCCTATGTCCACTATTATTCCTCGCATCAAGATAGAGTCAAACTGTCTGTTTTGTCATCAATGTTTTTGAGAGCTTTACGAATTTGTAGTCCTGAGTTCATAGATGAGGAAATATCCAAAATTTATGAAATAGTTAATGATTTAAAATATCCAAGAAATGTAATTGATAAATCTTTTAAAGTTGCTAGAAATACTTTTTACAATCCAAAAAGGGACAACCAGCCTTATTCAACTAAAAATATGTTGGTTCTCCCTTACCATGAAAACTTGGTTGATATGCCTTCTCTTCTTAAGACTTTTAATATTAAAGTTGTATTCAAAAATCTTGATACAGTAAAAAAACTGTTGATAAAGAATTCCCCCCAAAATGCTGATGGATGTGTCTATAAGATTCCTTGTAAAATTTGCGATGAAGTTTATTACGGTCAAACTGGTAAAAATCTCGAACTAAGATTAAAACAACATAAATATAGCATTAGAACTGGACAAGATTCCAATGCTCTATTTATTCATGTAAGAGATTTTAACCATCCAATTGATTTTCAAAAAGTTGAGAAAGTAGTATCAAGCAAGTCAATGGTCAACAGGAATATAATTGAATCTTGTTTCATAAAAAGCAGTTTTGACAATAATATGAATATTTCTTTGGTTTATAATAAATTAGATCCATTTATAATTAATAGAAATTGGGAAGAATTTAATAATACACTGGACAAATAATTTTTAAATTTTCTTGGGGTAGAAAGTTTTGGTGAGTTGTGAAAATACTATCCATTGGGTGGGGCGCGCGTCGGGTTTTTTAAAACCTTTTGGGGGATCGATAGTGAATGCTGGCCAACCCCTTATAAGTTTCCCTTTGGATGTTTTAAAACTTTCATTTTTCCTTGAAAGTAGTATCCAAAAGCGCATGGAATTTCTCTATTTTTTCAAGGGGTTTGTTTTGCAATTTTCCGAAACACCTGTTTACTGGACTTATGCATATATATATATATATAATATTATATAAAATATAAATATTTTATATATAAATTATAATATATAAATTTTAAATATATATATAAATATAAATAATATATATATATAAATAAATAAATAATATAAATTATAAATATAAAATATAATATATATAAATATATATATATAATAATATATATATAATATATACAGCAACCACCCAGGGGGGGTACACCGTCCTGCCGAGTTAAAACAAGCCTGTATTTTTTTTAATGAGGGTAGGATTGCTGATTCTTTTGCCCTGTCCAAAATAGAAGTTACAGTACGTTTTGCACTTCTACTTACACTTGGGTTCACACTACACTACATGTAACATTTATTATACACACTCATCTGATTTTTCTTTTTTTTACTTAATAGTTTTTGGGCTTATTAATTTTCCTTTTAACCCAGGGGGAATAATAAGAATCTTTCCTCCGTAAGCCATGCGTGTTGAAAAAATCAACAAAAATCCCGGGGAACAAGGGGCTAAAAACCCCTTTTCCGTAAAAAATCTAAAAAGAATAAGAAGAAAATTGTAAAAGGGGGAAGTCAAATTCGGGGATTTTTTTGCAGATGATAAGAAAGAATGTTTGTGGATGTTAGAATGAAAGAAACTGGATGCCGTTTAAGTGAAAAAAAGGGCAAGGGGGGGGGAGAGTTTCAGTGGAGAGGAATAAGGGTTTTGTCGGGGGTTTTTCAAAAGAGTTAGAGCAAAAAAGGGAGTAGCAATAATGTTAAGGTAACTATGGCAAAAGAGGGACTAAAAATGTATTAATTCAAGGATTAGTGGATAAAATAAAGATTGGATTGAAAAGGGAAAATAAGCGTTGCACCGGGAGAAGAAAAAGTGAGAGGAAGAGAGTTTTTTGGGAAAGTTGATGAATGCGTGGGAGTTTTGATCAAGTGTAAGAAATGGTGGTTGGGGATTTAAATCTAAAGGGGTAAAAATGTTAGGGAAGGAGTATGGGAAATTTTTGGGTCCGGGGAAAAAGTAAAGGGGGAGCCTTTAATAGCTATGTGAGAAAAAAATTTTGGGGTAAAAAGTAATACTTTTTTATGAAAAGAGGAAAAATAAATAACAAGGATATGTAGCACGTAATGAAAGTATTTTAAATTTAAATTTTGTATTTGGGGGATAAAATTGATGGGGTTGGGTCCAGGATGACTGTTTATAGGGGCAACTGATAATCGGGTCATTTTTTAGTTGTACTACATTAAGTAAGAGGTGATGGAAAAAGGAAGGGGCAACAAAAAGAAGAGGAGGTGAAAGTGTTTAAAAAAGGAGGAGGAATTTGGGAGATATAAGCGACAAAGCAGAAAAGGGGGCTAGTCAAAGAAAGTAGGGGGGTTAAAAGGGGGGAATATTTTAAAAAAGCAGTATTTGAATTGGGGGAGAAGTTTTTGGTTAAGAGGGTGGGGGCAGGGGGAAAAGGAGTGGTGGTTGAGGGAAGTGGAGTCAAAAAACGTTATCTATGGAGAAAGAAGGGAAGTAGAAATATAGTATACCAACCCTAATGGGGTGAAGCTGGGGGAAAAAGCGCAGCAGGAGACGGTTTTAGGGAGGGAGAGTCCTGTTTAAGGCAATGTGTGGGGTAAAAATTATCAGAAAATTCGGAGTGGGAAATTAGGAGAAGGTTGGAGTTAATAAAAGATTATCAAGGGCAGAAAGGGGGTTTTTGAGGGGGTTTGGGCATTTTAGAGAGAATGGACAAAGTAAAAATGACATAAAGATATAAACAAAGGGGAAGGAAGGCGGGTAGGGGGCGTCCCGAAAGGGGGGAGAGAGGGGTAAAGGAGGTTTTGGGGAAGGGGGTTTGGCTTCCCGCAAGCTGCGTGAGCGTGTTGATGGGGGGAATGGAACGAATTAAATTGGGACGACATCTGTTGGAGTGTGAGCAGGGTAATATTTAGTGAAGGGGTTCAGGGGAAAACCCGGGTTTTTTTCATATAGTCGGGCTTTTAGTCCTGGAAAGGGAAGTCAATGCCTGCACTTTAAAAGGGGGGTTGGGAATTGGGAGTTTGGAGGGATATGTTGTGGGATCTTTATGGGTATCTTCTAACTGTTTTTTTTTCTGAGCACCTCTGCAAAAACAGTGATAATGTGCGAGTGTGGGGGAAAGGGTTTAAAGATGATGAAAGATTTTCTTTTTTTATTTCTTTCTTTTTTTTTTGGGGCCCCTCCTCGTGGGGAAAGGCCGACTTGTTAAAAAAAAAAAAAAAAAAAAAAAAAAAAAAAAAAAAATAAATTTTATATATATATTTATATAATATTATTATAATATATTAATATATAATTATATATAATATTATAATATATAATATATAATATATATAATTTTTAATAATATATATATATATATATATATATATATATATATATATATATATATAAAATACTACAAAAAATATATATTTTAAAAAATTTATAAAAAATTTTATTAAAAATAAAATATATATTTATAAAATATATATATTATATTATATATAATATAAATATATATATATAATATAATATATATATAAAATAATTTATATATATATAAATATAAATATTATATATAATATAAAAAGTAATATATTAATTAAATATATATATATATTATATAAAAATTATAATATAATATATGTAATATAATAATATTTATAAAATATATATATATAAAAAATAAAATTATTATATATTATATAAATATATATTAAATATATATATATATATATATATAATATAATTTTTTAAAAATATAAAAATATATATAAAATATAATAAAATATATAAAAATATATTATATAAAATTAAAAAATTTTATATAAATATATAATAACCGATGTTAAATTCATCAAGGCCAGGATCGAATTTTTATTAGAAGTGCTGAACCTACAAGGGTCACACACAGCCGCCGAGCAGGTAAGGATGCAGGAGTAATTGGTAGTAAGCAACTCAGACGTAAAAATGCTAGCCGGGGATAATAAATGCCCTCGTAGGAGGCTGTCCGGATAGACTGCTGCGAATAAGACGCCGTCAGAAGACTTGGAACCATCGGTGTACACTGTGATGGCATGAGAATGAGATCGGAAGTGGTTAGGAAAAAGAGAGCGGGAAGCCACCTTAGACAGTTGGACTTTCGCGCATGACAGTGGGAAAGAACAGACATGAACCCTCGGACCGTCCCAAAAGGGCAGGGAAAAGTGAGATGCTACATGAACATAGAAAGGTGGTAACTGAAGAGAAGAAAAGAGCGAATGTAGGCGAAGAGAAAAGGGACGGAGAAAGCAAGGGCGACGAACAAATAAAGAACGTCTACTAATATCAGTGACTATCCTATATATAGAAGATTGCGGAAGTCATGAGAGCGAACATAACAGCGAAGGCAATGAGCATCAGGGCGATCGGTCAAGGATGGAATATTCCCCTCTGCATAGAGGCTCTCAACCGGTGAAGAGTGAAAAGCACCAAGGCATAAGCGTAATCCCTGGTGATGGATGGGATTAAGACTAGAAAGAGTTGCAGGAGAGGCCGCTGAATATATCTGGTCACCATAATCGAGTTTCCGATAAAATTAGGGCTGAATGTAGTCGAAGGAGAGTTCTACGATCAGCCCCCATGAAAGATGAGCGAGGGTTTTAAGGAGGTTCAGCCGGTTATGACAAGTTGCCTTCAGAGAGGTTATGTGAGGCTTCCAGGATAACCTACGGTTAAACAGAAGGCCGAGAAACCTGACTGTATCACGTTCAGGGATACGGGAGCCATATAGGTACAATGAATGATCAGAAATAACAAAACGTCTAGTGAAAGTAATTTGGTGAGTTATAGTACTAGAAAATTTAAACCCATGAGTGGTGACCCAATTGGAAATACGGTTGACCGCATGCTGGAGAGAAACTGCAATAAGGTGACAGTCAGCGCTTGCACAAGTTATAGCGAAGTCATTAATATAGAGCGATGACCAGATATTGGATGGAAGAACAGAGGCCAGATCATTTACAGCAAGAATAAAGTGTTGTGCTCAGAACACACCCCTGAGGGACACCTTCAGCTTGGAGAAAGTCCGGGGAAAGCATATTATTAACCCGAACACGGAAATGTCGTTCAGCTAAGAAGCTCTTTAGAAAAAATGGTAGATTGCCCCGGAGCCCTAAGGAGTGGGCCTGGGCCAAGATATTATACCTCTAAGTAGTGTCATATGCCTTCTCAAGGTCAAAAACAATGGCGATAACTGAATAGTTATTGGCAGTCATTACGGACATACGTATCTAAGCGTAGTAAGGGATCAATGGTAGAATGGCCCTTATGAAAGCCATATTGACTAGTGGAGAGACTGTTGTGTGTCTCTAAATACCACATCAAACGTCTATTTACCAGACGTTCCATCACCTTGCAAACTGCACTGGTAAGACCAATGGGACGATAGTGGGAGGCATCATGTCCCGTAGTACCCGGTTTGCAGAAAGGGAGAACAATGGCAGATTTCCACAGCTGGGGAAGGACTCCTTGTGACCAAATAAGATTAAAAAGTCGTAAGACGACAGCAAGGGCTGACTGATGTAAATGCTGTAATATACGAATATGAATGTTGTCAGGCCCAGCTGCCGATGACCGGCAAGCTGAGAGTGTTGCCTCCAGTTCCAGAAGCATAAAAGGCACATTATAAGATTCTTCTCTGACAGAAGAAAGTTTAAGGGTTCTAACTGTCTGGTAGACTTTGAGGAACGAAACGAGGGGCATAGATGAAGCCCCTGAGAGATACTGACAAGATGATTACCAATTTCGGTGGCAGCGTCAAGAGGGTTTGCGATATCAACACCGGCAACCCGAAGAACAGGAACCGGGTCGGGAGAGTATTTACAACTCAGTTTCCGTATTTTTTTCCAGACCGTAATCATTGAGGAAACAGAGGTGATGGTAGAAACATAATCCTGCCATTAAGTGCGTTTAGCATCACGGATGACGTCCCAATATCGAAACGTTTTCTAATAAATATGTCTAAGTTTCTGCTCACATGTCTTTCTAAACCAATTTCTCGGTATCTATTACCAAAGTTTACACTATATTTTCCTTGTATACAGGCTGAGAATTTCCTTCATCTCTTATTTTAGGTATTAAGGGATACTTGATGTTAGTGATCTGTTAAACTGAACCTATAATGACCTCCAGTACTATACAGGTTTAAAACCTGACAAACTGATGTACTAAACTCATACGAGTCAGAGTCACACTAAAGACGACATCACTCGTAAGACAACCGCCAGCAAAATAAGAAACAAAAAAACATTTAATACCATGATAAATTTACATAAATATTCTCGATTTGAGACAAAATTATTATCACTTTACATAGTAGATTTATCTACCGCTAGATGGCAGCAGCTTCAACCAACACAATACAAATTTACAAAGGATCACATTTTTTTTTTGTGTGTGTGATGAAACAGAGACATTTTTCTCGACAATTTCGAAGCAGTTAAAAAAATCTATTGTATCTGGTGTTTAATATTTTTAAATAGGCGGAATTCCGGTATTATTTTTCTCGTGCTTAGTATTATATCAACGTTAGATTATTATGATGGATAAGGTCAGTAATTTATACATAGGAAATTTAGTTATCTTTTTCTGTCCCTCGTCCATTGTTATCAGCTTTTAACATTATTCTCTTTACTTTTGATTTTCTTTTTTGGTTTCTCCTGCTTCTTCTTCTTCTTCTTCCCTCCATCCTCGTCCTCGTTCTCCTGTTTATGTTCGTTGTTATTGCACTTTTCCCTATTTTTGTCTCTAGCTCCTCAACTTTCTAGTTATCTTCGTCCTTGTCTTCCCATTCTTTCTCACCTTTTTTTCCTCTTCCTTTTATTCTTCATCCTCCTTATTTTCGTATTCTCACCCCTCCTCCTCCTCCTCCTCCTCTCCTCCTCCTCTCAGCAGAACTGCTACACAGTCAAAATATTCTTCTCATAGCTTAGACCAGCCCCTGGAGGAGTATGTGGGCTCTCTGAAAGAAATGTTTATTTCTCTTCTTCCTGCTCCTCCTTCACCTTCTCTTCCTCCTCCTCCTCCACTTCCACCTTGATCTGTTCTCCTCCTTCTCTTCCTCGTCGACCTCCTTAAAGAGACCAACATAACCTCTTCAATGTAACTTTGGATTCCCTGTCTGCCTTCTCTGACTCTTTGCTCGTCCTGAGACGGTCAAAGGCACACTGGACCAAAGTGAGTTAGCAAAGGCCCTAGAAAACCAATCTCTCTCTCTCTCTCTCTCTCTCTCTCTCTCTCTATCTATCTATCTATCTATCTATCTATCTATCTCTCTATCTCTCTCACCCTCCCTGAAAAATCATCACCGTGGTTCCCCGCTGTCGTTCGTGTAACTGTGATCCGCTCACATCCGTCATGCGTCTATGTGAGACGAAAAAAATAAATCCGTCTTATCTTAAAAGAACGTGCTAAGGCAGCACTCTTTTCCCCTTTCTTTATTTTCCTCCCGTTCTTTTTCCCTGATAATCATTCTTATATTAATTAATTTTAATTTTTCTTTTGATTTTTATATTCAATACCAATAATAACAGCAGAGAGACTGTTAACTAAAGTTACTGTGACATGACCGAATATTTGCTTGTATATATGTATGGCTGTAGGCATGTATTTGTATGTATGTATTATGTATGTATATATGTATGCAAGGATGTATGTATATATGTATTTATGTATATGTCGTGCCTAATAGGTAAAACTGGTCAATTAGCAAGAACTCGTTTAAAATTAAGTCCTTTCTAAAATTTTCTCGTATACGTTGCAAGGTATATTTTTCCAAATATTGTAATAATGTTGGCAGAATTACTGACAATATGTAAAGTAAAAGGAGACAAGTGTAACTAAAGTGACATTTTATTGTGGCAACGTTTCGCTCTTCAGGAGCTTTGTCAAAGCTCCTGGAGAGCGAAACGTTGCCAGAAAACTTACCTAACCTTATTATAACAAGCGCAATTTAATTTAGCCTAATCCAAATAAATATATTCTAGATAAGTTTACAATAATTTAATAATAAACAAACACAATGAAATACATTTTTTTCGTTAGGTTCAGAACGATTTTTGCGAAATTACTGCATTCACAAATTTTCGCTTGTCCTATTCGGCAAGAAAAGCATTGCTATTTAAGCCAAAATAGCAAGTTTTACCTATTCGGCACGACATATATATATATATGTATATATATATATATATATATATATATATATATATATATATATATATATATATATATATATATATATATATATATATATATATATATAGATGGGGCTTTAAGAGAAGTGGATGCGAGGGTCTTGGTAAGAGGTGTGGAGTTAAACGATAAAAAGTCAAACACAAAGTGGGAGTTGTCACAGTTGCTTTTCGCTGATGACACTGTGCTTTTGGGAGATTCTGAAGAGAAGTTGCAGAGGTTGGTGGATAAATTTGGTAGGTTATGTAAAAGAAGAAAATTAAAGGTGAATACAGGAAAGAGTGAGGTTATGAGGATAACAAAAAGATTAGGTGATGAAAGATTGGATATCAGATTGGAGGGAGAGAGTATGGAGGAGGTGAATGTATTCAGATATTTGGGAGTGGACGTGTCAGCGGATGGGTCTATGAAAGATGAGGTGAATCATAGAATTGATGAGGGGAAAAGGGTGAGTGGTGCACTTAGGAGTCTGTGGAGACAAAGAACTTTGTCCTTGGAGGCAAAGAGGGGAATGTACGAGAGTATAGTTTTACCAACGCTCTTATATGTGTGTGAAGCATGGGTGATGAATGTTGCAGCGAGGAGAAGGCTGGAGGCAGTGGAGATGTCATGTCTGAGGGCAATGTGTGGTGTGAATATAATGCAGAGAATTCGTAGTTTGGAAGTTAGGAGGAGGTGCGGGATTGCCAAAACTGTTGTCCAGAGGGCTGAGGAAGGGTTGTTGAGGTGGTTCGGACATGTAAGAAGAATGGAAAGAAGCAGAATGACTTCGAGAGTGTATGAATCTGTAGTGGAAGGAAGGCGGGGTAGGGGTCGGCCTAGGAAAGGTTAGAGGGAGGGGCTAAAGAGTTTTGTATGCTAGGGGCTTGGACTTCCAGCAAGCGTGAGTGAGCGTATTTGATTGGACTGAATGGAGACAAATGGTTTTTAATACTTGACGTGCTGTTGGAGTGTGAGCAAACAAACATTTATGAAGGGATTCAGGGAAACCGGCAGGTCGGACTTGAGTCTTGGAGATGGGAAGTACAGTGCCTGCACTCTGGAGGGGTGTTAATGTTGCAGTTTTATAACTGTAGTATGAGCAAGCCTCTGACAAGACAGTGATGGAGTGAATGATGGTGAAAGTTTTTCTTTTTCGGGCCACCCTGCCTTGGTGGGAATCGGCCGATGTTAAAAATATATATATATATATATATATATATATATATATATATATATATATATATATATATAATATATATATATATATATATATATATATATATATATATATATATATATATATATAATATATAATGTATGCATGTATTTGAATGTATGTATGTATTATGAATATATGTATTATGTATGTATGCATATATGATATATATTGTGTATACATTTACATATTTATGTATAAGGTTGTATTTATGAATGTGTCAACGTGAGGGTTGGGGATCCTTCATGGGGGGGGATCCTTGATGCCGGTGAGGGAGGGCTCTTGATCCCATGAATTACAGCTGCCCCCTCCCAATCCCCGTCCTCGGGTCGAGCCTAACTAACACTCTTTCCCCATGCGCCACGTGACCCCTACAGGTTTAGACCTTCACTAGAGTTATACTATGAATGTACATCCAAATATTACCTCCTAATGTGTGTATGTGTGTACTCACCTAAATGTGGTTGCAGGGGTCGATTCATAGCTCCTGGCCCCGCCGCTTCACTGGTCGCTACTAGGTCACTCTCTCCATGCTCCATGAGCTTTATCATATCTCTTCTTAAAGCTATGTATGGTACCTGCCTCCACTACATCACTTCTTAGAATATTCCACTTTCTGACAACTCTATGATTGAAGAAATACTTCCTAATATCCCTGTGATTTATCCGAGTCTTCAACTTCCAACTGTGTCCCCTTGTTGCTGTGTCCCATCTCTGTAACATTGTGTCTTTGTCCACCTTGTCAATTCCTCTCAGTATTTTACATGCCGTTATCATGTCCCTTCTAACTCTCCTGTCCTCCAGTGTCGTCAGGTTGATTTCCCTTAACCTCTCCTCGTAGGACATACCTCTTAGCTCTGAGATTAGTCTTGTTGCAAACTTTTGCACTTTCTCTAGTTTCTTTACGTGCTTGGCTAGGTGTGGGTTCCAAACTGGTGCCGCATACTCCAATATGGGCCTAACGTACACGGTGTACAGGGTCCTGAATGATTCCTTATTAAGATGTCGGAATGCTGTTCTGAGGTTTGCTAGGCGCCCATATGCTGCAGCAGTTATTTGGTTGATGTGCGCCTCAGGAGATGTGCCTGGTGTTATACTCACCCCAAGATCTTTTTCCTTGAGTGAGGTTTATAGTCTCTGGCCCCCCCAGACTGTACTCCGTCTGCGGTCGTGTGTGTGCGTGTCTGTGTACTCACCTAATTGTACTCACCTAATTGTAGTTGCAGGGGTCGAGACTCAGCTCCTGGCCCCGCCTCTTCATTGATCGCTACTGGATCCTCTCTCTCTCTGCTTCCTGAGCTTTGTCATACCTCTTCTTAAAACTATGTATGGTTCCTGCCTCCACTACTTCACTTGCTAGGCTATTCCACTTGCTGACAACTCTATGACTGAAGAAATACTTCCTAACGTCCCTGTGACTCGTCTGAGTCTTCAGCTTCCAGTTGTGACCCCTTGTCCCTGTGTCCCCTCTCTGGAACATCCTATCTCTGTCCACCTTGTCTATTCCCCGCAGTATCTTGTATGTCGTTATCATGTCTCCCTGACCCTTCTGTCCTCCAGTGTCGTCAGTCCGATTTCCCTTAACCTTTCCTCGTACGACATTCCCTTGAGCTCTGGGACTAGCCTTGTTGCAAACCTTTGTACTTTCTCTAACTTCTTGACGTGCTTGACCAGGTGTGGGTTCCAGACTGGTGCTGCATACTCCAGTATGGGCCTAACATACACAGTGTACAGTGTCTTGAACGATTCCTTATTAAGGTATCGGAACGCTATTCTCAGGTTTGCCAGGCGCCCGTATGCTGCAGCGGTTATTTGGTTGATGTGTGCCTCCGGTGATGTGCTCGGTGTTATGGTCACCCCAAGGTCTTTCTCCCTGAGTGAGGTCTGTAGTCTTTGTGTGTGTGTGTGTGTGTGTGTGTGTGTGTGAGAGAGAGAGAGAGAGAGAGAGAGAGAGAGAGAGAGTATGTGTGTGCGAGCGTGTATATGCATGTAATATAGTCAGCAGAAATAATCTCTCTCTTACCTGCTAAATAAAAATCGTTGCTTAAGTAAATATAAATCAAGTGACACTTAAGTTACGTAACTAAGAATAAAAATGCCCCATTAACCAACATTCTACATACAGAACGAAACTAATAACTGAAGAAAAACAAAGACGAAAAACAAGGCAATTAAAGCGAGTCTTTACGAAAAGTGAGAATCAGGGGGGGAAAATTAATGAAGAAATTAGTTGTGTTTGTTTCTCGTTTACACTGTCGTTAACCTTCGCCTTGATTCCCAGCCTCCTCGTTAATACCGAGTGTTTACTGCGTCGTTTTTGGCTGCATCTGTTGTAACTGTTGCCTCGTTAATCCACTGTGTTGCGTAATAAATAATAATAATAATAATAATAATAATAATAATAATAATAATAATATATATATTATTATTATTATTATTATTATTATTATTATTATGAAGTGAAAGCACTAAACCCGTGTTATTCAATGTCTGGTAAATGGCAGGCAATGAGGTATACTGCTAGAGTTTTGTTTGTCAGGAAACATGACAAGTGTTTCCTGACGCCTGTTTGTCAGATGGTGACCCGTTCAAGTCTCCGCTGACCCACCCCAGCAAGGTACTAACAATTAGGTAGCGTTTCTCTATCTCTCTCTGAGCAGACACACGTTCAATCCTCCACCACTCTTGGAGTGACACTAGGGGGAGGGGGGGGGAGGGTGTACCTAGTCACGCAAAATAACAAACACCAAGAAACACTAGGTCCTGGGACCTTTATTAAGGTCCCAGGACCTACACGTTTTCTAATCAATATGTCCTAGTTTACACACGTGTCTTTTTAAGCCAATTTGTAAGTATTTATTACTAGTGTTCACACCATAGGTTTTTATACGCCATTCTAGACAAGACGGAGTCTGGTTTTTAGTATATTCTGATTTAAGGAAACAGAAAATGAGTTAAGTGTAGCGTATTTTCAGTGGAATTAGATATTTTAGTGGGTGGGAGACAGTGATGTGGGGAATTACTTCTTAGAAAGATCATGAAACTGGAGAACAGTTATGCTATCTAGACAGATTTACGTAAAGTATTCTTGATGTGTACAGAGGAACATTATAACGGACCCCTCCTCCTCCTCCTCCCGCTCAAAACCAGACGCCCCCTGCTCAACACTGGACAACCCTGCTCAACACTGGACAACCCTGCTCAACACTGGACAACCCTGCTCAACACTGGACAACCCTGCTCAACACTGGACAACCCTGCTCAACACTAGACAACCCTGCTCAACACTGGACAACCCTGCTCAACACTGGACCCCTGCTCAACACTGGACAACCCTGCTCAACAACTGGACAAAACCCTGCTCAACACTGGACAACCCTGCCTCAACACTGGACAACCCTGCTCAACACTGGACAACCCTGCTCAACACTGGACAACCCTGCTCAACACTGGACCCCCTGCTCAACACTGGACCCCTGCTCAACACTGGACCCCCCTGCTCAACACTGGACAACCCTGCTCAACACTGGACCCCCCTGCTCAACACTGGACAACCCCTGCTAAAACACTGGACCCCTGCTCAACACTGGACCCCCCTGCTCAACACTGGACAACCCTGCTCAACACTGGACCCCCTGCTCAACACCAGACCCCCCTGCTCAACACTGGACAACCTGCTCAACACCAGACCCCCTGCTCAACACTGGACCCCCCTGCTCAACACCAGACCCCCCTGCTCAACACTGGACAACCCTGCGCAACACTGAACCCCCCTGCTCAACACTGGACAACACCTGCTCAACACTGGACAACCCTGCGCAACACTGAACCCCCTGCTCAACACTGGACAACCCTGCGCAACACTGGACCCCCTGCTCAACACCAGACCCCCTGCTCAACACTGGACAACCCTGCGCAACACTGAACCCCCTGCTCAACACTGGACAACCCTGCGCAACACAGGACAACCCTGCGCAACACTGGACCCCCCTGCTCAACACTGGACAACCCTGCTCAACACTGGACAACCCTGCGCAACACTGGACAACCCTGCGCAACACTGGACAATCCTGCGCAACACTGGACAATCCTGCGCAACACTGAACCCCCCTGCTCAACACTGGACAACCCTGCTCAACACTGGACAACCCTGCTCAACACTGGACAACCCTGCGCAACACTGAACCCCCCTGCTCAACACTGGACAACCCTGCTCAACACTGGACAACCCTGCTCAACACTGGACAAACCTGCGCAACACTGAACCCCCCTGTTCAACACTGGACAACCCTGCGCAACACTGAACCCCCCTGCTCAACACTGGACAGCCCTGCGCAACACTGGACCCCCTGCTCAACACTGGACAACCCTGCTCAACACTGGACCCCCCTGCTCAACACCAGACCCCCCTGCTCAACACTGGACAACCCTGCGCAACACTGAACCCCCCTGTTCAACACTGGACAACCCTGCGCAACACTGAACCCCCCTGCTCAACACTGGACAACCCTGCGCAACACTGGACCCCCTGCTCAACACTGGACAACCCTGCGCAACACTGAACCCCCCTGCTCAACACTGGACCTCCTGCTCAACACTGGACAACCCTGCGCAACACTGGACCCCTGCTCAACACTGGACCCCTGCTCAACACTGGACAACCCTGCTCAACACTGGACAAACCTGCGCAACACTGAACCCCCCTGCTCAACACTGGACAGCCCTGCGCAACACTGGACCCCCCTGCTCAACACCAGACCCCCCTGCTCAACACTGGACAACCCTGCGCAACACTGAACCCCCCTGCCAACACTGGACAACCCTGCGCAACACTGGACCCCCTGCTCAACACTGGACAACCCTGCGCAACACTGAACCCCCCTGCTCAACACTGGACAACCCTGCGCAACACTGGACCCCCTGCTCAACACTGGACAACCCTGCACAACACTGGACCCCCCTGCTCAACACTGGACAACCCTGCGCAACACTGGACCCCCCTGCTAACACTGGACCCCCTGCTCAACACTGGACCCCCTGCTCAACACTGGACCCCCTGCTCAACACTGGACCCCCCTGCTCAACACTGGACCCCTGCTAAACACTGGACCTCCCTGCTCAACACTGGACCTCCCTGCTCAACACCAGACCCCTGCTTTCAACACCAGACCCCCCTGCTCAACACTGCACAACCCTGCTCAACACTGGACCCCCCTGCTCAACACTGGACCTCCATGCTCAACACCAGACCCCCCTGCTCAACACTGGACCTCCCTGCTCAACACTGGACAACCCTGCTCAACACTGGACCTCCCTGCTCAACACTAGACAACCCTGCTCAACACTGGACCTCCCTGTTCAACACCAGACCCCTGCTTTCAACACCAGACCCCGCTGCTCAACACTGGACAACCCTGCTCAACACTGGACCCCCCTGCTCAAAACTGGACCCCCCTGCTCAACACTGGACCTCCCTGCTCAACACTGGACCCCCCTGCTCAACACTGGACCCCCTGCTCAACAATGAACCCCCCTGCGCAACACTGGACCTCCCTGCTCAACACTGGACCCCCTGCTCAACACTGGACAACCCTGCGCAACACTGGACCCCCCTGCTCAACACTGGACCCCCCTGCTCAACACTGGATCCCCCTGCTCAACATAAGACCCCTGCTTTCAACACCAGACCCCCCTGCTCGACACTGGACAAACCATGCGCGACACTGGACCCCCTGCTCAACAATGGACCCCCCTGCTCAACACTGGACCTCCCTGCTCAACAAATGGACCCCCTGCTCAACACCAGACCCCTGCCTTCAACACCAGACCCCCTGATCAACACTGGACAACCCTGCGCAACACTGGACCCCCTGCTCAACACTGGACCCCCCTGCTCAACACTGGAGCCCCCTGCTCAACAACAGACCCCTGCTTTCAACACCAGACCCCCTGCTCGACACTGGACAACCATACGCAACACTGGACCGCCCTGCTCAACAATGGACCCCCCTGCTCAACACTGGACCTCCCTGCTCAACACTGGACCCCCTGCTCAACACCAGACCCCTGCTTTCAACACCAGCCCCCCCTGCTCAACACTGGACAACCCTGCGCAACACTGGACCCCCTGCTCAACAATGGACCTCCCTGCTCAACACTTGACCCCCTGATAAATTAGACACATGTGCAACTCTTGGGTATCTTTATTGAGGAAACGTTTCGCCACACAGTGGCTTCATCAGTCCATACAAAGGAGAATCTTGAAGAACAGGAGGAGAATGAGGTAATCAGTCCCTCAACCCTGAGTCGATGTGGTCAGTCCATTAATCAAGATTGATGGACTGACCACATCGACTCAAGGTTGAGGGACTGATTACCTCTCTCCTCCTGTTCTTCAAGATTCTCCTTTGTATGGACTGATGAAGCCATTGTGTGGCGAAACGTTTCCTCAATAAAGATACCCAAGAGTTGCACATGTGTCTAATTTATCAACATGTCGGTTCTCTGAACCATTCATCTACAAAACTGGACCCCCTGCTCAACACCAGACCCCTGCTTTCAACACCAGACCCCCTGCTCAACACTGGACCCCCTGCTCAACACTGGACCTCCCTGCTCAACACTGGACCCCCTGCTCAACACCAGACCCCTGCTTTCAACACCAGACCCCCTGCTCAACACTGGACCTTCCTGCTCAACACTGGACCCCTGCTCAACACCAGACCCCCGCTTTCAACACCAGACCCCCTGCTCAACACTGAACCCACTGCTCAACACTGGACCTCCCTGCTCAACACCAGACCCCTGCTTTCAACACCAGACCCCCACCTGCTCAACACTGGACAACCCTGCGCAACACTGGACCCCCCTGCTCAACACTGGACCCCTGCTCAACAATGGACCCCCCTGCTCAACACCAGACCCCTGCTTTTAACACCAGACCCCCCTGCCTCAACACTGGACAACCCTGCGCAACACTGGACCCCCTGCTCAACAATGGACGTCCCTGCTCAACACTTTGGGCCCCCCTGCTCAACACTGGACCCCCTGCTCAACACTGGACCCCCCTGCGCAACACCAGACCCCCGTTCACAACACCAGACCCCCGCTCACAACACCAGACTCCTGCTCACAACACCAGACTTCTGCTCACAACACCAGACCCCCGCTCACAACACCAGACCCCCGCTCACAACACTATTCCCCCTCCCGGTACCAAACCCTCCCCTCCCCCCCGTTCCCTCAAACCTTCGTCGAAGGTCAGTTACTGACCTTTCAGTGCCTGGCTTCTCTAAATTATTAACACTTCCTTCCTCGTATCACTATCTCCTTCCATCCATCACTACTACATCTCTACCTCTCCTTCTCTCTCTCTGTCTGTCTGTCTGTCTGTCTCTCTCTCTCTCTCTCTCTCTCTCTCTCTCTCTCTCGGCCTCTCCCTTCCATTCCCTAACTCCCCCTCTTCTCTCCCTTCAGTTTCCTACGTTCTCTTCAGTACTTTTGCCCCTGTCTTCCCCCTTCTCTTCTTTCCTCATTCCTACCCTCCGTCTGCTCCTTATCATGGCTTGTGCACCCCTCGTTAACTAGACGTTGCACCCCTCGTTAACTAGACGTTGCATCCCTCGTTAACCGACCTGGTAATGTAATTGTCCATCATCACATTTCAACGCAAATCAGACACTTTTAAACGTCCAAACTTATATTTTTTTCAGCAAATACGACTGTTTACGAACGCAAGTCATTATTATCATTATAACGCAAACTTTCAGGATTGCAGAGAGAGAGCAGCTTCAGGCGGGGTTATCAGATCAGACGTAGGCTTAGCTGTCAGTCATTATGTGGGAGCTGCTGCCAGATTTCATACCCGTTTGTACACAGCTGTAATCTCTCTGCACAACTGGATTTCCCACGGATTTATGGGCGTTGTATATATATAATATATATATATATATATATATAAATATATATATATATATATATATATTATATATATATATATATATAATATATATATATATATATATATATATATATATATGAATAAACAGAAGAATGGACTGCAGGTCGAACCGGTACCCTGGCATGTAGGAGGTTCAACAAAGTACCACTGAACCACGAAGCTTACACTTGGGAAGCAGTGGCACCAACTGCGACCTTAAGGTTTCCCACAGCCCAGAAACTTCCATGACGACTATAATAATAATAATAATAATAATAATAATAATAATAATAATAATAATATAATTAAAATAATCTGACTATACCACTCTCATATCTTTAAATAGGGACAAACACAACAACAACAACAGCCATAGTAACAACAACACAACAACAGCAACAGCCATAGTAACAACAACACAACAACAACAACAGCCATAGTAACAACAACACAACAACAGCAACAGCCATAGTAACAACAACACAACAACAGCAACAGCCATAGTAACAACAACACAACAACAGCAACAGCAATAGTAACAACACTAACAACAACAACAACAAAAACAACAACAGCCATGGTAACAACAACAACAACAGCAATAGCCATTTTTAACAACAACAACAACAACAGCCATAGTAACAACAACAACAACAGCAACAGCCATAGTAACAACAACAACACAACAACAACAACAGCCATGGTAACAACAACAACAACAGCAATAGCCATATTACAACAACAACAACAACAGCCATAGTAACAACACAACAACAGCCATAGTAACAACAACAACAGCCATAGTAACAACAACAGCCATAATAACAACAACAAAAAGCCATAGTAACAACAAAAAACAGCAACAGCCATAGTAACAACAACAACAACAACAACAGCCATAGTAACAACAACAACAACAACAGCCATAGTAACAACAACAACAACAGCAACAGCCATAGTAACAACAACAACACAACAACAACAACAGCCATGGTAACAACAACAACACAACAACAACAACAGCCATAGTAACAACAACACAACAACAGCAATACTAACAACAACAGCAACAACAACAGCCATGATAACAACAACAATAACAAAAGTGAAGCTTTTCAATCAATCACAATCATTTTTCAATTGCAAATTATGGCGTAGTTAGTGAATTTCTTTTCCAATGCAATAATGATTTGCTTTGAGCCGGCACGCGGGATATTCAACACATGGGATATATGGCACTCGGGTTATATGATATACTGGGTATATAACACACGAGATATATGATACACGGGATATATGACACAAGGGGTATATAGGTGATGATACAGTGAACACGTGTGTTGTGGCCACCGTACAGTGGATGCTGGATGAACGTAGTGTAGTTGTCAGTATTATAGTAAGCAAGTGTTGTTGATCAGTCACTGTTTAGTGGGTACCCTCGTGTATGTGGTGCAGATGTGGCTATGATATGTGGATGGTAATGGTGCTACACACACACACACACACACACACACACACAGGAGGTGAAGAAGCTCTTAAGTGACCTTGACACCTCAAAGGCGATGGGACCGGACAACATCTCCCCATGGGTCCTTAGAGAAGGAGCAGAGATGCTGTGTGTGCCTCTAACCACAATCTTCAACACATCCCTTGAAACTGGGCAACTACCTGAGAAATGGAAGACAGCTAATGTAGTCCCCATATTTAAGAAAGGAAACAGAAACGAGGCACTAAACTACAGACCTGTGTCTCTGACATGTATCGTGTGCAAAGTCATGGAGAAGATTATCAGGAGGAGAGTGGTCGAACACCTGGAAAGGAACAAGATTATAAATGAAAACCAGCATGGGTTCATGGAAGGCAAATCTTGTATCACAAACCTCCTGGAGTTTTATGACAGGGTAACAGAAGTAAACACGAGAGAGAGGGTTGGGTAGATTGCGTTTTCCTAGACTGCAGGAAGGCCTTTGACACAGTTCCCCACAAGAGATTAGTGCAGAAGCTGGAGGATCAGGCACACCGTAAAAGGAAGGGCACTGCAATGGATAAGGGAATACCTGACAGGGAGGCAGCAACGAGTCATGGTACGTGAAGAGGTATCACAGTGGGCGCCTGTTACGAGCGGGGTCCCACAGGGGTCAGTTCTAGGACCAGTGCTATTTTTGATATATGTGAACGACATGATGGAAGGAATAGACTCTGAAGTGTCCCTGTTCGCAGATGACGTGAAGTTGATGAGAAGAATTAAATCGGACGAGGATGAGGCAGGACTGCAAAGAGACCTGGAGAGGCTGGACATGTGGTCCAGTAACTGGCTTCTCGAATTCAATCCAGCCAAATGCAAAGTCATGAAGATTGGGGAGGGGCAAAGAAGACCGCAGACAGAGTATAGGCTAGGTGGACAAAGACTACAGACCTCACTCAAGGAGAAAGACCTTGGGTGACCATTAACACCGAGCACATCACCGGAGGCACACATCAACCAAATAACCGCTGCAGCATACGGGCGCCTGGCAAACCTGAGAATAGCGTTCCGATACCTTAATAAGGAATCGTTCAAGACACTGTACACTGTGTATGTTAGGCCCATACTGGAGTATGCAGCACCAGTCTGGGAACCCACACCTGGTCAAGCACGTCAAGAAGTTAGAGAAAGTACAAAGGTTTGCAACAAGCTGTCCCAGAGCTCAAGGGAATGTCGTACGAGGAAAGGTTAAGGGAAATCGGACTGACGACACTGAGGACAGAAGGGTCAGGGGGGACATGATAACGACATACAAGATACTGCGGGAATAGACAAGGTGGACAGAGATAGGATGTTCCAGAAGGGGACACGGACAAGGGGTCACTACTGGAAGCTGAAGACTCAGACGAGTCACAGGGACGTTAGGAAGTATTTCTTCAGTCATAGAGTTGTCAGCAAGTGGAACAGCCTAGCAAGTGAAGTAGTGGAGGCAGGAACCATACATAGTTTTAAGAAGAGGTATGACAAAGCTCAGGAAGCAGAGAGAGAGAGGATCCAGTAGCGATCAGTGAAGAGGCGGGGCCAGGAGCTGAGTCTCGACCCCTGCAACCACAATTAGGTGAGTACACACACACACACACACACACACACCAGCGAAGTGGCGGGGCTAGGACCTATGAATCGACCCCTGCAACCACAAATAGGTGAGTAAACACACAGTCTCTAAATCTGTAATTACATTTCTTTCTTTGTGTCTCTGTCTACACACACACACACACGAGGGTCATGGTAGACATGATAACGACATACAAGATACTGCGTGGAATAAACAAGGTGGACAGAAACAGGATGTTCCAGAGAGGGGACACAGAAACAAGGGGTCACAATTGGAAGCTGAAGGCTCAGACGAGTCACAGGGACGTTAGGAAGTATTTCTTCAGTCACAGAGTCGTCAGGAAGTGGAATAGCCTAGCAAGTGATGTAGTGGAGGCAGGAACCATACATAGCTTTAAGACGAGGTATGACAAAGCTCAGGAAGCAGAGAGAGGACCTAGTAGCGATCAGTGAAGAGGTGGGGCCAGGAGCTGAGTCTCGACCCCTGCAACCACAATTAGGTGACTCACTCAACAGGCCAAGTATCTATCGACAGCTGCTTTTGGAAAACGACAACTAACACACACTCACAACTATCAACATAAAACAAGGCTTATAGCTTTCCAATTAAATCAAACGAGATGCTCTAATAGCGTAACAGCCTAACTACCCAAGCCCGCCAGGTAATTAGCAGGGAAGCAGGCCTCCAAGCTGCTTAACTATGCGATAAAGGCCAACTAAGCCTTAATTTCGAAGTTGGAAGGACCGGGATGGAGGAAGGCAGAGTAAAGGTTGAGTCATGGGGAAGATGTCTTCCCTCTTCCCCAGGAAGATAGGGAGAAAGGGGAAGAAAGCTTAAGTCCTTGAGAATAAAGCATTCACATTATATATATATATATATATATATATATATATATATATTATATATATATATATATATATATATATATAATATATATATATATATATACTATATATATATATATATATATATATATATATATATATATATACATATATATATATATTATATATATATATATATATATATATATATATATATATATATATATATATATATATATATATATATATATACCGGTCCTTTTTTATATCTTGTATGTTGTTATCATGTCTCTTCTTTTTCCTCGTCTCAGCCAACGTGCGTGTATTTGTAGTTCCATATTTGAGTGTGTATGAGCCAGGATGATTCTCCCACTTGTCGATTCCACCTGTTAAGTCTAGAGATTAATTCTCAGTAAGAGGAGGAAGCTTTTATCATTTCACACACAGTATATTAACAGACCAAAATTTCATAGATTCTGTTCGTAACTCTTGCCTGTGGTGTTGCTACCAGCAACCGACTGACATGAATAATTTCTCTCATTTACACTGGAAGCCGTGTACACAATCAGCTGGTCTTGTGTTTGTGACACATTCGGCTGTTTTGCCAATCCTATTCCGAAAAGCTCTCTGGAGTCCCTGTGCCTTTGTTGAGTGTGTAACTGATTCAGCTGCTCTACCGGTCTTTAAAGTCTTTCCCTGTGTCCCTGTGCCTTTGTTGCCTATATAGTTACAATCTGAGTATTTTCTCGCTGGCTTATAGTGAGTCTGATTTTGTTTACACTCCACAGTGTTTTGTGTGTCTTTATCATGTCCTGCGCCATTTTGGATCCATGTCTTTGGGCTTTTTGATTAGATGATTACTCTTATATTTATGCTAAAACCTTGCTGGTTAAAGAGTATCATTAAGTGTTGAGGCTCGATCCTCCGTCCGTTGATCACGAGACCGGCTTTACTCTCAGGGCCAGGCTTTCCCCTCGAGCAAGGCTCCACATTGGTGCTCTATATTCAAGCATTGAATTCAAGCAGGTGGCAAAGCGATTATTTTAAAAGAAACTTTGCACACATTTCTGAAGTCTATGTTCACCATCTTACAGGTCAGGAGAGGGTGAACACGTTCGATAAATTTAGTCTTGAGAGGGACGGAGGTAAACAGGTGAAAAAGTACCAAGACAGGGAGTGAGAGTTTTGGCCAGCCAAGAGCCAAGAGAATAAGAGACAGAACCTCTTGAGGAAATGAAGGGACGTAGGACTCTCCCCCCATCTCTGTCCTCCTGACTCTGATCTTGTTCAATGTTTCCTTGTTATTTGTCTCCCCATCCCCCTCTGCATTGTTTCTATGGGCTTCCTAAAACTCATGAACTTGATATTCCTCTACATCCCATCATATCTATGTTGACGCTGGCCAGTGTAGCATTTACCGCGGCGTGTTCCTATTTACCTGCTCTTTGGTGCCATGGTTGCACCCAGATCTTTTCTTCTTTCCCTTCCCACACCCTTATTCTCCTCGGTCTGGCGTTACTTTCGAGTATTTTGTAAGTCGTAGCCATGGCGTTCACGACTCTTCGCCTCTCACGTAACTTGGCATTTTTGTCATCCCGCTCCAGAGCGTTGACTTGTATGGATATTATTTCTTAAATTATACATATTTAATGCAAGATATCAACAATGATGCATGTTAATGGTGCATAGGGTTATTTACTAAGTGTTTTACTCTTTTCAGAAGCGGAGTAAGGATAGGACACAGTAGTCCTTCAGGAGACCTATTCTGAGAATGAGTAAAGTACCTATCCTGGGCAGAAGTTGAAGACCCATCCTAGGCAAGAGAAAAGGACCCATCCTGGAGAGGAGTTAAGGACCTATCCCCTGCAGGTGAAAAGGACCCATCATGGGCAGGAGTTAAGGACCCATCCTGGGCAGGGAATAAGGACCCATCCTGGGTATTAGTTAAGGACCCATCCAGAGAAGGAGATAACAATTCCTGAATCCTTGCCCTCCCTAACTTCCACCTGCGATCGGTACTGCCTCTTCCCTACTCTATTTCTCTCGTTCTTGCTCTGACGAATTTCAGTCAGTGAAACAGCCACTAAACAGCTCCAGCCGCTTAACAGCTCCAGAAACAGCCACTGAATCAAGCAATTAAACAGAGTGAACTCGAGGCACTGTCTTCAGATTGAGGAGAGGAGCAGTATGTATCGAGTTGAGCTTCACGGAGCATCAGAATGTGGTAATCCTCCGTTGCTGAGGCTTCAATTACCACTGCTTCATTAGCGTGGCTGTTTACCTCTGCAAGCGAAGATTACAAGTGGCAAATCTCCAGTGCCAATACTGTTAACGCTAGTGGTGCCACCCACACGCCACCAGCATCACTCACAAGATCAACCCCACCACCAGCATCAGCTCCACGATCTACTCTACCACCCACAACCACCACCATCAGTGCTACCACCCACCACCACCACTATCAATGCTACCACCCACCACCACCACCACCACCATCAATGCAACCACCCACCACCAGTAGCATCATTAACTCTACCGGTGCCACCAATACCCCTTGTGTCAACAAGACCTCAAACAGTGACATTATAATACATACTACCACCATCCCAAACAACGCTACTGCTACTACCAGCATTGGTACCATCACCAGTCTAGCTAGTTCCACTCTTAACACATCAACCAACAACAACAAAGCTCAATAAAGCTCACAATTCTACCTTGTAGCGATTCCGAAGGTATGATGGCTCAGCAGAGATGAAGACACATCTCTGAGAGCGCTCCGCAACCACAAGAAATTGAACATAGAATTTTACAAAAACAAGTGTCACTTATTTTTCTTGGTCGAGTGACCTACACGATGCACAGCGTAGTAGTTAAACTCTTGAAACTGCCCATTTGTGTTAGAATGTTGAATCTCTTGTCTCGCAAAGCAAAAGTGTTTACAAGTGACTCTAAACCTCTTATATACAGAAATATTTAATTCTTCTGACCTCAGATTTATTACTTCCACAACTGAAAATCAACTCACATTCTCTCAAATTGATAGTTTTATTTTAAAAAATCCATTTACTAAAAGCTTTATAATTATTTACAGAAAACAAAGTGACCATAAAACATGCCATTATGACCGGGTTTTGAAAAAAAATAGATAATATACCAAGGTCTTAACAGTAATTTCTGAAGGGAATCAAAAAGGGTTTCCAAAAACTCCGTTGTGACTCGAAGTGGTCTTACAAGTACTTAAAATTCGTTCTTAATACTCCTAACCCCCTCCCCCTAAAAAAAATAAAAAATAAAAAATAAAAAAAACAAAAAAAATGCAAAACAGTAAGAATTCAACATAGAAAACCAAAATAAATAACAAGAAAAAACCCCAGACAGTGTACAGCAAGAACAAACTCTGACGGCCGAACACAAGTACCTCTTACATTACTAATATAAGTATGCCAAGAGAAGACAAGTAAAGAGTCTTATCTGTCCAGAGTTAAGGAGGTTGTCGGGTCACATCCCAGCACCTTGTCTAGAGGTTCTCAGCTATATTCTGAAATTCTACAGTAATATTCCGAGATTCTCAGCTGTATTCCGAGATTCTTGAGTTTTGTTCTAACGTTCACCACTTATATTGACTAGGTGTTAAGCTTATGCAATAATAACCTTAGGCCTAGTAAAAAAAAAAGTAGAATAAATAGCGAGGCAGCTTTGAAAGATGCCTAGATGTGAATTATCCTTTGCAGTATATTTCAAACACGAAAATAGTTTCCCAAACGAACTCATTAATGCGCAGCACTAACTTCTGAAGGCTCGATCCTCCGTCAAACGAATGTAGCACCGCATACAACAGAATTTACTAGATATCCTAGCAAGACGAGCCCCTGAGAACACATAAACAACACTTCTTTCCTGATACACACAGTCGAGGTATTGCAGCTAAACACTGAATCGTTATTAAGATAATTGAAATCCTTACCGACCGTAAATAAGAGGAATTCACCAATGTTATCTGCTCAAGTAATATCAAGAAAACTGACATTTTAGAAAGGAAATTAGACATCTTGAGTTAACAAAGAAAGTCGACAAGGAACAATATTGCGGCAGGCGGACCTGAGGACCACAGAATACACTGTTCTGCTTTAGTCCCTGGAACGTCGATCTCAAAAAAAAAAAGGTCCCATGACACTGTAGAATGCAGTGATAACCGGACCGTTGATGTAAGACGCTTTACCGTACATCAATCCGTGCATCACTACGGGGGTTGATCCCGCAAGGACACGTTCCTGTACTTGGGATTGACAACTAGTAGACAACTAGTAGAGGACGTCAAAGACCACTCAGAGGCTATCTACTGAGAGCTGTCTACTTTTACCTACATTTACGATTATTGTGTATTATATAGGTGAGTGAATCAATGATAGAAAATCAGAAGGCTCTCTTTCTCGGTCACACTAAACAAGGACCCACTGAGGGACATCAATCTGCGCATCACTGCTAAAGTTGCACATCAACTTGTGCGTCACTGCTGGGGGGTTGCATCAACCAGTGGGACAACCGCCCACATGATGTCCGAGGGGAGTGAAGAACTCTTCCAGCGCCTTCAGGAACTGGAGGCGTTTATCTCCAGGGAGGAGCTGGCCTCCATCCTGCCCAACCTGACGCGGGAGCAAGCATCCTACCTCCTGCACCTCCTGCCAGCCCTCAACAACGATTCCAGGAACCTGGATGATATCATGCCCAGCGCTGACCACGCCTTCTGTGATGTCGGCTTCAGAGATGGCTACAAGGTGGGTGAGCGCACACACACACACACACACACACACACACACACACAGGAGCTGAGTCTCAACCCCTGTAACCACAATTAGGTGAGTACACACACACACACACACACACACACACACACACACACACAGGGTAGTCAGGAAGTGAAATATTTTGGGAAGCGATGTAGTGGAGGCAGGATCCATTCATAGCTGTAAACAGAGGTATGATAAAGCTCATAGCACAGGGAGAGTGACCCAGTAGCGGCCAGTGAAGAGACGGGGCCAGGAGCTATCACTCGACCCCAACTAGGTGAGTACACACACACACACACATGCCAAGTGTATACCAACAAGAACCACACATATACAGCAACGTATAGGTGAGTACTCTCTCTCTCTCTCTCTCTCTCTCTCTCACCTCTGGAAGGTCGTATACCTCACTATTACCTTCAATCTAGAGCGCAGCAGATTATATATGATATACGAGGCGGTGAAAAATTTCTTGATCGATCCTAACGATGGTGTGGGGGGGGGGGGGGGAGGGGTTAAGGAGGAAAAGATGGGCGGGAAAAGAATGGAGCGAAGGATGGGGGGGCGGAGAGATGGAGGGGCGACAGAAAGGGACGAGAGTGTATACTAAGATGGAAAGAGGAAAGAGGAAAAAGGGAGGGGAGAGAATGAGAGAAATAAGAGGAAAAGAGAGAAACCTTTATTAGCACTACAAGGGGGAGGGGGTGATTCAGGACCCCACAAGCGTTGCCAATTAACGAAATGGGAAAGTAGTTTTGGATGTTTTTAATTGGGAGACGGAGAGGCAAATGCCCAGTATCGACGCTGTGTGACACTTAATAACCGATATAGCACCTAATTAACCACATCAGTTAATAAGTCACTATACAGAGACAGAATAGGGAAATAGATTTTGTAAACCGGGAGAAAATTGTATAAATAGGGAGAAAACGGTATAAATAGGATGATAAACGGAAATAGGGATGAAAACTGGAAAATAGGGATGATAAACGGTATAAAGGGATGAAAATGGGTAAATAGGGATGATAAACTGGTAAAATAGGGAATGATAAACTGGTATAAAAAGTGATGAATAAACTGTATAATAGGATGATAAACTGGTATAAAATAGGGATGATAAACGGTATAAATAGGGATGATAAACTGGTATAAATAGGGATGATAAACTGGTATAAATAGGGATGATAAACTGGTATAAATAGGGATGATAAACTGGTATAAATAGGGATAAATTGGTATAAATAGGGGATGATAAATTGGTATAAATAGGAATGGTCAACTGATATAAACAGGGATGATAACTTGGTATAAATAGAGATGATAAATTGGTATAAATAGGGATGATAAATTGGTATAATTAGAGATGATAAACTGGTATAAATAGAGATGATAAATTGGTATAAATAGGGATGATAACTTGGTATAATTAGAGATGATAAACTGGTATAAATAGGGATGATAAATTGGTTTGATAAAAACTGGTCTAATAAATATGCCCATTAAATAGGTGGTAAATTGTGTTAATGAATTGGGTGGATAAATAAGGTTTGGTATAGAGGGTTGATAAATAGGGCTATTAAATAGGAGTGAAGTGGTTGGGTAAATAAGGTTTTGGTATTATAAATAGGGCTGATAAATATCATTGTTAAGCAAAATTAGTAAATTAGGTGAATTAATTGTGTCAACAAGGGTGATAAAAAGGGCTGTTTAATAGTTGGTAAATTGGGTGAATACACTGGGCTGGTTAAAATGATTGATAAATTGACAAGGTCAATTAGACTGGCAAATAGGGTCGTAGGGTTGTTAATCTGACTTAACAAACTGGAGTGGTACAGAGGGTTCTTAAACTGGGTTCTTAAATTCACTTCAGAGAACGGAGAATAGGTCTCTAGTTCAGCCCAGAATACAGACCATCTCCACAAAGACCATCTTCATACAGACCATCTCCACAAAGACCATCTTCATACAGACCATCTCCACAAAGACCATCTTCATACAGACCATCTCCACAAAGACCATCTTCACAAAGACCATCTTCACAAAGACCATCTTCACCAAGACCATCTTCACAAAGACCATCTCCACAAAGACCATCTTCACAAAGACCATCTTCACAAAGATTATCTTCACAAAGACCATCTTCACAAAGACCATCTTCACCAAGACCATCTTCACCAAGACCATCTTCACCAAGACCATCTTCACAAAGACCATCTTCACAAAGACCATCTTCACCAAGACCATCTCCACAAAGACCATCTTCACAAAGACCATCTTCACAAAGACCATCTTCACAAAGACCATCTTCACCAAGACCATCTCCACAAAGACCATCTCCACAAAGACCATCTTCACAAAGACCATCTTCACAAAGACCATCTTCACCAAGACCATCTTCACCAAGACCATCTCCACAAAGACCATCTTCACAAAGATTATCTTCACAAAGACCATCTCCACAAAGACCATCTTCACAAAGACCATCTTCAAGACCATCTTCACCAAGACCATCTTCACAAAGACCATCTTCACAAAGACCATCTTCACAAAGACCATCTTCACAAAGACCATCTTCACCAAGACCATCTCACCAAGACCATCTCACAAAGACCATCTTCACAAAACCATCTTCCACAAGACCATCTTCACAAAAACCATCTTCACCAAGACCATCTTCACCAAGACCATCTTCACAAAGACCATCTTCACCAAGACCATCTTCACCAAGACCATCTTCACAAAGACCATCTTCACCAAGACCATCTTCCACCAAGACCATCTCTCACAAAGACCATCTTCACAAGACCATCTTCACCAAGACAATCTTCACCAAGATCCTATCTTCACCACGCAGACCATCTTCACCAAGACCACTTCACAAAGACCACTCTTCACCAAGACCATCCTCACAAAGACCATCTTCACAAAGACCATCTTCACAAAGACCATCTTCACAAAGATTATCTTCACCAAGACCATCTTCACAAAGACCATCTTCACAAAGACCATCTTCACAAAGACCATCTTTCACAAAGATTATCTTCACCAAGACTACACTTCACAAAGAGACCATCTTCACAAAGACCATCTTCACCGAAGAACCATCTTCACCAAGACCATCTTCACCAAGACCATCTTCAAAAGACATCTTCAAAAAGACCATCTTCACAAAGACCATCTTCACAAAGACCATCTTCACCAAGACCATCTCCACACAGACCATCTCCACACAGACCATCTCCACACAGACCGAACCGAATTAAAAACAAAAGTTGCAGTTCTCAATATACTTCTTCTTTACGCTTCTTCGGACGCCGTCTAGAATTCCCGGGAAATTTCATTTATTTCACTCTTCATTCTCCCCTTTACAGACAACACTTATTAACCTGTACAAGAATGGTATACAATACCGACAAGATGCAAATTAAGACACATGTGCAATATCTGGGTATCTTCATTGTAGACGTTTCTCATCCAGTGCTTTAATCAATACAGGTTCCCAAGACAGTGCTTTAGAAGACAATAAGAACTATTTACATAAAGAGATATCCATGTTAGAAGACAGTAGAACTATTACAAAGAATGAGATATCCAGTTAGAAGACAATTAAAACTATGTACATAAGATAGATACTGTTAGAAGACAGTAGAACTATGTACAGAAGATGAGATATCCTGTTAGAAGACAGTAGAACTATGTACAGAAGATGAGATATCCTGTTAGAAGACAGTAGAACTATGTACAGAAGATGAGATATCCTGTTAGAAGACAGTAGAACTATGTACAGAAGATGAGATATCCTGTTAGAAGACAGTAGAACTATGTACAGAAGATGAGGTTATCAGTCCCTCAGCCTTGGAGTTTGGTGCAAGATCACCTAGTCGTGGACTTTCCAGAGCAAGTGCATGGAACGGCTATATACTAACGTCAGTGAAAGGGACTGTAGCAGATCAGGGCATTGTCACTATGAATAGGTCCCTACCCAAAGCGATGGGTTAGTTTATAGTAGCTGTCCGTAGCCGACTACGGTGCTCTTCGCACCAACTCTCCAGGTGAGGGAACTGATTACCCCCATCTTCTGTATATAGTTCTATGCTTCCAGTAATGTCCTGGAATTTGTATTGATAAAGCCACTGGATGGCGACAACTCCTACAATAAAGATCCCAGATGTTTCCACATGTTCTAAATTCATCTTAACCCTGTTTTTTTCTCAAACGTTTCTGAACTTATAATACACTCTAATTACTCTAAAACATATTTGCTTTAACAACTTTATGACTTAATTTACAATTACAAATGTTGAGGCTATCAGTTTAGGTACAATTATGTTAGATTATATTGATCCCCCCCCCCCAAAAAAAAAAAAATATCCTGGATGCAGTTTGCAAAGTGTATAACTGAGAAATAGTTTTGTCTCTGCGTGCTGTCACATCAACGGTAATATACTTTTTTAATGTAGAGAATATTGTCTTTAAATTTGGTGTTATTTCCTAAACACAATCTTCTAAGTCGCTTTGTTATAGCTCTAAAATCCTTCTCTCTGTCTCTCTTATCATACTATCATCTTTACGTCATAAATTACCTACTCAAAATATTACATTTCTATGAAATATTCTCGTTATCTCTCCCCCCCAGAACATACTCCATCCCCCTCCCCTCCCCTCACCCTGCCCTCCCCTCCCCTCCCTCCCCCCCTCCTAGCATAATAGCCTCCCTGGCTTTTTCGAGCAATTTTTCTTTCTCAAGTATATTCCTCTTCATGCTTTGTTTTCTTTTCCTCAGTGTTTTCTGCTTATTTTTTTTAGAACGCAGTGTTTGCTTATGATAGTTTTTCTCTGCTACCGGAGCGGGTTTAATGGTAGTGTAGTAAGTATAGTAGTAGTAGTAGTAGTATAGTAATAGTATATTTAGTAGTAGTAGTAAGTAGTAGTAGTAGTTGTTAGTAGTAGTAGTAGTAATAGTAGTAATTGTTGTAGTAGTAGTAGTAGTAGTAGTATATTACAAAAAACGCGATTCTAAAAGCTTAGAGATCTCCAGTGAATACTAGAAAGGACTGCCCCTCTAGCATCCAGCCTGTTACTGGGTTTTCGTAACAATTAGTCAGTATCCTGGTCCAATTATCCATTAGAATTCAATAAGAATTAATAGTGCTTCAGGATTACAACTGGTAGGCTACTAACTAGAGAAATTAAAATTTAATACATTTATTAATTAAGTTGTCTAGGCGTATATAAAATTAAATTAATCACAGTAATCAAAATAATATTAATCACTTCTCTCGTGTACAGTAGTATTGCGCTGAAAGCACATATCACATAAGTCTTAAGTACCGTCTGGTATATTAACATTTAATAAGATATTACAAATATGTACAAGTAACTTTGTGTGTATGTGTGTAAGTGCTCTAAGTAGTTCGCTATGTCTCACGACTCGACTAGACTTAAACAAGTGACTGACAAAGTCCTCCAATAAACTAACTTCTTGACCAACTGGCAATCAGTACAATCTGCTTGAACAATAAAAAGAATGCTGAGTCCAATAGCAATATAACAATCAGCTGCGACACAGAATCAGGATCAAGGAGATAATATAACGACACTAAGTAGGGACCATCAGCAGATCCTCCACAAGTCACAAAACTCCCATACTACTGAATCTAAGTTCAGCATAAGAAAATCCCCGACTGTGACAGTACACAGATACCAGTAGAAATTAGGTCAGAAGCTACAGCTCAGGACCTGAGTTGCTCAGAGTGTCTATGTGACACACAACCTCAGTACAACGTCGAAAATCACTAAGTCTATACAATGTTCTGTGAACAGAATCTCCAAAACTAACAACAATAAGAAAGAGACGATCTTCCAACAAGGGCCAATAAGGGAGATTTAGGCACTTGTCAGGAATACGTCGAACCACCCAGCGAGTCTAGACCAGACTGAATACTTCAGGCGAGGTGAGAACACCCCCCCCCCCTCTATCATGTGATACCTCCGTGGATAGTTGCTGCCCAGCAACAGAAGCCGGCAGAGTAACGAGCCACAAGCGATAATTACAGTAGTTAGACAATCAAGGCTTGAACTATGAGCACATAATATATGTGTTACACCACCTAACAACATAACTAAGTCAAATAAAATATAAAGCAATTATTCACATTAGCTAAATCGAAAACATAACAATATAAAAATTTACATGAAAATTAATATACATTATATATATATTATAATATATATATAAATATATAATATATATATAAATATATATAATATATACATAGTAACCCTTTCAAGGTTGCAAACATAGTAGTGTAGTTGTAGTAGTAGTATATATAATAGTTGTAGAAAGTATATAGTTGAAAGTATAAAGATTGTAGTAGTAAGTATTGTTGTATTGTATTAGTATAGTAGTAGTTGTAGATTATAGTTGTAGTATAAAAGAAAGTAGTTTTAGTAAAAGTAGTAAGTAGCATAGAAAGTAGCAGTAGTGTAGTAGTAGTAGTAGTTGTAGTAGTAGTAGTTTTGTAGTAGTAGAAAGTTGTAGTAGAAAGTAGTTGGGGTTTTAGTAGTATAATAGAAGTTGTAGTAGTATTATAGCAGCATTAGTAGTAGAAGTAGTAGTATTAGTATATAGTAGTTGTAGTAGTAGTTGTAGTAGTAGTAGTAGTAGTATAGTAATAGCAGCAGCAGCAGCACAGTAGTAGTAGTAGCAGCAGTAGAGTAGTAGAAGTATAGTAGTAGTTATTATTATTAATTATTATAATCAGGGGAAAGCGCTAAACCGGAGGATTATAAGCGCCTGGGGGGGGTTTTGGGAAAGGGCTTCAGGCTTAATTCGGGAACTGAGCACGGGATCCAATTCCCTAAATCAAGACCCTCACAACATCAAGGAACCTTCCTATAGGGGAAGTAGTAGAAGTATTGTAGTAGTTGAGTAGTATTGTAGTATTGTATAGTAGTAGTAGTAAATAGCACAGCATTAAAGAAGTATTTGAGTAGATGTAGTTTGTAGAAGTATTTGTAGTATATGTAGTAAGTATTAGTAGTAAGTAGTAAGAAGTAGTATTGTAGTAGTTGTAGTTTTGTATAGTAGTTTTTGTAGTAGTAGTTGTAGTAGTAGTAGCAGTAGTAGTAATTCTTGTAGTAGTAGTTGTAGTAGTAGTTGTAGTAGTAGTTGTAGTAGTAGTAGTAGTAGCAGCACCATAGTAGTAGTAGTAGTAGTATAGTTTAGTATAGTAGTAGTTGTTGTAGTAAAAAGTGTAGTAGTAGAAAAAAAGTAGAAATTAGCATAGTAGTATAGTCGTAGTATAGTTCTAGTAGTAATAGTAGCAGCAGTAGTAGTAGTAGTATAGTAGTAGTAGTTGTTGTATAGTATGTAGTAGCAGTAGTATAGTAGTTGTTGTAGTAGAGTAGTAGAAAGTAGTAGTTAGTTAGTAGTAGTAGCAGTTGGCTACTATTTATCAAACGAATTTCTTGTAGCAATTGGCCTATTATTGTGTGTGTGTGTGTGTTTTGGTGGTTGTGTGTGTGTGTGTGTTTTGTGTGTGTGTGTGTGTGTGTGTGTGGTGTGTGTGTGTGTGTGTGGTACAAGTCAACCTGCCGCCACGCAGCACAACAGGAAGGCTGGCAAAGGCAATGTGGAACCATAAGTGCCCCTAATCCACCTAGTCACTAGGTGGATTAGGGGCACTTCTGGTCTCCCACTCTGACACACTAGGTCCTAGTGTGTCAGAGAGTAAGAGAGTTTACGCCATGCTGTGCCTCTCTTTATTTTTTCCCCTTTCCTCTCTAGCTCCTCTTCCAATTTCCTCTACTTCCTTCACCTTTCTCACTTCCTTCTTCGAGGTGAGTAACAAGCAACGCGTCCTGTTTCGCACTTGGTGCTCGGAGGATCGAGCCTCCACCACAACCTGAGTCGAATGACATGCACGAATGACCGGTATCTCTACATAATCTCAGGAACTCACGATAGAAATCGTATATTACACCGACAAGTGCAACAGCTGAGCATTTTTATTATTGATTAAAACGTTTCGCCTACACAGTAGGTTTCTTCAGTCAAATTCACAGAATAAATCGGAGGCAGCAACAGCAGCAGTAGTGGCGAGGTCAAGATGATATAATCAGTCCACCAAACTTGGAGATATAGTTTTTGAGGTGACTGACGAAGCTTTTCGACCAACAGGTTGCACATGACATACTCATTAATTATCGAGAAGCAAGACAACGGTTTAAGGGTGACAGAAAACGGTTTAAAGTAATGAAAATGGGTTAAGGGAGACATAAAACGTTTTAGGGAGCTATGAAACCGGTTTAGGATCTATGAAAACGGTTTAAAGTGAGGAAAAACAATTCGAGGAGTGACAGAAAATAGTTTAGGGATAATAAAAATGGGTTAAGGGAGACATAAAACGTTTTAGGGAGTTATGAAACCGGTTTACGATCTATGAAAACGATAAAAATTGAGCAAAATAGGTTTAAGTGTGGCAGAAAATGACTTTAGGGTGATATATAACAGTCAAAGGATGAACAAGTTATTTTTCCCCCCCTGTCCTTGGGGATTAATCGTTTTCGTAATATTTCACAAAAGACAAGTTTTTTCTCGTTAAATATTTGTTTCTTCTTCTCCCTCTTTCCCCGCTACTTTTTTTCTTTCATTTTTTTTTGTGTTCCATTACTACCATCATCTCCACATCCATCTATCCCGGCTGATCATTATCCTTGTAAGATTTTTCTAATCTCCCAGCTTCCAGCATCAGATGTCGCCCTTTTAATCTCTTCCATTTTCTTCTTGTCCTTCACATCCTCCTCCTCTCTTAATCTCCCAGCTTGAAATATAAAATGCCGTTCTTCTTTTTATCTCGTTTTCCTTGTTTCTCGTCTTATCCACCATCCGGCACAAAATATACCACATACACCGTAACGCCATTTCATACAGCGGACCTTAAATATTTCCGGTTATGGTAAACAGGGAATAATCTGAAAAATCGTAAATTATCATCATTTTTTATTAATGTCAAGAAAAGCCTCTACTCTGAAAAGACGAAATGTAAAATAATTTCGATTTTTTTATGGGTTTTTCATGTTATTTTCGATGACTGTATTCCCGTTTTCTCTAACTTTTCCATGGAATGTTCTCATTAGAGGTTAGGTTAGGTAAGGTGTGTCGGGAAACAGGACAAGTGTCTCCTGATGTGGGTTTTGGTCATATGATGCCCCACAGCTGGAGCTTCTGGTCATCTGACCGAGGCCTTCCGCTGGCTTACCGGTCCACCCCTTTTAAAAATTATGGATATAATCATTAGATTGTTCTCATTACAGAGCATAAATATATAATCAACAAATCGTTGCTATCTGTCCCTGCGTCTCTACTAACATATATTCACTGGTTGTAAACGAGGTTTACAACCTGTCGACTACATCATTGCTAACAAGGCTCCACGTGATCTGTTCACCAGTCAAAATTACTTTAAACCCTTAAAAATGGATTAAATTAACCTCGATGTATATAGTATATACACCAAGAGGTATATATCTCTCGGTGTATATACCTCGTGACACATCTGTTGCCTGTCTGACATGACTGACACACTTGGGTTTAGCGCATCATATAAATGTAATCTTTATAATTTATAGATTTGCAAACTCCGGGTGTATAATTTCCTATCAAAGGGGTTATCACATTGAGGTCCGTGGTTCGATCCCCGGTACGGGTGAAAATATTTGAACGTGTTTTCTTAAGACACCTAGCAGTAAGTAGGTACCTGGGTGTTATGCGACTGGTGTGGGTTGCATCCTGGAGGACAAAATTAACATAATTTACCCGAAATGCTCTGCATAACCAGAGCCTTTCTATATATAGGGATTAGGGACCATTCCTAGAAGGACTGGTCCCTAATCTGCCCACAGAAATCACTCCCTACAAAGTCAGGCGGTGCAAAATATCCCCAGTGAAAAGTAGGGGAGGCACTGGTACACCAAGAGAAAACACAATAAGTGTCCGGGGTCCAAGACTGTTCAACAGCCTTCCATCATGCATAAGGGGAATTACCAATAGACCCCTGGTTGTCTTCAAGAGGGAATCGGACAGATACTTAAAGTCGGTGCCGGATCAGCCGGGCTGTGGTTCGTACGTTGGACTACGGGCTGCCAGCAGTAACAGCCTGGTTGATCAGGCCCTGATCCGCCGGGAGGCATGGTCGTGGACCGGACCGCGGGGGCGTTGATCCCCGGAATACCCTCCAGGTAGACTCCAGGTAGGTAGACACATGTCAACTATGATCTGTATATGTTGCATCATATACTTATAAAATAAAGATTATTATTATTATTCCTTCTTATATAATATCCTCATATATTATCACGTATTTTCATCAGTATATATTACCACATATTTCTACCAGCATATATTATCACATATATTCTTCAACATATAATTTTCATTATCATAATTTTCCATCATCATGCATCTTCACTTGCAACAACATTATACTTTTTTAAC
The DNA here is from genome assembly GCF_026875155.1 of Cherax quadricarinatus. Taxonomy (NCBI): domain Eukaryota; kingdom Metazoa; phylum Arthropoda; class Malacostraca; order Decapoda; family Parastacidae; genus Cherax; species Cherax quadricarinatus. Next base: position 12,944,994 of record NC_069420.1, read on the forward strand.
TCTAAAATATTCCCGTGAACTCTTGAGGAACGTCTGAGACAACCCTCTGTGGTATATTTCTTCCTCGAGCGTCTTAAGTCTCTTTGAGCTTGGGTAACCATTGTTTACTGTCTGCGTTCGAGTGAGTGGCCTTGTCTTCAGCTTCGTTGAAACCTCTGTGGTGCCTCTTAAAACTCCCGATAGGACAATGAGTCTTTTAAAACAATAGTTTCAGGTCTCGATTCACGTTTTCTTTGCTACTTATTGGCGACATAGAGTTTCAAATTCAATTAAAAATTCTGACAAAAAATTTGGTGCCAAGACTCTTTAACTTGGAGGTTATTTTTTACCACTGACGTCATCTAATAGGCTACCATGTATATATATATATATATATATATAATATATATATATATATATATATATAATATATATATATATATATATATATATATATATATATATATATATATATTATATATATATATATATATATATATTATTGTGCCCACGAACAAGTGGTATTGATCAATATCAACACTGCAACTAGCCAAGGACTCTAGTCCTTGGCTAGTCGCAGTGTTGTTATTGATGCAATAAGATCACATAAACAGGTAATATCAGAATATGCAAAAGAATCACTGTGAAAAAACAGTGAAATTCCAAGCGCTTTCGTAACTTCTCACATTATCAAGGAACTATGAAAGTAATACATCAAAAGAAGACATATAAAGAATCTAGACCACACCTCACCATCACATCCCACAACAAAGCAACACCTGACACGCGACGACACCCGACTCATAAGAAAGGAGGGACACGACAGCAGGCTCTTATAGTTCCTTGATAATGTGAGAAGTCACGAAAGCGCTTGGAATTTCACTATTCTTAGTGGAAGGAAGGCGGGGTAGGGGTCGGCCTAGGAAAGGTTGGAGGGAGGGGGTAAAGGAGGTTTTGTGTGCGAGGGGCTTGGACTTCCAGCAGGCATGCGTGAGCGTGTTTGATAGGAGTGAATGGAGACAAATGGTTTTTAATACTTGACGTGCTGTTGGAGTGTGAGCAAAGTAACATTTATGAAGGGGTTCAGGGAAACCGGCAGGCCGGACTTGAGTCCTGGAGATGGGAAGTACAGTGTCTGCACTCTGAAGGAGGAGTGTTAATGTTGCAGTTTAAAAACTGTAGTGTAAAGCACCCTTCTGGCAAGACAGTGATGGAGTGAATGATGGTGAAAGTTTTTCTTTTTCGGGCCAACCTGCCTTGGTGGGAATCGGCCAGCGTGATAATAAAATATATATATATATATATATATATATATATATATATATATATATATATATATATATATATATATACATTATATATATATTCACCGTTTTTATAGACTGCAACATTAGCAGTACAAGTAATCCTAGTACTACTAGTATAAATAATAATAGTCATATTACGCGCAAAACCCGAAAGGGTCATGCAGCAATGCAGCAGCAGTAGTAGTATAGGTAATAATATTATTATTGTTATTATTAAGCTGAAGTGGCTGGTTTATCAACTTTAATACGGAAATAAAATGCGCCGCCATTTTAAGGCTTGCTAGCCGTTTATTACTAGGAGTGTGTACGTGCAGACAGAATTTTTAATTAAGCATTCAACTAGCAAAAAAAAAATTTTTTTTTAGTGCGCACATTATTTTTTGTTTGTAAGTAACAGGAAATTGTAGAGAAAAAAATTTGGATCATCGATATAAAGAATTTTTTTTTCAATCTAATGGTAGACGGTTATTTACAATGCACTAGGCGACGGAAATCTGTTGTGTCTAATGGAAAAATGGCTGGGAAAATGGGAGAGAATTTTAAATGGTGTTTTATGGTGGGGTTGGAAACTCCTGTCACGTGCTCAAAATGGTGATTTGCTTCACGTTAAAAGAGTATTGGAATTCATGTCGTGGCGTAATATAAAGTGGCACCTGAATATTCTCACTAGGAGAGCGCATTTGGGGGAGCATGTCTGTGTTACGCTTAGCTGACGGAGGGTCGAGCCTTTACCGGGCTGCACCGAGCGACCCACACGGGTCGTAGCATGATAGTGGTCTAGCATTGATCGAAACGTGGTCTATGGTCTCCTATTATGGTGACGTTTCGGACCGACTTCGACCACTGATAAGTCACACATTTCGGTCCAAATGGGACCGAAACGTGTGACTCGCCATGTTTCTCCTGTCACGCACGGTTATATACCTACCTGGTGTCTACCTGGAGGGAGTTCCAGGGGCCAACGCCCCCGCGGCCCAGTCCATCACCAGGCCTCCCGGGGGCTCAGGGCCTGATCAACCAGGCTGTTACTACGTACGGACCACAGCCCGGCTACCCATTTTTTCTTCCTCCTTGTACTGCGGGAGTGAGACTGATACTGTTATCACGCGAAGAGAAACGAAAGAAAAAGGAGATAGAAATGCAGTACAATAGCTATCCTTTGATAAAGTACCACTAACTCGGCGACCTTTATCAAGTCACGCAGAAAAAGGATGTGTTTGTGAATTGGTAAAAAACGGTAGACCTGTGTGGGTGAAACTCCGTCAGTAAAGGATAACACTGTATAGCGTTTGTGTCTCTTGCTGTCGTGTGTGTTAGTTACCATTTGTCAAGGCACTTGTCGATGAGCCACTTGGCTTTCTTGGTGGTAGTAGTAGTAGTAGTAGTAGTAGTAGTAGTAGTAGTAGTAGTAGTAGTAGTAGTAGTAGTAGTAGTAGCTAGTCGTCGAAGGCACTTGTGTGTGCATGTAATCAGCATTGCACTACACCACTTAGCTAATCCACAAATCTACAATAATGGTACTAATAACTTACACGTAAGATTATCCACCCGCCCCTCGGTCCTACCAACTGTCTTGACTGGCAGATGGAGCCGACAAGGATGATACAGACACTGCCGAACGACGTTCAGGCTGGGACGCCGCCTCGCTCAGACCACCACCATCCCCAGAACTCTCAAATTTACCAAGTACAGCTATTGTTGTGTGAAAATTATCAGTGAAATCGACAGACCCCCCCCGAGTATACGCACAATACAACACTGAATTGGTGTCTTCAAGAGCCCGTGGTCAGGCTGCGACAAAGAGCTACAGTATATAAGATTCGTGTAACTTTAACACCAGAGTCCTGGAACACAGATACACGTGTAAAACACTTTTAACGATGCTTTACTTATCCTCAGGGAGAAGCAATCACATCTCATACACTAAGTTATAGTCGAAATTATCATTAAAAAACATGACAGGGCAAGAAGCAGCAATGATTCAAACCTGTAAAACCTCAGAAGAAAGTCAAGGTGTATCTCGCCTCGCCATCCCCTCCTACCTCAACTCAACCTGCACAAGCACACCTAAACTGCCACAACTATGACTTGCCTCATGTTTCGATCTTCACCTCTCCGCTTATATACTAACAAGCAATATATCGTCTGGTATGACTTGATAAAGGTCAACAGGTTACTAGGTTATCAGGCCTTACCATCCCCAACCTATCCCACCCCAACCTATCCAGTCTTTCCCTCGATCGTTTGCATACTAAATCTTCGTCCCGTCGACAACCTCATTACCTCTCTCGCTTACCTGCCACCTGTCTCACGCCTGCCTCTAGCTTATACAGCCTCCTGCCTCCCACCTGACACAGCGGCGGCACCACCCTAAGATATTAACAGGCTTTGCATGAGCAGCTGCAGCAGGAGAAGCAGCAGTAGCATCAGCAGTAGTGCAGTTGCCACACTGATCGACCTGGGCGTGTCTAACTCTGCGAAATCAATTTCCATCGGCACGTGAGGACTGGAAGAGAGGGGAAAGCATGGAGAGGGTAAGGAGGGGGTAGCGAGAGGAGAAGCAGAAGAGCATCATCACCACCGCTACCACTACAATCACTACAACCACCACTATTTACTATCGTTAGCACCATTACCCAACCACTTCTGCCACCATCGCCACCATCACCGCCATCTACTAAAACTATCAGGATTACATAAAGGACGAGGATATGTCAGGCAGTGTACAGAGAGCTAATAAACTCCTACCATAACAAGACTCAAAGCCCTGAACCTTTTTTCCTCTCATATTAAATGTGGAGCAAGAGATCCCCTTCAAACCTTCAAGATATTGAGAGACCTCGACACACTCAAACATGAAAAATTTTTACTGTTGGCGCCGAAAGAGTTCATAACTCGTAACAATGAAATGAAACTGCGACGCAGAAGATGCAGTACCAACATTTGCAGGATTATTTTTATTTTTGTAAACAGAACTACGAAAGAATATAATAAACCACCAACTAATTTTGTAAGCAGAAAGACAATACAATTATTCAGGAACCAGCTGGCCATGCGCTGTACAAATATAGGATTCAACTGGATATATCGTGTCTTAATGGAAGGTGTTGCAAGAGCCTTCAGTACCGACATATTCAGTATAAATCTATTAGCAAAGCTTACTGGATCATCCCTAATTCTTGTATATGTCAGAAAACGTGATATTAAGATATAGGAATAGGGTATGGCGAGAAAGGACAGGAGATGCCTGATACACTCGCTACCTTAACGCTCACTAAACCCACGTACACCACCATTCAACAGATGGGGCATTCTGAAGTCAACGGATTCCTGATGTTTGTCCAGTGTCTGCATCAGGAATCTGACACAGCTACTGAACAGGTAGCTGAATGAAGCTGCCGAATCAATAACAGTAGCAATTGTAGAAGTTGAGAGTTATGTTTATCATAGAGATGATGGTAACCAGAAGTAGAACCACTGGTTGACTTAGCTCTGTGAGTGGCAGTGTTTTAACAGAAGAAACAGTGCTACTCCAGTGGGGGTAGATGTAGTTCACGTCTTCTCTCAAGTTCCATCTGGCAAGCTTCATGCCATTTTTCTAAAATGGTGTGGCATATGTATCCCTTCTGTTTCCATGCCAGTAGCGGCAAGAATAAGTGAAGGGTGGGGAAGAGCCTTCTGTTTTACTATCCTTGACTCAAACACTTAGATAATACACGACAGTCTTTAATCTAGGTAGTAGATATTTTTTCTCAGCGGATCTGTCTTTCCCATATATCCCCTTCTCTACCACTAGCAACTACACTCATTACCATTCCACAACTAATTTTCATCCCAAAGTTCCCTTCCATCCCAGAGTTCCCTTGATTCCAGAGTTCCCTTCATTCCAGAGTTCCCTTCATTCCAGATTTCCCTTCCATCCCAGAGTTCCCGTCATCCCAGAGTTCCCTTCCATCCCAGAGTTCCATTCATCCCAGAGTTCCCTTCCATCCCAGAGTTCCCTTCATTCCAAAGTTTCCTCCCATTCCAGAGATCCCTTCCATTACAGAGTTCATTCGCACTCCCATGACCGGTGAAACAGAACACAACCATTCCAGCTCATTCCAAAGAGCAATGTACACAGCTGTTCAATTATTCCTGGAAGTTAGTGAAGTCCAGGTACCTGAGTCTCACCTATTTACTTCCTGTGAAAGTAGGTCTCTGTCCTTCTGTAACCTGCTGTATGTATGCATGTATGTATATATGTATACGTATGTATATGTATGTATGTATACAGAAATCTCGAACAAGCGACACAAGATGCAAAACAACCACGAAGGGAGTTATATGACAGCTCTACGCCTTTCGTGTTGCAATCAACACATTCAGAGATTGCCATGTTGCAGACATGAGTAAGTCCATGTAGATACATTCAAGGGAATGAATCTAGTTAGAGTCAATCAATAAACGAAAGAACGAACGGGGATTCGAACTGTGGTACTAGGACCAGCGCTCTATCACTGGAAGATTTAAAAAAAAAATATTTGCGAGACTATAAAAACAGTGAGTGAAAGGAGCGAGACTTTGGGTGTGGTTGTTGACCCCAGCACTGTGCACGACCCCTACGGACCCCTACTTACCCATGAGTATGAATCCGGCCATGGTCTGTGAGGCAGTGATGGCACTGGCAGGAGGAGGGAGTGCCGGGCACTGACCTTTCTGGTTTTCTGCTGACTCAGCAGTCGTGAGCTCACTGCTCTATTTGCTATTCACTGCACTTCCTTTTTTGCTTTGCTGTTGTGTCAGCAGGTGAGCTCCTCGTTAAATCTCCTCCTCCTCCTCCTCCTCCTCCTCCTCCTCCTCCTCCTCCTCCTCCTCCTCCTCCTCCTCCTCTTCCTCTTCCTCTTCCTCTTCCTCCTCCTCCTCTCCTCCTCCTCCTCCTCCTCCTCCTCCTCCTCCTCCTCCTCTCCTGCTGCTGCTGCTGCCTGTGCTGCTGCTGCTGCTGCTGTGCTGCTGCTGCTGCTGCTGCGCTGTTCTGCTGCTGCTGCTGCTGCTGCTAGCTGCTGCTGCTGCTGCTGCTGCTGCTGCTGCTGCTGCTGCGCTGCTGCTGCTGCTGCTGCTGCTGCTGCTGCTGCTGCTGCTCTGCTGCTGCTGCTGTGCTGCTGCTGCTGCCTGCTGCTGCTGCACTGCTGCTGCTGCTGCTGCTGCTGCTGCTGCTGCGCTGCTGCTGGCTGTGCTGGCTGCTGCTGCTGCTGCTGCGCTGGCTGCTGCTGCTGCTTGCTGCTGCTGCTGCTGCTGCTGCTGCGCTGCTGCTGCTGCTGCTGCTGTGCTGCTGCCTGCTGCTGCTGCTGCTGCTGCTGCGCTGCTGCTGCTGCTGCTGCTGCTGCTGCTGCTGCTGCTGCTGCTGCTGCTGCTGTGCTGCTGCTGCTGCTGCTGCTGCTGCTGCTGCTGCTGCTGCTGCTGCTGCTGTGCTGCTGCTGCTGCTGCTGCTGCTGCTGCTGCTGCTGCGCTGCTGCAGCTGCTGCTGCTGCTGCTGCTGCTGCTGCTGCTGCTGCTGCTGCGCTGCTCTGCTGCTGCTGCTGCTGCTGCTGCTGCTGCCTGCTGCTGCTGCTGCTGCGTGCGCTGCTGCTGCTGTGCTGCTGCTGCTGCTGCTGCTGCTGCTGCTGCTGCTGCTGCTGCTGCTGCTGCTGCTGCTGCTGCTGCTGCTGCTGCTGCGCTGCTGCTGCTGCTGCTGCGGCTGCTGCTGTGCTGCTGCTGCTGCTGCTGCTGCTGCTGCTGCTGCTGCTGCTGCTGCTGCTGCTGCTGTTGCTGCTGCTGCTGCTGTGCTGCTGCTGCTGCTGCTGCTGCTGCTGCTGCTGCTGCTGCTGCTGCTGCTGCTTGCTGCTGCTGCCTGCTGCTGCTGCTGCTGCTGCTGCTGCTGCTGCCTGCTGCTGCTGCTGCTGCTGCTGCTGCTGCTGCCTGCTGCTGCTGCTGCTGCTGCTGCTGCTGCTGCTGCTGCTGCTGCTGCTGCTGCTGCTGCAGGTCTGCTGCTGCTGCTGCTGCTGCATGCTGCTGCTGCTGCTGCTGCTGCTGCTGCTGCTGCTGCTGCTGCTGCTGCTGCTGCTGCTGCTGCTCGCTGCTGCTGCTGCTGCTGCTGCTGCTGTCGCTGCTGCTGCTGCTGCTGCTGCTGCTGCTGCTGCTGCTGCTGCTGCTGCTGCTGCTGCTGCTGCTGCTGCAGCTGCTGCTGCTGTTGCTGCTGCTGCTGCTGCTGCTGCTGCTGCTGCTGCTGCTGCTGCTGCTGCTGCTGCTGCTGCTGCTGCTGCTGCTGCTGCTGCTGCTGCTGCTGCTGCTGCTGCTGCTGTCGCTGCTGCTGCTGCTGCTGCTGCTGCTGCTGCTGCTGCTGCTGCTGCTGCTGCTGCTGCTGCTGCTGCTGCTGCTGCTGCTGCTGCTGCTGCTGCTGCTGCTGCTGCTGCTGTGCTGCTGCTGCTGCGCTGCTGCTGCTGCTGCTGCTGCTGCTGCTGCTGCTGCTGCTGCTGCTGCTGCTGCTGCTGCTGCTGCTGCTGCTGCTGCTGCTGCTGCTGCTGCTCTGCTGCTGCTGCTGCTGCTGCTGCTGCTGCTTGCTGCTGCTGCTGTGGCTCTGCTCGCTGCTGCTGCTGCTGCTGCTGCTGCTGCTGCTGCTGCTGGCTGCTGCTGCTGCTGCTGCTGTGCTGCTGCTGCTGCTGCTGCTGCTGCTGCTGCTGCTGCTGCTTGCTGCTGCTGCTGCTGCTGCTGCTGCTGCTTGCTGCTGCTGCTGCTGCTGCTGCTGCTGCTGCTGCTGCTGCTGCTGCTGCTGCTGCTGCTGCTGCTGCTGCTGCTGCTGCTGCTGCTGCTGCTGCTGGCTTTCATCTCACTGTTGGTTTGTGTGTGTGTGTGTGTGTGTGCGTTTGTTTTGGCAAACTAGACTTGTTAGTTTGTTTCTGGTCCCTGGGAAAGTTGAATGATCTGAAAGTGGACAGCCTTGTTTATCACTAAACGCTCGTCCACACTGATTTCATCAGTCTTACTCTCTTCTACAAGTGTTACCTCTTGACGCACGTCCAGCTCTTACCAACAGTATTACCACTACTACAAGTGCTAACCTCCTGACTCACGTCCAGCTCTTACCAATAGTATTACCACTACTACAAGTGATAACCTCCTGACTCACGTCCAGCTCTTACCATCAGTATTACCACTACTACAAGTGATAACCTCCTGACTCACGTCCAGCTCTTACCATCAGTTATTACCACTACTACAAGTGCTAACCTCCTGACTCACGTCCAGCTCTTACCATCAGTATTACCACTACTACAAGTGATAACCTCCTGACTCACGTCCAGCTCTCACCATCAGTATTACCACTACTACAAGTGATAACCTCCTGACTCACGTCCAGCTCTTACCATCAGTATTACCACTACTACAAGTGCTAACCTCCTGACTCACGTCCAGCTCTTACCATCAGTATTACCACTACTACAAGTGCTAACCTCCTGACTCACGTCCAGCTCTTACCATCAGTATTACCACTACTACAAGTGATAACCTCCTGACTCACGTCCAGCTCTTACCATCACTCTTACCACTGCTACCAGCTTGTACAAGTGCTTGAAGACGTTTGTTTACCGCAGCATAACCACGAGGACTGCTGAAGGTTGAATTGCAGCTTTCAATGGCGAGGTTTGCTTCAGGCTCCACCTTTGTCTTCAGAGTGACTTGTTACCCCCGGTACAGTTCTGGTCACCGTAATATACACCGAACGTAACTTTTTTTTCTTGAAAACCGAAGAACAAGACCAAAACACAAGACGCTTGAGTTATTCATCGATTTATAGCGCACTCAGCTCACACAGACGTCCGTGGTTCGATCCCCGGTACGGGTGGAAACACTGGGACGTGTTTCCATGAGGCACCTGTTGTCCAATGTTCACCTAGCAGTAAAACAGGCACCTGGGTGTTCGTCGACTGGTGTGGGTCGCATCCTGGGGTCAAAATTTACCTAATTTGCCCTAAATACTCAGCATAACAAGCGACTTTCTATATAGTAGTATGTCACTGATGTCAGCGATGGTCTGTATACCATGTACTTGTAGAGATAATGATTATTTATTTATTATTTATTTATTTAACATTAGTGATCTTTCTACCGGTTATGCTGACATACGCTAACTGCACGTACCTAATATAATAACAATAATAATCTTTATTTCTACAAGTACAAGTACAAGGTATACAGACCATAGCTGACATCAATGACATACTACTATATAGAAAGCCGCTTGTTATGCAAGGGGCAAATTAGGTAAATTTTGTCCCAGGATGCGACCCACACCAGTCGACGAACACCCAGGTGCCTGTTTTACTGATAGGTGAACACAGACAGCAGGTATCTTAACGCCCAGGTGTTTCCAGCCGTACCGGGGATCGACCCCCGGACCTCAGTATGTGAGCTGAGCGCGCTAATACTATCTAGACATTTTTTTTCGGAAACCTCCGGGCTCCTGGGACCTCGAAGGTTCTGAGGACCTCGGAGTAAGGTTCTGGGACCTCGAATTAAGGTTCTAGGACCTCGAAGTAAGGTTCTGGGACCTCGAAGTAAGGTTCTGAGACCTCGAAGGTACTGGGACCTCGGAGTAAGGTTCTGGGACCTCGAAGTAAGGTTCTGGGACTTCGGAGTAAGGTCCTGGGACCTCGAAGTAAGGTTCTGGGACCTCGAAGTAAGGTTCTGGGACCTCGAAGTAAGGTTCTGAGACCTCGAAGTAAGGTTCTGAGAC
>NC_069420.1:12957531-13000031 GCF_026875155.1 Cherax quadricarinatus
GAACGAGTGTTTTTGTTCTGTGTACAGAAGAACAGGTGTTTTTGTTCTAGAGAAGAACGGGTGTTTTTGTTCTAGAGAAGAACAGGTGTTTTTGTTCTAGAGAAGAACGGGTGTTTTTGTTCTAGAGAAGAACGGGTGTTTTTGTTCTAGAGAAGAACGGGTGTTTTTGTTCTAGAGAAGAACGGGTGTTTTTCTTCTAGAGAAGAACGGGTGTTTTTGTTCTAGAGAAGGACAGGTGTTTTTGTTCTAGAGAAGAACGGGTGTTTTTGTTCTAGAGAAGAACGGGTGTTTTTGTTCTAGAGAAGAACGGGTGTTTTTGTTCTAGAGAAGAACAGGTGTTTTTGTTCTAGAGAAGAACAGGTGTTTTTGTTCTAGAGAAGAACAGGTGTTTTTGTTCTAGAGAAGAACGGGTGTTTTTGTTCTAGAGATGAAAAGGTGTTTTTGTTCTAGAGAAGAACAGGTGTTTTTGTTCTAGAGAAGAACAGGTGTTTTTGTTCTAGAGAAGAACAGGTGTTTTTGTTCTAGAGAAGAACAGGTGTTTTTGTTCTAGAGAAGAACAGGTGTTTTTGTTCTAGAGAAGAACAGGTGTTTTTGTTCTAGAGAAGAACAGGTGTTTTTGTTCTAGAGAAGAACGGGTGTTTTTGTTCAAGAGATGAACAGGTGTTTTTGTTCTAGAGAAGAACAGGTGTTTTTGTTCTAGAGAAGAACAGGTGTTTTTGTTCTAGAGAAGAACGGGTGTTTCTGTTCTAGAGAAGAACGAATGTTTTAGTTCTATGTCGAGAAGAACAGGTGTTTTTGTTCTAGAGAAGAACAGGTGTTTTTGTTCTTGAGAAGAACAGGTGTTTTTGTTCTAGAGAAGAACGGGTGTTTTTGTTCTTGAGAAGAACGGGTGTTTTTGTTCTAGAGAAGAACAGGTGTTTTTTTTCTAGAGAAGAACAGGTGTTTTTGTTGTGTAGAGAAGAACAGTTTTTCTTGTGTGTAGAGGAGAACTGATGCTTTTGTTCTATAGAGAGAGAGAGAGAACAGGCGATTTTGTTGTGTAGAGAGAACTAATGTTGTTGTTTCTCCTCTCGTCTCTTCTTTCGCTCTTCCTCTCATTCTCCCCACAGTGTTTCATCACATCCCTTTTCTCCCACTAAGTTTCTCCTCTATTGTCTCCTTCCATCTTCTTTCCCTGTCTTTTCTCTCTCTCTCTCTCTCTCTCTCTCTCTCTCTCTCTCTCTCTCTCTCTCTCTCTCTCTCTCTCACTCACACACAAACTTGATAAATTAAACACATGTGCAACTCTTGGGTATCTTTATTGAGGAAACGTTTCGCCACACAGTGGCTTCATCAGTCCATACGTAGGAGAAACTTGAAGAACAGGAGGAGAATGAGGTAATCAGTCCCTCAACCTTGAGTCGATGTGTTCAGTCCATCAATCTTGAATAGAATACGGCATATCAAGAAGTTGCAGTGTCTGACAAATCTGTCAGACACTGCAACTTCTTGGGATCTTAATACTTAGGAATTCTTCGCTTGCCTAATTCTTGGGCACAACCTACTTCCACATTGAACAAATGTGACACCACCTATGACTGCTGCACCTCTCCTGCCATACGGTTTATAAGCTGCTTCTCCGCTGATATGCCGTATTCTATTCAAGATTGATGGACTGAACACATCGACTCAAGGTTGAGGGACTGATTACCTCATTCTCCTCCTGTTCTTCAAGTTTCTCCTACGTATGGACTGATGAAGCCACTGTGTGGCGAAACGTTTCCTCAATAAAGATACCCAAGAGTTGCACATGTGTCTAATTTATCAACATGTCGGTTCTCTGAACCATTCATCTACACATAAACTTGTACTGGAATCCCCAGTCAACTTTACCTCCAGCGGGAGGCCATAGAACCTGCGGCCCCATACAAACACCACTAACTTTCGACCATATTTACCGCAGTTATGAACACACTGCCTGGGGAAGGAGGGGAGAGGAAGGAAGGGGAGGGGAAGGGGAGGGGAGGGGAGGGGAAGGGGAAGGGGAGGGGAGGGGGAAGAAGGGATGCTCACGGCTCATTGTTTTACTTGCAATGTATTTGTCGTCCAGTTGTTTATGCATTTGTTTTATCCTGTGTTTATTGTCGATGACTTTATTAGTAGATAATTTTGTTTCCTTGTTTTATTTGCTTATTTGTTTATGTATTTGTTAAGTCTGAACCTGATTTATATATATATATATATATATATATATATATATATATATATATATATATATATATATATATATATATATATATATAATATATATATATATATATATATATATATATATATATATATATATATATATACATATTAGTTTATTTGTTTATATGTTTCTTTATTTGCCGAATATTTATTAATATCTTTGCTAATTATCAATTTCTTTCTTTATCTTTATCTATAGAATATTTATTTATCTTTTGTCTTTTAAAAATACGATTTGTTTACTGTTCGTTTATTTCGTTATTCATTAACAACGACGGGAGGGGGGGAGGGAGGGAGTTGAGTGATAGCTCTAGGCCTTTCGCGTTGCAGTCAACACATCATCAGGAGCTTGCAACGTTGCAGAAATTTGTAGGAAGTTATACACATTTCTCCAACGTTGCAAGCTCCTGATGATGTGCTGATTGCAACACGAAAGGCCTAGAGTTATCACTCAACTCCCCCCTGTGGTTGTTTTGCATCTTATTTCATTATAATTTTCATTTTTTTTATTTGTTCTTGTCCAGCTGATAATTCTGTTGTTGTTGTTGTTATTTGTTCTTGCGCAGCGGATAATTCTGTTGTTGTTGTTGTTATTTGTTCTTGTCCAGCTGATAATTCTGTTGTTGTTGTTGTTATTTGTTCTTGTCCAGCTGATAATTCTGTTGTTGTTGTTGTTATTTGTTCTTGTGCAGCTGATAATTCTGTTGTTGTTATTTGTTCTTGTCCAGCTGATAATTCTGTTGTCGTTGTTATTTGTTCTTGTCCAGCTGATAATTCTGTTGTTGTTGTTATTTGTTCTTGTGCAGCTGATAAATCTGTTGTTGTTGTTGTTATTTGTTCTTGTGCAGCTGATAATTCTGTTGTTGTTGTTGTTATTTGTTCTTGTCCAGCTGATAATTCTGTTGTCGTTGTTATTTGTTCTTGTCCAGCTGATAATTCTGTTGTTGTTGTTGTTATTTGTTCCTCCCAGCTGGTAATTCTGTTCTTGTTGTTCATGTTTATTCAGTTACTAAATGTTCTTTAAAAACGTCAAGTGTCAGATAACAGATGTATAAAGAATATGAAGGGGTGAGAGAGGGGAGAAAAGGGGAGGAAAAGAGTAAGAGAGGGGAGAGGTGAAGGGAGGAAAGTTAGGGAGATTAGTTGAGGAAAGGGAGAGGGAGAGGGAGAGAGAGAGAGAGAGAGAGAGAGAGAGAGAGAGGAGAGAGAGAGAGAGAGAGAGAGAGAGAGGAGAGAGAGAGAGAGAGAGAGAGAGAGAGAGAGAGATTTAAAAATGGATGGAAGAGTGCAAAATGCTGTGCGGAGGGAATAAACAGAGAGAGAAGAGTGAATGAAGTGTGAGAAAACGAAGAAAGGGAAGTTAAAAAAAAAAGGTGAGTGGAAAGGGGAGTTTAAACAACTGAAAGAGAGAAAAAGAGAAGGAGAGTGGGAGAAGACTGGGGAAGATAGGGAAGAAACACCAGGGACTGGATGAAAAAAATGGGAAAGGGAGATGAGAAAGAAAACCAGGAAGCGAGAGCAAGAGAGAGAGAGAGAGAGAGAGAGAGAGAGAGAGAGAGAGAGAGGAAGGTGAAGAGAAAGAAGGGGAAGGTGAAGAGAGAGAAAGGAGAAGGTGAAGAGAGAGAGAGAGAAGAGATGAGAGAGAGAGAGAGAGAAGAGAGAGAGAAGAGAGAGAGAGAGAGAGAGAGAGAAGAGAGGAGAGGAAGGTGAAGAGAAAGAGAGGGAAGAAGGTGAAGAGAGAGGTAGTGACTGGAAGGAAAGAGGGTAGAAGGGGGAGGGATGGAAGAGGAGGTGGGAAGGAGGGAGTGGTGGAGGGGGTAGGGAGAGTGGTGGTAGGGGGAGGTGTCAGGGAGAGGGTGGTAGGGGGAGATGTAAGGGAGAGTGGTGGTAGGGGGAGGTGTATGGGAGAGTGGTGGTAGGGGGGAGGTGTAAGGGAGAGTGGTGGTAGGGGGAGAGTAAGGGAGAGTGGTGGTAGGGGAGGTGTAAGGGGGAGTGGTGGTAGGGGGAGTGTAAGGGAGAGTGGTGGTAGGGGAGGTGTAAGGGAGAGTGGTGGTAGGGGAGGTGTAAGGAGAGGTGGAGGTAGGGGGAGGTGTGAGAGAGAGTGGTGGTAGGGAGAGGTGTAAGGGAGAGTTGTGGTAGGGGAGGTGTAAGGGAGAGTGGTGGTAGGGGGAGGTGTAAGGGAGAGTGGTGGAAGGGGGAGGTTAAAGTAGGAGAGTGAGGGTGGTGGGGGTAGGGGAGGTGTAAGGGAGATTTGTGGTAGGGGAGGTGTAAGGGAGAGTGGTGGTAGGGGGAGGTGTAAGGGAGAGTGGTGGTAGGGGGAGGTGTAAGGGAGAGTGGTGGTAGGGGGAGGTGTGAGAAGGAGTGGTGGTAGGGAGAGGTGTAAGGGAGAGTGGTGGAAGGGGGAGGTATAAGGGAGAGTGGTGGTAGGGGGAGGTGTAAGGGAGAGTGTGGAAGGGGGAGGTATAAGGGAGAGTGGTGGTAGGGAGAGGTGTAAGGGAGAGTGGTGGTAGGGAGAGGTGTAAGGGGAGAGTGGTGGTAGGGAGAGGTGTAAGGGAGAAGTGGTGGTAAGGGGGAGGTATAAGGGAGAGTGGTGGTAGGGGGAGGTGTAAGGGAGAGTTGTGGTAGGGGAGGTGTAGGGAGAGTGGTGGTAGGGGGAGGTGTAAGGGAGAGTGGTGGAAGGGGGAGGTATAAGGGGAGTGGTGGTAGGGGGAGGTGTAAGGGAGAGTTGTGGTAGGGGAGGTGTAAGGGAGAGTGGTGGTAGGGGGAGGTGTGAGAGAGAGTGGTGGTAGGGAGAGGTGTAAGGGAGAGTGGTGGAAGGGGAGGTATAAGGGAGAGTGGTGGTAGGGGGAGGTGTAAGGGAGAGGGGAGGAGGGAGAGTCAAGGTACAGTGTCGAGCACATCAATCATCCCGGCTATTCGACAGGTGACACCAGAGTCTGCCTCAGGTATTTTGGGAAACACGAGTCTGATATATATTCCTGTGGTGTGTGTGTGTGTGTGTGTGTGTGTGTGTGTGTGTGTGTGTGTGTGTGTGTGTGTGTGTGTGTGTGTGTGTGTGTGTGTGTGTGTGTGTCCTCACCTACTCACCTAGTTATGATTGCAGGGGTTGAGTCATAACTCCTGTATGTGTGTGTGTGTGTACTCACCTAGTTGTGGTTGCAGGGGTCGAGTCATAGCTCCTGGCTATGTGTGTGTGTGTGTGTTTGTCAAGGCTATCTAGAGATGAGGAACACAGTCTGCAACATACCTTGACCAAACCTCTCTCTCTCTCTCTCTCTTTCTCTCTCTCTCTCTCTCTCTCTCTCTCTCTCTCTCTCTCTCTCTCTCTCTCTCTCTCTCTCTCTCTCTCTCTCTCTCTCTCTCTCTCTCTCTCTCTCTCTCTCTCCCTGTAAACATCTACAGGGTCACTCTGCGTCACTTACAGCACCATTCACTGGGTCACTAGCTCTAATTTCCTACATACAAACTCTCCTCCTTCAATTATCCAGTTGTTTTGTCCGTCTTTTCTCTTCCCCTCTCTTTCATCCCCTTCCTACTCTTTTCCCCTCTCCCTCTGATTAATTTGATACAGTACGAGAGATGCAACAATAATTTAAAAGGCAAAGATCATTTATCGTGTCTCAGCTTATTGTAGATATGTGAGGAAAAGGGTCACTAAATCTGAGGAAAAGGCTCACTAAATGTGAGGAAAAGGCTCACTAAATGTGAGGAAAAGGGTCACTAAATGTGAGGAAAAGGGTCACTAAATGTGAGGAAAAGGGTCACTAAATGTGAGGAAAAGGCTCACTAAATGTGAGGAAAAGGCTCACTAAATGTGAGGAAAAGGCTCACTAAATGTGAGGAAAAGGGTCACTAAATATGAGGAAAAGGGTCACTAAATGTGAGGAAAAGGCTCACTAAATGTGAGGAAAAGGCTCACTAAATGTGAGGAAAAGGCTCACTAAATGTGAGGAAAAGGGTCACTAAATATGAGGAAAAGGCTCACTAAATGTGAGGAAAAGGCTCACTAAATGTGAGGAAAAGGCTCACTAAATGTGAGGAAAAGGGTCATTAAATGTGAGGAAAAGGGTCACTAAATGTGAGGAAAAGGGTCACTAAATGTGAGGAAAAGGCTCACTAAATGTGAGGAAAAGGGTTACTAGATATAAGGAAAAGGGTCACTAGATTTAAGGAAAAAGGTCACTAGAAGGAAAGGGTCATTAGATGCGAGGAAAAGGGGTCACTAGATATAAGAAAAAAGAGGTCACTAGATATAAGAAAAAGGGGTCACTAGATATAAGAAAAAGGGGTCACTAGATATAAGAAAAAGGGGTCACTAGATATAAGAAAAAGGGGTCACTAGATATAAGAAAAAGGGGTCACTAGATATAAGAAAAAGGGGTCACTAGATATAAGAAAAAGGGGTCACTAGATATAAGAAAAAGGGGTCACTAGATATAAGAAAGAGGGGTCACTAGATATAAGAAAAAAGGGGTCACTAGATATAAGAAATAATTCTGAACACAAAAGAACAGACATATAACATGTTAAATAAAAAATTAAAAATTATTATACAATTCGTATCTGAAGAGAAAAAAAGTAAGAAGAAATATAAAAATCAATTTTGGACCAGGACACTGAACGACCCATAAATTTAATATGGCACAGCAGATGTGATGTCACCGGTTCAAGAGGTCGCAGCTTGAGACGGCAGAGATGTCAGATGGTCCGGCTTCTAAAGACATGATGTCACTAGTGAGGCAGAAGTAAGCTTCAAGCTTCAAGTAGGCTCAGCTTGAGATTAACTCTGGTCACTGTAGATCTTTGCTCTTGGACAGCGACCAGCTCAGCGTATCCTTCAGTCAACACACACAACACTCCGCGGTATAATCATCACCATCACGTTATTATTCACACAAGCTTAGCAAAGCTTCTCCACAAAGCTTGAGAAATTCAGTAAACAACTTCTCCACAAAATACAGTAAACTCAACATATAACAGTGAGAGGTCAGGCACGTCTCAGTAAGATACCTCACTTCTAAAGGAAAAGAAAAAAAAAACAAGTGGGGTGAGGCTGGGTCACACCTGACCTCCCTTTGCTATTTATACTGTGTTGTTTACCAGTCTCTGCATTAGGACTGACGAAGTCACTATTGGTAAAAAGTTTCGCTTAATGTCTTGATTGTGTATACATGTCTTATTACGACAAGCTGTCGGTATAAACAGACATGTACTTAGTTCAGCTGCATTTCAACACATAAAGATTGACAGTCACATTATTAACTGGAAGGGAGCCACCGTCATGCATAAAATATTATGCATCGGCAAAAGGTAAATGACGGAATCAGCTTTTTAACTACAAGAAAAAATTATTTTAAATCACCTAACTACTATTAGGATATGAATGTTTTTAAGACTTCGCCTTTAACTCAGATGAAGCGTAATCAGTAGATCACCCTTGAAGATGTAGTTTTGTGGTGGTCAGTCCCTTAGCAAGGCGCTGCACCTTGAAGCATCTCACCTACTCAGGTGCATACCTATTTACGTGTCCGTAAAAATACATGTTCTCTTTTCATTTCTGTACCTGCTGAAGAGGACCTCAGGTGGAGATCAAAATATATAGCTCCTCAAATTTCGCCTTTATGTCTTCTTCTCCAAACTTTACTGCTCCTGTATCACCATTTATCTTACGCGAGCATCTGTTCTTTTCTCATCACACTTCTTCCCTTCATCTTCCCTTCTCTATATATCCCTTCTCTCCATTTCTTTTTCGTCTCCCTACCCTCTGAATCCTATCAATTCCCTCTCAAATTTCCCCTTACTTGCTTTACCATCGCCCTTCATTCTGCTCTACCCCCTCCACCATATGTCTCTCCTCCTCCTCTTCCACTCCTTCCATATCTCCCCTAATCCTTCACTTCTCCCCTCCTCTTCCTTCGCCTTCGTCCCTTCTCTTCCTTCACCTTTCTCTCTTCCTCCTCTTTCTTCACCTCCTCCTCCTCAACCTCTCCTTCACCTTCCTCCCTCCTCTCCTTCACCTCCCTCCCTCCTTTTCCTCCACCTTTCTCCCTCCTCTTCCTTCACCCTTCTCCCTCATCTTCCCTCACCTCCCACCTCCTCCTCCAGCTTTCTCCACTCTTCCCCACCTGCTCGCCCCTGCTGGTCACACACGTGTACCTCCCTAACATCACTCACCTCAGGAGCACTGTTGACAACCCAGGAGAGTACTTCACAACACAACCTAACAGACCTTTAACTCCTATATTTTACAAGCATCACCGGAATTAAAATGAAGGTATACATGAGTACACACGTCTACACTGTGAGTGCACACGATTTCATGTGTGTACATGTTTTCATGTATACAATAATATGAATTAACAAGTTAAGATTAACAAGTTAAGAAAGCCTAGAGAACAAATGGATTGTCAGTTAAAAATAGGAGAGGAGAGTTATTAAATGGAGAGTTAGAGGTATTGGGAAGATGGAGGGAATATTTTGAGCAATTGTTAAATGTTGATGAAGATAGGGAAGCTGTGATTTCGTGTATAGGACAAGGAGGAATAACATCTTGTAGGAGTGAGGAAGAGCCAGTTGTGAGTGTGGGGGAAGTTCGTGAGGCAGTAGGTAAAATGAAAGGGGGTAAGGCAGCCGGGATTGATGGGATAAAGATAGAAATGTTAAAAGCAGGTGGGGATATAGTTTTGGAGTGGTTGGTGCAATTATTTAATAAATGTATGGAAGAGGGTAAGGTACCTAGGGATTGGCAGAGAGCATGCATAATTCCTTTGTATAAAGGCAAAGGGGATAAAAGAGAGTGCAAAAATTATAGGGGGATAAGTCTGTTGAGTATACCTGGTAAAGTGTATGGTAGAGTTATTATTGAAAGAATTAAAAGTAAGACGGAGAATAGGATAGCAGATGAACAAGGAGGCTTTAGGAAAGGTAGGGGGTGTGTGGACCAGGTGTTTACAGTGAAACATATAAGTGAACAGTATTTAGATAAGGCTAAAGAGGTCTTTGTGGTATTTATGGATTTGGAAAAGGCGTATGACAGGGTGGATAGGGGGGCAATGTGGCAGATGTTGCAAGTGTATGGTGTAGGAGTAGGTTACTGAAAGCAGTGAAGAGTTTTTACGAGGATAGTGAGGCTCAAGTTAGAGTATGTAGAAAAGAGGGAAATTTTTTCCCAGTAAAAGTAGGGCCTTAGACAAGGATGTGTGATGTCACCGTGGTTGTTTAATATATTTATAGATGGGGTTGTAAGAGAAGTAAATGCGAGGGTCTTGGCAAGAGGCGTGGAGTTAAAAGATAAAGAATCACACACAAAGTGGGAGTTGTCACAGCTGCTCTTTGCTGATGACACTGTGCTCTTGGGAGATTCTGAGAGAAGGTTGCAGAGATTGGTGGATGAATTTGGTAGGGTGTGCAAAAGAAGAAATTAAAGGTGAATACAGGAAAGAGTAAGGTTATGAGGATAACAAAAAGATTAGGTGATGAAAGATTGAATATCAGATTGGAGGAGAGAGTATGGAGGAGGTGAATGAAATTCAGAAATTTGGGAGTGGACGTGTCAGCGGATGGGTCTATGAAAGATGAGGTGAATCATAGAATTGATGAGGGGAAAAGAGTGAGTGGTGCACTTAGAGTCTGTGGAGACAAAGAACTTTGTCCTTGGGGGCAAAAGGGGAATGTATGAGAGTATATTATTTTAACCAACGCTCTTATAAGGGTGTGAAGCATGGGTGATGAATGTTGCAGCGAGGAGAAGGCTGGAGGCAGTGGAGATGTCATGTCCTGAGGGCAATGTGTGGTGTGAATATAATGCAGAGAATTCGTAGTTTGGAAGTTAGGAGGAGGTGCGGGATTACCAAAACTGTTGTCCAGAGGGCTGAGGAAAAGGGGTTTTGAGTGGTTCGGACATGTAGAGAGAATGGAGCGAAACAGAGTGCTTCAAGAGTGTATCAGTCTGTAGTGGAAGGAAGGCGGGTAGGGTCGGCCTAGGAAAGGTTGGAGGAGGGGGTAAAGGAGGTTTTGTGTGCGGAGGGGCTTGGACTTCCAGCAGGCAGCGTGAGCGTGTTTGGATAGGAGTGAATGGAGACAAATGGTTTTTAATACTTGACGTGCTGTTGGATGTGAGCAAAGTAAAATTTATGAAGGGGTTCAGGGAAAACCCGGGAGGCCGGACTTAAGTCCTGGAGATGGGAAGTACAGTGCCTGCACTCTGAAGGAGGGGTGTTAATGTTGCAGTTTAAAAACTGTAGTGTAAAGCACCCTTCTGGCAAGACAGTGATGGAGTGAATGGTGGTGAAAGTTTTTCTTTTTCGGGCCACCCTGCCTTGGTGGGAATCGGCCAGTGTGATAATAAAAAAAAATAATATGAATATTTAAATGAATGTACACGAGTTTTAGCATCAATATGTATATTACACGAGGAATATTATGTATAATGTTTACGTGTGTATACAGATACGTATACTTTCATGTACACATAAATGTTTACATGTATGTGTATATGAATGTTTTCATGTATATACAAAGAACACAAAAGAATAAGCTTAATTTCCTAAAAAAAAAAAAAAAAAAAAAAAGCCTCCAAAAAATGACAATATAATTTTCATTTTTTTTAAATATATTTTCACTATATGACGTAATGACACAAAGTTGAAAAAATAATCTCTCTTGATTTCTGACGTAAAAATACCTGATTCGTCATTCGTAATTTTCAATAATTTCTGCGTCTGAAAACTTCAATGGAAAGGGATTTTTGCCCCATTCAAAAATTTTGCATCTGTGAGCGATTTTGGTTGATGTGTAGTAATCAATGGGAAGGAGAGACCCATTACTGACGTGACGGATGTGACGGTAAGCTGCAGTGTGGTAGGTAGTTCCTGACTGTTGTGACGGTAAGCTGAAGTGTGGTAGGTAGTTCCTGACTGTTGTGACGGTAAGCTGAAGTGTGGTAGGTAGTTCCTGACTGTTGTGACGTAAGCTGCAGTTGGTGGGGATTCCTGACTGTTTTACGGGAACTGAAGGTGGGGAGGTAGTTTCCGATGTTGTGCGGTAACGAAGTGTGGGGAGGGGGTTCCTGACTGTTGTGACGGCAGTCTGAAGTGTGGAATAGTTCCTGGTTTATGTGACGGGAGGGAAAATGTGGCAGTAGGTCCCGCCCTGAAATTACGGGAGCTTTAAATGTGGCAGGTAGTTTTCCCGCCCGATTGACGGCAGGCTGAAGTGTGGCGGTAGTTCTTGACTGAGTGAAGGGGAGGGGAATGGGTAGGCATTCTGACTGAAGACGACAGGCTGATTTTTGGGAGGTAGGGCCCGCCTGATGTGACGGGAGGGTGAAGTTCAGCAGGGTTTTTCCGCCTGATTTTCCCGGGAGCTAATGTGGTAATATTCCTGGTTTTATGTACGGCAGGCTGAAGTGTGGCAGAGGTCCTGCCCGATGTGACGGCAGGCTTAATGTGCGGTATTCCCGCCTGAGTGACGGGAGGCGAAGTGTGGGAGGATTCTTGACTGATGTGACGGCAGGGTGAAGTGGGTAGGCATTCTGACAAAAGTAAAGACAGCTGATTTGTGGTAGTAGTCCTGCCGATTACGGCAGGCTGAACGTGGGAGGTATTGTTGACTGATTTGACGGAGGCTGAAGTGTTTTGGGAGCCAGTTCCTGACTGATTGACGAAGGCTGATTTGTGAGGTATTCCCACTGTTTTTCGGAGGCTGAATGGTTAGGGGAGTTCCCTTTATGTGACGGCAGGGTGAAGTGTGGCAGGAGTTTCTGATTTTTGTATGACACTGAAGGTGGTAGGCAGTTCCGCCTGATGTGGCGGCAGGCTGAAGTGTTTAGGCGTTCCGCCTGATGTGACGGGGGCTGAACGTGGGAGGCATTTTTTACTGATGGACCAGGGTTTAAGTGTGGTAGGTATTCCGACGTTTTGACGGCAACTGAAGTGGTAGGCATTCCGCCGAGTGACGGCAGGGTGAAGTGGGCGGTATTCCTGACTGTTTTTTACGGCAGATAAGTGTGGGAGGGATTCTTTTCTGTGTGACGGGAGGCTAAGGAGGTAGGGATTCCTGACTGATGTACGGCAACTGAATGTGGTAGGGAGTTTTTACTGATGGACGGCAGGGTTTAAGTGTGGTAGGTATTCCTGACGTTGTACGGCAAGCTGAAGTGTGGAGGCATTCCTCCTGATTGACGGCAGGTGAATTGGCAGGTTTGTTTCCCGACGTTTTGACGGCAGGATGAAGTGTGGCAGGTAGTTCCTTACTGTTGTGACGGCAGGCTGAAGTGAGGTAGGCAGTTCCTGACTGATGTGACGGCAGACTGAAGTGTGGTAGGCAGTTTCTGACTGATGTGACGGCAGGTTGAAGTGTGGTAGGTAGTTCCTGACTGTTGTGACGGCAAGCTGAAGTGTGGTAGGCAGTTCCTGCCTGATGTGACGGCAGGCTGAAGTGTGGCAGGTAGTTCCTGACTTTTGACGGCAGGCTGAAGTGTGGCAGGTAGTTCCTGACTGTTGTGACGGCAGGCTGAAGTGTTGCAGGTAGTTCCTGACTGATGTGACGGCAGGCTGAAGTGTTGCAGGTAGTTCCTGACTGATATGACGGCAGGCTGAAGTGTGGTAGGCAGTTCCTGACTGTTGTGACGGCAGGCTAAAGTGTGGTAGGCAGTTCCTGCCTGATGTGACGGCAGGCTGCAGTGTGGTAGGTAGCTCCTACTTGATGTGACGGGTCATGGGAAGATCTAGAGACACGGGAGGAACACTATCCTGTCTTGAATCTCTCTTATTTCCATTAAAGGGTTTATGTATTCTTCTCTTTGACTTTCTTAGTGCGTCGATTCCCTCCATCGGTATCCATAACAACATCTCCGCCCTTAATGCTCGTTCCACCTGCACTTGTTAATTATTAAAAGTTGTGTTTCTTCTCTCTCTCTCTCTCTCTCTCTCTCTCTCTCTCTCTCTCTCTCTTTCAATCTATCTCTCCTCTAGATTAGGTAGATCAGACAGAACGTCTGTGCTTAGCAGACAGAGGTTCAAGCCTCCATCATTTCTTGTGTTTAATTACAAATATGAATTCAATTTTCCACATAAAATTAACCTGTATCAAATTCTACTGCTGTACATCTCACCTTCCTCAACTTTCAACTCCACTTCCACCAGGCTTTCAAACATCAGACACAGCTGGCTGCTTTTAACCTCGTGTGGGTTTGTCGACCAGCCCTTATTTAATAGTCACTGGATGACCATAGGTACAGCACGACAGATCCCTCCACAGTTTCTAACGTGTGTTGGCTGAGAATTTTCTTAGCGATGCAAATAAACATCGCTGTCCACGTCTCTCGTTCGTGATGGGTGTATTGGGATTCCCGTCTGTTACTAAGTGACAATGTCCGTCCATCTCTTCCTCTGATTCTCTCTGTCCTCTCTGGAACTCCCAGCTATTCTCTCCCTCTCCCACGATCATCTATTCTCTCTCTCTCTTCCCCACGCTCTTACCTGCTGCCTCCCTCCCACATGGTCAGCTCTTCTTTCTCCCTCCCTCTCTTACATTCACAATTCTCTCTCACTCTCTTCTTACTCTCATTCACTCACCATTCTAATTCTCTCTCTCCCTCTCTCCACTCTATCACACTCTCTTCCTGCCTCTCACCCATTCTATCTCCCTCACTCACCATTTTATCTCTCTCTCTCACTCATTTTCCCCAGTTAGGCCTGAGTGGTTGAGGGGAGAGGACGTGTGTGTTGAGTGAAGTCCTAGACCTTCTATATCAGAACTGCTTATCTCACCCGACTGATAACTCATCATGCAACAAATATCGTTGGAGCGCAGCTGAATTGCTGCTGGAACTCTTATGTGTGAACTGTGACTAGTGATATACCTAGTGAAACATAAATATGTTAATGTGAAGTGGCTGTAGGAGGCTACACCTTCACTCCACCTCGCCTCTCTCCCCTCCTTCCTCGATTTGGAACTCAGCCATTCGCCTCTATTTACTTATGGTCTAGAGGCGGTTTTTGCCAGACCACATAAATGCTTGAGTGCCCGTGTCAGTCCTCTGTGCCGCACTCCACTCATCTTACGAATATGTCTCCTGTGTGCCTACCTGCCTGCTACAAGCAAATATCCAAGTGGTTGACACGGGCTTAGCAAGTACATTCAAGCAAGCTTGAAAGCAGCATTCCAAGCTAGCCAGGACAAGCTAAGGCTGCCTGCAGTTACAGCTCCTGACCCCCAGCATGTCTACGTATACGTTCTACAGTGCTGCTGGCATACCAGTGTTTCCTGTAGTGGCTTAGTTAAGAACAACTTAACGAGCATTGCAGTACTGACTTTTTAAGTGGGACATGCCAGAGGTTCACCTTTAAACAGTAAGTTTGTGCTAAAAGTGTTAAGTGCTGCAGATTTGTTGTAACTATTTGCATGAGTGGATTTCACTGACTTAGGACATTGTGCTACCATCAGTACCTACGTAGGCTTAAAATGAGTGAGGAATGTCTGGCCTGCTGGGTGACCTTGAAAATGGCACTATAAGACCCGCGTGCCACTTACACCCATACTGCGTGTGTCTAGTGAGGTGAATGTCCCTTCCTCGACTTTCCTATTTACCGGTATCCCTTAACAACTCGTCGCCATTATCTACATATGGGATAAGGGCGAGTTTAGCTGATCCAGGCTAAACAGCGCTCCAAGCCAGCCTTTGTGAACGTTCTACAGTGTTCCGGCCGTACCTTCGGTGTTGTGAGAACTAGTTCTTATGTAGTGAAAATTTGTCTGTCATTCCAAGACACGTGTGCTAGATGTGTTAAGTGCTGCGGGTTTGGAGTAATTAACAAGTAGTACAGTGTTGGTAACTCTCGAGACGACTGTGGGCCCAGTGAATGACCTTGAAAATCGCACTGCGACCCGCAGGCCACTACACCCATATTGCCTGTCTCTAGCGAAGTGAATATCCCTTCCTTGTCCCTTCTATTCACCGTTATCCTTTAGCCCATCGCCAGTGTGAAACTCCTGTCAGCTATGAGTATAGCTGATGGTGTTGACGTAGATGATGGTGAAGGCAGATTTGAAACATATTTTAGTAAACAGGCTCGGAAAAAAGAACGAGGCTTCCAGAGAAAGCTTGCTGAAAGCAATACAGTGGGCGCACACCCTCCCAAAGCAGTCAGGTTAGATTTCCCTTACAACACTGATCAAGAGACCAAGTGTAACTGGTTTTTCGAAGCTAGTGTAAACAATCATGAGAAAACGATCAAGTTTGTCCGCGATCAGTGAATGACCTTGAAAATTGCACTGCGACCTGCAGGCCACTACACCCATATTGCCTGTGTCTAGCGAGGTAAATATCCCTTCCTTGTCCCTTCTCCTTCCTCGATTTGGAACTCAGCCGTTCGCCTCTACTTGCTTGTGGTCTAGAGGCGGTTTTTGCCAGACCACATGGGTGCTTGAGTGCCCGTGTCCTCTGTGCCGCACAGAGGACCAAGCAAGTCCACCACAGTGATTTATCTCATTGTCATTGTAACATTACCTAGTTTTTTTTTTTTTAGTAATACTGTTTACAATCTATGGTTGGGGTAAGAGGTTGTCTTCAGCGTTCATTGTGATGTCTGCTATATTATTATTTCAGTGAGGTACATTAGGTGGCAGTAGCCTGAACTTACTCAAGTGGAAGTTATCATTGAATCTGAACCTCTTGTTTAATGTGATGTATGACAGAATTTTAATTTTATGCTCAATATTACCTACTTTGTCTCTCTCTCTCTCTCTCTCTCTCTCTCTCTCTCTCTCTCTCTCTCTCTCTCTCTCTCTCTCTCTCTCTCTCTCTCTCTCTCTCTCTCTCTCTCTTTCATCTTTGTAATTTGTGATAAGGTGTAAGACCTCGCCTGTACCATCCATTATATCATTATATGTACCATATTATTAACACACATACAAGAGGTCTCTGAGTGTGTTTTTGGTGGGGTGTGTGTCGTATTGAGTGGTGGTGATCTGGGTTGAGTATGGTTGGAGGTGTTCATTGAACTTGAGCACTTGTGTCTTGTGATCTATTTTGGACTTCTGACTTTGTAGTGAATATTTGCTCTTGCATAAGCTATAAGGGAAAGATAAGCGAGGAATTCCTGTGTTGTGAGTCTTACACCAGATATCATCACTGGCAAACATGGCAACTGTCATAGAGGAACCTATTTCTGCAGGTGATGGAAATGATGATAGCTTCCAAACCTTTAAAAGTAAACAAAAGAGAAAAAGTGAGAAAGGGCTAGAGCGTCGACGTAGTCAGACTCACTTGACTCGTACACTATGTGATACTAAACGTCCTTGGTGCACAGAGGCTGCAAGAAGTCTTTCTTTAAAGGAAGAATGTGTTAAGCTGAACTTCCCTGACAACCCCCCGCTGCCTGCTAAGTGTGCATGGCTAATGGAAGCTGTAAACAAGCATCCTAACTCAAGGATCCAATTTAGGAAAAACACACACAACTTTGTGTTTGTGGAACAGAATAAAGAGCTGATTAATGATCTACTTAGTACACCTTATGGGGATATTAAGCTGCTCCGACCTCCATCAGACACTCACCACTTCAAAAAATGGGTCAGTATCATAATCTTTGGATACCCTCTCTGCATGGACCCATCCCATCTGACTCTAAGTGAGCATATCATCAAGCCTAAAAGACTTAAAGGAAAATCCCAAATTATTGCCAGTTGGGTGGGTCCTGTGCCCCTCCCCCGGAATATCTGGGTGCATGGTTTACGTTTCCTAAACATCAAAGTGTACCTACCCCCAAAACGTAGGTGTTACAAATGCCAGCACTATGGCCATGTTGCAGTAGACTGTGGAACACTACATTCTTGGTGTGGTAAGTGTGCTGGGAAACATTCCACTAGAGAATGCACAGTAGGTCCTGACAGCCAAAAATTTAAGTGTATTAACTGTAAAGAAGTTGGGGTTACAGTTTCCCACAAGGACTGCAGTCAGAACCCAAACAACCTTCGATGTAAACCTGATAACAGTCCTTTAATGGTAACTGAGGATGGGGCCATCCAGTCTACCACAGCCAGATCTGAGACTGAACCTCTGCAAAGTGTGCAAGAACCCCACCTCACTGCAAAGGATTCTGGTGATACCAGAATGCCATCACACACACACCAGCTGTGGAGGAGCTAGCCATCCCTGCTAGCACATATGGAACTACTGGTCTGCCACTACAGATACCTATGGCTACACCTGAATATGGGGATGAGTTTGTCATTTCTCCCAATACACACAACTACAACAGTCAGACGGACACCACACAGGTAACCCCCTGGAAATTGGAGATGAGTCAGATGCACAGGACCTACCTGCAATGAATGATGAAACAGAGAACACTAATGTAACCATGGTACCTGTTAAGGTGATAGGTGTTAAAGGAAGCACTAACCCAGAAGTGCCATCCTCCGGAGAGGCATTGGATTCGCCTGACCTTCCTCATATTATAACAAATTTCCAGAAAAAAAATTGAGCATCTTGAACAGATCCTGACAAGTTTAATAAATATATGTAATCAGGATGATGCTCTTGAGCTTGTTGATGATGTCAAAAGTGCAGCAATCTCCGTTCAGCTTCCAGCAATTTGTAAGAAAGAAGCCCATGACTCTTGCCTTCAAGACTTGCCTTGGAACTGGCTGCCAATATGCCGAAAAATGC
This sequence comes from Cherax quadricarinatus, assembly GCF_026875155.1. Taxonomy (NCBI): domain Eukaryota; kingdom Metazoa; phylum Arthropoda; class Malacostraca; order Decapoda; family Parastacidae; genus Cherax; species Cherax quadricarinatus. Next base: position 12,975,431 of record NC_069420.1, read on the forward strand.
TTAAAAATAAAGGTCCTGAAGATAAAGACGTACAAACTATGCTATTTGCTCTTAAGTGTCTGCACACTGCAGTCAAAGCATAATAGTTTTACTATCTTATGAGCAAGAGATTGTAATAACTCACTACAATGGATACATTACAAATCTTTTCATGGAACATTGCTTCCATCAGGAAGCGGTTGCCTGACTTGCAACCAAGAATATTGATGTCATCTGTTTGCAGGAATGTAGACTGAAAGATGGAGCACCTCCACCAAACTTGCCTGGATATGCAGCTTATAACCTAAGGTCAACCAACTGTTGTGTGATGTATGTCAGAAAGAACTTGCCACATTCACTCCTTTCCTTGCAGAGTCGAGTTAACATGCAGTATCATGGTGTCAAAGTATATGCAGGCGATTTTTCCATAAACATTTTTAATCTCTATGCCCCAGCGAACCAGCTTCGACCTGATGCTTTACCAGATCGCATCAATAGTGAACCTACCATCATTCTTGGAGATTTTAATGCCAGATATAAGAATATTGGTGGGTCTATAACAAACACCAATGGAACTAAACTAGTGAGATTGCTAAATGAGCATGATAATGTTCGAATTGTGGGCACTACTGAGCCTACTCACATATATGGTGGCATACTAGATCTGTGTCTTGGATTTAATACATCATATACGATGCATGACTCTGTCATAGTTGATGATCTTCTATCTGATCACTTCCCAAGACTAACAACTGTCAATCTTGATCACATCTCCTGCAATCAAGGAGCTAAATACAGAAGGAGGAACTTATTCTCAAACCAGAACACAGAGACAACTTTATTAACCACTTGGATCAATGGTATAAGAATTACGAGCCCATTGGCACACAAAAATTTAATGATGATTTAATTACCACTATTGAGAGTGTTCTCACAGATCAAGTGGGCAGGAATAGGAAACAAGACCCTCCACTATAAATAACAATAAAAACCAATGTAAATACTATAATGATCCACAGCTGCGCAATCTAACACATGCAGCTAGGAGGATTGGTAAAGCATACCGTGAATGTAGAACCCCAGACCTGCTCAGAACGTTCCAAGCTGCACTAACAAATGCAAGGAATAGAAAGGAAGAACTTAGGCAACAGGAATGGGAACAGTTTGTTAGTGGATTAAATATGTCCACCCCTTTGAGTTTGGCTTGGAAAGGTATAAATAAAATAACCAGGAAAAAGACTGGCAATGTTGCTCATCCCTTTCCTCTTGAAAAAGCAAATGACCTCATAAATGACTGGTCCAAAACATCCAGGCATGAAAATCTTCCAAATTTAGAGAGTACTTCTGAAGAAATGTTGAAACTGATTAATTTTATGAGCCAAAATATTGATGAGAGTGATTGCCTCTTTACCGAGTATGAATTAGATAATGCATTAACCAAAGGTCGATCAACTGCTCCTGGAGAGGATGGTATAACCTATGATATTCTCAGAACTCTAAGGCACGTGCCTGATAACCCTCTGTTGGCACTGTATAATCTCAGTTACATTGAGGGCGTTCTTCCTACTTCCTAGACCAATAGTCTCATTGTGCCTATCCCTAAGCCCCAACAGCCTGATACATTTAGGCCGATCTCCTTAACTAGTTGTCTTTGTAAAACTTTTGAAAGAATGATGCTTAACAGACTGTACTACAGAATCAGACATCAACTTTCCCCCTACCTCTATGGGTTCATGAAAGGTAAAAGTGTGCAGAACTGTATTTCCACCTTTCTCACTGCACACACCTCTACTAGTTTTACCACTTTTCTTGATCTAAAATCTGCATTTGATATTGCAAACAGAACCGTTATACTACATGAACTAGCCAAAATGAATATTGGTGGTAGCTTACTCTGCTGGATAATAGGATACCTGTCAAATAGAGTATCCTCTGTCCTTTACCAAGGCTTCAGAAGTGATTCTAAAGAAATGTCTTTAGGTACACCGCAGGGAGGAGTTCTTAGTTCCATGCTATTTAATATTCTGATTAATGCTCTCCTAAATGCTCTACCTGCCTCACCTAAACATATAGCTATAAGCTATGCTGATGATATCATGATCCATACAACAGGGCATGAGAAGATGAATATCATTCTTAATGAAGTTCAAGCAATTTGTAATCGACTAGGCCTCATAATATCTTCCTCTAAAACAAAGATATTAACAAGCAAACGACATCCCCCACCCATCTATTTGCAGGGTGAAATCATTAGCTACGTTAAAACTTACAGATATCTTGGTGTAGATGTACCCTTTAACAAATCCACTATACCACAACTAAACAAGAAATGTAAAGCTAGGCTAAATGCTCTCAAAGCTGTTGCTGGCTACAATCCCAACTATGGTGCTAATGTGAGAATCGTGAGAATGATGTACTAGCCTATGTTAGGTCCTTAATTGATTATGCTGCTCCATGTTGATATTAGCTAGAGAAAGTTCTCTCCGACCTTGGAGTTAATGCAAAATGAAGCTCTCAGGATTATTCTTGGCTGTCCAGATCTACAAAAGTTCTTAACATGAGGAAGGAGCTTGGTATTTCTAGTATCAGTGATAGGAATGTTGAAATTAACACTGTACTCGTATTAGAATGTTGAGAAACGAACCAGACACTGTCACAGTGAATCTTACCAAGTGTCTAGAGGTAAATACACACAGATCTAAATGGATTGTGAAAACGTGCAGTTGCATTAAGTTTTATAACCTGCATGAACTGTATCACTGTAGGCAACAAGAGCATTTCACCCCTCCATGGAAGATGTGTTCATTTAATATCACATACCTACAAGTCCCTCCCAAGAAGCTCATTGCTAGTAATCCCTTCCTTAAATCTCTTGTTAGAGCAACTGCTCAAGAAGAAATTTCTCACCTAGCTGGTAGTAATAAGTTATCACAAGTTATATACACTGATGGATCTAAACAGGAGTCTTCTGGCAGGGCTGCATCTGCTCTTGTTGCCACCTCCCTAGTTAAGAACGATAATAAATTTGTTGAGTTAGGCATAAGAATTAACAACTGGGCGTCTACACTGCAAACTGAATTGTTTGCAATCCTAATGGCGCTAAAGCTAACCTATGACACTGAGCTTGACTCTGTCATCATTACTGATTCTATGTCATCATTGAAGGCTCTTGACTCATATAATGACTCCAACAACATGCTCATTGGAGAAGCCAGGTATAGATACTCAAAAATTAGGGACAAAGGAATTAATGTACAATTGCTATGGATCCCATCACACATTGGATTACTCCTTCATGATAAAGTTGATATGTTAGCCAAGAAGAGTACCCAGAAGGAGAATGTAGAATATAACTTTGGTATAACGTCAGGGGACCGAGACTGTTCAACTGCCTCCCAGCACACATAAGGGGGATTACCAACAGACCCCTGGCAGTCTTCAAGCTGGCACTGGACAAGCACCTAAAGGCAGTTCCTGATCAGCCGGGCTGTGGCTCGTACGTTGGTTTGCGTGCAGCCAGCAGCAACAGCCTGGTTGATCAGGCGCTGATCCACCAGGAGGCCTGGTCACAGACCGGGCCGCGGGGGCGTTGACCCCCGAAACTCTCTCCAGGTAAACTCCAGGTCCAGGTAACTGTGTCTAGCATTAGGAATAATATTAGGAGAGAAGTAAATAATGAAAATGATTGTTATAGGAATGCAGTTAGAAGCCTGAGTAGATCTATAACCCACTATGATAACATGAACGTAGATAAGTATGTTTATGGAGCAACTTGCAATGTGAACAGACTGACTGATGTTGTAGTGGCCAGGCTTAGGCTTGGTTACAAGTACTTCTGGCAGTTTGGGAGACACACAGATGATGATCAAACTAAATGTAAATTATGTGATCAGGCATATGGTCACTCTCTTGAACACTATGTGCTTAATTGTCCACTCATTGAGGAATACAGAGACAGACAGTATAATAACCTATGTGACATGTCAAGATATCTTATTAATGAAAATAAGATACCAGATATACTAAGCAAATTTCCTAAATTTGCTTGTAACAGATAAGTGAACTATAGATATGTAGATATAAATCCATATGTATTCCTGTTAACCCTTTGGGGCCTAGTTCCTAGGCCTTTTGTGTATCCATATGCTCTCGCGCTACCGTCCACAGGATGGATATGGGGGGTGCACAATAAACTAGCCACTTCGGTGGCAAAATCTAATCTAATTTTCCCTCCCACCATTCTCTCTCTCTCGCTGGCTCTCACTCACCCTTCCTCCGCCAGGAGGTGCACGGCTACCTAGCGCTGATGATCTGCGTGGTGGGGGCGTTCACCAACATCCTCAACATGATCATCCTGACGAGACGCGAGATGATCAACTCTACCAACACCATCCTGACGGGGCTGGCCGTGGCCGACTTCCTGCTGCTGCTGGAGTACTCCTTCTACGCTGCTTCCTACATCAAAGGACAGGACAACCTGTTCGACAGCTACGCCCACTCAGTCTTCATCCTCTTCCACGCCCACTATACGCAGGTACGACTTTCACCACCGCCCTACGTAAAGACTCTCACGAGTAATGTACGCACGTACGGCTAATTTGCTGTCTTCATTTTCTTCGGCCTTTCCTTCACTTTTATTTCTACTTTTTTCTCATCTTCTGTTACTTAAAAAAGGCCATCTTTCCGCCTGAATCTCTTCTACTTTATAAATAATAATAATAATAATTATTATTATTATTAGCAGCAGCAGCAGTAGTAGTAGTAGTAGTAGTAGTAGTAGTAGTAGTAGTAGTAGTAGTAGTAGTAGTAGTAGTAGTAGTAGTAGTACTACTACTACTGTAGCCTTCGGTCCTTATACTAAATTCATATTCTCATCCATCCCTGCATCCTCCTGTGTTATTCTGATCCACTCCCACTTTACCTCCTTCGCTGTGATCTTCTGAGAATGACGCATTATACAGGGTATAAACATTAAGCTATTATCATCCCCATTATCATCATCAATTACAACAATTAGATTATCGTAATTATCCTTATTAGTATTAATTCCTCGTGTCCTAGTAGCCACCTGACCGAGACTCAGAACTGAAGATAATTTCTCCCACTCAACGCTTCTCAAACATAATTTAATACGCAAAGACTCACTTCGGGGTTGAGAAAATAAGCGTTAATATTTATTGTATTCTTTTATGTTTAAATTTTTAATTACAGTTTACATTCTTAGGTAATGTATTGATTAATGTAGTAGTGTATCCCGTAGCTCGATCGTTAGTGCACTCAGCTCACACACTAAGGTCCGGGGGTCGATCCCCGGTACGGGTGGTAACATTAGGGCGCGTTTCCATAAGACACTTGCTGTCCAGTGTTCACCTAGAAGTAAAATGGATTCCTGGGTGTTAGTTGACTGGTGTGATTTGCATCCTGGGCCCGAAATGCTCTGTATAACAAGGGGCTTTCTGTATAGTAGTATGTCACTGATGTCAGCTATGGTCTGTATACCTTGTACATGTACTTGTAGAAATAAGGATTATTATTATTATTATTATTATTATAATTATTATTATTATTATTTTCTGAGACCGGTATAGTGTAGGAGGATTATTATGGGTTTAATTTATATAAATGGTAACACCTTGTTCCCGCACACCCACACCTTGCTCCTTCACTCACACCCAGATCCCTCACCCACACCCTGATCCCTCACCCACACCCTGATCCCTCACCCACACCCTGATCCCTCACCCACACCCTGATCCCTTACCCACACCCACACACTGTTCTCGCATCACCCCACATGTGGTATACGGGATACTCTCCAAGGTTTACAGAAAGCAGAAGAGAATGGCACCAACACTTGACAGACCGCTCAATAACAGCGTCGAATCAATATTAACTAGTCAAATGTCAGTACGAAATCATACTAGATGGTTCACTATCGACTGACCAGTTTTACCTATTCGGCACGATATATATATATATATATATAATATATTATATATATATATATATATATATATATATATATTATATATATATATATATATATAATATATATATATATATATATATATAAATATAATATATATTATTAAAGCATCGGCCGTTTCCCACCAAGGCAGGGTGGCCCGAAAAAGAAAAATTTTCACCATCATTCACTCCATCACTGTCTTGTCAGAGGCTTGCTCATACTACAGTTATGAAACTGCAACATTAACACCCGTCCTTCAGAGTGCAGACACTGTACTTCCCATCTCCAGGACTCAAGTCCGGCCTGCCAGTTTCCCTGAATCCTTTCATAAATGTTACCTTGCTCACACTCCAACAGCACGGCAAGTCCTAAAAACTATTTGTCTCCATTCGCTCCTATCTAACACGCTCACGCACGCTTGCCGGAAGTCTAAACCCCTCGCATACAAAACCTCCTTTACCCTTTCCCTCCAACATTTCCTAGGCCGACCCTTAGCCAGCCTTCCATCCACATCCCCTCCACATGTCCAAACCATCTCAATAACCCATCCTCAACCCTCTCGATATTAGTTTTGGTAATCTCACACCTCCTCCTATTCTCCAAACCACGGATTCTCTGAATTATATTCACACCACACATTGCCACAGACATGACATCTCCACAGCCTCGAGCCTTCTCCTTGTTGCAGCATCCACAACCCATGCTTCACACCCATACAAGAGCATTGGTATAACTATTCTCTCATACATTCCCCTCTTTGCTCTCATGGGTAAAGTTTTTTGTCTCCACAGACTCTCGTCCACTCGTCAATTCTATGACATATATATATTATATATAATATATATATAATATATATATATATATAAATTTATATATATAAATATATATTATATATATATAATATATATGCTCTCCCCGCGTGTGTATGCGTGACAAATATATGAGCAAGTCTTCTTACACCTGCAGTTCCTGTTTACCCAGCAACAATAAGTGAATACACTAGTAGACTGTTGTGGATGGCATCCTGGAAGAGAACCTAAAACCTCCCTAACAGAACTGAACCACAATGCTCTGCTTTTCTAGGTTTATCCTGATTTAGTAACCCTCCCAATGTGAAAGATACTGACATAACCAGCCACTGTCCTTGTTGAACTACAGTAAGATCCTTGAAAGAAGCTATCGTACCAAGCTAGAGAGGCATACTCGCTGATTTTCCCGCATATGTTTATAAATAAACCTATTAATTTTAATGGGGTACACGAATAATTTAATACTCCGCGTTCAACCTCTCTCTCTCGCCAGCGATGTTGGCTGTACGATAACAATTTTACCAAGAAATTCTAATTTTAATACGTGTTGCCAGCCTCACGATAATGCAGTCTAGTTGCCAGTTAATCAATCATTAATGAGGTTTAAACTCTATCGACTACACGAGGGATCATTAGAGCTGCATGTCACCTGTTCACCACCAGTCAAGAACAGTTTAACTCCTAATGCAGTGACTGAATTCACTATATATATATATATATACTGAGAGCCATACACGACCTGTGTATTTGCACGTTCTGTGCATCAAGGTACGCAGTACTTTATCCACACAGCCAGACTCCAGAGTGTGCAGGTTCGAATCCTACTGTGGACTGAGAGATAGTCTTTGTAAATAATTTCGCCAGTCTGCGAATTGTTAAGCATCTCTGTATATAGACATTGAGAGCCATACACTTGTCTATATATATTCAGAGACATACACTTCTTTGTACATATACACTGAGAGCCATACACCTCTGTGTATATATACTGAGAGTCATACAACCTCACGGTGTGTATACACTGAGAGCCATACAACCTCACAGTGTGTATACACTGAGAGCCATACAACCTCACGGTGTATATACACCGAGACCCATACAACCTCACGGTTTGTATACACTGAGAGCCATACAACCTCACGGTGTGTATACACTGGGAGCCATACAACTTCACGGTGTATATACACCGAGAGCCATAAAACCTTACGGTGCATATACACTGAGAGCCATACAACCTCACGGTGTGTAAAGTAAAAGAACACAAGTGCAACTAATGTGACATTTATTGTGGCAACGTTTCGCTCTCCAGGAGCTTTATCAAGCCATTACAAACAATACATGGACACAGAGGGTATATAAAGGCTCTGAGTGAGGTGCAATACTAGTGAGGTACCATTTCGATGTTCACTAGTGGTGAGTAGGTAGTAGTAGTAGTAGTAGTAGTAGTAGTAGTAGTAGTAGTAACAAAAATAATACAATATGGAAGAGCAAATAATTCGTACATGAGTAAAAGGATATAAAAGCTATTACTTGGGTAACATAAAAATAGGTTGGACAAATATAGACTGGAAAGAGGCAGGTTTTTTCAGTGTTCACTCTCTGTAATGTGCTTTGTGTAGTATAACAGGAGAGACTATGTGATGGCAGGGTTTACTGTTTTCAGGAGGATTCTTGCTAAGACTTCGGAGATGGTGAAGCTGCCGTTGTTTTGTTTAATTGTATTCGAAACAGCGATCAGTGCTGATTCAAGGCACTTGCGTCTGCGGAAATTAGTTTCTTTGATCACTAATTGGGCGTCTCTGAATTTCATGAGATGATTGGTGGAATTTCGGTGTTGTACACAGGCGTTGTTTAAGTTGTCGTTCCTACATGCGTAAATGTGTTCATTGAGGCGGGTGTCGAGGTTTCTTGCTGTTTCACCTACGTAGATCTTGTCACAGCCTCCACAGGGTATAGTGTAAACTCCTGCATTGACTGGTTCGTGGTGCTTGGGTTTTGTCCTGGTTAGATCCTTTATTGAAGTGGTAGAAGCGATGGCGACTCTGGTGTTAGCTTGTGAACGTACTTTTGAGACGTTTAGTGCAACCTGGCTGTTGGGAAGAATTATAACTTTGTTGGGAGCGGTGTTGATGCGTGGAGAATTGATGATCTGAAGAGCTCTTTTCTTGCAGCCTGTGTACAACACCGAAATTCCACCAATCATCTCATGAAATTCAGAGACGCCCAATTAGTGATCAAAGAAACTAATTTCCGCACACGCAAGTGCCTTGAATCAGCACTGATCGCTGTTTCGAATACAATTAAACAAAACAACGGCAGCTTCACCATCTCCGAAGTCTTAGCAAGAATCCTCCTGAAAACAGTAAACCCTGCCATCACATAGTCTCTCCTGTTATACTACACAAAGCACATTACAGAGAGTGAACACTGAAAAAAAAAAACCTGCCTCTTTCCAGTCTATATTTGTCCAACCTATTTTTATGTTACCCAAGTAATAGCTTTTATATCCTTTTATTCATGTACGAATTATTTGCTCTTCCATATTGTATTATTTTTGTTACTACTACTACTACTACCACTACTACTACTACTACTACTACTACTACTACTACTACCACTAGTGAACATCGAAATGATACCTCACTAGTATTGCACCTCACTCAGAGCCTTTATATACCCTCTGTGTCCATGTATTGTTTGTAATGGCTTGATAAAGCTCCTGGAGAGCGAAACGTTGCCACAATAAATGTCACATTAGTTGCACTTGTGTCCTTTTACTTTACATATTGTCGGTAATTCTACCAACTTTATAACCTCACGGTGTGTATACACCGAGAGCCATACAACCTCACGGTGTGTATACACCGAGAGCCATACAACCTCACGGTGTGTATACACCGAGAGCCATATAACCTCACGGTGTGTATAAACTGAAAATCATGCAACCTTACCGTGTGTATACGCCGAGTCATATAACCTCACGGTGTGTATACACTGAAAGTCATGCAACCTTACCGTGTGTATACACCGAGAGCCATACAACCTCACGGTGTGTATACACTGAAAGTCATGCAACCTTACCGTGTGTATACGCCGAGAGTCATACAACCTCACGGTGTGTATACACCGAGAGCCATACAACTTTACGGTGTATATACACCGAGAGCCATACAACCTCACGGTGTGTATACACTGAGAGCCATACAACCTCACGGTATATATACACCGAGAGCCATACAACCTCACGGTGTATATACAACTAGAGCCATACAACCTCACGGTGTGTATACACTGAGAATCATACAACCTCACGGTGTGTATACACTGAGGGCCATACAACCTCACGGTGATTATACACCGAGTCATACAACCTCACGGTGTGTATACACCAAGAGCCATACAACCTCACGGTGTGTATACACCAAAACCCATACAACCTCACGGTGTGTATACACCGAGAGCCATACAACCTCACGGTGTGTATACACAGAGAGTCATACAACCTCACGGTGTGTATACACTGAGAATCATACAACCTCACGGTGTGTATACACTGAGGGCCATATAACCTCACGGTGTGTATACACTGAGAGCCATACAACCTCACTGTGTGTATACAATGAGAGCAATACAACCTTACGGTGTGTATACACTGAGAGCCATACAACCTCACGGTGTGTATACACCGAGTCATACAACCTCACGGTGTGTATACACCAAGAGCCATACAACCTCACGGTGTGTATACACCAAAAGCCATACAACCTCACGGTGTGTATACACCGAGAGCCATACAACCTCACGGTGTGTATACACCGAGTCATACAACCTCACGGTGTGTATACACCGAGAGCCATACAACCTCACGGTGTGTATACACCGAGAGTCATACAACCTCACGGTGTGTATACACCGAACGCCATACAACCTCACGGTGTGTATACACCGAGAGCCATACAACCTCACGGTGTGTATACACCGAGAGCCATACAACCTCACGGTGCGTATACACCGAGAGCCATACAACCTCACGGTGCGTATACACCGAGAGCCATACAACCTCACGGTGTGTATACACCGAGAGCCATACAACCTCACGGTGTGTATACACCGAGAGCCATACAACCTCACGGTGTGTATACACCGAGAGCCATACAACCTCACGGTGTGTATACACCGAGAGCCATACAACCTCACGGTGCATATACACCGAGTCATACAACCTCACGGTGTGTATACACCGAGTCATACAACCTCACGGTGTGTATACACCGAGTCATACAACCTCACGGTGTGTATACACCGAGTCATACAACCTCACGGTGTGTATACACCGAGTCATACAACCTCACGGTGTGTATACACCGAATCATACAACCTCACGGTGTGTATACACCGAATCATACAACCTCACGGTGTGTATACACTGAGTCATACAACCTCACGGTGTGTATACACCGAGTCATACAACCTCACGGTGTGTATACACCGAGTCATACAACCTCACGGTGTGTATACACCGAGTCATACAACCTCACGGTGTGTATACACCATCTACAACTCCGGTGGTTACACGATCATAAACCTCACGGTGTGTATACACGAGTCATACAACCCACGGGTGTTCACCTAGTCCATACACTCACGGTGTGTATACAAACGAGTCCATACAACCTCACGGTTGATCACCGGTCATACAACCTCAAAGGTTGTATAATCCGATCATCCCTCACGGTGATATACACCGAGTCATACAACCTCACGTGTTATCACGAGTCACACTCCTACGTTGTATCACCGATCATACAACCTCACGGTTGTATACCGGTCATACACCTCACGTGTGTATACACCGAGTCATCAACCCTCACGGTGGTATACACCGAGTCATACAACCTCACTGTGTATTACCCGAGTCATACAAACCCACGGTGTATACACCGAGTCATGACCTTACGGTGTGATACACCGAGTCATACAACCTCACGGTGTGTTTACCCGAGTCTAAACCTCACGGTGGTATACACCGAGTCTACAACCTCACGGTGTGTATACACTGATGTTTCGTTAATGATAAGGGTTTTTATCTTCAAGGGGAGATCTACCATAGCCTAATTGATCAAAAGCCATTGCAATTAGCCAACGGTGCAATCAGCCTCACCACTCCATATTGAATGACGCGCACGTGAAATACACTCTACAAATAAGAGCAAGTCTCCCTTCCTTGGGTCAAATTGATAGCGACCCGTGCCTAGCAACCACAGAGAGTTCTAACCCTGTTAGGGTAACCTGATCTACCTATTACTCAGAGCTCCTTACAAATATAATAGCGTACCAGGACTTTACTGGCGAAACCTCTGCCTGCGTAGCAAGCTTATACCCTCTATTAAGGGGTGACTCAACACAGAAACGCGGTCAAGAGCTTCACCTGTCAATTACAGAGGCGACGACAACTACAGTGACACACTGTTTAGAGGCTTCATATCTGCTATTGCATAGGTGATTCATGATAAGAGTTTCAGCCCGTCTATACAGAGGTGATACAACACAATTGAAAGAACTAGAGCTTCCCATTATTACAGAGGTGACAAACATCAAGACACGGCAATGTTCTTATTTAAGAAAGGGACAGAATCAGGCACTAACACAGACCAGTGTCTGGACGTGTATAGTATGCAAAGTCAGGAAAAGATTAATCACGGAGAGAAGATGGTGGAGCACTGAACGGAACAAAATTATAACGACATCCCGCACGGATTCATGGAAGGCAAATCCTGTGTCACAAACCTTCTGGAGTTTTATGACAAGGTAACAGAGGTAAGACACGAGAGAGAAGGATAGGTTGATTCCATTTTCCTGGACTGCAGGAAGGCCTTTGACACAGTTAATCACATGAGATTAGTGCAGAAGCTAGAGGATCAGGCGCATATAACAGGAAGGGCACTGCAATGGATCAGAGAATACCTGACAGGGAGACAACAACGAGTCATGGTACGTGATGAGGTATCACAGTGGGCGCCTGTGACGAGCGGGGTCCTACAGGGTCAGTCCTAGGACCAGTGTTATTTTTGGTTATGTGAATGACATGATGGAAGGGATAGACTCAGAAGTGTCCTGTTCGCAGATGATGTGAAGTTAATGAGGGGAATTAAATCAGATGAGGATCAGACAGGACTACAAGGAGACCAGGATAGGCTGAACACATGTTCCAGCAACTGACTTCTCGAATTCAACCCCGCCAAATGCAATGTCATGAAGACTGGGGAAGGACAAAGAAGACCGCTGACAGAGTATAGGATAGGTGGCCAAAGACTGTAAACCTCACTCAAGGAGAAAGATCTTGGGGTGAGCATAACACCGAGCACGTCTCCGGAAGCACACATCAACTAGATAACTGTTGCAGCATATGGGCGCCTGGCAAATCTGAGAGCAGCGTTCCGTTACCTTAGTAAGGAATCGTTCAAGACACTGTACAATGTGTACGTCAGGCCCATACTGGAGTATGCAGCACCATTTTGGAACCCACACCTTGTCAAACACGTCAAGAAACTAGAGAAAATGTAAAGGTTTGCAACAAGGCTAGTTCCGGAGATCAGGGGAATGTTCTACGAAGAAAGGTTGAGGGAAATCGGCCTGACGACGCTGGAGGACAGGAGGGTCAGGGGAGACATGATAAGGACATACAAAATACTGCGTGGAATAGATAAGGTGGACAGAAACAGGATGTTCCAGAGAGGAGACCCAGAAATAAGGGGTCACAACTGCAAGCTGAAGACTCAAAAGAGTCAGAGGAATGTTAGGAAATATTTCTTCAGTCACAGAGTGTCAGGAAGTGGAATAGTCTAACAAGTGATGAAATGAAGGCAGGAAGCATACATAGCTTTAAGACGAGGTATGAAAAAGCTCATGGAACAGAGAGAGGGAGGACCTAGCAGCGATCAGTGAAGAGGCGGGAGCAGGAGCTGAGTATCGATCCCTGCAACCACAATTAGGTGAGTACAATTAGGTGAGTACTATCTCCAGTACCGTAATAGCCTCAGTATTCGACTGACCAAGCCTACCTCACATCACATCACGCTCATCAACTTACAGTTTTATCGTCTCAACGTAAATATAATAATCCATATTCCTATCTTTTTCAGGGGTGTCCAAAACTATCTTCGTGGCAAAACCAATGTTTTTCAGCGAGATATGAGCGATGTTGTCGGCTACTCCCTGCACTAACATGTATGCCAGTAAAAACTAATGACATTGGATGGAAGATTTTAACTGTTTACAATTGGTCTCTCAAGCCCTTGAAGACCAACAGGCAATCACAAACTCTGACGAAATAAAGATGTTTGGAAACTTGTGTGTGTGTGTGTGTGTGTGTGTGTGTGTGTGTGTGTGTGTGTGTGTGTGTGTGTGTGTGTGTGTGTGTGTGTGTGTGTGTGTGTGTGTGTGTGTGTGTGTGTGTGTGTGGTTGCAGGGGTCCAGTCACAGCTCCTGGCCCCGCCTCTTCCCTGGTCGCTACTAGGTCCACTCTCTCCCTGCTCCATGAGCTTTATCATACCTCTTCTTAAAGCTATGTATGGATCCTGCCTCCACTACATCACTTCCCAGACTATTTCACTTCCTGACAACTCTCTGACTGAAGAAATACTTCCTAAAATCCCTGTGATCCATCTGAGTCTTCAGCTTCCAATTGTGACCCCTTGTTGCTATTTCCCATCTCTAGAACTTCCTGTCTCTGTCCGCCTTGTTAATTCCTCTCAGTATTTTATATGTCGTTATCATATCCCTCCTATCTCTCCTGTCTTCCAGTGTCGTCAGGTCGATTTCCCTTTACCTCTCCTTGCAGGACATACCCCTTAGCTCCGGGACTAGTCTTGCTGCAAACCCTTGTACTTTCTTTAATTTTCTTACATATTTGGCTTAGGTGTGTACTCACCTAATTCACCTAATTGTGGTTGCAGGGGTCGAGGCACAGCTCCTGGCCCCGCCTCTTCACTGATCGCTACTAGGTCCTCTCTCTCTCTCTCTCTCTCTCTCTGCTTCTAGAGCTTTGTCATACCTCGTCTTAAAGCTATGTATGGTTCCTGATTCCACTACATCACTTGTTAGGCTATTCCACTTCCTGACGACTCTATGACTGAAGAAATACTTCCTAACATTCCTATGACTCGTCTGAGTCTTCAGCTTCCAATTGTGACCCCTTGTTTCTGTGTCCCCTCTCTGGAACAACCTGTCTGTGTGTGGGGGGGGGCGCGTGTGCGCGTGTGAGTGCTCGGAGTGCTGCAGAGGTAATGTACGTCACAGCATCACCTTGTAAGTCGTAACTGGCCACAAACCTCATAGTGCCCCTCCCTCCCTCCCTCCACAACATGAAAACCTCAGCCATTACTCCCAGAATAATAAACACACATGGTCTTGGCATCAGCCTTCGACGGAATTAGCGCTGTACTAACCGAGCTGTGAGTGCGAATGATCGAACCACAGCTCCTGGCTCTGCCTCTCAACCTACTCATTAGCGGCGTGGATTATAGCCTCTTGCTTCCTATTGTACTTGTACTTGAGCGTGTTTGCTTAAAACACCTGCCGTCCCTGTTCACTTAGCAGTAAGCAGGTACCTGGGTGTTAACAGAATGGTATGGGTGGTATTCTGAGGGACAAAATTAACGTATGTTGCCCGAAATGATCTGCATATCCAGGGGTTTTCTACATAATATGTCACTAAGGTCAGCTAGGCCTGTGTAAGTTGTATCATGTACTTGTAGATATAAAGATTATTATTACTATTATTACTATTATTACTATTATTACGGCTGAGGTTCTTCCTAATATCTTCACAGCCCTTCATGTAAACATCAGTTCTTTTTATCTCCCATCTATAACTCCCCTTATCCCCATTCCCCTCATGTCAAAGAATTTCTTTCTATTCACCCTGTAAACCCCTTTGTGACATGACTTCCGTGTGGCTCTCCACACTGGAAATAAAATTATGAAAAGGCGTGAGCACGGGATCTTACCAAGCCTTGTGTAGCCTCGCCTCAACCTTCTCTTAAAACACTAATCTGCAAACATTCCTCATCATCTTAGTGATCTCATTCTGATGGAGTTAGCAAGAGTGTTGTCAAGTGTTGTGCCTCGGAGGATGTCTGGAAGTTTGCGTTTACGATAGATATACAAAAAAAAAAAAAAAATGGTAGGCTACTTTGCCTTGTTTTCTTGATGAGCCACCAAGGTAAAGTGAGCATCGAAGTAGGAAACGGCTTAAAAAAATTACATACAACAATATTCCGAACGTTAAAGTCGATATCCAGTTCCCTGGAAAAACAAAAAGTGAACATGTAAGAGGAAAGATTGGTTTAGAAAGACAGGTGAGAAAATACTAGGACCTTGATCAAGGTCCCACGACCGAAACGTTTTCTAATAAATATGTCCTAGTGTTTGCTTACCTGTCTTTCTAAACCAACTATTAATATGTTGGTTATAACTGACCATATTTTTTTTAAAGGGGTTGGCCGGTAAGCCAGCGGAAGGCCTCGGTCTGATGACCAAAAGCTCCAATGGTGGGTCATCATGTGGCTAAGACCCGCGTCAGGAAACACTTGTCCTGTTTCCTGACAAACCTTACCTAGCCTAACCTACACCAATTTCTCGGTATCTATCAACAAGCGAAAAAATAATCGAGAACAGCTCACCGTGGATATAAACCTTTACTTAAGATATTTCTTCAACATAATACTGAGAATATCTTAAAGTAAATAGAGTTCCAGAGATTTGTTTATCTAATGAACATATCAGATGTTCCGAGTAATGAGCATCGAAGCGAGAAATAGCCACATATTGGATAACTCGATCCTCCTATATATTCACTTTTCCATTAAAATGGCTCATATAAATTCCAGTATCAGCATTTTGTAATGATGTTATCTGAAGTTAGTGGCTGAACTTTCATTAATAATTTACGTCGGCCAGATAAAACCCTTCAGAGGAGGATCGAGCGAAACAAATGAGCATCGCTGCGAGTAAATATAAGAGCACCCAGCTTCCTGCCTCTTGGCATGGCTCTAATATTTACACCCGAAAATATCGCAGTCATCGGATGTCGGGAATATTCTTTACGGCCTTGCGTGGCGTCCCTTCAAAGGAAGTACCTTGAGGCTGATAAAGGGTGCTCTAGGCTACGAATTACGACTAACTTTCCCTTCCTCACGGCAAACCCCATTGAAACTCTTAACCTCATAAAGATATCCTGAATGCCACTAAGACTAACGTTTTACAGTGTTACACTCTATTAAATGGGGTGTAAAAACCTAACTGGGGTAGGCCAGCGGATGCTTACTCGTAGCTTGGTTGGTAATGCACTCAGCTCACGCACTGAGGTCCGTGGTTCGATCCCCGGTACGGGTGAAAATATTACGGCACATTTCCTTAAGACACCTGCTGTCCATGTTCACCCATCAGTAAAATAGGTACCTGTGTGTTAGTCGACTGGTGTGGGTCGCATCCTGAAGACAAAATTTACCTAATTTTCCGATATTCTCTGCATAACAAGCGGCTTTCTATATAGCATGTCACTGAGGTCAGCTATGATCTACATAAGTTGTAACATGTACGTGTAGAAAAACAGATTATTATTATTATTATTATTAATATTATTATTCATTTGAAAGAGACCATACTTCAAGAGACACCTTTTTCGATTTCCTGACAAAACAAAACACTCACTCCACACCTCACATTTCCCAAGCACTGCACAACCCTCAGGGGTTTAGCACTTCCCTGTGACTATAGCAATACTCCTGCCTGGCGTTCCATCTCAATCTATCAATCACCGTCGTCAGCACAGGCAGCCTGCATCATCCTTCCCATTTTCGCCAGCGTCTCAAGACTCTTCCGCCTTATCCGTCTCACCTTCATCACCTTCACCTGTACCATCACCTTCATCGTCACTTTTGTAGTCATCATCATCAGTATCATTACCGTTACCACAGCTAATGCTTTTGTCACCATCGAAGCTCCGAAATTATTCTAGCCCGAGTTGTTCCCTTGAACGGATCTACTTGGACTTCCTACTCATTTCTGCAACATTGCAAGCTTCTGATGATGTTGACTGCAACACGAAAGGCCTAGAGCTATCTTTCAACTCGCCACCGTGGTTGTTTTGCAACTTGTATCGCTTGTTCGCGATTTTCGCTTGTCCTATATGGCAAGATGAGCGTTGCTATTTAAGCCAAGATCGCAAGTTCTGCCTATTCGATACGACATTTATATATATATATATATATATATATATATATATATATATATATATATATATATATATATATATATATATATATATATATATATATATATATATATATATATATATATATATTATATTATATATATATATTATATATGTATATATATATATATATATATATATATATATTATATATATATATATATATATATATTATTTTTTTTTTATTATCACACTGGCCGATTCCCACCAAGGCAGGGTGGCCCGAAAAAGAAAAACTTTCACCATCATTCACTCCATCACTGTCTTGCCAGAAGGGTGCTTTACACTACAGTTTTTAAACTGCAACATTAACACCCCTCCTCCAGAGTGCAGGCACTGTACTTCCCATCTCCAGGACTCAAGTCCGGCCTGCCGGTTTCCCTGAACCCCTTCATAAATGTTACTTTGCTCAAACTCCAACAGCACGTCAAGTATTAAAAACCATTTGTCTCCATTCACTCCTATCAAACACGCTCACGCATGCCTGCTGGAAGTCCAAGCCTCTCGCACACAAAACCTCCTTTACCCCCTCCCTCCAACCTTTCCTAGACCGACCCCTACCCCGCCTTCCTTCCACTACAGACTGATACACTCTTGAAATCACTCTGTTTCGCTCCATTCTCTCTACATGCCCGAACCACCTCAACAACCCTTCCTCAGTCCTCTGGACAACAGTTTTGGTAATCCCGCACCTCCTCCTAACTTCCAAACTACGAATTCTCTGCATTATATTCACACCACACATTGCCCTCAGACATGACATCTCCACTGCCTCCAGCCTTCCCCTCGCTGCAACATTCATCACCCATGCTTCACACCCATATAAGAGCGTTGGTAAAACTATACTCTCATACATTCCCTCTTCGCCTCCAAGGACAAAGTTCTTTGTCTCCAGACTCCTAAGTGCACCACTCACCCTTTTCCCCTCATCAATTCTATGATTAACCTCATCTTTCATAGACCCATCCACATTCACCTCCTCCATACTCTCTCCTTCAAATATATATATTATATATATATATATATATATATATATATATATATATATATATATTATATATATATATAATTTTATATATATATATATATAATATATATATATATGTCGTGCCGAATATGTAAAACTTGCGATTTTGGCTTAAATAGCAACGCTCATCTTGCCATATAAGACAAGCGAAAATTTGTGTATGCAGTAATTTCGCAAAAATCATTCTGAACCTAACGGAAAAAATATATTTCATTGTGTTTGTTTAGTATTAAATTATTGTAAACGTATCTAAAATATATTTAATTGGATTATGCTAAAATAAATTAAGCTTGTTATAATAAGGTTAGGTAAGTTTTCTAAGATTCTTTTGGTGCAAAATTATAAATTTTTACATTAACATTAATGAAAAATATATATCTTTAAACGTACAAGAAAAAATGTCCGAAAGGACTTAATTTTAAATGAGTTCTTGCGAATTGGCAAGTTTTACATATTCGGCACGACATATATATATATACTGGTATACAATGAGCTGAGGGTAGCGTTGGAGGGACGCCAGCGAGGGAAGACCATCAGTGGACCAATTCGGTCACCTCTACACATATTACTGTCCAGGAAATTATTGAATGCTCGTGTGCCTGGGACACATTTAGGCACTCATGGTGCCAGGCATTGTTTAAACGTCCAGCTATGTGTTTGCTTGAGTTGTCTCTGGGTGGATCTCTGCCCTGTATGCGGTTGATTCTGGGTGTTGTGGGTGTTTTCTGTTGTTTTGGTGGTGAGAGTGAGAGAATTGGTGGGCGCAGTAGTTATAGTGGTGGAATTGGGATAGTGGTGGTTACTGTGATATGGTGGTATTGGTTGATTTAAATGGTGAGTTCCTGGTGAATTGTGGTGGTTAATATGGAGATAGTGGTGGTGGTCCTGGTGATAGTGTGGTATATGGATAGTTGGGGTGCTGGTGATAGGGGGCGGCTGGTGATAGTGGTGGTGGTGCTGGGATAGTGTGGTATGCTGGTCGATAGTGGTGTGGTGCTGGTGATAGTGGTGGTGGTGCTGGTGTAGTGGTGGTGCTGGAGCATTAGTGGTTGGTGCTGGTGATAGTGGTGGTGGTCTGTGTGTGGTGGTGGTGCTGTGATGTGGTGTGGTGTGGTGATATGGTGTGTGCTGGTGATGTGGTGGTGGTGCTGGTGATAGTGGTGGTGGTCTGGTATGTGGTGGTGGTGCTGGTGTAGTGGTGGTGGTGGTGCTGGTGATAGTGGTGGTAGTGCTGGTGATAGTGGTGGTGGTGCTGGTGATAGTGGTGGTGGTGCTGGTGATAGTGGTGGTGGTGCTGGTGATAGTGGTGGTAGTGCTGGTGATAGTGGTGGTGGTGCTGGTGATAGTGGTGGTGGTGCTGGTGATGGCCACTTCATATTCCCAGGATATCAAGTTTTGGTTCTTGCTGATCTATCTGGCTGTTTAGTCTCCGGACGGTTACTAATCATATATATTTTTTGTACACGCATACAATTAGTTTCCAGGAGTGATTAGCTTTGTTCAGATACCTTGTGTTTGCTTACTAAGTTGTTTAGTTCATTGCTGTGTCTGTGTGTGTGTGTGTGTGTGCTTGAATGTATCGTGTTTATTTAAATTTCAGTTCTGTGTGTGTTTGGATGTGTTTTCATATGTCTTCTGTGTGTTTGGATGCATCGTGTTTATTTAAGTTTCAGTTGTGTGTGTGTTTGGATGTGTTTTCTTATGCCTTCTGTGTGTTTGGATGTATCGTGTTTATATGAGTTTCAGTTCTGTGTGTGTTTGGATGGGTGGTGTTTAAGTTTCAGTCTGTGTGTGTTTTCTTATTTCTTCTGTGTGTTTGGATGTATCGTGTTTATTTAAGTTTCAGTTCTATGTGTGTTTGGATGTGTTTTTCTTATTCCTCTGTGTTTGGATGACATCGTTTCATTTAAGTTTAGTGTGGTGTTGTGTTTGGATGTGTTTTCTTATTTCTTCTGTGTTTGGATGATCGTTCATTTAAGTTTCAGTTCTATGTGTGTTTGGATGTGTTTTCTTATTTCCTCTGTGTTTGGATGCATCGTCTTCATTTAAGTTTCAGTTCTGTGTGTGTTTGGATGTATCGTGTTTAAGTTTCAGTTCTGTATGTGTTTTCTTATTTCTTCTGGTGTTTGGATGCATCGTGTTTATTTAGGTTTCAGTTCTATGTGTGTTTGGATGTGTTTTCTTATTTCTTCTGTGTGTTTGGATGTATCTTGTCCACTTACCCTGGCTGTTTAACTCGTCTGTGTCTGTGTGTGTTATACAGTACGGATGACATATCTATTTGTTCTATTATCCTGGGAATAATACGGATGGTATTTCTTACCATATGTTGTATTTCCCTGGTAATAATACGGAAGATATATCTAGCAATGTCTTGTATGATGTATTATCCTCGGAATAGTGAGGATGATATATATCTAACAACGTGTTGTATTATCCTAAGAATAGTGCGGATGATATATCTAGCAATATGCAGTATTATCCTGATAAATAATGCGGATGATATATCGAACAATGTGTTGTATTATGCTGATAAATAATGCGGATGATATATTTAAGAATGTGTTGTATTATCCTGGGGTGTTGAAGAATGATACAGTTCCCTCGAATGAGAACGATATTCCGCAAACGGAAAATCTCATTCTACTCGGAGGCATCTACACACAAATTATAATTTGTGTGCAGATGTTTGAGAGCGTTTTTCTGTCTGTTTCCCCTGTCTGTTTCCCCTGTCTGTTTCCCCTGTCTGTTTCCTTGCGTTGAGAAAGCAAGAGAGAGATATGAAACAGTAAATGGGATTCTGAAAGATAAACTACATGCAGCATCGAAGGTAACCTTGAATAATTCGTCACATAATCATGAACAATTATTATAATCAAGGGGGAGCGCTAAACCCATAGAATTATGCAGCGCCTGTGGGGGGGGGTGATGTTGAAGGTATTCAAGATTAATTCAGGGAACTAGAGCACAGATCCAATTCCCTAGATCAAGAGCCCCTCACCACCGTCAAGGAACCTTCCTTGAGGTGCATCATGGACAATACACGAAGAATCCGCACATAAGAGAGAGGAGCTTACGACGACGTTTCAGTCCGACTTAGACCAGTTAGAGTCACACTGACACAAGAGTGAGGGAGCCAGTATATATAGGCGAGGGGGGATATCGTCGGTATCAATACCAGTCACGGTATTGTGCTTTTTGTTCTTCGTCATGGATAAAAAAAGTAAGACCTATAATTTGCGATAACTGTGGAAAAACAAACAACAGGAATATTGCTTCAATAACCAGCACAGTTTTCAGCTCTGTTGAAGATTGAGACACTTGTGCGACATTTGTTAATATTTATTGAGGAAACGCTTCGCCAGTCAGTGACTTCTTCAGTCCAATACAGAGAAGAACAGTGGAAGTTGAGGGAGAAATTTGAGGTAATCAGTCCCTCAGTCGATGTGCTCACTCCATCTCAAGACTGATAGACTTAACACATCGACTCCAGACTGAGGGACTGATTACTTCAAACTTCTCATCTTCCACCGTTCTTCTCTGTGTTAGACTGAAGAAGTCCATTCTTCAACTTGTTGGGTTGTCTAAACCGCTACGTCACAGCTCTATATGTACAGCTGAGCAAAATACCAACATTACCAGGCCGCCAAATTTCCTATTTTTATATCTTGAATTTGACAAATTAAATCTAAAACAAATGGCAGCCTTGACATATTAAGATACTCTGAGAAGCCGAACATTAACAAATCAAACAGACCAGACGAACTGCCTGCTAAAATTATAATAAAATGTCGATAACAAATCGCGTACACATTAAGGGAAATGCTTAATAAAGTATTAGAAGAAGGCAAGGTCCGAACGACTGGAAAATGCCAACTGTTACCCCAACCTTCAAAAAGGGAGTAAACGCCTCCGTGGCCTGGTCCATTACCAGGCCTCGCCGTGGATCAAAGCCTGATCAGCAAGACACTGAATGCCAACAGCATTTTGTGTTCTCAGACAGTCACTCATCCAAGTACTAACAGCATTTTGTGTTCTCAGGCAGTCACTCATCCAAGTACTAACCAAATCCAACTCTGCTTAGCTTCGCTGATGGGACGGGAAGCAGTGCAGTCAACGTGGTATGTACCCTCAACTATCGTCCCATCAGAGAAACATTTTCTTTTGTAAACAAGAGACAAGATTGTCAATTTTCTGGAACATAATTCAATAACCGAAAATCAACATTGATATCGCAATAGAAGATCATGCCTGACAAACCGAAAATTCTTTAATTGTATGTATTAATAACCTGGCCAGAAAAAGTCCCAACAGACACAGCATATATCTGTATTTGCAAAAGTCATTCTATAAAGCACCTTATCCAAGCTTGTACATAGTAAGGTATACCATAACGGCAAGATGAAGAATTAGATACATGTTGATAAATTAGACACATGTGCAACTCTTGGGTATCTTTATTGAGGAAACGTTTCGCCACACAGTGGCTTCATCAGTCCATACATAGGAGAAACTTGAAGAACAGGAGGAGAATGAGGTAATCAGTCCCTCAACCTTGAGTCGATGTGTTCAGTCCATCAATCTTGAGTAGAATACGGCAGATGAGCGGAGAAGCAGCTTATAAACCGTATGGCAGGAGAGGTGCAGCAGTCATAGGTGGTGTTACATTTGTTCAATGTGGAAGTAGGTTGTGCCCAAGAATTAGGCAAGCGAAGAATTCCTAAGTATTAAGATCCCAAGAAGTTGCAGTGTCTGACAGGTTTGTAGATGAATGGTTCAGAGAACCATTCATCTACAATGGATGAATGGTTCAGAGAACCATTCATCTACAAACCTGTCAGACACTGCAACTTCTTGGGATCTTAATACTTAGGAATTCTTCGCTTGCATAATTTTTGGGCACAACCTACTTCCACACTGAACAAATGTAACACCACCTATGACTGCTGCACCTCTCCTGCCATACGGTTTATAAGCTGCTTCTCCGCTCATCTGCCGTATTCTACTCAAGATTGATGGACTGAACACATCGACTCAAGGTTGAGGGACTGATTACCTCATTCTCCTCCTGTTCTTCAAGTTTCTCCTATGTATGGACTGATGAAGCCACTGTGTGGCGAAACGTTTCCTCAATAAAGATACCCAAGAGTTGCACATGTGTCTAATTTATCAACATGTCGGTTCTCTGAACCATTCATCTACAAATTAGATACATGTGCAACATCTGGGAATCTTGATTAGGACATAATGGGAAGACAGTAGAACTGTATACAGAAGATGAGGTAATCAGTCCCTCAGTCTTGGACTTAGTACATATAGAAATAAAGATTATTATTAAGTATACAGGCGTAGCTAACATCAGTGATATACTACTGTATAGAAAGCCCCTTATTACACGAAGCATTTCGGGCAAATTAGGTCAATTTTGTCCCCACGATGAGACCCACACCAGTCAACTAACACCCAGGTACCTACTTTACTGATAGGTGAACAGGGACAGCAGGTGTCTTAAGGAAACTCGTCCTAATGTTTCAACGCGTACC